>FR997735.1:12966851-13660482 GCA_905475445.1 Ochropleura plecta | reverse complement strand
GATGGCTACGACGGCCTGAAAAATGCCCATACATTCAGCCTGGTAGACTGTGTTGAGCGTTCCGAGTGGTTTAGAAATTTTAATGTTTAGGTCGTAGGAGAAGACCCCAACCCTTGTTCCCGTTCTGGTTTTCGAGCCATCTGTATTATATTCTCAGTTTGTTTGATCCCGTGTATTCTCATGGTTCCTCCGTGAGCTGTATGTCGTAATGTTTTTGGAGGCAATGTATCTTGGTGATCTTATCGGTCGGTGCTGCTTACAGAGGTTGCCTTTAGACGGCTCCTGCTTTGATTTTGGTGTGCTTTATCCTGGAGTCATTACTCAGTGTGCCAGAGACTTCTAGTCTGAAGTTGCAAGAGCCGCTTCCTCCTGTACCGTGAGATGTAGGGGCGAGAGCCCTAGCATTGTTTGTAGGGCTGCTGTTGGTGCGGTTTCCCATGCTACTGGTGATCGCTACACGGGCAAGGCGTTGCAGTTTTTCTAGGTCTTTTTGGGTCGTGCTCAGTTCTGTTCTGGGCCATCATCATCAGCCGTATGTTATTATGGGTCTGATGACTGTGGGGTACAGCCTGTGCATAATTTTGGGGCTTATACCCCAATTCCTGCCGAGTAGTCTTTTGTACTGCTATAGGGATATGCTAGCTTTGGTGGTGATATAGTCCGTGTGTTGCCCAATTTAGTTGTTTGTCCAGATAAACGACCAGGTACTTGGTTTCAGTTGCTAGGCTTAGCGTGGTGCCGAAGAAAATCGGCAGCTGTAGTGTTGTCAGTTTCCTCTTCTAGTAAAAAGGACTAGTTCGGTTTTGGAGGGGTTTACGGTTAGCTCGTATTCTTCGTACCATTTTTCCATTATTCTTAGGGCTTGGCGCATCAGGTAGCGATGTCGTCGGCGTAGCCTATGGTGTAAAAGCCTTCGGCGTTTAGGCATCGGATTAGGCTATCCGCTATTAGGTTCCATAGTAGGGGCGAGAGGACGCCCCCTAGAGGGCAGCCCTTCGCTACAATGGCTCTTGTGGTCTCATTTATTGTGACTAAGCCAGGACATGTACGGGCACATTGTGGCAGGGGCGGTGGGAGGACGCGGTCGGGCGGTCTTGGGCCGTTGGTTCCAGCGAGTCCTTGAGCCGCGCAGAGCGTCCGGAGCCCGGGGGTAATTGCTGTGGCGGGACGGGACATGTTGAGTCGTCCTGCTTCGGGAGGATGGCAGATGAGGCTGAGAGGGTTAATTTGGCCGAGGAGCGGGAGGAGGTATTAACGCCAGTAGCTTTGCAGCATTCTGTGATGGTGGTACAGCAAGTCAGTAATGCCAGCGGTACGCTGATGAATTCTGGTGAGTCGTATCCATTTTTATTACGATTCTGGTGCCGAATGCTCTCTCATCAAAGATTATGTTAAAATTATGTTGACAGCTGTAAAGACTAGTCGTGACGGCTCTTGGCAGGAACCATTGGGAGAGGTTCAGTTGGCCATTTACTCCACTATTAATAGGGTGACTGAATCTGGCCCTTTTGAGTTAATGATCGTAGGGTAGCACGTCCTCTTGGCGTAGTGACCGTTGATAATGACGTGACTGACTTTAATTTAGATGAGATGAGACATGCGACACAGAATTTTACAAAAAAAAAAAAAAAAATGCTAATTACGATAAAAACGATTTCATAAAAATAAGGTTCACGTTTCTAAATTAGTTGTTAATGATTATTTTAATTAAATTGAGGGAAAAGACTCCAACAAAATTAGTTCCTAAATTCAAAGGCCCATTCGAGATCATTGAAGTGTTAGACGGGGATAGATACCGACTAAAGGCGCTTGACTCTAAGCGAATATACAAATACCTTCATGATCGTGTGAGGGAGATCCCCGATCACAAAGTTTCTCGAGAATTAGATTTGAGTATGCGTTGCTTATGAACTATGATAAAAAGTAATAAAATTGTTAGATACTTTGTTTGTGTGATCGGATTTCTTTTCAATGAATTATGTGAAGCAGGGAGTACTGTGACAGGGCATAGTAAAACCATTAAAGTTGATAACTATACCCAAATACCTTTTGTTTTTATTGGCAGGAAAGCCGAGCTAGATTACTCTTTGAGCATATTTTGTCCACAGGAACTACATCCGAGGACGGGTGCTAGTCAGGGATGGCCGTGTCGTGGATTGATGGCACAATGCAAACAGCGCCATCTAAGAATTCGTCTTCGCGCGCGCGCTTGGACACGCTCGTAGAAGGGGTGCAGCTAACTAGTAACTAGCGGAACAACCGAGTGTAGACAGACTACACCGTCCAACTCTGTCAGTCTTGGCAGTCTTATTGCTAACTTCGACTCAACTTCTGGAGGAAAGTCTACAGTAGTAAAGGTAAAAAACTTCATTACTCCATAACTGTTCTAAAAGTATTGCATAACTTGTTCATAATATAACTTAAGGACAGTTGCCTCCTTATTTTTGCAATATATATTGGACGTAAGTTGAGGACAGGGGCCTCCTTACTTTGCGATATGTATTAAACGTAAGTTGAGGACAGGGGCCTCCTTACTTTGTGATATATACTGGACGTAAGTTGAGGACAGGGGCCTCCTTATGGTTGCAGTATGTGTGTTGAGCGTAAGTTGAGGACAGGGGCCTCCTTACTTTGTGGTATATACTGGACGTAAGTTGAGGACAGGGGCCTCCTTATGGTTGCAGTATGTGTGTTGAGTGTAAGTTGAGGACAGGGGCCTCCTTACTTTGTGGTGTATACTGGACGTAAGTTGAGGACAGGGGCCTCCTTATGTTTGCAAGTATGTGTGTTGAGTGTAAGTTGAGGACAGGGGCCTCCTTACTTTGTGGTATGTACTGGACGTAAGTTGAGGACAGGGGCCTCCTTATGTTTGCAAGTATGCTTTATCCGTAAGTTGAGGACAGGGGCCTCCTTACTTCCCAATGTGTATCGTATGTGAGATGAGGACGGGAGTCTCCTTACGTTTGTAATGTGTGACATAGTTGAACCTTGATATTCTGCGCAGTTTTTCTTTGTTTAAGGTCGAGGGCGACCTTTGTGCAGAATGGCCGTGTCGGCGCTGAGAAGACAAACACAGCTGCAACGGCGCACGTGCGTCGTGCACGTGCGCAATGTGACATCATCGTACCACTCCATGAGTCAGGCGAGGTGGGGGACGAGTAATATAAGGCGGCGCGCTAGCGGGCACAAGTCAGTTTTACCGAAGCAGTCGCAGTGTCAACACCTCGGAATTGTGATGCGGATCACACCTGAGTCATAAATACAATTTATTGTGAAAGTTTATTAGTGAAACGATTAGTTGATTGTAATTTTGTATTAATAAATCAGTTATCAACAATATACTGAGGTTTTTGATACAACATGTCCGAGAATCGGTCAAGGTCCTGCCCGGATGACCTCATGAGGCCACTTGCCTTCACCAAGTCCTGGCTCCAGCCGAAATATAATTATATGAATAGCTTAGCGTTAGAAAAAAAGGCATAGGTACCTACTAATTGTTTAGGTAGGTATTAAAAATTACTAAATGTATTATGATATATATTATTTTCCAGTTTTTTAAAAATCACTTGGAGCAAAGAAATGATTCTTTGCTCCAAGTGATTTTTAATAATGAAGAATCAGACCCAATATTCGTTGTTATAGTTCGATTATAACCTCAAAATCTATTTTTTTTTGTTTTTAGAACGTTGTCTTATACTAGGATTTGTCTTGTATCGTGGGTGCGTTTACAAACATTTCAACTCACCACCACTATCTGCAGGTCATACAAATATTTGTTCCGGGGATCGAACTCGCGACACGCAGCGCAGGAGTCGACCGCTCAGCCACTACGCCAACGAAGCCATATTTCGTAATAGCATATCATCTGCCTAGCCTTTTCCCAACTATGTTGCAATGGGGTCGGCTTCCAGTCTAACCGGATGCAGCTGAATATCAGTATTTTACGTGGAGCGACTGCCTATCTGACCTCCACAACCCAGTTAGTACTGGGTAATGCGATACCCCTTGGTAAGACTGGTTGTCAGACTTTCGGAACACTGACTGCCTGTAACGACTGTCAAAGATCTACAAATGACAGCCGGGACCAATGGCTTAACGTGCTTTTCGAGGCACGGAGGAAACTCGGTATGTAACGGGTGGTCACCCATCCACAGACCAACCTAGGCAACCTAAAGATCGACCCGAGCGGCTGCTATTATTTAGCCACGAGCTCCTCATCTCGTAATAGCATAATGTGGTTTTCAAAATACTATGTTCATGTTAAAGTAAATTATATTTATCGATAATTAGAGTAGGAGATAATCAGTGTTTTGAAATTGCTGTGTAAATAAGTCACGATTGACGTGTAACTTTATTTCCATAAATATAAATTATATCTATAATAATGCCTGAATATAAAATAACGTTTCTCCAGGTTCTTTTGATTCTGTCATATATTACAAGTTTATTTTTTCTGTGAAACTTTTAAGTGCTTTAAAACCTGTGATTAAACTTGACACTGTGATTGGATTGCATTCGTTTTAAAATTTATAGAATCCTCGGAGTTTGATTATGTTTTCCATGAATTTTGAGCAAGCAAAAAGTTGATTTAGACTGCATTAACATCAAATATTGACCCGTGAAAATTAGAAGATTAAGTCAGTGATGTGCAGAATGGGAGTAAGCACCAACAGCATTTTGAGGGTGTTTGGCGAAAGCTACATGTCTTACATGGGCCTTGATAAATCTACCCGGGGCTGAGTTTAGCCACACTATTTTTTTAATTTTATTTA
Organism: Ochropleura plecta; assembly: GCA_905475445.1. Lineage (NCBI taxonomy): Eukaryota > Metazoa > Arthropoda > Insecta > Lepidoptera > Noctuidae > Ochropleura > Ochropleura plecta. The sequence continues at coordinate 13,655,710 of FR997735.1, read as the reverse complement.
TTTACCTCTTTGATATTTACTGCTGGAGACACTTTTTTTCGGATGGAAATCATTCAATGACTTCTCCAGAAGTGTCAGACTTTTACTGTCTGGAATCCACCCATGATCCTTCTCTTGCCCTATGTGTTCTCCCAACCCGCAACCCCAACAGGCAGTAACCCTGACAGGCCCCTCTGCTTGAAGGTCACACTTCGTTAATCATTTTATATCAATCTTCCTAAATTTATAAAACAGAGTCGGGTTTGTTCGCACATTTATAACTCGAGAACGGCTGGACTGATTTTTGTGTTTTTTGATTTGTTGGATTTGTCTTTGCTCCGTATCAATAACGTGATGAGTTTTTTTCAATCAAACTTCGATGATTTTCGGTTTTTTTAATTAGGTAGGGTAGGTAGGTAGAAAGTAATAATAAATTTTACTAATTGTTCAAGTTACAGCATGTCAAAGTCATAAAAGTAATATCCATTCGAATTTTGTATGAGTGAGTGTAAAATTAATCACACTAACTTTTAAAGGCAAAAGTTTATACGTATGAATGCATGTTTGTTAGTCCTTTACTCTCAAACACCTAGAGCGCTTTAAATGAAATTTGATATGTAGAATAGCTTATACCCTAGAACAGGGTAACATATAGGATAGGTACTTTTCGTCAACAAATAGCAACGTGCAAACCATTTGACGCCGCGAGTCTACACAACATCAATCTTTGTATAAAGAAAGTAGATAGTTGTCCAAGTTCTGAATAACTCAGAAACTTTTAAGTTCTTTACACACGCCCTCCTAGTATCGTTTGCTTAACTAAACCAACTGATTTCTAATTTAGTAGAGGGCGGTTACTGAAGTCTGATTTTCCTTATACTGGGGGTAAATGTTTAACATCGAATGAAGTGGTTGTTTGTACTGTTAACAAGGAACCGCGTACTGCTTACTATAATGTACACGCAAGTATGATGGTATTATGTATGTAACTATACATTTATGTAGGTACAGATGTACAGTCAGCAAAGGTGATAAAAAACCAGATAAAAAACCAGGTTATTCAAATACAGTTGAAATTTCATCAAAAATCCATAAATGTTTTTGATCAAACAAACATAATATGTATTTAATCGATAACAATTTTCTTTAAATAAATTAAATTTGAGTTGATAACGTTCATTGGTTTTTAAAAAAACAATCAACTATATCTGACGAGCCTGATTATTTTTTTGCTGACTGTACAGAATATAGAGGGTGTCAAATCGAATAGCTAAAAATTGCCCAATCAATTGGGGGCCATTTCATTTGATTCTTACTTCAGAGACACTGTGTATACATACGTAAAGCCCTTTTATATTGCCTCTGGCGAAGCAACGCACGTCATGACTTTGTGTCAAAAGACATGTTCGCACGTCTTTTGTTTCTTGCAAGTGACCACCGTCACTCCACAAGAAGCGTGGCATGTTTTAAGAGGTGCGCAAACGTAGACACTTTTGTGTCTTGTGTCGGATATCCTTACTATAAAGCGAAAGTAAGTTTGTTTGTTTGTTACGTCTTCACGCCGAATTAAGCCGATTTTGATGAATTTTGGTACAGAGATAGTTGGGACCCTGGAGACGGACATAGGATAAAAAAGTGAGAAAAGGGGAGAAATTGGGAAGAAAACGGGAGAGAAAGTTGTATTTTTTTCGATCATCACGCGTGTTAAAGTAAGCGTTATCCCAAAGTAACTATGCCACGCGGACGAAGTTTGAAGAATTTTGGTACAGAGATAATTGGGACCTTGGAGACGGACATAGGTATATATATATTTTTTAAAGTGTGATATGAGGGAGAAAAAGGGGAGAAAAGGGAAAACTTAGCATTGCTATTACAATAAATAAGGCGCAAGGGCAAAAACTACAGGTAGCCGGTACCTGTAAATCAGGAAAAACTTAGTAATTTATATTTCACCACTATGGATTAGCCGGATACAGGAAACAGGGACAACTACAACAACTATAAAATTTGTAGCTTATAAACATAAGACACAAAAGTGTCCACGTTTGCGTAATGCCTTAAGGGAACTTGTTTCAGTTGTTTTATCCACAGTCGCCTCAAACGCGTGTACTTCTTGACAAAAATGTAAGTAAGCAGTTTTTAAGCTATTGCATAGCTTCTATCGCGGGCCATGAGCGTGGAGACCGAATCCAGAAATTTCGTAACGAAAACACGAAACACTTTCATTACGAATACGGTCAGTTATTCAATTACGACTTCAATGTTCTGTTAGCGTGTTTGGTAGAGAATCGGATAGTCTCTCAACATTCCACTGGATCAAACCCAAGGTATTGTTTTTCTTTTTGCGACTTCTTTTCATTGGAAGTACTTTTTTAATATTATATTTAGATTTTTTTTTAATTTATTGCATATGTTGATAAAAATGTTATGCAATAGCTTTACCGCGGCAGTCCCCGAGTGCCAAACGTTTTTTTTTTGTAAGTGAATATTACAGTTAACACTAAAAACTGGATATTTACTTTGTTTACTACTCCATTTTGAGTACGTAATATTCAATCGGGAGGATGGGTTTCAACTGCAAAAGTTTGAAAACTTAGTGTTCAACAGATCGATCATCTGCCTAGCCCTTTTTGAACCATGCTGGGGTTGGCTCCCAGAATAATAATAAGAAAAAGAATAATTTATTTGTGTAAAAACATGGTACATAGGGTCTTATAACTACAGTATTGTGAATTTACATGTTTTACCATATAATGGCATACAAATATCTGAGCATTTTATTATGAAACATACTAAATCTTAACAATAATATAAGTAAATGAGTAATATAAAAAAAACAACACAGAACACATAGAAAAAACAATATAAAAAATAAAACTTAGTAACCATATCTGTCAGTCACTTTTACATTATAAAACAATTGTCTACAAGCCATATATGCAACTTTAATCCTTAATATTATAAAAGCGAAAGTGAGTTTGTTTGTTTGTTACCTCTTCACGCTTTAATGGCTAAACCGATTTATATGAATTTTGGTACAGAGGTAGTAGTAGTAGTAGTGAACCAGGAAACGGATTATTTTTTTAAAAAGAGTGGGATATGAGGGAGAAAGAGGGAAGAAACGGGAAAACTTAGCGTGGCTATTACAAATCAATAAGGCGCTACCGAATTTAACGCGAGCGAAGCCGCGGGCAAAAGCTAGTTTACAATATTTTAGAGGGAACTCTCTTAATTCCTTTGGTATACTGTTATAAATTTTTATTACAGTAATTAAACAATTTTTTTGGCATAATGTGCTTTGATGTGATGGCATTCTCAGTCTTGTCTTGTCACGACAAGTGTATTTTGAATATAGGTTGCATGCTATAAAAAAAAATCGAGTGCTCTTTCACGAAAACACTAACCTGCATTATTAAAAGACCTGTTAGGGTCAATAGTTTTATTTTTTTAAATAATGGTCTGCATGATGTTAATAGGCTGATACCGTAAATTGCTCTGAGGCATTTTTTTGGACTATAAATGCTTCAGTTATATTTGTGGAGTTCCAGTCCAACTGGGTGTAGCTGAATACCAAGTATTAATTTTGAATTTTTGAATTTTTGAAGTATATACATGGAGCGACTATCTATCTTACTTTCACAACCCAGTTAGTACTGAGTAATACAATACCCCTTGATAAGACTGGTTATCAGATTTTCGGGCCACTGTCTACACGTACCAGCTGTCAAAGATCTAAATATAACAACACAGTGATAAACGGCTTAGTGAAAATCCCGTTAAGCCGTTTCTCACGGTTGTTAATTCTGAAAATACCTTACTTTTTAACTATGTAAAAACTGAAAAGTGCCAAAAACGGTTTGCGAGCGGACAGAGAGTGTTATTGTTGGAAATTGAATCTAGTTGTGAGTTGCAGTGGTAGCGATACCGAGGGTATAAAAGGGTAGATCGATTTGTCTGCTCAAAAACACCCGCAATGACTTTAGTTTTGGTGACCTGTAACACAGATGTTTTACTACCTACCACAGGCACCAGTGATTCACAAATATGTATAAACATGTTTATGCCAATAAATAATTTATTTATTTTATTTATTCAAATATTTTATTTATTTAAATATTTTATTTATTTAAATATTGTATTTATTTAAATATATATTTTTTTTTTTTCCATGATAATGTCGCCACAGAGCTGAAATATCAGGATCTCATTAAAAATAGTAAGCATAATAAAGGTTCCATTCCTAGTATTAATAATAGTGTAGGCACATAAAGGCAAGTTCTATACACGTACTACAAATCATAGGTTTAAAATAAAATAAATATGGACAGATAGACAGAAAGACAAGAAAGAATACAACAGAGAACACACATCTCGAGGAGTTTCGCAGACTTAACTAACAATAAAAGCCAATGGTAATGTTTTTTTTTTTTATATTAAGCGACCGTTCACTGTTATTAGATTTATTTGCAGGTGCAACACTGAATATACGTAGATGTTAGAGCAACGAGTATAACACTATGAACCCAGCATGAGGGCGTGGTGTAAAATTGGTATATTTAAAATGTTTGTTTAGTAAATAATCCTGTCATCATTTTAAAAAAAGTTTTTAGGGCTGGGAAACTATCAAATATCTTCTACCACTCTAGGTGGAACGAGAAGCTCTGGAGGGAGTGTCAGACTTTTACTGAATAAAACCCAATCTTATGGAACATGACACACAACTTTGTGTTACGCAGCCGCGGTATCTCTTTCGAGAAACATGCAACCCTGACAGGCGGTGATCTTAGCGGGCCGTTTTGCTCTGACGGGCCCCTCTGTTTGAGGGTGGGCTAGTTTAAAGGAGGATTGTTGCAAGTGGTGTTCTGTAGTTTCTACTTACACCCATAGGAAACAGGCGTGAATTTATTAATACAATCAATCTAGACTGCTTGTGCTTGTTGCAAATATATATTTAATTAAAATGCTAAAAGATAATTGATGTATTTACCGTGCGTATCTAAAGGGTCTAAAATAGACACATAAGCCGTATGATTCTGCTTAAGTGGCCATTTTAGACCATTTCAGCCCTAGTTTTTATTTATTTTTTATTTTATTTATTTTTTAAAAAAACGTTGCCCCACACTAGGAATTTCTCCTGTATCGTGGGTGCGTTTACAAACATATAAACTCACATACACAAACAGCCAGACCCGAAACAACTATCTGTAGGCCATACAAATATTTGTTCCGTGCGGGAATCGAACCCGCGACACGCAGCGCAGCAGTCGATCGCTCAGCCACTGCGCCAACCGTGTCGTCAGTTTAAAAATATGAATCCGAATGGTAATGTCACCATTCGTAAAATGGTCACAAAGTGACAATTCACAGTATTAACGGCATTGGTGTCCATTTTAAGAATTTTAACGTAATTCATTTTACTATTCTATTAAGATTCTACTAAAGCGCCCATTTAAAACACCCTGGTGTTATACTCGGTGTCCTAAACATGTACATAGGTTACATTGTGACATCTTTACAAAAGATTCAGTATTTGAGTCCATACCCCCAAGCTTTCAATACCAATACGTTTTAATTAGCAAAGATACTCGTGCATCCCCAATTGAATTTAAGTCAAAGTTATACCCCTCCTATTTACTCAATTGGTTAACATGCATTACATTAAAGCTCTATACAGAACACATTTTATAACATCGTTTCTTGTCGTTTATACTCCAGTCTGCGAAACCCTCAACCGCGTGCAATGCCAGATCTTACCTCGCATCGGAAGGCTTGTATGTGACGTCATATTTTTCCACCAGGTCCGCCGTGGTGGACCAGGAGACCCTCACCGTGGTAGGGTTGAGGAACGTCACGGTAATGTTCTCGGGTATTCCGGGGCCCATTGAGCCTAGAACATGGAGGTAAGGTTAATCTTTGAAGGATTAGTTTTGTTTTGCTAGACAATCTCTTCAATCGCACACCACTTAACTGTACTTTGCTGATTTTTTAAAAAAAAAAACGTTGCACATCATTAGGAATTTCTCCCGTATCGTGGGTGCGTGTGTGCATATACACAAATAGCCAGACCCGGAACAACTGTCTGTAACAAATACTTGTTCCGTGCGGGGATCGAACCCGCGACACGTAGCGCAGCAGTCGATCACTCAGCCACTGCGCCAACCGTGTCGTAATTTTGTTTGTTTACCAGTGCCGAAATCAGACGTTTAGTTCTGCAATATTTCGGTTAATTTTTATCTGTCATTCGCGATTTATAGCATTGTGTAGACAAACAACATAACCATAAAACAGTAACATACTTAGTACATAAACGTCGCATAATTAATTTCATACTGTAATCCCACACTGTAACTCATAGTCTACAACTCTGTACTAACGAACTAGTAACAAAAAATATGGCTCTCGACCTCAGTGTAACACTTTTTATTTTGTAGTTTTATTTTGTTTGTAAAAATAGAGTACCTAATAAAGTTACACAAATAGAACCACACAGGAGGGATGATTCCCATGAGATATATTAATATTTTAACAGGTTGTTTCAAGTTCAGCATATCAGTTTAGTAGGTCAGTTACAGGTCGAGGGTTAATACCGCTTTAAAAACCCTCCCAGAGAGGTGGCCTCTCTGGAAGGGACTTTTAAGTGAGATTAATTAAGTGACAGTTATGCAAAGAATTCAGACTCGTCGTGATTATGAATTGATTAAATCAGGTTTAATGGCACCCCGTGTGCTTCGAATGCCTTGACAGATCCGATATTGAAGCAAGAATTGAGCATACAGGATGGGACGCAAGCTTGACTTATTCGTCAACTCGCGACCGATAAACTCGCGACTGCGCGCGAGTTAGCACCTTCCGATTTTACCTATTTTTGTTGTAGTCAACTCGCGACCGAGTGAAAACTGGTATGGTCATCTACAAAAGTGTTTTATTAAATTTAATATAGGAACCTACTTTGTTCGTATAGGGCGCTGTACGGTTTGAGTTGAAAAAAAATGTTGTTTTTGAGATAGATATACATATTTTTGACGATCTTCTGACCCTCAAATCGTATAGTGTCTTAGAAATGTAAAGTACGTTCTTGATATTAAAATCAAAACACTTTTGTAGATGACTGTAAATACGTCAGATTTTCACTCGATCACGAGTTGACTACAACAAAAATAGTTAAAATCGGAAGGTGCTGTCTCGCGCGCAGTCGCGAGTTTATTAGGCGCGAGTTGACGAATAAGCCGCAAGCTTGAAGCAAAGACTTTTTTCACACTTTAGAATAGATGATAAGTAAAACTACCCGAGTTGAGTGTGATAATATCACAGATTTAATTTACTAGTAACAGTGAAATGACTGCGCGTATGCAAACGATGAGGTTGCTTAGCCTTCATAATTATATTAAACCAGAAATAATGATGAATGTATGGGTTCATCGTACAAAATAGAGTCACTATTTTGGGTAACGGCCCAAAACTCAAAGCAACCACACAAGGTATTTCGGGTAATCAAGCTGCGAGATAAGAACCACGAAAAATAAATGTGTTAATACAAACTAACGCCGCTGTTTGACCTTTACTGAACACATTCAGCTTATACGGCGCCATTATCACTTGCTTCAGTGAAAGAAAACATCATGAGGAAGCCAACATGCCTGAGAGATATTTATCGAAAGCATGTAAAGCCAATTCAGAGGCCCAAGGGCGATATAAAAACTCTAACAACAGGTTAGGCATTAACCACATGATATAAAACGACAACAATCCTTTTTAACTAAACATAAACGTGTGACGTCACGCGTTGCTGCATGTTTTCGCAACGAGTGACGTCACACGTAACTTTAATGGGCTATATCTTTGTAATTTTTAGTCTAATTTACAAATAAAAAATACGTGTCCCTTATTTTTGAATAATCTAAAAGACGGATTAAAAAGAATGTAATTACTTTGACCCTGGAAACTACCCTATTCATCGCATTTTCTGGTCTCACGGTATACATTCTAAAGTATGTATAAAGCTGGGTACTGACCGGCGTTCACTAAGCGCAAAAGCAACGAGAGTGCGAGTGCGACGGCGGCGGGTTGCGCGGGCGGCGCGCGCCGCATGTCGCGCCCACCCCACCGCTCATGCCATGCCGCTTCTGTAACAAACAAAGGAGGATTTGTTAATAACGTCGATTATATAATCCATAAATATACAGCAACCTGCACTGGGACTCGGCACAATAAGAGGGCCTGTATCATAGCAGTAGGACAATTATAACCTGAATTTGTAGATATACGATGAGCAGCTCGTGGCTACAATATGACAGCCACTCGGGTCGATTTTCAGGAAAAGCCGCACTTGCCAAGGTTGATTCGTGGATGGGTTGGGTTACCCATCCCATTACGGACTGAGTTTCCTTCGTGCCTCGGAAAACACGTTAAGCCGTTGGTCTCGGCTGTCATTGTTGTCAGTCGTTATATACAGGGTTATTTGTTATTTGACTGTATTACAATCATCATAAACAACAACTTTTGTTCTATGATTTTTTACAAAATTTTATACATTTACCAAAAACAAATCTTCAAGATTTCGTTGTCCTATCTAACACATTTCAACTCCGTATTTTGCTGTACCTACATACCTACACCGCCGCTTGTAACCGTACGTTTGCTTTGCATAGATTTCGTAACATTTAGAGCGTTCAATTTCAATATTTTTATTTTTGTATGAAAATCTGATGAACTAAAATATGATAAATGTTTAAATGTCCTAGAACAAAAGTTTATGATTATGATGTTAGTAACATGGTCCTGAGACGTTGCCGGTGTTTTAAAAATAACCCTGTATGTATATACATTTTTGTCAGCTCGTCAGACTTATGTACCAAGGAATACCGTGTTACCCAGTCCTAACTATAGTTTAAAATACTAGGATTCAATTTTTTATTCTGAAGACAATTTATATTCTTCTCCAGCTATTAGTAGATTGGGTATGAAAGAAGTTTTGTTTGAAAATTCTGAAAATCATCATTAATAGTGGTAGGCAGATTTTTATGTCGCTTTTGGTAAATAAGGATTAAGTCAATTCAAATTAACAAGATTAATTATAATTATTATAATAAACCACAACAAATTAAATTATTGTTATAATAAACCACAACAAATTAATTACCTACGCTTAAACCTATAATTGCGGCAGAAAATCATTGTAATTACGACATTGACAACTAATTTCTTGTACAAACGGCATTAGCTAATTAATTTAACGTTTGAATCACTTCTCTAATCCTTACAATTAAACCGACTTCAACTTGTTGCTGATTGGTTGAGTGATAATTCTCGGCTTAAAGCGTCTTGGCGCTAATTAGTTCGGTTGCGCTATCTATTCGCGCGTGTGAATTAAGCGTTAAATCTATGTATTGTTTGATTATTCGAATTTGAATTGATTCGAACATTCTGTATCTTTATCTACTTGAGTGTTATAGATTTGCAGTTCATTGTACATAACAAACTTAGACTCTCAGGCTTTATACATGTGAATTATTCTACACTAGCTTTTGTCCGCAGCTTCGCTCGCGTTAAATTCGGGGTAACACAGTTCCCCTTTCCTGATTTGCAGGTACCTGCTACCTGTAGTTTTTGCCCTTGCGCCTTATTGATTGTAATAGCAAAGCTAAGTTTTCCCTTATCTTCCCGCTTTCTCCCGCATTTCTCACGAAAAAAAAATGCCATGCCATGTCCGTCTCCAGGTCCCAACTATCTCTGTACCAAAACTCATCAAAATCGGTTTAGCGATTAAGGCGTGAAGACGTAACGAACAAACTCACTTTCGCTTTTATAATATTAGTAAAGATTCCTGGCTAAAAAACAAACCTGATTATTAAACCGCTGTACCAAGACTTTGTAGAAAATATAACACTTTAGCTAAAACAACCAACTTTGATATCTGTGAATATCTTGTAAAGTATGGACTTTTTCTTCAAGATCTATAAATTTGTAATTTTTTATTACAAATACTACCGAATATGTTTCAATTATAAATGTTTATTTTGTTAGCTCAAAGTAAAATGTATTGTGCATGCTGTGGTCTCCTGTAAGTAAAGAAGTGCACTTTTCTTTTTTGCGGATGGGAAATCATCAAATAACTTCCCCCGCTCTGGGCGGAGTGAGTGGGAGTGTCAGACTTATACTGACTATACCCACCCATGTCCCTTAGAGATGGAAACGGCCGGGGAGGCGTTTTCCCATCAATGAAACAAGGAAACTATTGATACAATAGATGAAATCATCAAAATAAATCAGGTATACGTCTTTAACCTGAACAACAAACTTATACACGATGAATCATCACATTTTAAGTTGTCAATCTTTCCTAACGAGACTTTGTTGAAGTTTGACAGCAAAAACGCCAAAACAGGTGAAAAGATATTCTGATTCGCATTGTTTTACAAATTAATAGATTGTTTGAGTTATGTTGCAGATATTTGCACACTATCATTTCAATTATTTTGACCGACTTCAAAAAAAGAGGAGGTTCTATGTTCGTCCGTGCATTTTTAATGTATGTTCACCGATTACTCCGCAAACTGTGGACCGATTTTCATGATTCTTTTTTTGTTCGAAAGGGTAATATATATATTTTTCTTTTTTTATCTATATGGATGATCTGCTAATCTTTTAGTAACAATGGTAAATGAATACTCTATGACATATACGAAATATACGGACCATATCATACCGTAACTATGCTGAAATAATATTTTTTGCAAAAAAAATATCGACTTCCAGAACGAAACCAACAAAAGTCACCGGCTTTCGGAAGTAAAGTTAATTTCCATTTTTGTTATATACATAGTGTCAAGTCTCTCGGTCTTATTGTATCAAACTGGTACGCACAGCGAACAATACAGCTATACCAAACCAGTTTATACGGATCTTCCATTGTATAAGAAATCTAGGCTATGTAATTCTAAAGTCTGGAAACTAAACAACGAATAGTGTCCTTGGAGCCTAGACTTGTTAGTGGCAGCAACTCACTAGCAGTCTTATTCTAACGCAATTAAAGATCATTGGCCAGTGACGCAAAGAGTTGATAACTAGTATTTGTTTTTTTTTTAATGTAGCTAATATTAATTTTGAACAATTTTACACCACAGACTACCTACAGTACTGTTTCTCCTCCTTTAAATCCATCCAAAAGTTGTCTTGAAAAGATCACTTTTAGCGATAAGACCGCCCATTGTGTCACCCTATTTATAAGTTGTTTAATGTTATTCTTATTTGTCATCATCATCTGCCTAGCCTTTTCCCAACTATGTTGGGGTCGGCTTCCAGTCTAACCGGATGCAGCTGAATATCAGTATTTTACATGGAGCGACTGCCTATCTGACCCCCACAACCCAGTTAATACAGGGTAATACGATAGATACCCCTTGGTAAACCTGGTTGTCAGACTTTCGGAACACTGACTACCTGTAACGACTGTCAAAGATCTACATATGACAGCCGGGACCAACGGCTTAACGTGCTTTCCGAAGCACGGAGGAAACTCGGTATGTAACGGGTGGTCACCCATCCACAGACCAACCTAGGCAAGCGCGGCTTAACCTAAAGATCGACCCAAGCGGCTACTATTATTTAGCCACGAGCTCCTTTTATTCTTATATGTATGGTGTAAATAATAAAAAATATTCTATCCATTTATCTAACTGTGGAACCACTGAAGATAATTGCAATCCAATGTATTCTTTCCTGGACCTTTTATCACCGCTATCTCTCATTCTTCTTCTCTTAGCGTCAGCGCAGTATGTCTTTTTCTTCCACATTTCTCTACTCTTCCTACTTCCACCTCCGTTCTCGTTAATTTTTCGATAAGATCACTTTTTTGTACGTCTGTCTGTCTTTTTCTTGGAAACGCGTGAAGGTATAAAGTTGAAATTACAACCATATAATATAGTTTGTGGTCTCTTGGAGTTGTGAGAATACAACTCTCTAACTTTTATCAACTCAATCAAATTACACAATTTTTCTATTTTTAATCTTCACTGAAATTGTTTTAGTATATTTTTTAGCGAAATATATTTTTCACTATGTGTAAGCCCTTTTGTTTTGAAATCTCACTAAATAAACATACTAGGTAAGTACTTGATTTGCTAGAAAATAATGGCAAGGCCTAACGTTAGTTCAGCCTAGTAGCAGACATGTCACTTTGTTTACCAAAGCCGACAGGTCACTGGGTTTACTAGGTTAGTTTCAAAATAGATGCAAAATTACTCTTTAACTCAAGCTAGTGAAAACACGTTTTAGGTAAACTGTTTGTTTTTGCTAGAAGATAATCTTTTTCTAATTCATATTTAACAAACATCGGGTAATCGGTTCGTGAGTGAGGAACTTCGATCTAAAATCATGATCATCAATCTCTGCCCTTATCAAAATTTAGATTTATTTTCGTTGGATCCCAGTTTTTGATCCCATTTTTTAGGTATTAACGATGGGTCCCATTTGATATTACCATTGAATCCCATTTTATGACAACATGTGTACATTTCAGAAGAAAAGTGATTTACTTTTATTAAATATTTCAAAAACACCGTGTGTGTATTTTGGATTTTTTAGGATTGTTGCCACTGGGGAATAAATGAGACAAATGATGTACTCCAAATAGTACTAGACTGGCATGAGTTAAAAATAATCAGGTTTATTTGTGATGTTTATAAATAAATAAATATGAAGGCCTTCAAAACAAGCGCCTCTTAACTCAAAAAAAAAATATTGCCGTCATAATTTTTCCATATTTTTTTAATATAATTTGGCCGTTTCTGGCACACAGGTCACAGTTTTAACCTAACCTTTTTTTGTAAATAAGTAATTATCCTAATCTAAATAGTTTAGTTCCGGGTAAACAACTAAAAACAATCTCTTTTTTCTATAAATGCAGGTCGTTTGTGGGAGGTCGTAGGAGGTCACAGTTTTAACCTAACCTAACCTAGTTCCCGGTTCCTATAATTTGTTTGGGTAATGAAATTTTATCAAAATCTTTTCGGAAAAACGGCAGGCACCCGTTATTCTAACATAACCTATCCACATACCTAAATTTCATCCAAATCAGTCTAGAAGTTTGAGCGTGTTGGAATAACAAACATACATACAAAATTTCGCCTTAAAATATTATTGTGATTTTGTTGTTGGATGTACCCGCATTCAGATGTTTTTAAACATCTGGGATCCAACGGAAATAGTTTTTAGGATTCAATGGCAACAAAACGTATTTTTTTAGTATTTTTCAAATTTGGGATTCAACGGAAATATATAATAATGTTTTGTGGGATCCAACGCCAAAAATATTAAAGTGGGATCAAAAACTGGGATCCAACGAAAATAAACGAAAATTTATTTGGTCGTCACAGCAACTTGTACCTACCAAATATTGCTCAGAAAAAAGTTTTAACAGTAATAGTTTATTAGTAGAAAAATACAAGTTTGACGCAAGTTTGAGTACGCGTAATTGGCACATAGAAAATTAAATACAAAAATTGTGTGCAAAATGATGGGTAAAGAACAGTCAATCCAAAATTTAAGCCCTGATTGACTTCTAAACTAGGAAGATTCTGTATCTTAGGAGGCAGTATCTTTGCATAAAATATTGAACGAGCAAATTATGAGCATACAAGTAGACTCCAATGGTCACATACAAGATATAGACTAGGTAGACTAAGTTAAGGAATTTTTTTTTTTAAGTTTATTTATTTTTACACACTCAACATTCACCAGAATCAGAAAACTTTATTTGTAAACATAGGGCAAATCACAAGAGAATGTTAGGTGTAACGAGTAGGTAGATCCTCTGTGGTTTGCCCAGTGGCGCACAGATAATATAGATGATAACTAGTCAATTTTATTATTAAAACTTGAAACGAGATATTTAACATGTTTGCTATTTCTTTCGAGTTTCCGATATTGCGGCGAGGTTGCAAACGCCATGATCACAGATGAACTAGAGTTGTGGGTGGATCTTTATGAGCAGACAAAATTATCTACCCTCTTTTTTATTCGTTTTTTGTGTTCGGTATCACTAACACCGTCACTGACAACTCGATTTTGTTCTCGACACTCAACCGGATTTTGCTCTCGATACGCAAAGCTAACTGTATCAAGTCGCGATCTTTTTTCACTACTTTTGGGTTTTTTTCTATAATTGAACATGTTTATTGTGTCCTTACAGAGTACTACGTACAAAATAATAATTAGTGTAATGCGTTGATGATTACAACGATATATCAATAATACACTAGAGAATATATCTACTACATTTATATTCATAAAATAGATAACACTCTGAAATAAATTGATAAAGTATTTATATATATACAAAATAATAATTAATTAGGTAAACTTATAATTTACTAGCTGGCGCCCGCGGCTTCGCCCGCGTGATATAAAAAAAAAGTATCTTTTGTATTATTCCAGACTATAATTTATTTATTTATGCACATATAAAATACATTACAGGATATCGAAAACAAAAGTACCCTATGTGTTATTCCAGACTTTAATCTACCTCTGTGCCAAATGTCATCAAGATCCGATTAGCCGTTTTGACGAGAAAGAGTAACAAACATCCATACATCCATCTATCCATCCTCACAATTCGCATTTATAATATTAGTAGAATAATAAATATAATATAATATTTTAACACCTAAACGGTCAAAATTTGTAGTCCTCTAGAGGAATGAAGGTCATTGCCAAATAACTACCAATTTGTTAATAAAATTACTTCATTCCTATTGCTAAGGGTAAAATTAAGGTCAAGTTTTATTACGTCACTTTCACGTCTATTACAACCACACTCAAAGAAGTCACATAAAATAAGTTAACTACTAACCTTTTTCTATTCCATATTTGACATTTTCAAAATCAGAACTTTCAAAAAGGGCTGGTAGAGGCACTTGATCCCGCAGCCTATCTCCAGCAGAGGCCGTTTTGTAGGCTTAAAAGCAGCTGTGTCTTTAGGTTAAGCCGCGCTTACCTAGGTCGGTCTGTAGATGGGTGACCACCCAAACCGAGTTTTCTCCGTTTTTCGGACAGCACGTTAAGCAGGTGGTCTCTACTATCATTTGTAAATCTTTGACAGTCGTTACAGATAGTCAGTGTCCCGAAAGTCTGACAACCAGTCTTACCAAAAGATATAGTAATTATAGATATAGTAAAATATAGATAATAATAATTATTCAATAGTAACTGGATTGTGGAGGTTAGATAGGCAGTCGCTCCATGTAAAATACTGGTATTCAGCTGCATCCGGTTGGTCTGGAAGCGAATCACAACATAGTTGGGAAAAGGCTAAGCAGATGGTGTATAATTTAGTCCCGGATACTGCGGTACTTGTTAACACCATGATGACGGAGTTTATCCGTGATCTTAACCGTGTTAATGATAGTCTTTTTCAAACTGCTATGAAACTAAGAATTAACTTCAATTAACCAAAAAAACAATGAAAAAATACTCTCTCTCAATATCTAATTATTAACAACTCGAAATTTTAAGCGATTTTAAAATATCAATTGATTAATTTAAAATGACGATTTTGAGTGCGGAATTTAGACGCCCTGGAAAGAGTTTTAGTCCTAATGTGTTTAGGGTGGGTAACTAAAAACGAGTAAGCACTAAAAAAAGGCTAAAAGTTTTTGTGTTAGTATCTAATCGTAAATCCTACCTTTATGGTTAGGTCGAGTTTCATAGGTAATTGAATGTAGTTCTAGTTCAAATGAATTTGTGGTTTGCCGTCGAATGGTTTTCCGACCGCATTCACAATTAAACTATGCGTAAATCATGTTCTGCGGCTGACTGTTTCAATTAATTATTGCCATTTTGATAAACGTCTATCGATTATATACACATCATAATTATCTCTTTTCTGTGTTTAGATTTTAGGTCTTTTTTAAAATTTAATTTTATATTTTTTTGTTTCTTTCTTTGTTTAATGTTGTGTGCACTTGTGGCAAACGCAAAATAAAGTTATTTTCTTTCTTTCTTTCAATATATCTTTTAAAACATAATTCTTTTAAAAAAATATACTTACACACAACTGCCTACTCCTGAGACGATACTAAAAAAAATGGACAACACTTTACCCAACTTGTGAATCAAAACTAAGACAGCATGCTTAGCAGCTTAGCGATTGCAAATATTAAGTAAAAAAACGTGAAAATGCAGAACTTTTGTAAGAATATTTTTAACTAGCTGGCGCCCGCGGCTCCGCCCGCGTGATTATCTATATATTCAGATATTTTTCCAGACTATAATCTAACACTGTGGCAAATTTCATCAAGATCTGTTCAGCCGTTTTGACGTGAAAGAGGAACAAACATCCATCCTCACAAACATTCTCATTTATCAAATTAAAGTAGGATTAGGAGGTTAGTAAGATCTGCGAGGCTTTTACGTAAATTATTCTTACTTAGTAATATTTCCAAGATGGGTCAGGACAGATGGTCCAGAATCTTCACACAGTGGGTGGATGAACATGATCGTCGTCACCGAGGAAGGCCCAAAAACGCTAATGTGCTGATATGATTGGCGAAAAAACACTGAGAGGGTTGGAAAAGGAATGGAACCAT
This sequence comes from Ochropleura plecta, assembly GCA_905475445.1. NCBI lineage: Eukaryota > Metazoa > Arthropoda > Insecta > Lepidoptera > Noctuidae > Ochropleura > Ochropleura plecta. Next base: position 13,639,145 of record FR997735.1, on the reverse strand, counting down.
TGCCCAGCAGTGGGGTAGAATGAACTAACAAAAAAAAAACGACACAGTCGTAATCATTTGATGGCACGGTTGGCGCAGTGGCTGAGCGATCGGCTGCTGCGCTGCTTGTCGCGGGTTCAATTCCCGCACGAAACAAATATTTGTATGACCTACAAATTGTTGTGTCGGGTCTGGCTGTTTGTATATGTAAGTTTAAATGTTTGTAAACGCACCCACGATACAGGAGAAATTTCTAGACTAAGGCAAAGTTAAAAAAAAAACATTACAATCTATAAAATGCAAACTTGTATTTGTAAAACCTAGTTCTCACTATTCCACTCTATACCTACATGTACGCGACAAAATAATCATTTGAACAAACTACTATTTGATGACATCACGAAGGATGATTACACATCAGTTTACATAATTTCCTAGCAACATTGAACCACTACAATTACATAGAGTGCGTGCAAATGACGTCAGAACACGAAATGTTACAGAAAACTGGACTTTACAAACTTGTGAGGAAGTGTGTACATTTGTCTCTTTCTAGCAAAAACTGCTGAACTGATTACGATAAAATTTGAAAAACAGATAGTTCATATCCCGAATTAACACATAGGATAGTTTTTATTCTGTGATTCCGCGATTCCGTGAGACAAATCACAAACCCCATGCATGCGAAGCATCATAAGATGGTATTTATATAAATCGGAAATCACAGATCACCAGTGGGCAAGTGTGGACGGTGTTCAACGCTTGCTCATGCTTACTCTGTATCAAAAGAGGGTTTTGCCTTACGCTAAGATAATAATAGACTTGTATAGACGTATTATTTGGCTAATTTCGCAGATTTTGGCCGTTTTAAATAATGTTCGCTCAAGCCAACCTTTTAGGGCGCCACTGACTCGTGACGAACTTTGTATTGTTCACTTGAATGTCTTCACATGAAATGCGTTATTTGTATTCACAGATATCTGTTATAAATATCAATTAAATTAGGGTTAATTACAGCGCAATCATCACACATAAATATAAGTAGCATGTTATAGTACGCCAGTCTATTGCCATTTATTTATTTGATGTACCAAATAAATAAATGGCAATAGCGTGTACAATACGCACTAAAACTTACAAGGAACTATGCAATAATACAAAAGCGCTGGTAGGTATGTCTATTACAGGTATACAAAATTAACATTAACCGGACAATAATTCCGACTCGAAAACAGTCCTGATAGAAAACACTACCGACTTGACAATCGATTCCAGGATCCTTCACAGTCACGCTTGCCAACAAAACAGTCATTACGTATTCTGTGAGTAATTTCCAAAGAGTTTAGTAAGAAACTTCGAACGATGTCGTTTGACTAAATAGCTCTAGGCGTTCTCCATTAAATTTCCATCACCTTAGACAGGGCACTGTGAAAATGGTCGCTGTGTCTGGTTGGTACTTAGGGAAAGAGACAGGTTGGGGGTAAATACTGGGGAAGAAAACTGTAACAGAATCGAGGCAGTGAAAATGGAGGCATAAGAAAAAATACTCATCTTACGGGCAAATGGCGACACGGTTGGCGCAGTGGCTGAGCGATCGACTGCTGCGCTACGTGATGCAGGTCGATCCCCACACGGAACAAATATTTGTATGACCTGCAGATACTTGTTTCGGATCTGGCTGTTTGTGTATGTGAGTTTAAGTGTTTGTAAACGCACCCACAACACAGGAGAAATTCCTAGTTAGAGGCAATGTTTTATAAAAACAAATGGGAAAAACTTCACTGATGATGATGTATGGCTTAGTAAAGGATTCCTTGACATCACCTTGTAATCCTCAAAAGTTTCCGCAGAGGTGCAGCTTTTTTAATAACCCGCAGAGCGGGAGAAGTTATTTGAAAAGGTGGAGCTGGAGGGAGTGTGACTTTTATTGACTAAAACCCATCCGTGTTCCTTCTTTTGCTCTTTGTGTTCCGGGGCTGCGGTTTGTTTTCCAAACAACCCGCAACTTTGGCGGGCTCCTCTATTTTGCTGACATCTTGGGATGTCGTCACTAGACGGATGGACGGTGAGCTACCTATTGCTCACCGTCCACAGACCCGCGGGGTGTACCTGATTTATACTCCTAAAGTTTGTCAGATATAATTACGATTACTGCAGAAAAATTATCAAAATATTTAGCAGTGAAATTTCTAGTACCGATCATTGGACTGCCAAGTCACCGGTCTCGACTTCGAACCCAAAACATTTTAGACTAGCTGGCGCCCGCGGCTTCGCCCGCGTCATTTCGAACAAAGTAGGTATCCTATGTGTTATTCCAGACCATTATCTACCTCTGTGCCAAATTTTATCAAGATCCGTTCAGCCGTTTTGACGTGAAACAGTTACAAACATCCATACATCGATCCATTCTCACAAACATTCTCATTTATAATATTAGTAGGATGTGCGCAATGTATACTTATCACTCGCTTCGGTGAAAAAAAAAGATCGTTAGGGTAGTATCCGCTTGTAGCAGAGATACAGGTTGATAACTCAATTAACTTATTACACCATACCACCAGGCCCAAGTCCAGCGCACGATTCTACCATCCAACTTCCCGCTATCATGCTGACTGACAGCTGATATTAGTGACAGCTCCCGGACTACTTGACTGTGGTCGTGAGACAGTGTTTACATATGTATTAAATAGATATACTACAGTGAGGAAACCAAAAGCATGTCTATGAGAAATTTCTCGATGGCATGTTAAACTAAGACAACGGCTCAGGTGTGGCATAAAAACTCTGACATCAGGTTTGGCACTAACCTCACGAAAAAGAAGGAAAGAATTAAGAAAATGATTTCGGTCTCATTAAAACCTGTATCTAAAATTATGAACTGGCTGCTGACAGGTTTTTCAGTACATTATTTGACAGTGATTAGTGCTATGTATATACAATGTGTCCGGTCACGGACTAGCCCTATTCTGTGTACTTGTATAACGAACATTCTAGTACTCAAATTTATTGATTAAAAAAAACTACCATCGTTGATTTGCATATTTATTTGGACTTTAATTTTGTTTTCTAGAGTTACGAAAATGTACTACTATGAGAGATATGATTAGTTTTTGTACACGCATAGAGAATAACTCAAAATGGCTGCCAAAAAGCGGGGAAGTGAATTAGACCCAAATTTGTAGCGTAATAGTATATTAAAACACTCATTACATAAGTATCTAGATTCTAGAATATCGCTACCTAGTCCATGACCGGACACATTGTATATTCTTGTGTCCAGAGCCGCGTCCTCAATTTTTCCGTATACAACCTATACTAGCGATCGAACCATAAAAACTAGAAAACGTGACATCTGATTATGAAACTTATGAAACCTACTTTAATTAAGCTTAGCCTTGGCCGAGTCTTAAAGTTACCCCGTCGACTTTGGAGGACTTTTGAGGTCATTGTCGCTTGTTATTAATTTATGCGTTTCATCTAACAACGTAACTAGCACCTTAATTACCGGCTGTGGTAAAACGCAACCCTCTAAAGTCGTAGCCTTGGTTTTAGTACTTACCTACGTTGCTTAGTTCAGTAGCGAAATTATTGTCTGAGAAGATTGTAGAGCTAAGATTGTTTGCTATCCGCTGTTAGCCAGACGTCATTATAATTCAGAGATTTGCTATTCACTGTAATTATACCCATATTTTATTTACACACCTATATACCCACATTTTATTAACACACCTCTTATCAAACAGTAAAAGTTCCAAAAACATGTTTAAATTAAATTGTATGATAATTTCTGATATGTGGCACGAAACCGTGTGACCTGTATTGCCGTTTTGTTGAGGTCAGATAGGCAACTACCTAACCCCGGCAGGGCAGTTGCCCTGATTGCGATTGTTTGAAAGAAACACCGCAGCCCCGATACATAAAGGGCAATAGAAGGAACATGATATTAATGTGAATGTGTGTGTATTGAAATTAATGTGTTAGATTTTTGTGTTTTTTTTTTTTTTTTATTTTTATTTGTAATATTTCTACCTGTTTGACATTTTGATTTTTTATTGATTTGGACATCTTTGATTGAGTTGACATTTTTTATTGATTTGACATTTTTTTTTTATTGATTTGTCATTTTTTATTGATTTGACATTTTTTATTGATTTGACTTTTTTATTTTTTTATTTTTAACTTTAATGTAATGAATATTATGAACCTGTGACTTGTAAGAATCCCTTATCAATAAAATACTATGACTATGACTATGATACACTACCCCCCGCTCCGCCCAGAGGAGGGGGAAGTTATTTGATGATCGCAAAAGAAACAAAAAGAATAGGCAGTTTCTCTGTTTTAAATTCTAGCATTCAACTGCACATGGTAAGACTGGAAACCGACCTAAATACATTTGGAAAACAGGCTATATGATGATGATAACGCATGCAAAATTTGAATACTTTTAGTTTTCCTTTAAATTATTGTAAAATTACCCACTCCTGTTTTTACGGATGGGAAATCATCAAATAACTTACCCCATTCTGGGCTGAGAGGGGGGGTGAGTAAAATCCACCCCTGTTACTTCTTTTGCCTTTATGATCCGGGGCCATGATATATCTTTCGAAAAACCCTTAATCCTGGCTAGATGACTCCTAACGTTAAACACATTATTAAAAAAACTAAAAGACACACATTTTTAAAACTTATTTCAACATCGTAACACCTTGTTTAGGGAAAATGTTCTATCAAACACACGTTTCTATGCGTGATTAAATACGGGCTCGATAGTGACAGCCAATTAGATTGACATATCGATAACTATGCACTTTGAACCGAAACGTTGCGGCGTAAACGTCACGTTAATATTTTTCAATAATTTCATCATTTTTCTGCCCTTGTCCCATTCTATTTGAGATCGGCACAACACGTTTTCTTCTACCAATGTAGACCCAATATACCCCTGTCAGACGTCACGGCATCATTAATTTTATACATTTTTCTCATTTCTTCTTTATATCATTTTTTACACAATCCATCCATCTTTTCTTTGGCCTTCCTCTCCCTCTCCATCCATCAACATTCATGTCTATCACTCTTTTAGTCATATGTGCTTCATCCATTCTCATTACATGTCCATACCAAGACAAACTACTCCATTTATTTTTTTCTACATTCCTTACTGTATTCATTCTTGTCACTCTACACATCCATCTCAACATTCTCATCTCCGCTATCCGCTAATAAATGTTTTTGAATCGAAAATACGAATTGTCCTATCGCATTTAAGTTACTCACAATCAAAATATATCCATATGTTTGCGCATGGTGATCTTGGTAACAACCCCTAGGTTTGTGAAATTATAATTATTTGATTATTTCCATCAGTAATATTTCAGTAACAGTTTCATTTCTTTCTCAAATGATTGGCCTACAATCGCACCTCCTTGCACTTTTAGCAGAAGAGGGAGCCTGTATTGTCCATACAGGCTCAAAAAATGAGAAGAGATATTTTTCATTATTACACTTGTCACGTCTACGTAGTTTCACTGGTCAATTTAATTGAACCTTGCATATCGTTATTCCGTATCGATGCCTTTGGCTATCACTTTATTCGGGCGTGATGTTATTTTATACGCTATAAACGCATATTTGTATGCGTGATCCAATACGATTAGCCGTGCTCGGCCGTCCGCGATTGTGAGAGGCAATTAGTTTGACAAATCAATAACCATGCACCCAGATCACAGTAGGTATTAATATTAACATACAGTATTTCAACCAGGAATATAACATCATGCCTAAAATTCCCGAAGTGCTATAGGTTTCTCAGAAGTGTACCTACTAGGACACCCACATTTCACCAACTGGTTCAAAATTATACTCCATAGCCGCTCCCAAAAAGTTCCTAAGGCGCTGCAGAAACGTGGACACTTTTGTGTCTTGTGTAGGATACAAAACTGCCAATGAATATTTGATTTATAATGCTCTTCGCAAATGTGGATATTTTTTGTATTTTGTGTCGGATGCAAGCAAATAATGAATATTTGATTTCTAACGCGCTGAGCTAACGTTGACACTTTTGTGTCTTGTGTCGTATACAAGCTACTAATGAATGTTTGATTTTTATGGTGCTGCACTAACATGGACACTTTTGTGTCTTGTGTCGGATATAAACTACCAATGATTTTTTTATTTAAAACGGTTTCCTGCAACAGTGTGCCGTGTGGGTAACAAAATTCAATCCGGTGACTCGATTCGTAGCAAATCATTTGTCGGCTAAGTATCTACGGCGTAGCTGGTGTAGCGATAATGTCAGCTACGGCGTAGCTCTAAGACGTATGGACTAGAGAGTAGACTCTATTAGAGGTCTCAGGAACTTTATTTTTTTATTATTTTATGTTACGTGCTTACTACTTAAAACTTTTAACCAATTTTTTAAGGTTCCGTACCCAAAGGATAAAACGGGACCCTATCTGTCCTGTCATCAGGCTGACTCTCATAAATAGCCGCTATAACAAGAACAAATACCAAAGAACCAAATAAAATAAATATTTAAGATTTTTTTGCCTTTTTTCTATAATCTTGCGGGGGTCGACTTGCACTAGGTCAGTTTTTTTTTCTTTTAAACACAATTTTAGGGATATTAAAATACAATTACCAAAAAAAATCCTTCACAATTAGATTAATAAAAATATCTCAAAATAAAATACAAAACCCGTCTTTTTTTAAACAATAATGCTGACGAAAACATTTCAAAACAATGACTCCACTGTTCTCAATCGTGATAAATCGAAATAGTTTCCGCCTAATAAACAAAATTGATCAACGCTATTGAATTTCGGCATCCTATCACATTACGTCGCTTCGATGTCGAACTCCCATAATTAATCACTGGTACTGGTACAAACGTTTCGGCGTGTCTTATCAACAAGTTTGCTAATCAAAGTTCAGTCATTAGTTGTTTTCCAGCTAGCGACACCGTGTCACTGACAGTGTAATTGAAAGTTGACGACGGGGCTGTGTTATAGGTAAATATATCTGATATAATATACAGGACACAAAAACGGTTACCATATATTCGGTACTTCATTCTGAATCCCCCATAGAAACTTTGCTTCCACAATTTTACCACAAATTATTTGACTGTGGTAGGTATTGAATTTTTGTAGGAAAAATTTTATTTTTTTAATAACTGACGTTTTTTTTTAAAACGCGGAGTAGGATAAGCGAATCAACTATATTGACTTGGGTCGTGAGGTTGGCGACATGTGGGATCTGGACTCAGTGATCATTGTGCAGATAGTGGTATCTGCCAATGGCTTAATTGCCAAGAGCCTCGATCAATCCCTAAGAATACTCTCGTAAACTGACTTGACGTTATTTTTTAATTTATTTATAAGTTAGTGAATTTGTTTAATGAATGAAGATGTTTGATAACCATTACAGTGACACAAGAAACTTCTAACGAATGACTTTACAAACAGTGTAAAGTAAAAATGTATCGAAAAAATAAAATAGCGCTGTAGTTCTGATTTTTGATTCCTAATGATCCTGGTTCAACTGTATAGATACTACAAAAGAAAAATACGGCACCGTTCTTAATAAAAACTTCACACAATCTGTCACAAGTTTGCAAAATGTCGCATAAAACTTCAACGTTGTTTGATACTCAATCCTCTAGGGAAATTAGTCAGATGGCACTTTATATTTTTCCGCCCACAACACTCTAAGCTTTGTTTACCCATTAAAGATACAAGCGTGATGGACGACCTCGATTGCGTCACCATATTCAGTTTATTGCGAACTGGGGGTAGGGAAAATCAGAAGGTTCAGTCTTGAATCCTTACTAATATTATAAAAGCGAAAGTGAGTTTGTTTGTTTGTTTGTTACGTCTTCACGCCTAAATGGCTTAACCGATTTTGATGAATTTTGGTACAGAGATAGTTGGGACCCTAGAGACGGACATGGGCAATTTTTTTTTTTAAGTGAGAAATTAGGGGAAAAGTGGGAAGAAAAAGGAAAACATAGCTTTGCTATGCAAAAACTACAGGTAGCAGGTACCTGCTATTTGTGTGTAAAGGGGAAATGTGTTCGAATTTAACGTAAGCGAAGCGGGCACGGGCACGAGCACGGGCAAAAGCTAATACACAATAAACTTTAATTTAGATACGTCACTTTTAAAACTACTGTGAATTAGGTTTTTCACGTGTTTTCACCCAGGTTTTTTAAATATAAAAACATAATAAGAATGAATCCTTTATCATGTTAGGCGGTCTGCCCCGGCTGTCATTCGTAGATCTTTGACAGTTATTACAGGTAGTAAAAATTGACCACCAGTCTTACCAAGGGGTATTAACCCTAAAAGCTAAAGCAACATCCAGTTAAATTGGAATCCAACACCAACGAAAAAGCGATTATTTCTTTGGAGCAAGAATGGCATAAGATACTTAGTTTACACTTTATAAAAACATACTTACGGATTATCTCGATTGTTGATTAGTACCCTTTTTTGATGGGAAATCAACCTCACAATGGTTGAATAAAAAAATGCGATGTCAATAATTGACCGTTACATCGCGACGACTTCTAGCCACCATAGATGCGGGTCTGTGGACGGTGAGCAACGAGTAGCTCACCGTTACTTGCACAGTTTAGTTTAGTCAAATGCTGTCACTTTTAAAATAAATTTTACCTTTATATTTTTATTTGACCTAACTACCATGTTACTTTGAAATTAATTTTGAAGGGCGTTTTCAGGATTTTATCCAAATAAATCGATAGTCTTGAACCCAAATAATGTGAGAGCCACTGTGTTAATTTGTGTGTACCTTTTCTCAAAAGTTTTTTTTTTCAAATTCTCTGTAACCCTTATAAGTCCAAACGAACTTAGAAAAACACGTATTCAGTGCGAATTCTTTTGTCCCTTTTTTTTTCTTCTAAATCGACTATTCTTTGACGTCACTCCATCTCTTCGCCTATTCACGGTTCACTCAATTCCACTGTACGTTCTTCATTGAGTACGACCATAAAACACTTGATACAGACTCAGAGTACCATAAGTTGTTTTACGAAAACGACCCTTATTGCTACGACAAAATGTGATGTTGTGTCAAATTGATGCCGAAAAACGAATAGAGCTATGCCCAAACTGCTATGGTTATTGATTTTCTTGCTGTCGGTTTTCGTTGCGAGATTTTAATTAAAAGAGGTGTGGCAGGTACTGGAATTTATAAGCATCGGCTCTGCTGAAGATTGGTGATTTTGCATCAATCTCAGAAGGTGGCTACAAACTTGTTGATAAAGATAGCTATATAGCAGCTTCTTTGGTTGCTATAGAGAAAAATATATAGGTATATTGTTTTTTAAACATTACCCAACACTGGAACTTCTCCTGTATCGTGGGTGCGATTACAAACATTTAAACTCACATACAGAAACAGTCAGACCCGGAACAACTACCTATAGGTCAAACAAATATTTGTTCCATGCGGGGTTCAAACCCGCGACACGCAGCGCAGCAGTCGATTCTCTGTCAAATAATATCATTATGATACAAGGAGACACAATGTACAACGGCAAAGCGTCGAATGTCGTCAAGTCCAGTGTATGATTATGAATGTGAGCAAACACACACTCAGAAGAAAATTGACAATCAGTGAGTTGAGAGTATTTTAACAGCAAAATTTGAATATATGCACGTGAAAAGTAACTGTATTTTTATACGGAATATTATAACCTAGCTGTCATTTGGGAATCTTTGACACTCATTACATGTAGTCAGTGGGCCGGTAGTCTAACATAGATGAGGAGATTCTTGATGTCAAATACACCATAAAAGCATGGATGGCTTGTGTGTTTTTTATAAAAGCAAAAAGAGTGACTATTGGGAAGAATGGAAGGAGAAAAACCTTGAGAACTGTCAAGGGACACCACACTGTTAACAAATAATCGTCGCGACACCACACTGTTCAATGCGAAATTAAAAGACGAAACGTAAATAACTGGTTTGCACGGCTTACAACTATAGCAAAAAGTTTCGTTACAACTTTTGGTCTTATTTTTTTTCCGTCTAGCCCCCTTTAGCTACGCGCGATAAGTTTGTTCCAAAAACGTGTTGCGATCCTAAATAACATCGACACCGACAGCCAAGCTTGTCAAGGAATATCGGTCAGATAGGTAGTTGCTCCATGAAAAATACAAGTTTTCAGCTGCATCCATTTAGACTGAAAACCGACTTTTAAGCAAGGCTAAGCAGATGAGATTGTCACTTTTAATTTACTCAGTGCGATTAAGTTTGAAGAAAAACTGACTTGCCCACCACAGTGGTCTATTAATCATAATTAATTATAAAACTTAAATATCTAAACAAGATCAAATATGTGTCTAAATTTCAAGAATATATCAAACTGTTCAAATATTTGATTTCACTAAAAGTTTGAAGAAAATGTATGTGCTTTAAAATTTAATTCATTGATTAAGGGCAAACTTTCTAAGTAATTGGGTAAAACTAATTTATAATAAATTGCTGGAATAATAAATAATTAGCTTCAATGATATTGTTTTTTTTTCTTTTCCTTTTCTAGTGTTGACTATAAACAGATGAGGTGTGGTCAGTATGGCTTGTCGGGTGCTAGACACCTCCCAGCGAAGCCCATTTTTGATTCAATGGAGTCGCCTTCAGGGTGACTGTTGTCATCTGTCCTGCAAGCTGATTTGGGTGCGATGTGATGTGAATGACAATGCAAAGGGCGCAAAACTATGTCCTAAGACAAATATCAAATGCGCCATGGTTTATCAAAACAAAAGAAATCAACGAAATTCTTAAACTACCAATGATTCAAGAAGTAATCAACTCATATGGGTCCAGCTATAAATCAAGACTCATACAATACCCAAATCAGCTATGGAATAGTATTGAGAAACCACCGATTTAAGAATATAATTATAACTCGATACCTCTACACGCTCTCGTGGGAAAGGATCTTGACAGACACACAATAAATTGATCCTATAAGGGTTCCGGTTTTTCCTTGTGAGCTACGGAACCCAAAAAATGCCAGACAATCAAGATGAATCAGGTAAATAAAAGCTTCTAACGAAATAAAATTGTGCACAATTATTTACGCAGACCCTCTATACCTCTTTTCAGGGGTCATACCCCACAGACATCAAGTATTTTTAGAGCCCAGTGAACACGTAAAAACAGCTTGTTTATGACGTCAACACGAATCCGATACTAAAGTTTAACACGTGTAAGGTTACACGAGCGTCTCCATTTATTTGCACTGTTACTGTTGACGACTGTGATTCTTGTTACATTTAGTCTAAAATGAATTTTAAGTTGTGTCGTAAAGGGTGGAATTTGGAGTGTATTTTGTTGTATTGTTTTGATATATTATGAAGCGTTACAAACCAGGGCAACATCACTTTGGTCAAGGACTTCGGATAGAGTGTCATTGTGGTAGAAAAATATGACCTACATTAACAGGATTTTATTAATTCTGCACCAATTATAAAACCAAATTGATGATCGAATTGTGTTTAACAAATCTTTTTTGCAAAAATAAACATTTTTTTTAATGTCGGTTTCTTTTTGCAAAAAAAAGCTTCCTTTTTAGTTTTAGTTTGATGGTAACTCTCAATTTTTTTTACCGAATATTCCTTTTTCATAGATTAAAACAACGAACTGGATTATATGAAGTTTTGACACACAGATAGTTTTTAAACTGGACTAATACATATATAATACAGTTGTTCAACTGCTCAACTCCATGCGGGCGAATCCGCGGGCATAAGCTTATAAATTTTAAATATGTTTATCAAAACATATAAAAAACTAGTAAAGTAAATCCAAAAACCAACCCATATACCAAATATTAACTTACATAGTTTGCTAATTAAGTAATTAATTAAATAACAAACACCAATTTTCGCTGTTCAGTGAGCCCTACGGGTAGAATTCATCTCATAAAGTTGTATTCGCTAAAATGATTTATCCAATATGCATTCATTTAAATATTGAATATTATATTCATCCGTTTAGCATAAAGGTACCTGTTGTTTGCTATGGCAGGTATACATAAGTACATTATCTATTGCTAGGTTGGTCTTTGTGCGAGTTCGATCCTCGAATTGGGTAAAACGTTTTTGAGTTTTTTTTTTATTACTATAACATATTTATGTGTCAGATCAGTACAATCCATTTACTGTTAGTAAATACATAGACAGCTTACAAATCATCATCTGCCTAGCCTTTTCCCAACTATGTTGGGATCGGCTTCCAGTCTAACCGGATGCAGCTGAATATCAGTATTTTACATAGAGCGACTGCCTATCTGACCTCCACAACCCAGTTAATTCTGGGTAATACGATACCCCTTGGTAAGACTGGTTGTCAGACTTTCGGAACACTGACTACCTGTAACGACTGTCAAAGATCTACAAATGACAGCCGGGACCAACGGCTTAACGTGCTTTCCGAGGCACGGAGGAAACTCGGTATGTAACGGGTGGTCACCCATCCACAGACCAACCTAGGCAAGCGCGGCTTAACCTAAAGATCGACCCGAGCGGCTACTATTTATTTAGCCACGAGCTCCATAGACATAGCTCCATAGACAGCTTACAAATGTTAGAACATAAATACTTTGGTCAATTCATACCATGTCAAAACTTATAAAACATACACAATAACAACACACACACATTACTTGTGGCTAACGTTTTAAGACAACACTAACGTCGTCGTCCAGTGTTTACAAATACGTCCATCAGTCCTATCTGCTACAGTCATCAAGAGACTGTTGGCGCTGAAACGCACCCGCCACATCAGGGATGCGATACGCTTTTATGGCACAATAGTAGTTATTAATAACAAAAGACGCATATCATATTCATCATCTGCCTAGCGTTATACCAAGGAAGTCGAAATCGGCTTCCAGTCTTGCCGGGCTCATAATGGTCGGTCCGTGGATGAGTGACCATTCATTACGTAGGTACGGAGGAGAAAAAAAAAAGCAAGAGGAGGTATCCTCTTGCTTTTCCTCCGTACCTCGGAAAACACGTGAAGCCGTTGGTACCAGTGCTGCATCCAGTTAGATCCGTTCTTGTTGTTAGTGGTCCAATATTTCCTGCCGGAGTAGCGGGTTCTTCGACAGAAATCCATTGAAGGCCGATTTTTTGACGACACGGTTGGCGTTGCAGTGGTTGAGCGATCGACTGCTGCGCTGCGTGTCGCGGGTTCGTTCCCCGTTTAAAAAAAAAATGCCGCGGCTGCGGAACACAAAAGCAAAAGAAGCAATATGGATGGGTTTAACCGTCCAAATCGGGAGAAGTTAATTGTTGATTTCCCATCTTAAAAAATAAATAGGGTCCAATATTTTGTGCAAGATAATCATCGGTACAAAATCAAATGTCTATATAATTTTTTTATTATGCTTTTGCCTTTCACTAACATCCATGCCCGTTTTTATTAACACGAGGCTATACCTAAAGCTTACCTAAATATTATTGTACCTACTACACAGCACGCCGTGTGTTCCTATGTTATGTTTCATACTGATATACTGACATAATGCCTGAGGTTGCCCAATTAAGCTTTAGCGAATCATCTTCAAGACAGTGCCTCAGGTGAATTGTACTGACCCATGCCTAGCAATACACCTAGTATTGCTAGGCTACTGGTTGAAGCCTAATTTAGTTTAGACCTAGGTAACAGTCTTAACTCTAGAGTCAGTCTGGGGGCACGGTCCATTTTAGGAATCTGTGACATGCCACAATATTAAACACCTGATTTAATATTTAGACATACCTAAATCAACAGGAGTGTCAAGTGAAAAATGTATATCGGGCCGAAAGGCGTCGTCCTAACTGCCTATCGATCGTACGATGACCTGGTTTTTTTTGCGGACCATAAAACAACTTTCCTCGTTCATACATACATACTTTTGAAAATTTATTTCAGAATTTATAATGAGCGCACAACTCCTATGGCAACGATTTCACGAAACCAAACACTTGAAAGGTAGAATCTAAAATCAAGACTAGGAAAGAAACAATGAGTAAATAATGGAAGTTGTCTGTTTAATACCTACATTTTATGCGGATGGGAAATATTCAAATAATTTCCAGGCAGCAGCAGGGGGGAGTGTCAGACATATACTAACTAAAACCCATCCAAGTTCAATCTTTTGCCTTTTATCTTCCGAGGTCGCAGTATCTCTTTCAAACAACCTGCAACCCCGGCAGGCGGTGGCCCTAGCAGGCCTTTCTGCTTTTCTGACTTCTCTACCTACACTAACGCGCGCTCGACAGGGCACGATGACCCGCTGCGTTCCCGTCGCGTTTTAAGTTTAGACATATCAATTTCTTCAGTGTCCAAATTTAAGATCGCAAGCTATCGCGTGAGCATGGAATTAATAGACAATTTTTCATGTACACATGACGGAACATCGACCTATACAAAACCATTTTAACCCGATCTCTCTACTACGCTGTGCGATCCGTATGTCATCATGCGATATAATATGCCAGTTAGGATGATCTTACGCATCGATTGCTACATCGCATCGCCTAGAGAGGTAAACACAGAACAGAGCCATAGTGTCCCTCTATCATGCCTATTGCTCTAAGTTATGACCTATGACCTAAGTAGGTAATAACAGTGTAGGGACGAAGTCATTTTTCACGAAATAATCCCAAGTGATGAATAAAAGTCTGGTGATAAAGTACTGTTTCGTTGAAAAAATATTTTGGCGTTATATTTTTTTCTTCGCAATAAAAGTAAGAGTACTTTGTTTGGCTTTAAGGGATTTAGAGTTCCTAGTCTTGCGTTAATTTTCAGTTTTTTCGTTTGTCAAGTTTACAGAGGAACGTCTATAGTCAAAATCTTCTTCGTTTTACTTATGCAAACATTTCTTTTGACGAAATTCTTACGATTTACGTTGGGATTACGTCAAGAATAACGTTTGCGTTCTGATAAAATGACAACAGTCATAAAATGTTTCATCAGGATAGTATTCAATCATCTACGACCCCGAAAAAATATGATTCTAAGTACTCAGTACGTTATAGAATCAAAATAAAATAAAATCGTTTATTTATAAAAAGGGGGCACATAAACAATAAAATAAAGCATCTGTTGCTTAATTGCCTGAACTAGGTTGGACCTGTGTTTCAGGCTAAAAAGAGCATTAATACCAATTTTAAATTATATAAAGTACGATAAACGTAGTATTGTTTTAATCTTATTCCAGTGTAGGAAAGAGATGGCGCTACACATCCGCTACGCTGTCTCTCTCCCACACTGGAATGCCAATAAAACCATTTTGCTAAGATATCAATTCAAAATTTGATAGATATTGATTTAACGGCACGATTGGCGCAGTGGCTGAGCGTTCATCAACCGCTGCGTTGCTTGTCGTTATTTCAGGTCTGGCTGTTGGTGCATGTGTGTTTAAATGTTTGTAAACGCACCTATAATACAGGAGAAATTCCTAGTGAGGCGTTTAAAATATTATAGTAGTCCAACTGCATAAAATATGTGCCTCGCTAAATCGAACAAAGACTTTGATGCGAAACGTGATTTTGATGCCATGAAAAATGCCAGGCTGGCGTTAGTCCAATAAATCAAATCGAATCTTTTAACTTGTTCCGCAAACGAGCAAAATTACAGGAAACTTCAACCAAGTAAATCAAAACTCGACACTTACTGAAACAAATTCCACCACTTCACTCAAAGGTGTTCCGGTTCACCATAACTTTCCCATTACAGACAAAAGCTCTTGCGATTACATTATATCGCGAATGTACCCTTTGTAACCACACAAAGCAATTCCGCGTCAGTCCTGTGAATACCACAACAATGCATAAGTAACATCTGTTGGTTGTCGGTTACAAGGTGACCCCAGCTATGCTCAAAATGTTGGGAAAGTTCCTTGAGTTTATTTACAAAAATATAGACGGTTTTTTTTCGTACTATCGAAGAGCTTTTAATACACCAGCAACAGCGAGTATCTGAGGGGCCTGTCGTCGCCACCGCAGGGTTGCGGGTTGGTTCCAAGAGGCAAAAGAAGGAACATGAATGGGTTTTAGTCAGTACAAGTCTGACACTCCGTGCCACTCCACCCAGAGCCGGAGAAAGAAAGAAAGAAAAAACATTTATTAGTCGCAGATTACGACGAGCAACAAAAAAATAAAAATGGAAGAGTGTTATTTTTATTTTTCCATCCGAAATACAAAAGCAAAGGCGATTCATATCGCACGTCCTAATACAGATATTATAATCAATCGCGCTCGGCTGTTATTATATCGTTCTTTTTTTTAAATTTACCAATGCGGTCTTAAATCAAGATCGCGCGGTTGAGCGAAAATCGCTTTGACTAGGTCGCGGCTTATGTAATCCTTACTTTCCTTACTAATATTATAAAAGCGAAAGTGAGTTTGTTTGTTTGTTTGTTTGTTACCTCTTCACGCTTTAATGGCTACACCGATTTTGATGAATTTTGGTACAGAGATAGTTGGGAACCAGGAGACGGACATAGGCTAATATTTTTTATAAAAAAGTGGGATGTGAGGGAGAAAGAGGGAAGAAAAGGGAAAACTTAGCGTTGCTATTACAAATCAATAAGGCGCAAGGGGAACTGTGTTACCCCGAATTTAACGCGAGCGAAGCCGCGGGCATAAGCTAGTAATATTATAATTGTTGAATTGAGGTAAAAATCATACAAAACAATTCGGCGTCAGTCCTGTGGATATCACGATAATGGTAACATTTGTTGGATGTTGGTTACAAAGTAATCACAGTTTAGGATCCTTGGGTTTCCTCAAGAAAATAAAAATAGGTACTTTTATTACGCTTTCTGGTAACGCAAAGATCGTGTAGTCGCGAGAAAATCGCTTTGGTAAATGTGCGGCCTTATTTTTTGCGGATTGGAAATCATAAACAATATCCCCCGTTTTGGGCGGAGTGCGGAGGTGTGTCAGACTGTTACTGACTATAACCCACCCATGTTCCTTCTTTGTTCTTTATGTTCCGGGGCCGTGGTATGTCTTACGAGCAACCGCCAACCCCGGTTAATGTGCGAACTTGGATTAATTTATATAATAATTGATTGAACACGGGAAAAAATCAAAATCCGCGTCATTCCTTTTTATCACTAGTAACATCTGTTTGTTTGAAGAGGTTCTTGTATTTACTAAGAAAAATAGAAATAATTTATTTGCCAATATAATATGGAAGAAAGTGAGACAGCAATTAATCAATTTTACAAAACTACCAGCAAAGTTAAAGTCCGCATTATACCCCAGGTTCTAACACAGTCAATCGATTGCTCGAATGGTATAGTACAAACATATATAAACAAAGTATATCATGCAATACTAACAAAAACCAGCTTACTCAATAAAAGCATGTGTATCTTGCACAAGATATTATATTCAGGCATGCCTCCGGAAAATGCAAACACATCTGAATAATAAATAGGAGAGGGAGGTTCCCTGAAAATCTGCTCGCTATTTCTTGTTTTTATTATAATTTTAGCTGTTGTCTACGTCTGCATGTATTTTTGTATTATTAAAAATTGTATTGCAATTCTAAATACCTATCGTTTAGTTTATTTCGTTTATATGAGTTTTTTTTAATATTTGAATGCGACTTCCGTATGTTAAATTCACGGGTTGATCACTGAAAACCAGCGCTGTACTGTGGGCTCCCATAGCACAGCATCATGCTGAGTGGTGACCTACTTGTCGCAGTGCAAGCTATGTATTTATTTTATTTTTCCTTACGTATTTATAAATGTTTTTTTTTGTTATTTTCTGTGCTCGTTATTGCGACTAATATTTTTTCTTTCCTTTTAAAACAAATCATCGTTTGCCTAGTTTTTTCAACTATGTTGGGGTCTGCCAGTCTAACCGGATATACCAGTATTTTGCATTGAGCGACTATCTGACCTCTACAACCTTGTTAACACTGGGTAATGGTTGTCATATTATTTTTGAGCCAATAAACTGTTACGACTGTCAATGATCTACAAATGGCAGCAGGGACTTAATGTTCTTTCCAACAACTAATAAATAGTTTTTCTTTCTTTCCGAGGCACGGAGGAAACTCGGTACGTAATGTGTGGTCACCCATCCACCGCCTAACCTAGACAAGTTAATGTTAAAGTCGACCCGAGTGGCTTTTTATACACCACCAATTCTTTTCCGTTTTTTAAACAAACATGTACAAAAATATTATTTTGATATATTTTTGCTGTCCTTATTTGTGTCCAAAGATACCTATCTTTCAAACATAACGATCGGTTCAGTGGTGACATAACTGTAACTTAACATCACGTATGTAATCCCTGAAGAGCTAGGCAGTGGTATAGGGTCACGCTATGCTAGTGGTGAACTAGGCGGGTTTGTAGAAATAATAAGCCATTCATAATATTAATGGACACTTATAGATTTCCAAAAAGTTGCTTAACACGTAAAATCCTTACTAATATTATAAAAGCGAAAGTGAGTTTGTTTGTTTGTTACTTCTTCACGCCTGAATGGCTAAACCGATTTTGATGAATTTTGGTACAGAGATAGTTGAGACCCTGGAGACGGACATAGGCTATTTTTAAGTGAGAAATGAGGGAGAAGGAAGGAAGAAAAGGGAAAACTTAGCTTTGTTATTACAATAAATAAGGCGCAAGGGCAAAAACTACAGGTAGCAGGTACCTGCATATCAGGAAAGGAGAACTGTGTTACCCTGAATTTAACGCGAGCGAAGCCGCGGGCAAATGCTGGTTGTTAATATAATGATTTCATGCAAGTGAAGACACTAACTCACCAGTGTATTTCAGAGTACCAAGCTCAAAGGCTGTCGACCAATCTTCACTTTTTTTTTTCATTCGGATGGGACATCATCAAATAGTTTTTCCCGATCTGGGCGGAGCGGAATGGAGTGTCTGACTTTTACAGACTAAAACCCATCCATGGTCCTTCTTGTGTTCTGGGGCCGCGGTATCTCTTTCGAACAACCCGCAAGCCCGGAAACTCTTCACCCTTAAGTCCTGAGCTATAAGGTTGAAAAGTGTTCAACCGCCAGCGAGCGCGATAGTACCCACCACATTGAGTTGCGACGCAATGTTTTTAATTACCCTCAATGCGAGAAGGTAAGGTAAACACTATATCGTGATTTATTACCTGAATTAAGTCCTTCATCATCAAAATCTTCGTAATACATAATCTTTCGAAATATGCCAGGAATTAATTTTAAGATTTTCCGTTCCACTATGATTATGTACGGAGTTGTCTGCAGGATCTTCTAAGGATTCATGAAATATTAATATTTTCATGTTTAGTTACGCTCGAAGTTTATAAGAGAATTAGTTCGTAACTTTCAATAAGGTGAAGAAAGTCAAATTCGTGTCTGAGAAGGTTTTAGTTGTTTAAATATAATTAGGTGTGAGTAAGTAAACTCCTAGTTGTATAAAAACCCTGGTACTATCTCGGGAATAACAAAATTGTTTAATAACTGACGGCAAGTTTTCTAAGGTAAATTTGGACCTATAAATCATGATAAATTTGCCTTTTTCCGCACTGAATAACACAACTTATGTATTGACGATTAAACTTTAGTTAATACTTAATAATCGCAATAAAAGTTGCCCAAATGCTTAAATGTTTTTAAATGACCATCCTTTTTCTTTCCCAACTTCATCTGAATGTTGGGTGCATTTACAAATTAATATTTAAACTACACAACAGTAACAAACTCAAACAGCCAGACTCAGAAAAACTACCAAATCATACAAATATTTCTTCTGTGCGGGGATCAACTAACGGCTCTTTGCAGCGCTTAGCCACTGCACCAGCCGTGCCGTGAATAACCCCTTAAAAATTCTACTTCCTACCATACATATTATTATAGACGCAACAGTTTGTATGGCTGTTTGTTATTCTTTCACGCAAAAACTACTGAATGGACTTTAATGAAACTTTACAATAATATAGCCTTTACAAACTTAAACAAGCTACAATTCATAAATATATATTGTATATTCTATCACCACGCGAGTGAAACCACGGGGCGCAGCTTGTAACAAAATAAAGATGAAAAAGATTACTCACTTTTAAAAGAATTAAAGTCATGCTCGAAATCTGAATCCGTATTATTGATACCAGATTTCAAAAACATTGAAAAAGGAGAAATAACTAAAACAATCGGTTAATTAATTCAGAGTAAATAAGTCTTACTAAGTTTCAACGTTTTACCTAGTATTCAAACTTTAATTATTACAAGAAATAATTAAATTGTAAAGAGTTCGTCTTAGAACTTAATTATTACTGCGTATTTAAAACCTAGTAACTGAACTGTTTGTTAATGAGAAATTTTTGATTTCACAACTTTAGCAGAAACCCATTGAATTTGTTTCACTTGAAAAAAACTTTTATTAGACCCGAAAAATGAAGGCACGATTTCGAAACAATATTAGTCCATCTTTTAGATTATTCAAAAGTAAGGGTTACGTGTGACGTCACGCGTTGCTGCATTTTTTCGCAACGAATGACGTCACACGTAAATTGAATAGGCTTTATATAATCTTTGTCATTTTTGGTCTAATTTACAAATAAAAAATACGTGTCCCTTATTTTTGAATAATCTAAAAGACGGACTTAATAGAATGTAATTATTTTGACCCTGAAAACTACCCTATTCATGTGTACTTTCTACCGTTTATCTATGATATCATGGAGATTGACATCGCACTTGAGAAAACGTAGATTTGTAATATCGTACACCTAGATAAATCGTTTAATTAGTTATCCTTGTATTCGAATGCACATTAATCGTGAATTATTTGTTATCCTTGCATTCGAATGCATTGATGATACGCAATTATCTAGAATATCACAATTTTACATACAGTGGAATTTTGTAACATATTTATGATGTAAAATAAATTTTGTGTTCATAACTAAACACTATGTTACATAGTCCGATCCACATGCATTGGCTCGAAATCCACCGGAGTTCAAATCGAAGATAGGTATTGTTTGTTTAATTATTTTATTGTATCCAGAATGGTGATATTTTTAGTGTAGTTAATATAATTATTTTAATTTTGTATTATATTTTGTATTATATATTATTTATTTAATACTTCAAGCACAAAGCACAGAGGCGGACTTAATGCCATAGGCATTTTGTACCAGTCAACCTTTGGGTGATGCAGAGAAGTGTAAAACAGAAAAAAAATATTAATCACTAATTTATACTATATGTATATATAAAATACTATAGATAGAAAACAAAATACTATTAATATATATCAAAGTATAGATACACAGATACACCACATAAAAAGACAAACAATGTGGAAAAAATTAACGATGTGACGATACTGCCGACTTTTTACGGAGAAACTCACGTACTTTATGTTTAAAAGGAAAAGAGTTGGTTGCCATCCTGATTTCCTGAGGAAGCGCATTCCATAATGAAATACACTGGACGAAGAATGAAGTCAGTGCGGTGAGAGGGACATTGAAGAATACGGTATATTTATAAAGTATTTCTGTTTTTGTATTGGGTTTGATGCTTTTTAGAGTCAATAAATAACTTCCCATACTAGTAGGAATACGTATTTTTCGTCTCCTGAAAATGACCTTTTTTTAATTATCTCATTTTAAACCTAGGCGTGCGACATATTTATATACATAAATCTGAAATCGCCAACAGGTAACATAGTAATTAATTGAATACCAAAACACGGTTAATTTACAATATTCTTTTTAACTAGCTATTTATATTGGTTTGTTTTCATGTACGAAATCTTGTACCCTAAACACAATGAAGTATAAACAATACCCTGCACTTTCCTCAAATTTAAATTCAGTTCCGAAAGCCATAGTCGTGTATTCTAGGCACTACATAGCCGAGATCTCACAATAGATCGCTCCGGGCAGGCAGAAAGCTTTACGAAACATCGTATTTCACTAGCCGTTTTAAAGAGAACAAATCTTTTACTTTTCAATAGAACATTGGAACAAAAAGCTTTGAAAGGAAGATACCAAAAACTTTTGCACAAGAACCATGTTTAATGTTGAGTAATTACTTTGTTTCGAATAGACTATTTAGGCTATAATCTTAAACTAAATCGTTCTCTTTTGTAATTTAGAATTATAGAAGCATTTAGGGGTGAAATTGATTTGGCTTAAATATATTCTGACAGGGGATGGTTGATATGGGTTTGCTGTTAGACTTTTAGATTACTTACTTGTAGACGCAAAACCTAAGGTATACACTGTGATTGGCAATAGAATCACTGTGTTTTTGGACGCTAAATCGATCAATCACTTACGTCTATACCCGTTGCCTTAAACAAAGTTGAACTGTGATAGAGCAGTAAAAAAATGTATGGACAAAAGCTTGAAATACTCTTGTCAATCATTTAATAAATCTTTGTGGTTAGAAGAAACACGTTGAAAGCGTATACCTCTTAACTAAGTCTTTTTTTTTGTTGATGGAATTTTATCAAATAAAAATCCGAGACAGCCCCCAGTCTCAGACTTTTACTGTCTAATACCCACAATTGTTCCTTCTTTTGCACTCTATGTTCCGGAGCCGCGGTATCTCTTTCAAACAACCCGCAACCCCGGGCTTTCAGTTATGTCTACAGCCCAAAAAAAGTTCTTTTTTTAATCCATTGATTTGGTTTATTTAGTACCAATGTCACCAATGAACTAATTGAGGAGATACAAACGATTAAGATCAGTGAAAATATGTGTTATGTTGGATTCTTAATAAAAGATGTCCATTAAGTATGATACTGGTTTATTGACAGGAGACACAGGAATGTACACACAGTAAGACATCACAGGAAGAAGTGAGGCAGAGCGCCATCAGATCACAGATAATACATAGACTAGTGAAGACCATAATAGTACAACTAAATAGTGATGTTACAACATCCCCCTTGTTGAGTTCAAATTAGACCCCTGACTGACAATTAATATAAGTGCTATGCTATTTGACTTTATACAAGACAACATGCTTAATTATACTTAAACTTTACTTATGACTTTATTTATGACTTAACTTAATCAATTTCTTCAATTAACCTTCTGGTAGGTTTTACAATACGACCTGACCTAGTTGTTACATTTGAGGATTGTTGAGATGAGGATCCTTGATGCCTAGACTCCTGTCTGTCACCTTCCTCTCCCCTTTGTGACGAGTTGGATTGCATGGGAGGGTTAGCACAATTATGAGAATATTTATGTCTTAAGTGAATTCTATTCCTCCTATACCTAACTCCATTGACATCCTCAACAACATATGATCTATTATTTGACAATCTTTGCTTAACAATAGCTTGTTCCCAGTTGCTACTAGGGTTTCTCTTAAAATAGACATGATCATTATGATGTAACATAGACATTGACTTGGCATTCTTATTGTAGTATTTTGACTTATTTTGATCATTTTTCTTGACAGACTCTTTGTAATCTTTAAATGTTACCACTTTTGGCTTTAACTTCTTATATGATGTTGGAATGTTATCTCTTAAGTTCCTAGACATGAGTAACTGTGCTGGTGATGAAAAATTATTTTTACCTGTATTTCTATATTGTAACAATGCTATGTATGGATCTGATCCATTTTCTTTGCATTTTCTTAGCATGTTTTTTATAATTTTGACTGAACTCTCTGCTTGTCCATTAGACTGTGAATGATATGGGCTAGTAACAACATGTTCTATGTCCCATTCTTGCAAAAAATTTTTGAATTGGATTGACTGAAAAGGAGGTCCACCATCTGAGACTAGTGACAATGGTATTCCATGGCGTGCAAAAATTGACTTTAAATGAGTAATAACATTTTGAGATGTACTGTTTTTATTTAATAATGCTATTTCTATGTATTTTGAGTAATAGTCTGTGACAATTAAATATACTAAACTATCAAAATGCATTAAATCAATACCTACTTGTTGCCATGGGTATTTACAGATTTCAAAATTTTGTAGTGGTTCCTTTTGATTGCTTTGTTTAAACTTAGCACATATAAGACATTGCTCTACTAAATTCTTAATATCACTTGACATATTTGGCCAATACAGAGATTCTTTAGCTAGTTTTAAACATTTGTTTATACCCTGGTGACCTTTGTGAATCTGTTCTAACATTCCTTTGTACATAGACTGTGGTACTATTAATTTTGAGCCTTTGAAAAGTAAATCTTTAATTACATGAATTTCCCCTTGAATATTCCAAAATGGTTTTACCAATGGACTGACATTGTTTTTATTGTTTGGCCATCCTTCATTATAATATTTTTTTAATAATTGCAAGGATTGATCCTTTCTGGTTTCCTGTGCCAATTGTGTACTATATTCTTTTGTAATTGCTAAGTTAGCATACATTAGATTGACATGACAAGACATTTCTGATTCATTTTCAGGTATATAGTGATCTTTCAAGGCGGCTCTTGACAAAGTGTCTGATATAAACATTTCTTTACCTGGGACATGTATAACTTCTAAATCATATTTTTGACAAGTTAACATCATACGCTGTAATCTAGCTGGGACATCATGTAATGGTTTTTTAAACAGATAGACTAATGGTTTATGATCAGTGTGAACTGTGACTCTGTTACCATATACATATTGGTGAAATTTTTCACAACCAAATTGAATTGCTAGCAGCTCCTTCTCTATTTGAGCATACCTTTCTTGGGTTTGAGTTAAAGTCTTTGAACTGTATGCTATAGGCTTATTTTTTTGTAAAATGAATGATTTTTTTGTAAAATGTAAAATGAGGATGAACCTAACGCTGACTTTGACGAATCGACTGACAAGACTAATGGAATCTTGGGATTATAATGAGCTAAAACTGGTGAATTTGTAATTTCATCCTTCAGTTTCCTCAGACATTGACTATGATTTTCATCCCAAGTCCAGACTGCATCTTTTTTTAAAAGATTTCTTAACATTTGTGTTTTTTCTGACAGGTTACTTATAAAAGGTCCTAGGTAGTTTATCATACCTAGTATTCTCTGTAACTCTTTGACATTTTGTGGTGTAGGCATGTTGACAATTGCTTTGACCTTTTCAAGATCTGCCCTTGCACCATCTTTACTGAAGACATAACCTAAAAAACATACTTCTGACAGTGAAAATTTACACTTTGACTTGTTAAATTTTAAATTGACTTGACGAGCTCTTTGCATGACTTTATGTAATCTTTCATTGTGAATTGACTCGTTTGGACCATACACTAAAATATCGTCAATAAAAATTAGAACTCCTTCTATATCACCAAACAAATTCATCATGACTCTTTGAAATATTTCTGATGAGGCATTTATGCCGTATGGTAATCTTAAATATTTATATCTACCAAATGGTGTTTGAAAGGTACATAATTCTGAACTATATTCATCTAAACGTAGCATCCAAAACCCTGAAAATGCATCTAAATGAGAAAAACATACAGCCCCTTCGAGCTGAGACCTAATCTCATCAATTGACTTGAGTGGATAATGTTCCCTCATGATATTTTTATTTAAATTTCTAGGATCAAGACAAATTCGTAACTGACCTGAACTTTTTACTGTTACAACGACTGAATTAACCCACTCTGTAGGTTTTGTAACCTTTACTATGACTTGCATTTTCTCCATGCGATCCAACTCCTCACGCAGTTTCCCTTGTAATGCGAATGGGACTTTCCTGGGCGGATCCACACATGGTACTGCATCAGGCTTGAGTTTTAGATGACAGACTGGAGGCAGACAGCCAAGACCCTGGAATACATCATTATATTGTGTATGAATTTGTTCACAAAAGTCTTGTTTTGATACTGAAAAGACACGTTTTATTATACCTAACTTTTCACAAATTGGGAGACCAAGGACATTTGGACACTCTATATCTGGTATTATAAACATTATGTTTTCAACAATGTTCTTATTGTTTAAGCAAAAATTACAAATTAAGTTGACTTTGCCTAAAATCGGAATGGATTTTCCACCAAATCCTGTGACATTTATTTGACATTTGACAAGTGACAATTTTGACAGCTTATTTTGACTTTTAACATTTTGAAATGTTTGTTTTGACATTATATTGACATCTGCACCTGAGTCTATAATGCATTTGACTTTGGTATCTCCTACCAATAAGCTAATTTCCCACGACTGCTTTGAGTGATTCAAAGTATTGACCACTGATGATCCATTGTGTGACTGACTGGACGACTGTGCCTTATTGTGAAATCCCTCAGACATGTGACTGATTTCATCATTGAGACTCTGACATTTTTTCTTTTGACTTTTTGACTGGACATAGGATCCCTCAGACATGTGATTGTTTTCATCATTGAGATATTTATTTTTATTACATCTCTCAGACATATCACAGTTTTCATCATTGAGATGATATGAATTGGGACTCTGACTGTTTGAATGGACATTGGATCTCTCAGACATGTGATTGTTTTCATCATTGAGATGTTTATTTTTATTACATCTCTCAGACATATCACAGTTTTCATCATTGAGATGATATGAATTGGGACTCCGACTATTTGAATGGACATTGGATCTCTCAGACATGTGATTGTTTTCATCATTGAGATGTTTATTTTTATTACATCTCTCAGACATATCACAGTTTTCATCATTGAGATGATATGAATTGGGACTCCGACTATTTGACTGGATAATAAATCTCTCCGACATGTCACTTTTCTCATCATAGGGATGGATGGATGGATGTGATGTCTTACTGTGTGTCTGTGTGTTCCTGTGTCTCTGACTAAGTGACTGACCGTGAGAATAACTATTATGACTTTGACTATTATGACTTTGACTATTCAGCATACCTACGAAATAATCTTGATTACCATTATCTGAATTAAACGATTGCAACTGACTGACTTTTTTATTTTTGAGACAAAATTTAGCAAAATGATTATAAGATTTACATGACCTGCATTGAACTCCTTGAGCTGGACACTTGTAGCGATGAGACTGCCCACAGCGGCTACATGTCTTCGAGCTGCTTGAAGCTGAAGGTGACTCGCGACTGCCTGAAGCTGGCTTGCGACTGCTTGAAGCTGACTTGCGACTGGAAGCTCGCTGTCGACCATCTCCTCGACTACGGCTCCTCCGACTGAGATGCATGACGTTTTCACTGGCGATGCTGCTCCCTTTGACTATTTTCTCAGCATCCTGCTGTGCGACTATGAGCGTCCTCGCTAGCTCTTGCATTCTCTGATAGGTTAAGTCATGTTCTTGCAGTAACCTTTGACGCACATGTGACAAGTCCAAATTGAGGTTTGCAATGAAAATATCTTTGATGAGCGATTCCCTGAGCGTGCCAAACTCACATTCTCTGCTTTTATTCTCCAAATCCATGAGGAATTCGTCGATGCTTTCGGATTTTTCCTGCTTACGTGTGAAGAATAGGTATCTGCACATCGTGATATTTTTTCTTGGCTCGAAATATTTATCAAATTTTGTTTTCACCTCTTCAAGCGTGCTGCCATTGATTGTTAGGTTAAAGGTATTGAAAATGTTCAGACCTCGCTCACCGATTGAGTGCAGTAGAATGGCTATTTTGCGTTTCTCAGTTGCTTTGTCAAGGCCTGTCGCTAGTAAATATAGCTCAAATGCTTGCGACCATTTTTTCCATGATTCAGCGTTGTTATGAGCTGGATCCGACGATATGTTGAAATTTTTGATATGTGAGTTGAAAGTTGACTCACCGTCATGGCCGACTTGCCTGGTCGCGTCGCCGACTTGGTTGGGCATTTTTCTTTAGATGACTTCTTCAGATGACTTCTGACACCATGTTATGTTGGATTCTTAATAAAAGATGTCCATTAAGTATGATACTGGTTTATTGACAGGAGACACAGGAATGTACACACAGTAAGACATCACAGGAAGAAGTGAGGCAGAGCGCCATCAGATCACAGATAATACATAGACTAGTGAAGACCATAATAGTACAACTAAATAGTGATGTTACAACAATATGGAACGTCGTTTAAACGTACTGTTCAGTTTCATCACTCTAAAGAGTCCAAACCCATCCATCAATTAATGAGAGTGTTTGGAAATCATATTCCCGACTACAACACGTATTTTCAAATGAATATGTACCTAATTGAGTTGTCTGTTGTGATTTTATTTAACCAATCACAGTTCGCATGAGCCTGACAGCTGATTTGCGAATCTATAACAAGCTCTGAACAACTGACAGTTAGAGCAATTCAGTTACTAACGTGAACCGAACAAACACTTTCGTGTAAATTTCATTCCAGTTCTTGTGCGGAAAACTGACATTGTAATTGATTCAAGATAATCCGTTCTGCGTAACCGTATTTGCTTTTCCTGGACGTTTTTATTCGTATAATTCTTGCTATGGATATTCAAAGTAGCATTATTACCATACCTACTCTGCTAACATATAAACAATATAGTATTTTTACTTAGTTACAACTTTTTTTAACTGTATAACGTAATAAAAGTACCTAATTTCTAATTAATCAGAATAAAAAAAACGGCAAGGTACTAGTCAAACTCGCCCACCGAGGATTCAGTACAATCCTTCGATATAAACAGCCATATCTTTTGACTGCGTAGACTTAGAGGTTTGATTTTTTCACCGATTTATGTAAGTATATAGTTTTATTTTCAAATTAATACCTTTACGTTTTCTTGAGATAAGAGGGTCTTGACAGACAGACAACAAAGTGATTCTGTAAGGGTTCCGTTTTTTTTCTTTTGAGGTACAGAACCCTAAAAAAGGAAACGCAAAAGCCATTAAATTCTAAAGATTTGGCCCGCAAACCGAAACGACAAAATATTCGACAAAAGAAGTTGAGGAAATGAAAACGGGTTTTTCCACTCTCGGAAAAACATTCTGCATTTTTACAGATTGTTATAATTGCTTGCGCAAAAATATGGGTATGAAATGAAAATCGGATTATGTGAGAGAAAAGACTTTTCGTATAGTTGTTACTTCTAATCGGTTCTGTTCACAAAAACATACAAAAAAAATAATTGTATTGTATATACAGAGGTTGGTAGTTTTAATAATACTATAGACTCATTTAAGTGTTTCCCTCCACGGAAATCTTTAGTAAAAGGCGAAAGATTTATGCGTTTTGAAGGGAAACCAGAGATGGTAATTGACAAAAGTATCAACTGCGAAATATAATAAAACGTACAATTTCTTTAGATTAAAAAAAATCTCGTGACACAGTTTTAGTTGCCATATTCCTCCGAAACAGCTGTACCGATTTTTATGAAATTTTTTGTGTATATTCGGTAGTTCTGAGAAATGTTCGTAAGTGGGTAGGTACAGTCAAGTCGCATGACATGAAAAACATGAAAGTTATTTGACTTAATAATATACATCAAATTATTTCATATATTCATATTGGTTTCATATAAATCTTTGGAATAATCATGTATTAACTTAGCGATACACTTACGAAATAATCCTCAGTCAGTAAAAGTCTGACACTCACCCCTGCTCCGCCTAGAATGGGGAAGTTATTTGATAATTACCATCGGCAAAAAAAAACAATAACACATCGTCACTGTTTTGAACTGAACATTCAAAAATTATTTATTAGTCAGAAAAACAAGAACGTGCATAACCTTTTTATTCGTCGACTGTACAATAGGTACATTATGGGGTTTCTTAATACCATGAAGCGCGCTTACATCATAATCGGCTGTAAAACCTACTATTTGTTGATGACAGTTTGTTAAGTGGTGAAACCATACAACGTACGGAGAATTTGAAATCAAAGTTAGTGTTAATCGCGTTAAACAACTTGTTATTTAAATATACTTTATTGTTCGACTGTCTATTGGTCTGTTAAAATCCTTTCTGTTGGAAAAGCTTAACGTTAGAGATATTGAATCGAAATTTAAACTACATACGGTCCCTTGGAGCTGAAAATCAACCATTTAAGTCCACACCGTCAAAAGATATAGCCTTTTGTGTCGTAAATTTGTTCGGAACCATTGGTGTGTGTATCCGACTCGCTCTTGACTGGTTTTTTTTCTATCACATTGTTTATTTTATTATTTTTAGCGCAAATTTGCGGATGGATTTTGTTGTTCATCAAAGGAGGATATGGAGTGATGTCATTTACATAAAGTTATTTTTACTAAACCTCTGCACCCAAAGTCAATTCAAACACTATTGGGATGGAAGAGTTCATTAATAATTTAAATAAAAATCATCGACGAAGAAAAAATCCTTAAACAAGCTTGCATTACATGTTTATTTTTTTGTTATTGTTACAAATACATAAAAAACGGCCTAGCGCGAGTTTGATTTGCGCTTCGTACAAACTTGCGACATAAACGGCCATAATCTTTTGACTGCATAAACTTAGAGATTGGTTTTTAACAGCTTCAAGGGACTACAAACTTTAGTATGTGGTTATATTTTATCTCATCCTACTAATATTATAAATGCGAATGTTTGTGAGGATGAGTGTATGGATGTTTGTTACTCTTTCACGGCAAAACGGCTGAACGGATTTTGATGAAATTTGGCACAGAGGTAGATTATAGTTTGAAATAACACATAGGATACTTTTCTTTCGATATTACGCGAGCAAAGCTGGGTGCACTGCAGTAAAGAGATAAAAGGTTTCGTTTTTATTCCTTTTAAGGTGCTAAAAATGAGAAGAATCTCTTTCATAACGTACCTAAATATCAGACAATCACATAAACAAAAAAATAAAAAACGGCTCTGTCAGCTTTTGTCATATTTTGCCAGCACCATTTATTTTTCTTTTATGGCTGCGGGCAAAGATAATAACCTATCCATCTTGCATTCTTCCAGAAATGTCAACCGCTATCACAAAACTGACGACTATTTTCAAATCTTTTACGGATGAGTTATACGATCGTGTTGGAGGTCCTTTCCTGATTAGATCCAGGGAAAATCCCGGAAAAATCGTGGTAAGTTACGGGTTATAATCTTTGTTATCGTTTGAGGGTTTTGTTCCCTTAGGCGTTGACCGCCTGTCGTTTCCAGTTATTCCCGCTGGACTATTTAAACAGAGAAAGAAATATAACAATCGTTCCTTAAAAGTATTGGGAGTAACTGAGCACAGTTTATATAAAATTTAAAACTATAGTTTGATAAATGTACTTTACAGAAACTTAATTTACAATACATATATAAGCTCACGCTTTTTTTCCATAGGGTACCCCCTAGGAAAAAAAGCGTGTTACGATCCTGACATAATTATATATTTTTAAAAAAACTTTGCCCCACTCTCGGACTTTCTCCTGTGTCGTGGGTGCGTTTACAAACATTTAAACTCACATACATAAACAGCCAGACCCAGAACAACTATCTGTTGGCCATACAAATATTTGTTCCGTGCAGGAATCGAGCCCCACATTGCTTTTGTTTGTATATATTACTACTAATAATATAATCCTACTTCCTACAGTATAATATATTCCTATAAATAATATTATTATTGCGAATGTTCGTGAGGATAGATATAGGATGTTTGTTACTCTTTCACGTCAAAACGGCTGAACACATATTGATGAAATTTGGCACAAAGTAAGATTATAGTCTGGAATAACACATACAATACTTTTTTTCGATCATCACGCGGGCGAAGCCGCGGGCCCCTAGTACATAATAAAAAACTATAGTACGAGATAAATGATTAGAGGTATGTACAAATTATGTATGCTTCACGAACGCGCCAGTAAAGATGGTTTCTTGCCCAGACAGATGTTTTAAGATGCCTATGAATAATTCAATTATTTAAAGTGCAACTATCCGTTTAAATAGAACCGGCCAAGTTCGAGTCAGATACACTCACCGAGGATTCCGTACAATCTTGCGACATAAACGGCCATATCTTTTTATTGCGTAAACTTAGAAGGTTGATTTTTTCACAGCTTCAAGGGACCACAGAATTGAGGATATGATTTTTTTTTTATTGACAACTGAGTTTTCACGATAAAGGGTCTTGACAGACAGACGGACATCAAAGTGAAGCAATAAGGGTTCAGTTTTTTTCATTTTGAATTACGGAACCCAAAAAAAAGTCAACTTCAATCTTTCATTTTAACAAAAACAAATAATAAAATAATACATCAATGTAGTTTCCATAGGCGATCATAAACTAATAAATCTTGTCCATGAAACAATTCATGTCTCATTGAACGAAAAACAATATTATTGTAGGCAAAACCAAAATAATCTTTATAATAACAGAAAAAAAAGACCTGTAACAATCACTATGAACTCTATTAAATACGAAAGACCTTTGTCACAAGCCGTACTTCAATTGGAAAAAAAAACCAGCCAAGAGCGAATCACTCGCAGACCATTCCGTACAAACTAGTGATATAAACAACCATATCTTTTGATTGCGTAGACTTAGAGGGTTGGTTTTTACACAGCACAAAGGGACTACAAAGTTGAGTATATGGTTTTAATTTTTACTCGATACCTCCACGCATTCCTGAGACAAAAAGTCTTGACAGACAGACGAACAACAAAGTGATAGATAGATAGATAAATCATTTATTTGATGCAGCAAAAGACACAATACAGGAGTTAGTACAAAAAAAATCAAACAGAAAAAGAAGGAACACATTAAAAATAAAGTAAGGTAGAAGTTAGAAAAAGTGATCCAATCCCTTTTAATAATTTTAATAATTATTAATAATTTTAGTTTAATTTAGTTATTCTATATCAAAAAATTAAATAAAATAAAAATAGTAATAATATGTGACCTACATATTGTGATGTAATTAAAAAAAAAAATAAGGGTTCCGTTTTTTCCTTTCGAGGTACCGAACCCTAAAAAACAATTGAACGGCGAAGCAAAATAAAGCCTAGTTCGGAATAAAGCAGCGCAAATCCAAACACATAATCAAGCAAATCTCTGAGCTTATCGAGACGCGTTTATGTTTAGCTGAGTAAATAACAAGTATTGTACGTTTGTGAGTTCTCTTTTATAGGATTTTCAGTACTTTGTCAGCGGTATTAGAGTAAGCACTAAACATCCAAGCGAAATGCAACGTGAGTGTAGTAAATCATCGAATAGGTAACTTCCCCCGCTCTGCGCGGAGCGGGGGGAATGTCAGACTTTTGCCCTTTATGTTCTGAGGGTATCTCTGTCCAACAACCCGCAACCCTTGTGGTATGAAAAATATAACTACAATTAAAAAAATGAACTACAAATTTAATTAACTTAAAAAAAAAACTAACTTATAAATAAACAAAAAAAATAGTGTAAAAAATGCGTCCTCAACGCTGTTAATTATTGGTAATGTCCACAAGGGACTGGCCAGGTTGCCACGTTGTATGGCCAAAGTGAAAATCAGCTATTGGGTCACGGGAAGTGTCAACTAAACGTTTTTAAATAATCTTAAAAAGGCTGTGAGCACACGGACCATACCAATATTGAAACTGTGAGTACTATGTATATGACCTGCCCACAAATATGGCTGTCCAATATCACAATCTGAGTACGTACGTTTGTACGTACGGGCGAGAGGGATACTTAAACTATTAACTACCAATGCCAAACAAGACTCTTAGGTAAAGCCAACGTAGCAATATGATGGCACGCTGTGAGGTTGTGGAACTCACTGCCGCCTAGCATTTGCGATTTAAAGTCCTCCATTTCCCTATTCAAAAACAGAGTGAAAGAGCATTACCTGTCTTCTCAATCGTAATATATGTATTTATTTATGAATATATATTTAAGCATTATGCATTTATACAAGTATTTATTAATATTTACTTATATAATTATGTAATTTATAATAGACTAGCTTTTGCCCGCGGCTTCGCTCG
Organism: Ochropleura plecta; assembly: GCA_905475445.1. Lineage (NCBI taxonomy): Eukaryota > Metazoa > Arthropoda > Insecta > Lepidoptera > Noctuidae > Ochropleura > Ochropleura plecta. The sequence goes on along the minus strand of FR997735.1, from coordinate 13,605,320 downwards.
CGTTAAATTCGGGGTAACACAGTTCCCCTTGCGCCTTATTGATTTGTAATAGCAACGCTAAGTTTTCCCTTTTCTTCCCTCGTTCTCCCTCATATCCCACTTTTTTTTAAAACAAATTAGCCTATGTCCGTCTCCTGGTTCCTAACTATCTCTGTACCAAAATTCATCAAAATCGGTTTAGCCATTAAAGCGTGAAGAGGTAACAAACAAACAAACAAACGAACTCACTTTCGCTTTTATAATATTAGTAAGGATTAAGGCACACACATATTTTTCTCGTACTCTCTCACACACTATCGTCTATTTCGTACCTTTCGCAGATCTGCTGGCAGAAATTTCTTAAGAAATAAGCTGTACCTTTTTACTCAAATGTTATATGTTTTTTTTATCCTGTCTGGTTTACTGTGTGTACAAAAATCCTTACTAATATTATAAAAGCGAAAGTGAGTTTGTTTGTTTGTTTGTTTGTTTGTTTGTTTGTTACCTCTTCACGCTTTAATGGCTAAACCGATTTTGATGAATTTTGGTACAGAGATAGTTGGGAACCAGGAGACGGACATAGGCTATTTTTTATTAAAAAAGAGTGGGATACGAGGGAGAAAGAGGGAAGAAACGGGAAAACTTAGCGTTGCTATTACAAATCCATAAGGCGCTACCGAATTTAACGCGAGCGAAGCCGCGGGCGAAAGCTAGTAGTGAAATAAATGATTTTCCGTAACAGGTTTTCCATTACTCGCCTCTTTACTCTCCTAGAGTGAACGCAGCATAGTTTTACAACAGTTTATCACGATACTTTTATAGGTAAACGCGTTTGTTAGAATATATCGTATATTAACATTTGTCTAGACTCGTAAATGGTAGAAGGCTAATAAAGTGAGTATAAAACATAAAGTTTTATGTGGCGTCTCCGACAGGTAAGAATTATGGTGTGGTAGACAATATTGGCTTTTAACTTTGTTGGTGAGTATTTATCGAAAGTATTATTCTAAATGTCTCATTCCCAAAATGTAATATGTAACTTATTCACTGTGTCGTGATGATTGACAGTTGTCTCGGTAACACTCTATCGTTGTGAATAGCTGATCTTAATTTTTTTTTAATCATTTTTTTAGCACTAAATAAAAACGTCGATAAAACGCGCACGGTATGTGTTGGCCGTTTCCTATTAAGAAGAAGCGGTATGAAACTCCATGGTTACTCTATAAAATAATTTGATTTACAGTAACAGCGTAATTCTGGCAAAAAACTGTGGAAATGACAAAAACAAAAAAAAAAATTGCGTCTATCTATATGAGTTATCTCCTGTCTAGTCATAATGCTGATTTTTATGACTTCATTCTGCCTACAAAAAATGGCGATTGTATTTCAACAACACGTTTTTCTTTCACATAAAATGATAGTAAAGATCTATTCGACAGCTGGTGCATTGCGGCTATAAATAAGTTCTTATAAAAACTGTTGACCCCTGATCCTTCCTCACGGCAAAAGGGAAGGGTCAAATTAATGGCTGCCAAGAAATATCGCCACTCCTATAAAAACGCCGAAAACAATGGTTTTGCGGGTTTTTTGTTCATAAAATCCCAATAAAATTCGAGTTTGTTTTGTAATCGGTGTTGAAAAAAGTGCTAGAAAAAAAAACATATGTAAAATTTGATATAGTGTAAGCATAGATCACACACTCGTGTGTTAATTTAATTCAAACAAATAATTAAACCCATTATTTTCAATTGCAACTATATTTCAATTTGTCTCAGCGTCATCCAAAGCTTGACTGGTGGATAATGCTTATTGTATTAAGATCGCCTTTGTATGAAACAAGGCATAAAAAAACTTTTCTATAAGGTGCATTTTATTAAAAAAAACCGGCCAAGAGCGTGTCGGGCCACGCTCAGTGCAGGGTTCCGTAGTTTATTTTTTTGTTTGAAAAAAGATACGTTCAGGATAATAAAATATGTAAACGAAGTTAAAAAAAATGCTTGCTACGGTTATACTACAAAAATTATTTTGTACAACTTTTTGTCTTTTTTGTACAAAAACTGTTGTCTCAATCAAGTTCAAAATGATTTTCATAGAAAGTCCTTATAAAGTTCTACTTTTCAGATTTTTTTCATATTTTCTAAACTTGTGGTTCAAAAGTTAGAGGGGGGGGGACACATTGTTTTTTACTTTTGGAGCGATTATTTCCGAAATTATTGGCATTATCAAAAAATGATTTTAGTAAACCCCTATTCATTTTTAAATACCTTTCCAACAATATATCACACGTTAGGGATGAAATTAAAAAAAAAATCACTTCCCACTTTACATATAGGGTGGCAACCCTAATAAAACATTTTTTTCCAATTTTTATTTTACCACTTTGTCGGCGTGATTGATATACATATTGGTACCAAATTTCAGCTTTCTAGTGCTAACGGTCACAGAGATTAAGCGAGGACGGACGGACGGACGGACAGACAGACATGGCGAAACTATAAGGGTTCCTAGTTGACTACGGAACCCTAAAAAGGCGTGTTTGACAACCATTGTGTGTTCAAGTTTAAAATAAATAACACGTTGACCACATTATGTATAATATTTCCTCTCACCCTGTGAGAGATAGACAATGAGGAATACAATTTCTTACCACGTCTAATCAAAATCATCGTAGTTAAGATCAGTCCCATCAATTACACTTAAGGGAAGCTTCAGAACTGTAATAAAACTATCGGAAAATTGGCACTACGCCAAAAGAACTTTCAGGAAAAGTTCTCCCCTCTGCTATTTGTTATCATGATCATACTCTTATGAGAACATAATGTTTAGTTATTTTCTCATTTGTGTCATTATTGGGGTGTAAGTAAAATATATAGTTTTGATAAAGACCTGTTGCTTGGAAGCCTTGGATTGTATTTTAGGACACCAAGGACTCCCCCCTACAGGGGCAGATAGCGTCAAATCATTATCATTAACTATTGTATGCTGCTAAATGCACACATAATACAGGAGAAATTCGCAGCGTAGGGTAAAAAAAATTAAACTCATTATTTTTCTGCCCTTGTCCCATTCCATTTGGGGTCGACGTAACACTTTTTCTTCTTCTTTTCACCCCTGTCAGACGTCACGGCATCATTTTCGCCTTTCTCTTTCATATCATTCCTGACACAATTCATCCTTTTTTTTAAACTGAAACACAAAATATTATGTTTTCATCAATCCTCCTGCGATTCGACAACACTTTTTTTTAACTAAGTTACTAACTAACTTAGGTAATTAGAGGCCAATTGTTTAACAATACCCTACTTAACATAAAATTAATTCTAAACAAATTGCCTTTCACATCATAAGCACGACTTTCTCCCAGCAAAAGAAATAAGCCCAGTATCCTAATACTGTGAACGAAAACAGGTCCCGAAAGTAAACTGAAAATGGCAGAAATAACACCAGATAGTTTAGGAAACGTTAGAGTGAAATAGAAGCGTTTAATTTTGGTTGTCCCTCCATATTATAACGATAAACTATTGGAATGAAAAACCAATAGTAACAAAATTATAGAAGACAAATTAAGATAATATAAAGTTGTCGACATGTGGAATGTGAATTCATCTATCATTGTGCCGGTTGTCGTAATGGCCTATTGCCAAACTAAGAGTTTCGACGAACATCTGTTGAAGCTCTCCTTAGGCGGTTAAATCAAGAGCCTGATTTAGATGGTACGACTCCTTGATTCGGCCCTCATTGTGAGGACGATCCTATATCTGGAACCCTAACTACTGGTAGCTTGGGCCCTGCTCCCGACATCGGCGGACCACTTTTTTATGGTTTTTAGGTTGTTTTCAAAACTGTAAATAAGAAAGGTGAAGAAAAGAATATCGTCTTTAGTACCGTGGCTTCGCCCGTTCGGTAATAATCTCACGGGATCGTAATTTCAAGATCAAAAGTTATCCTCTATGCTGATCATTTTAAGGTAAGTAATTCATATTATTATCATATAATAATAATTCTGCTTAAGCGGTCATTACGAAGGCTAGTTCGAGGTGGCGCAGGAGAAGAATGTAGCCTTTGCTCAACAGTGGGACATACAAGGCTTAATAAAAAAAGAGAATTAGTGGTTTGGAATGGCTTATGTTTAACTTACCACCAGATATAGTAACAAATAGCAGACAAAAATAGTAAATGATCACCAAAATTAAACCAGCATTTTAAAGTAAAATTATAACCAAAGTTTTTATTTCTGGGTGGTTTAAAAAAAACCACGAAGGCTAAAGCGGGAGCTCCGCTCCGCTACGCTCCCGCCTTAGCCTTCCAACCTAACCTATCCGAGGGTACATTGAGTCGTGGTGTTAACCATAATGAGGTTATAATTCAAGTATATTTACGAAAGTTTATAAAGTGACTTATTCGTAATAAAATAGTGTGAATTAATTACCTATTAATACGCCATTACAAAGTCGGCTATATCCCATTCAAACAATGCTAAATGACGTTCAGTCAGCAAGATTTGGTGATCATTTACTACATTTGGTGGTCGAATACAATTTAAAGTGGAGTCGTGACTAGAATAGCTGGTACTATTGTAATTTTAGACATTATTTTTCTGGTGTTAAGTAGATATTTTTGGTTACATAACTAAGGGTATCAGAGCATTTTATGGTGGTCATTATATTAACCCCGTTTGGAATTGTAGCACAATCATACTGTATCTTTCCACTCTCAGAACGAAGGACAGGCTTGCGACAGGCAGCCTAGCTTTTTTCTACCAATGTTGGGGTCAGCCGCTAGTCTAACTGGATTCAGCTGAATACCAACGTTTTATATGATGCGACTGTCTTTCTGACCTGCCCAAAACATTAATTACTGGGTAATACAATACCATTTGCAAATTTTACGTTTCGTATGAGTTAACAATTTAACCATTGTTAGTCGTTTCCCGAAATCTGAGATTTTACCTTTAATAAATTGAATACGGTGCCTGACCACTGAACATTCTGTAAATTAATTCCGTATGGGATTTTGCTTGCAAATTATCGTATCCTTCCTGTAAAGTATTGAAAGGATTATGCTGATTTTACATTATATAAGTAAACCATTTTTATCGCTTAAATTTAAAATAAGAATCGTTTGTTGAATATTTCGAGTATTTCTTTGTTTCTTCTTGTTAAAATGACGGCACGGTTGGCACAGTGGCTGAGTGTTTGACTGCTGCGCTGCGTGTCGCGGGTTCGATCCCCGCACGGAACAAATATTTGTATGAACTGCAGATAGTTGTTTCGGGTCCGGCTGTTTGTGTGTTTAATTATTTGTAAACGCACCCACGGTGCAGGAGAAAATCCTAGTGTGGGGCAACGTTTTTTTTTTTTTAAAATCAAGGAAAATGTATTTACATTTCAAAATGCCTTTTTAGCGGATGGAAAATCATCAAATAACTTTCCTTTACACAGAGCAGGGGGGAGGGTCAGACTTTTACTGACTTAAACCCACCCATATTTCACTTTTGCCCTTATATTCCGGGGCCGCAGTTTCTCTTTCGAACAACCCTCAACCCCGGCAGGGCCCGCAACCCAAAATGCCTTTAAAACAGTAAATCACACTCAACCTAAAGTTTAGATTAGACAAAAAGAGAATTAAAGATTGATGTAATTTAAAACAAACAGGTATGAAATAAATGCTTTTAACAAAACAAATAGAAAACAATGTTGAAAGATTTTTTCACCTTACTTATTTGATTACTTTAGCTAAATGTTTTTGTGAAATCAACGTATTTTAGTTGAAGCTCTTAATGTATCAGAAGCAGGTATATACGTACAGTCAGCAAAAGATAAGCAATCAGGTCGGTCAGATACATAGTTGTTTTTTTCTTATAAATCGATGGATATCTTGAGCACTAAGGAGCTTCCACTAGTTAAATCCAAATCCCGTAATTTTTAATCGATAAAACTTATTACACGATCCAGGATTTCTGAATTTTGACATAGTTTCTTATTTAGTTAAAGAATTTAAATGTTCGACATACATGATACCCGCGTACTATTAATGAAGCATATTAAATTATTGTCTGCCTATTTGGTAGGACAAAATGGAACTGCAATTTACTGTAAGACGTATTAATACCTATGCCCACAGTAAAAATATTTTGATATTTAACGCAAATTTAATTTATTTAATGAACTGTTAGGTCTGTATGAAAATTTCACTTCAATGGAATTCTAAGAAAATTTCAACAGTTCTGACGAGCCTTTTTACATATTTATTTTGCTGAATGTACCTAAGTAGGTACTTTCCCAAATAAATTTTCCTCTTTTACAGAAATTACTTAATTAAAGGGCCGTAAGAATCATTTGGAATTCGCTAAGTAAGTGCGTAACGAAAGCCGAAAAGAAAGTAATTAATTTCCAATCTGTCGAAGCTTGTAAACTTTGGAATTGGATTAATAATTTTATACCAAATGATTTAACTACAAATTCTAATTAACTTTTTATGTTAATAAGTACTTCTATTTATTAAAACTTTAATGCAAATCAATGAAAAGGCAAATCCTAATGTAAAATATTATTCATTGCTGCATTTCCAAGGTGTGCTAAGCCGCTTGCTGGCCTTGCTAGGTTGAAATGACAGCTAGGCTGAGCTGACAGTGGGTACCAAGAGATGAACAACGCCGAGATCGGCCCAGAAAAAGATGGAGACGATCTAGATGCGCACCGCGAAAGCAGGTTCGAAGTGGCCCGAGAAAAGAGTTCGTGAAAGTTGCCCTCGGTGTCAACTCTAACATTGACAAATGATTAGTGTCGGATTGATCCCCGCATCGAACAAATATTTGTATGACCTATAATACTTGTTTCAGGTCTGGCTGTTTGTATATGTGAGTTTAAATTTTTGTAAACGCATCCACGATACAGGAAAAATTTCAAGTGTGGCCACATTAAAAAAAGGTTTGTTTCAAAAATAAACAAGCTTCACAATATAATAAAATAAATATAAATTTTGTTCAAATCTTTCCTCGTTGTTTTTTAACGTGCTTTGAATTGTAATAGCGTACTTTCTTGCCATTTTGCTTGCGGAGAATTTTACTTAACTGTGATTCATATTTCAAGTGTTTAATCCGAAAGTGTCTCTATTAAAAGATTTAATGGATATGCTCTGCAAATTAACTTGAACGATGGCTTACTCCGGAAATATTAGCGTCAAAATAAAATCTAATACAAAATAAAATTTTATACAGCATTTATGTGGTACAATTGGAGACGACAAAAATGTCGTGTTTAATACGACAAAGTTCAAAGTAAACAAAATGTTAATAAGTTGATTCAACATAAAACATTTTGTTCGGAAAATGGAAATACGTTTCCTGAAAGTGACACAAAAAATGTCGTCGCTAAAAGCTGAGACGGTTAATTTTTCAACAAAATTTTCTTTTTGACAAATGAAAAACTTAAGATTCCAGTTTTGATTAATGAACTAATGGTTCTTATTTTTTTTTGTTTATAACGAAATATAAATTATTATTCACAAAAACGCTTGTTTAGATGACTGGTAACTTTATTATCATAGTAAAAATTAATTGTGGATATTTAAAATTTAATTTTACAAAAGACCAAGGTCTAAGAAACCGAAAAATTTACAAAAGACTAAGGTCCGAAAAAAAATAAACAACACTTAAAAGTCAATAATTGAGAAGAATAAAAAGACACAATTCTCAAGATATTCCATTACTTAATACTATTGAATAAAACTCCAGAGTTACAAGGAATAATTAAATCTTTTCGGAAACATTTTTCTTTAAAGAATCTTGGCTTACTTTTCGTTCCCATTTTTGCCATTGGCCAATTTATTATTCATGAAACCGCTTCAACGTTTAGTCAAGCGTGAGGCGAACACTTCAGGAACCGTTCTTCACTTTATAACGACACTAGCAAAAGCCGGCGACTTCATTCGCATAGCAACGTTGTTGACAATTTTGCTGCATAACTTCTGAAGTTTTGAGTAAGAGGCGAAGTTGCATTTTTATTCCAAGAAAAGTAGACGTTTATTTGTTCACAGATTTTGTGAATGTATTTCAAGAGTTATGGTATCTTATTTAAAAAAAAAAGTGGATTTGGTGTGTGATGCGGAGGAGTGTTAGGAGAGTGAGAAAAATTTCGAAAGAAAAGTTTTGAATATTAATGTGGAAAAGAGTAGAGAAATTGGAAGTTCATAGAAACTACTAACTATCAGATAAAATTACGAATGATAGACGAGTATGTAAGAAAAGGACATGTTGCTCCGACCCTAATAATTTAGGATAAGAGCAGGACAATGGTGACGACAGAAGTATATGTTGATTACTTAAAGCTATTAATTTGTTCGTGTTTTTGACGAGATTGATAGAAGACTTGTGGCGTTTAGTACTTTTAGGACAATGTCAATAACATTCACATTTGCTATTTGTTGGCATATATTAATTAACATAGTAATGATGCCGTGACGTGTGATAGGGGAGAATGGAAGAACAAAACGTGTTATCCCGACCTCAAATAGAATGGGACAAGGGCAGGAAAACGATGATAGTATTTTTTTCTTCACTATAAGGAAAATAGTAGTAAAATATTAGTAAGGACTAATATTATAAAAGCGAAAGTGATTTTGTTTGTTTGTTTGTTACGTCTTCACGCCTAAATGGTCAACCCGATTTTAATGAATTTTGTTACAGAGATAGTTGGGACCCTGGAGACAAACATAGGCTATTTTTTTTAAATGAGAAAGTGGAAGAAAAAGGGAGAGGAAAATATATTTTTTTCGATCATCACGCGGGTTAAAGTTAGCGTTAGCCCAAAGTAACTTATAACACGCGGACAAAGTCACGGGCGGAAGCTAGTCTTAAATAATACATATTCAACAACAGCAAAATTAGAAGAAAGCTACAATTAGTTTCACCAATTCCATTTCGTTGACCTTTCAAAATTGATTCAAAGAAGTTTCTATTAATTATTTGTAGACATTTCCACGTTTTCTGGTCGCAGCACGTTTTTATTAGCGACACGTGTCTTGACGAAAGGTAGGTTAGACGTCTTAATAAATAAACATTGTAACTGGAAATGAGAAAGGGGTCACGTTGTACGAATGAACAGGACTGACCTTTATGTTTTTCAAAATGGCGCTGCGTATACGCGGGTGTTGTATGGAAAAAGTACAATTGGAGTAAATGAAGTATTTTCTAAGGATCGCACGTGATGTTTTCTAGTTTTCGTTAAACTTCTTGAAGAAAAGCGAGATGTTTTCAAAGCAAAAACATGTATTAAAGAAAACTCATTTTCTTTTACTATCAACAAACAAACGTGTTACAAATTCAAGAAAATATGGAAACTACATGAGCAAAGAAGTGTAAGGTTTTGATTCTCATTTCTTATATTTATTAAAGTAATTTTATGTATGCAGTGCTTTTAAGTATGTAGATTTTTCCACGTCTTCTTATTTTTGCATCCATATTTGTGCTCATGCTCGTTTCGTATGCAGTAATCAGCTAGTTTGCTTTTGAATATATGGAATGAACAATGTCAACAGACAATTTTTATATTTGAAAAACACTGTTGCAGAAACACTGTTGCATCATTTTAAGGTCAATACAGATTTCTTTCTTTTTTCGAGTGTTTTGTAGAATACAATAATATGCGTATTTTCTTGTTAAACGGTATAGTTCTTTTATTAACGGTATAGTTTTACCTAACATTAATTTGCAAAAATATTGACATTATAAAATGACAGGAAACCTATTGAATACCGATACACACATCTATTTCACATAAAGTATTAAAAATGACATGACGCGCCGACCCCAAATAAATTGACATAAGATATTTCTTTACATAAAGTTGTTCGAAAGAGATACCGCGGCCCCGGAACATAAAGAGCAAAAAAAGGAACATGGGTGGGTTTTAGTTAGTAAGAGTCTGACATATTTGATGATTCCCATCCGCAAAGAAAAATAAAGTATGTCCTATCTTTAAAATGACATGTAATCAAATATAATAAATATTATGTATATTACTCACTCTAAGAGTAACCACAAGCTCACCCCCATAAACTGCTTCCCTATCAGGGCTTTATAAAACATGGAAACAAACTCAAACAGGAACAAACATGGGTCTTTTCCAACTTCTACCCTTCATTTCCCAAACACGACCCAAAAATTTGGCCCTTTCTTCACTAAGGGGTATATAGGCTTTTCAATATTCCTGTTTGAGCCCGACGGGCAAATAGAGTTGTTAGACACAGCCCAAGGCGACAATTGGAATACTTATTGCTCAATCAGGACGACCTCCATCGTAATCAGCCGAAATAGCCCGAATTAACCCGAAGTTGAACGACTGCGAAAATTGTCGGGTCGGTTCTTAGCTGCGAAGGTGCGATATGTTTGGTTAACCTTAGAATTTGAAGCTGTATTTGGATTTGTAGTTCTATATTGATGTTAATTAAGACTGGTATTGTTAAGCTAATATTATTTCGTGAAGGATATTATCACACTTTGAAAATCTAATTTGCAAAGCCCTCGATTGAAATAAATATAGCTGCGTAAGAATGTATGTGAGTTAGTAAGTTTTAGGTGAAAGTAAATTCATTTTAATGCCTTACTGGTCCTCTAAGAAAAGTCGATAAATACAAGACTTACAAATCTAGAAAACTCTCTCTATCAAACATCTCCATCCAGGTGAAACTCCTAGTTATAAAATTCAAAGTTTCTCGTAAGTTCGTCTTTAAACGTCGTTCGTGAGCGTTCATGCATACAGAAGAGGTCTTGTGTAAGGAGCGAAACATCCTTTCACTAGAAAAAAGAGATGCAAGATGAAAAACACGAGGTTTTAATATTATGTAAGAGTGAGAAAGGTGAAAATTGCGAGACTCAGTCAACAAGCACGTTCTCGACGTTGATGAGAATTATTTTTAGAACGGGCTAGGGTCTTCATAAGGTGTTATATAAAAGGCCGAGAGTCACTTGTCTTTCTGTTTTCATGATCATTTGTTTAGGTGCGGACAAACCGAGTGGACTAGAGACCGGTCTGTCGGGTGCGGACATCGCACTTTGACAGATTATGTTCCTACTGATCTATCTGTCCACAATCTTTGTCCATAGCTATCTGTGTCCATGGTGTCAACGTGGTTTAACTACTCTTTTTAAAGGGTTGGAAATGTTGACATTATTTGAAACCTTGTTACTACAAATTAATTGAAGATCAAAGTTCTAACATTCTGTTTTCGTTTATAAAAACGAACAATAACATAACACAATAATAACATTTTAAAATTTGTATTCTTTGTTGTGTGTTGTATTTAAAATGTTATTACTAAACTTTGAGCACTGATTCATGACCAAAGAAGTCACGCTGATAAAAAATACATAGTCCTCCTTCTTGTTTTTGGCCACGACGGCCAATCTCAGTGGAGATTAGCCATCTGCGCGAAAGATATTAATATGCACAAGTGTGTGCGCAGGCACAGGTGCACTCTTTGTTCCTTGAGTTTATAATCCTATGGGAGGGCAAACTGTTACGACCAGAAAGAGATCAGATGCAGGATCATCAGCTTAACGTCCTTTCCGAGGCACGGGGGTATCTTGTCTCCAACTTCTAAACTCCTGGCTGCTACAGCGAATTTCCTATTGGAAAACCCAATAACACATTTTACCCGACCCGATAATTAAACCCAAGGCCCCAGCTCCCACTCAGATGTCGCGCTTGCGACCGCGATACAATGCAGCAAAACGGAGTAAAAATGGATCGAAATACAATAATTAAAATTATCAATGGAAATATCTCAAACACTGTTTAATACCTACATGAAATTAAATTATTTGAGGAAAGTTTTAACTTAAAGTTAATACTTTAAGTTTAAATGTATCTTAAATAATATTCAACATAATATAACTTTCTACTAACAGTAGGAAGTTATGAAGAAACTTTATTTTGTAAATAAATATTTTAACGGTCTTGAATCAAAACACCATACATCCTTATACATATCCATCAACATACCATCATATGTAACTTCAAGTCTTCATTAATAACTGTTGTGGACGAGAGATACCACAATTTTGCCAAAATCACGTGTAAACTGGTAATAAACTATCAAACGCTGGAGAATATTAAGCAAGTAATAACACCATCATATGTATATTGTATTATACATATGACGGCGCTTTGATGCTTTAAGAGTGTCAAGAGACGATAAGGATGATGGTTGACATTTGAAAAAACGGGGTTTGACGTTTCTTCGCTCTGATGCAACTCCAGGATTTTTTGCAGGCGACCCTCGGACGAGGAAGAAGCCATTCGCATCACGCTGAAGCAAGACGTGTTCGGTGGAGCGTCGCTATACTCCATCCTTACTTCCTTGCTAATATTATAAAAGCGAAGTTGTTTGTTTGTTACCTCTTCACGCCTAAATGGCTAAACCGATTTTAATGAATTTTGGTACAGAGATAGTTGGCACCCTGGAGACGTACATAGGCTTTTTTTAAAATAAAAATGATAAATGAGGGAGAATGAGGGAAGAAAAGGGACAACTAAGCTTTGCTATTACAATAAATCAGGCGCAAGGGCAAAAACTAAAGGAAGCAGGTACCTGCAAATCAGGAAAGGGTTACTGTGTTACCCCGATTTTAACGCGAGCGAAGCCGCGGGCAAAAGCTAGTATAATTATAAAGTTCTGATTATGATGTCGTTAGTAGATATTTCGTTGAAATAATACTCTTAAGATCACAGCAAGTGGTTTGATTTTTCCTTACACGCCTACACCCACGATAGCTCGGCAATCAGGATGAACTCGGAGACGTCTAATACATATGTTACGCCTTTACATATATTGTATCACAGTAATCATAACATTATTTGAAATCGGACGTCCCTTTCAAAGTTATGTCTTAAAACTGATCCATACTATGCTGAGATGAAAAATGACAAGTCTTTTGAACTCCTCGAATTGAACCAACTCATTACACACCATGTTTGTTTAAGGATCGTGTAGATGAGAAGCAGTCCCCCACAGGTATACCAAATATCTACGTTCATACATACATACTTTTGATGGATGATTTGAATTGGTTTCAGAATTTATAATGAGCGCGCGACTCTCTTTTCTCCCTTACGTGAAGCTAAGCAATAAATGAACGCTTAGATGGAAGAATCTAAGATCAAGACTAGGAAAAAACGTTCGAGAAAAGTCTGTTTATTACCTACTTTTTTTGGGGGTGGGAAATCATCAAATAACTTCCTCAGACTTACTACTACTGAATAAGACCTACCCACCCATGTTCCTTCTTTTGCACTTTATGTTTCGGCGCCGCGGTATCTCTTTTAAACAACCCGCAACCCCGGCAGTTGGTGGCCCAGGCAGTCCCCTCTGCTTTGCTGACATCTCTTTGAGGCGCTCATGGTTCATGAACTCGACGTTGACACGACCTTTATTATACGATAGGTCACACTGCGAGCATTTGAAAGCGAGCGTTATAAAGATTGCACTGCGAACTAATTATAGCGATGACCGAAGGAACATCGTGTTAGTTTTTTTTATATTAGGTTCAATGCACCGTCTGACAAAATGCCAATTACTCGCGAATGAAATGAACGCGGCGAGGGAGCGAATATTGTTTCTTTACTGTGTCGTGTTTTAATTCAATTCTTAACGAATTTGGATTGTGGATAATATTTTTTTTTTAAATAAAACATAAAATCTTTCATGACATCCATAAAATGGGTTCATAAACAATTAGGAATAATTTATACCTATTAGAAAAAAATACTATCTATTTTAAAACAAGATTGTTGTTCATGAAACTTTTGTGAACAACATCACCTAATAAAAGAAAATCGTATCTCCCCGCAATTGTTGGAGTCGACGTTGGAGCAACACCGAATTCTTCAGAGCAAAGACGCAGATTTTTATCTGACGACGGCGTGGAAGCCATCAACGTGTGTCTCTGCATACTTGATTGACTGAAGAAACGGGACAGCCCCATCATCATCAATCTGTTATTGTATTGGATACTAGCTGACGCCCGCGGCTTCGCCCGCGTGATGATCGAAAAAGAAGTATCCTTTTCAGACTCGACGTATCTAGACCCATTCAGCCGTTTTGACGTGAAAGAGTAACAAACATCCATACATCGATCCATCCATCCTCAAAAACATTCGCATTTATAATATTAGTAGGATGCAGGGCGCTGATAGTCCGCCGAGTATATTAGTCCATAGACTGCCTGTGTAAAACACCTGACAGTAAGTTTTAAAGAGCGCTTAACTATATTAATTTATAATTATAATTAGTCCTTAGTTTCTATGATAACACGTGTCTCAACAAAATTTATTTCTAAAAAGATATTTTTTAATATCGTTTAAGAACAACGCATAAACATTGGCCTTAATAATGTTTCCCTCCCTGTCCTTATGTCACAGACTCCCTGCTTCCACAGAGTTTCATTCTCAATTCGCCAAGTTTTTAATTTAATTTCACAGAAGAATGCTTTTTGTACAGTCGAGCTCTGACGGGGAGTGAATTACAAAAAATGCTGTACAAACGTAGGAGATGTGGTTGATTTAGATATTTGTTGAGCATTTTTTTGTTTTTTTATTAAGAAGTGTATGACAAGATGTTAGTAAAAACATGTGCGAAATTGCTGATATTGCTCTTGGTTTGTTTGAGTTTTTCCCATAGGAATTTCTTAATAATAGAAGTCTTGATTTCATGCCCAGTTGATAGTAACATGTAAGTTCACTACTATCACTTACCTATCAAGATATCTGCTGAATTCAAGGTAATAGTTACATTGCCATACGTAAAGTCCGTGCACCTGTCTCATTCTTAGGTTATATATATCCGGGATTGCGGGTTGTTTGAAAGTGATACCGCAGCCCCGGAACATAAAGGGCAAAAGAAGGAACATGGCTGAGCTTTAGTCAGTACAAGTCTGACACTCCCCTCCGCTTCGCCCAGAGCGGGGGAAGTTATCTGATGATTTCCCGTCCGCAAAAAGGATGATGCATAATCTGCATAAAAAAGGTAAGAAAAATAATTTTGTGCAAATATTACTGTAAAAAATAACACATCGCTTTACGTTTAACTATTGAAATTTACAGTTTTTTGAACAAAAAAAAATACGGTTATTACGCCATAGCATGCTAAGTTGACAAGAAAATTAATTTCTTTCGAGCCACCACGGACCGTGTACTAAATTATGTAATTTTCATTTAACAACTCTATGAAAGTTAAAATAATATGACACATATTTTATGGCACAAGAATTTTTGTTACGGTGGAATTTATGCAAGACCTACAATAATATCACACACCATTCCTATTATATATCAGCTGTTCCCAGCGGTTTCACCCGCTGCTTAGCACCCCTTCTCACTTAGGGATATGAAAATTAGACGATGGCCGATTCTCAGATCTACCCAATATGCACACAGACTTTCATACAAATCGGTCCAGCCGCTCCGGAGGAGTTTGGTAAGAAACACCGCGACACGAGAATTTTATCCCTACTAATATTATAAAAGCGAAAGTAAGTTTGATTGTTTGTCACTTCTTCACGCCTAAATGGCCCAACCGATTTTGATGATTTTTGGTACAGAGATAGTTGCGACCCTGGAGACGGACATTGGCTAATTTTTGATGATGATTAAGATAAGGGGAAGAAAGAGGGAAAAAAAGGGGAGAGAAAGATATTTTTCTTTCGATTATCACGCGGGTTAAAGTTAGCGTTAGCCCAAAATAACTATGCCACCCAGACAAAGTCGCGGGCGGAAGCTAGTATATTTATAATTTTATATCGCACCTAGTTTCAGAGCACCAAAGCATCTTACGGACAGACGCAGCAATGATTTTCATTTCAAACTTTATGCCCTCTTCCACTTTCTATTAATCAAAGTTTATTGCTGCATTGTTACGACAAAAGGTTGACTGAGCTCTTTGTGTATTTACCGATTGACTATCCTATAGACTACTATTCAGTATTGGCCGATGAACAAAGATTGGCTTACAATTGTTTCATTTTTTGTTTGTTTGCTTCTCTTTCATCCCTGGCTCAAAAGCTCTGAATAGGCAACGATGAGACTTGCAGCAAAACGGACGGATCACTGGCTTTTTGTCCAAACATAGAAAGGTTATTGCAGTGAATAGAGCCTTTCCATGCAAGCGCCGCTTGCTCCACTCGACTGTCGGTTTTTTTTTTAAATCCCATTGAGTGTTTGTTACATTACTTAGTCAATATAGCTGAACAAATGCTTGCGAGAGCACGTAACGTTTACTGAAGACCATTTAAACTCCTGCTTTAGGTATAGAAAAGCGCATCTGCAGACGTCGATGGATACATCGGCATCTGGATACTACCACGAGCCGACTACATACCTGTAGATTGATCAGTCTGTGTTCAATCTCGACAGGCGCATCTAGCACGCACGCGTTATTTAAAAAACCAGCTAAGTGTGATCACCGATCTTTCGACTGCGTAGACTTAGAGGGTTGAGAATATGAGATATATTCTCAACCCTCTAAGAGATATCTATCCTGAGATAACGAATCTTGACAGAAAGGAAGAAAAAACACATAAGAGGCTAGATTACATCTCGATAAAAACTATCTGTAACTCTGCGGAGGTGTTAGACTTTTACTGACTAAAACCTACCCATGTTCCTTCTTTTTTCTTTTATGTTCCGGAACCGCAGTATCTCTTTCGAACAACCCACAACCTCATCTGTAACTTAACCATTCTTTTGATTGTGTAATAGTCAATGAAAAACTGACCTTTGTCTAACAAATTCACTGAATAAATAAAACATGATAACTAAACCACTGTAATTTAACACGGTGACGACACGGTTGGCGCAGTGGCTGAGCGATCGACTGCTACGCTGCGTGACGCGGGTTCGATTCCCGCACGGAACAAATATTTGTATGGCCTACAGTTAGTTGTTCCGGGTCTGGATGTTTGTGAATGTGAATTTAAGTGTTTGTAAACGCACCCACGATACAGGAGAAATTCCTAGTGTGGGGCAACGTTTTTTAAAAGAAAAAAAAAAAGAAACAGTTGGGAACTTTATTCCGTGATTCGCGCGCGTGATGATCAGAAAAAATCCTATGTGTTATTCCAGACTATAATCTAACTCTGTGCCAAATTTCATTAAGATTTGACGTAAAAGAGTAACAAACATCCATACATCCATCCTCACAAACATTCGCATTTATAATATACTAGCCCTTTCATCCCTCTTTCTCCCCCTTGTCTAACTTTTTTTTTAAATTAGCCTATGTCCGTCTACAGGGTCCCACTTATCTCTGTACCAAAATTCGTCAAATTCGGTTTTGCCATTTAGGCGTGAAGACGTAACAAACAAACAAACTCACTTTCGCTTTTATAATATTAGTAAGGATATATATTAGTAGGATCGCCTATTGTTCATAAGAACAAGGCGAACTTAAACTTTATAGGCTACGCATTGTATTTCGTGCCGCACGCAATTTTTATTAATAAAACTTCCTTACAGATTAGGTTTTTTGACAGGTTTAGAACAAAAAAGGCATAAATGATGTATAACCTTGTTTCTTTTTAATTATTAAGCTTGTTTATAAGTAATTAAGTTCAGCTTGGTCTTACGAACACTAGGCAAAATGTTAACTAAATGCCTAAATAAAATCGTAATGTTCATCGCTGAAAGCTGAAAATCCAGCAGCACTTTCTTATAAAATTTACTGATAAGGTTTGAAAAGAACTAAAAGGCATAAATGATGTATAAACTTGTTTTAATTATGAATGTTGTTTGCAACTAGTTAATTTAAGTAACCAGTTATCGAGGTGATTAAAAAGAAATTTAGGATAATATTAAGTTAAATTAATTACTATACTATATACTACTTTAAGTGAGAAATGAGGGACAAAGAGGGAAAAAAAGGGAAAACTTAGCTTTGCTATTACAATAAATAAGGTGCAAGGACAAAATCTACAGGTACCTGCAAATCAGGAAAGAGGAACTGTGTTACCCCGAATTTAACGCGAGCGAAGCCGCGCAAAAGCTAGTCGTCAATAAAAACCCGCAATTATCACAACTTTCTAACCTAAGCGACGTGTGTTCACATCAAGTTTTAACCTTGAAATGACCAAACGGAAGTTGGCGTACTTCGATAAACCAATAGAGAGAGAGGGCGTGGTTTAAATCTTTACTCACGCAATAACTTGCTTTCAAACCATTCACACCCACTATTCCAATAATGTACATAAAGTCATTGTATCTGCCTCTGTACATTTCGGCTTAAAATCCTTACTAATATTATAAAAGCGAAAATGAGTTTGTTTGTTTGTTACGTCTTCACGCCTAAATAGCCAAACCGATCCTAATGAATTTCGGTACAAAGATAGTTAGGACCCTGGAAACGGACATAGGCTAAAAAAAGTGAGAAAGGGGGAGAAAGAGGGAAGAAAAGGGGAGAGAAAGATAATTTTTTTAGATCATCACGCGGGATAAAGTTAGAGTTAGCGCAAAGTAACTATGCCACGCGGACGACGTCGCGGGCGAAAGCTAGTTTTAAATAAATTCTTTCGGTCGGTACAACAGTTTCTTTTTCCTCCATTCTCTCCAGTTAATTGTCAAGGAACCCTTATAGGACCACTTTTATATCCATCTGTCAAGACCCTTTATCTCAGGAACATAGATGTATCGAGTCAATCAAAACAAAATTATTTATTTCAAGTAGGCCAGTTACAGGCACTTTTGAACTGTCGATACAATGACAACAATAAAATGAAGCTACAGTCCCAGTCACAAGGCATAATAACTGTGAGAGTACTGTAGTTGCCCATTCCAAAGCGTAGATCTCTATGGAGAAGAATGGGCAAGAAACTCCATGGACTCTCTTCTAAATCAGAATATTTAACAAAACCTTGGTTACATCATTCGTGTTGATATCGTAAATTATGTGAGAACGATGATGTAGCAAGACGTGCACGTTAAAAGTGTAGATAGTACAAACAAAAAGAAATTCAAAAATTAAATAATTAATTCAAATAAGCCATAGCAACTGAGAGTTGAAATTAAAAACATAATAATATGATCTATCGTTACTTTCAGCTGTGAAAAATCAACCTGTCAAAACTTACGGCCATTTAGGTCGCAAGTTTGTAGAGAACCTTCGGTGTGCAAGTCCGGCTAGTATTTTAAAAGTGAAATCATAAGTTTTATGAAGAGTAAATGCACCGTTATGGTTGTTTTCAATAGAATATTCAAACGGCGCACTACAAATAGAAGGCGGAGTGGCCTTAGTTATGTATGTGCCGTTCTGTCGTACTTATGTCCATAAACGATCAAGCGAAAATAATCTGTACTAGTTTGAGTTATAATCTAAAATCGATTGGTGAGTTCCGTTGTATGACTAGAACAATGTTGTTTGCATGTTTTAGAAGACATTTTTATAACACGACGCTTAGTGTTAACAGTGAATAGCTTGGTGATTATAACGTTGTCTTATGAAAAACATTGTTTACGAAATATAACTCACATTTCTGCATTTTTTCTAGTAGGTAATAGTTTATAATATATTTGTTTTAATCAAAGTTAAAGAAAGATACACATATTGACTGTCCTTTTTTTAGTATTTCAATCAATTTAAAAACAAAACTGTTGGGTCATCAAACTACTCTAATATTGTAAGAGTAGAGAAACTACTAAATATTTTTTCTACTGCAATTTTTTTTACGAATTAATAATAATTGAATATGATTGCGAATGGCAATCGACTGACTGTGCGATCGACTGCTGCGCCGCGTGTCGCGAGTTCGATCCCCGCACTGAACAAAAATTAGTATGACCTACAAAAAGTTGTTCCGGGTTTGGCTGTTTGTATGTGTGAGATAAAATGTTTGTAACAGCACCCATTTGAGGAAGCTCTCGTTTGACGGCTGGATCAAGGGTATGATGCAGAAAGCGGTATTCAGTCCTGGACACGGCTTGTATCGTTCGGAGGTTTCCCTCTCTCTAGAGCCCTGACTGCCGGTAGCTTGAACCCTGATCCCGATCAAAAAATGTACAAAAATTAATTAACGAATATACTACAATTCTGAAACCTATTTAGCTACCCTTGTTTCGAAACGACTATAAATGTTCATCCATATAATGTGAACCAGGACAAGCTCTACTTGAAATAGCTGGCTATTTCAGAGCCTTTAGTATCTCGTTCACACGTACACCGTATCCTACTTAAGCCTGCGCTTCATGTGTCTAAAACGAAACAATTCAATTTAGTTTTGTGTTCCAACTGTGAAGATAGATGAGATAATAAACCGAATTGAATTTTATTTAAAGGTTTTCAGTAATATGAATATCTTAAACCAATAGGTTTTAATGTCAGTAGTTGAATCTTTACTTTCCACATCTGGCTTTGTTTTTGTTGTTTTTAGTAGAGCAGTGAAAAAATCAACCCTCTAATAATATTTACTAAAAATATAAATGTCTGTAGGTATGTAATTTGAACTAATTCCCTAAATCTTCCAAAACTTCTAAGTTTTTAAATCGCACTGACAATTCCAAGGGACTATGGAGTACCCTGAAGTATATTTGTCGTAATTATTTCATCGTTACATCATTAAGCAATATTTTTATCACTCGAACAAAAATATTATTAACTTAAGTACTAAAAATAGCTCCCTAATGAATTACCCATTAAAAAAATTACCACGGACAAAAATAAAAAATACACACCTCGAAAATAGATCCAATTACTCAAAAGGCCGGCGACACAATTTAATCACAAGTTAAAACCACGTAAATTAGGTCACTATCCGTGTGTCACTATTTTCGTACAAATCAATAAACCCGACCTCTGCACTAAATACGGTGTGACTTTTATAAGGTGGCCTAAAAATAATAAAACATTTTGAAACACTCGCCGAGTGGCCTTGCATCAAAGATGCATAAGCAATGATCACGCGACCCATTAAATGAAGGATACATACAAACAGAAAAAAAACTATGACTATTTTCTCAGAACCAAAATAGTCGATAACACGATGTAATTATCAGACCATTATGTATGAATGTGGGATGTATTGATTACGCTTCAATTTGAAACATTTCTTTAGAACTCAAGTTTCTATAGAATGTTGGTTAGTCATAGATTTAATTTGTAGTGTAGTAGTAAAGGTCAGATTTATGAGTTAATTTAGAAGCTGTTGTGATCGTAAAAAGGCAGTTAAATTACCTACAACATAATATTTTATATGGCGTCTTATGGGTTTAGCGGTGACAAATAAACTCTTCTTATTAGATAGCTAATATTATATAAACTAGGCCAGAAAAAATCTGCAGTGAATCTTCTTCTAAAGCTCAAATATGTAAGATTATCACTTACCGTAGAATCGTAATTTTGCTTCAAGATCAACAACGTAGTAGTCCACTTGCAAAATAATGGTTACTTCCTACTTAACCGCTCGATAAAGAAGACAATAATGTACCTTAAAACAAAAAAAGAAAAACATTAGAACACGTCATGAAAAATCTCTCATTTTTAGTTCTATTAATACAGGGACCTAACTTATTACCCAGTTTAGTGACCACAATAAACCTGAGGCAATAGGTGCCCCTACTGCCATATAAACCTGTTATACAATATATTTACTACAGTTATAGTAGTAAAGCCATGTTTAAAGAAGTAAAACTAAATATATTCTTATTTTTCTAAAAAGCTTGCTTGCTAACAAAACACCGAGTCACCTTCTAAACCGAGGTCTTTGTCGCTATAATGTCATATGAAATAGGCCCAAGAGACTTCATAGGTTATGCTAACCGTTGATTACCCTAGCCTCACGTGCCACCGGCCCTGATGGTTACCCTATGCAAATACACGACGACGCATGTCTGATGGTCTGATAGTGGGAAGGTTATGATGTTTAATTACATTGAAATGGTCATGGTAAATGTGTGACAACGATGTTATGATGCTTAAAGGGTATATTTATGGCTAGTACCTAGTCATAAAACCTTGGTTAAAAGTTTATGGTATCAGTAAAATGTTTTTAATGGATTTCCGTGTAAGTAACCATAACCTATTTTATGTAATCAGTCTAAAACATCATGTCACAGTTAAATGCAATCCTAAACGGATTTAGACGCTGAGGCAAAATTTTCCGATTTGAAATAGTCACGTATGCATCAAAGTCGGCTCTGCATGCATTCATCACGACATTTGTCGCATCTGGTTAAGCGCGGTGTTGAGTTGCGTCTTCCGACGGATCTCAAACAACACGCATGTTGCGAATCCCCACTCCGCGTGGTCACTCCATAAAAGATATTGACTTGTATAAGAGACGCCTTTGACAATGAGACACGGCGTAAACGATATTGACAAGTTTACGTATATTTAAACAATTTTCCTACGACAACAAGCACAAGCTGCAAGTGACGGGGCACAACCAAAGAATGGTATTTCGTTCGTCATCAATTGACTGAATGATTGCTCGAAATAATAATACCAAATTTGAGTTAAAACTCATCATAATAACAACATAGACTGGCGTCTGTGTTAGGTACAACCTGTATAGATCATCATACTGGATCATCATTAGATCGATAGATAGATAAAAGTCGCTATCTTCGTGACAGCGACTTGAATAATCTCTGAATTATCGATGTAATCCTAACCTAGTGAATTATTGAGACTAAAAGTTTCCAAGAGTAAAGAAGAATGAAGATCGATCTTTCGACATGACAGCGGTTTATTTGTAGGCTTGTGATTCGAATTGAAGAAAGATTTATCGATAGAAAATAGGCTCTGATTTTTAACTGTCCACATTATTTTCTATTTCAGTACTTGATAATCTTTAGGGTAAGGCGATTGGACTACAGTTGGCTGTCTGCTGAGACCATTTTTTGCATTCAATTCCCTGGAATTAAGGCAATTACTTTAGGTACCAAGGTACTTCGATCAAGGTACCGAACGCATTTATGAAGGAGTTCTATGTACTAAGTAAAGTTTAATTGGTTTTATTTGTAATACGTACGTCCTATACATTTAATAAATTAAAATAGCTTAAAGAAACTAACTTATCAATACACTTGTGTATCGAATAAAGGTATTCAGATTACATAAGTTACACTGCACCGTATTTCTCAGTAAACTTATAACTAAGCTAGTGCATTATGCTAGGTACAAATTCATACCTACATCCAGGTGCAGTATTCTAAGCTTCTAGTTTACACGTCAGCGCTAAGACCTCTACGTCAGGTACATGGGTACACTTAAGTTATGTATATCAACTTAGAACTTGCATGGCACTTTATGCTAACGAAGTAACTTGAGTTACATGCGTGACAGTTTATACAGTATGTCACCTTTTTATTGTAAGCAGGAAGGAGTAGGAAAGGGTCTTTCAAGGGCTGAATCCGAAATAGATTTGTTTGTTAAACTGGTGCTTTGTAGGTATCCTACTTGATATATTATGAGTGAAAATTATGAATTTTCTTACTCTTTCAGTTCTATTCATTGCTATGGGATTTGTCGAACTTCTGCGTTGTTGTTTTTAGAATTGAGCAGTTTAAAAGGAAATATTGGGACCCTTATTAGATCACTTTGTTGTCCGTCTGTTTGTCTGTTTGTCTTTCAAGACCCTTTATCTCGGGAACACGTAAAGGTATCGAGTTGAAATCAAAACCATATTCTCAAATGTATAGTCTCTTTGTATTGTGAAAAACTCAAGTCTGTAAGTCTACAAAGTCAAAAGATATGACTGGTTATGTTGCAAGTTTGTACAGAATCCTCGGTGCGCGAGTTTTACTCACTTTTGGTGAGTGTTTTTCTTACTTCTTCATTATTATTCGTTGCTATGGGATTTGTCGAGCTTTTGCCTTGGTGTTTTTCTGGTGGTCGCACAATTGATCCTGAGTGTCTAGAGTCAGTAGTTGGAAATATTATAACGACCTTCTCCAACTAGTGCTTGTGGGTATATCTATAAAACTATAAAGCTCTATTTCTCTCATTCTTGACTATTCTTCCTCTTTTGCTTTAACTAAGTTAAACTAACACTATTTTATATACCTTCATTTAATACTGGCAAAAAGATCACATAATCGTAGAATAATGTCACAAGAAAATCAAAATATAACAAAATCAAGTTGTAAGTGACGGTGTCAGTGGTACCGAATGCAAAAAAAATAAGATGGTAGATCGTTTTGTCTTCTTATAAACACCTACCCGCAATAACTTCAGTGAACCTGTGATCATGGCGTTTGCAACATCACCGAAATATTGGAAACTCGAAATAATAACAAACATGGTAAATATCCCGTTTCAAGTGTTTATAATAACGTCCAATAAATCGCTATCATATTCATAAAACTCGTTCAAGTTAAAACATAATCGAGTTCAAAGTGTTTGCACATTTTAGATATTACTTAATAATCTCCATATTTTATGCTGAATCCGTTCCCGAAGCTTACCAAGAAATGGTGATTGTACAAAAATCTGTTCGCCGAGCGAGTCTCGTTGGAATATTAATATGAAAAGTGTGTTTATTTCGTTACTTATTTATACAGACATTTATGAAATGTAAAGTGTCGCAGCTACCAAAATACACTGACATTTTTGTTGGTTTACTTTTAGAATATTAAATGTGTGGTGGGTGTGCAGTATGAATTTACGATTGCGAGTAGAGTAGGACTGGTCCTTCGGGTAGCTATTTGACTGGAATGATGTTATTGATAGATTCGTTTGGAATCGACGAACAGAAAAGTCTAAGATTTTATCAAAATTCCTAATTAGCATATTACTAGCTTTTGCCCGCGGTTTTGCTCGCGTTAAATTCTGGGTAACACAGTTCCCCTTTCCTGATTTGCAGGTACCTGCTACCTGTAGTTTTTGCCCTTTTTTTGGGGTGGGAAATCATCAAATAACTTCCCCCGTTCTGGGCGGAGCGGAGGGGCGTGTCAGACTTTTACTGACTAAAACCCACCCATGTTCCTTCTTATGCCCTTTACGTTCCGGGGCCGCGGTATCTCTTTCGAACAACCCGCAACCCCGGTAATTTTTGCCCTTGCGCCTTATTTA
Organism: Ochropleura plecta; assembly: GCA_905475445.1. NCBI lineage: Eukaryota > Metazoa > Arthropoda > Insecta > Lepidoptera > Noctuidae > Ochropleura > Ochropleura plecta. Next base: position 13,580,288 of record FR997735.1, on the reverse strand, counting down.
TTATAATAGCAAAGCTAAGTTTTCTCTTTTAGCTCTAGCTAAGTTTTAAGCTCCATTTATTTTGTGCCTTCTACCCTCGCTTCTGATGAAGCGACGACTATGAGTTGCCATCTTAGCGCTGGCACTCGACGTCCGAATACCGCAAGGGAAGCAGATTAGCATTGCCGTGCTCGCCAATGTGTCGACTACCACATTGTACAACCTGGCTTTTAAGTCTACTATTGTCTACCGTTTGGATCCCACAAGACTTTCTGGAAACCCGTAGTGACGTCACAGCTTACCGTGTGGGTGCGCGCTGCATTAGCAAGCTTGATCTGAGCCAGAACAAGGGTGAAGCTACTACCGGGGTTGCGGTTGTTCGAAAGAGATACCGTGGCCCCAGAACATAAAGGGCAATAGAAGGAACATGGGTGGGGGGTGGGTTTTAGTCAGTACTAGTCTGACACTCCCCCCCCCCGCTCCGCCCAGAGCGGGGGAAGTTATTTGATGATTTCCAATACGCAAAAAAAAGGGTGAAGCTAAAGGTTCGTTGAGTCAAATTGCCTGTTCTAGACCAGGATCTGAATTTTTGCTAGTTTACACCAAAAGTATATTTCTTTCTTTTATTTACCCTTCTCATACAGTCCATGACATAAAGACCCACGTGCCACACCTTTTGTTCTTGGTTCTTAATGACATTATTTATCAAGCAATTTATCCATCCGTGTTTCAGGAAATAATTTTCATAAACCAAAATAGATCTTATCGTAAAATAAATAAAAACGTTTTCCGTATATTCCAAATAACATGTTGAAGTTTTAATATAGCTAGATGATGATGGGGTTTATTTATTTATTTATTACAATTGGGAAAACAAACAGTAGTACATTAAGCATAAAAAAATTAACATTAAAATTAACAAATATACTACCCACAACATTTTCCACAGATTACTCTATGACATAATGCAAACTGTTAGCAAACGTTAAACTGTAACAGGGCTAAATTAACGTTAACAAATTAAAAGAAAGCATAACCAATATTCACAGAAATAACAAACAAAAAGAAAGAAAGTAAACAATATTTGTACCTACGTAATGTATCATGTAAATCTAGCCTATACATTCAAAAAAGCATGCAAAACCTATAGAATCTACTGCCGATCCCTTTGGGGTTATACAATGTTCATTTGTTTATCTAGTGATTTATTCGAGAAATTCCATATTGAAATGATTACAATGAAAATTGGCAAGCAATTGGTATAAACAAATGAATGGTTCATGTTTATTTTTTTTTTGTTAAAATTTACTGTTTGTTTTGGGGTTAAAATATCAGTTGTCATGGTATGAGCAAAGCATGTATTGCTAAAAATGAAGAAACTGTTGTGTTAAAGTTTTGAACACGAATGTGGGTATAGTTAAAGACTATATGTGTTTAAAATATTCAAGAATACGTCTTAGGTTTACCTACTAGCCGTGACGACGGCGCGTTTGTGTTTTCCTCAAAGAGATGTCAGCAAATCAGAGGGGCCTGCCAGGTCCACCGCCTGCCGGGGTTGCGGGTTATTCGAAAGAGATACCGCGGCCCCGAAACATAAAAGTGCAAAAGAAGGAACATGGGTGGGTTACAGTCGGTAAAAGTCTGACAGTCCCCTCCGCTCCGCCCAGAGCGGGGGAAGTTATTGAATGATTTCTCGTCAAAAAGGGGAAACATCGCAAATATGTAGGTGCCTTATAACAGGAAAACAAAAGAAAAGTATGGATAATAAATTAGAATATTCAAGAATATATTTTAGGTTTACCTACTAGCCCTGATTACAGTTTATCCAAAGTTACAATAGGTACCTACTTAAGAATATAGATACAAGAATGTAGCACTTTTAAAACTAGTTCGGTTTTTGTAACGATGTAGCCTACCAAACTTTGTTAATTCTGACCTCAGAAATAAGGCTTGGCTTAGAAGTTTTTCGAACTACTACTAAAATAAACATCAAGTTTAAGAGAAGAGTTTTCGTAAGAGATAACAAACTCAGGGATTAAAGGAATTGCTAGACTTTTAGAATACATTATTGAATGTAGATTTTGACTTCATTTTGCATTATAAATCCGTGCATCAAAAGTACCATTATAAAATACTAGCTGGAACACGCGGCTTCACACGCGTGATATCGAAAAAAAAGTATCCTATGTGTTATTCCAGACTATTTTACCTCTGTGCCAAATTTCATCTAGATCCGTTTAGCCGTTTTGAAGTGAAAGAGTAACAAACATCCATCCATACATCTATCCATCCATCCATTCTCACAAACATTCGCATTTATAATATTAGTAGGATTTAAACAATATTTGCTTATTTTCACGAGTAGTTCTTACATTCTTAACGAAAGATATAATTTATGTCATTATTTTTTATCAATAATTTATGTAAACCTATTGACTTATTATATTTTTTTGTTTCATTGATTTCGTAATTAATACATAGGTATAACAAAATTGTACTGAACTTGACATTGTAAAAAAAATCCCTATTTTGCATATAAGATATTATTATAATGTATAAACCAGAAACGGTTATGTAGAGGTATGTGAAACGTTTTAATATTAAGAAATTGATCTAAATTTTTCACTCATTCAAACCTGCACACAAACGTATTTTCAATCTCAATAAGGTTCGCAAAATTGTTAAACTAGATTTTCAATGAAGTTCCCACTTAAATACCTATCAAAATTAATGAATTCCCTAAAAAACCGGTAATGAAAATATACTACAAGCCTTTATCGTGAACATTATTAATCAAATAAAAACGCGTAAAAATGTTAGATGATGTGTGGGTTAATAAATCATAGCTCAACTGTTTATAAATATAGCTCACAGCAAAGTTCCATCGATTTCAAAACGTTAGAGCACAGTTTTGAATGACACAGCGTTTCACCGTAATTTATTATTTATATCCGTTTTCATTCTTTCAAAGTTTGTATTTCGAAAAAAGGAAACGTAATTTATTATTTAAAAGGAAAAAAGCAGAAAAGCAAGATGGCTGCCTTATTGTGTATGTTCCTTCTATATATTTTTTTAAAACGTTTCCCTACACAAGGAATTTCTCCTGTACCGTGGGTGCGTTCACAAACATTTAAATTCACATACACAAACAGCCACACCCGAAAAAACTACCTATAGGCCAAACAAATATTTGTTCCGGGAATCGAACTCGCGACACGCAGCGCAGCAGTCAATCGCTCAGGCACTGCGCCAACCGTGCAGTCAAACTTATTGCCCTTTATGTTCCGGGGCCGCGGTATCTCTTTTGAACAACCCGCAACCCGGCCAGGCGGTGGCCCTGGCAGGCTCTTCTGCTTTGCTGACATCTCTTTGAGGCGCGCGTGCAACACTAACGCGAATTCGACACTGCCTGTCCTCAATAGATGGACAGACGGTGAGCTACCCATTGCTCACCGTCCACAGACTCGCATCTACGGTGGCCGGGACTCAACTCGCGGCGCACGACGCCCGGAGCGTCTCCCGCAGCGGCTGGGTTGGTTTGAGGATCTCTCCTTTAAACGCCCGGCCACCTCCTTCGCTAGCATGACTGCTTCGCAGAAGGAGGTGTCCGCTTCCCATTCCCTCTTGTCCGGTATTTTTTGTATTCAATATTTCAGGTCCTTCGTTTTTTCAAAACTATGCATAATTATGTTTGTAGTACTTGCCGGCTCTGAGTTACTTTCATTAGGCTTAAGAACACTCGCAGTTGAGCACCGGCCTAATTAACTTTGTAGACAAGCTTTGGGCGAATTAAGCTTGCGTAGCGGTTTGCGTAGGTACTCAAAGCTTTCAGGTAAACTTTCTCATAAAAAAATAAAATATTAAGGTGAGAACACATAATATCACTACCGTCGTGTTTGGATACTTATCAGTCACATCAGAAAATTAACAGTAAATTTACGTGATCCGTTGAATGATACAGACCCGTTGACGTTAACATACATCGGCCGTCGGTTGTTAGAAGGATTTTTGTTACTAACACTTTCAGGCACTTGAAACGTAACGTAACATACTCGTTTTCCGTTTTCATTTCCATTACGTTCCGTTTGATTTTATTCAACGAAATTTCATTGCCTGTTTACACGTGGTCGACTAGACGAATTTTTCAAACATATGAAGCAATGTATTACATAATTGATGAATCCATCGCAATGCGATGAAAAAGTGTGCACAATTGTAGTGCGACTCGGATTATAGAAAAATATCCCTACCAATATTATAAAAGCGAAAGTGAGTTTGTTTGTTTGTTACGTCTTCACGCCTAAATGGCCAAACCGATTTTGATGAATTTTGGTACAAAGATAGTTGGGACACTGGAGACGGACATAGGCTAAAAAAGAGTGAGAAAAGGGGTAGAATAAGGGAAGAAAAGGGGAGAGAAAGATTTTTTTCGATCATCACGTGGGTTAAAGTTAGCGTTTGCCCAAAGTAACTATGCCACGCGGATGAAATCGCGGGTGGAAGCTAGTTTAAGTAATAAAACTCGCAGGTCACAGTTAGCGCCACACATCACTGACTGGCGCGTTTCAGTTAACGTTGCGTTCAGTGACGTGGGACGTGTAACATTCAATGTAGCGAACAAAACCGGTTTTTTCACATTCCTATCCTTGACGTGAGTGTGACAGATAACCTCTACTATACTGTTTTCGCTGTAGCATGGTGCGGGTGACATCAGGTAAATGAACCGTTCCTCTGCTACCTGGAACGTTATCGCGACTTACGATCATGACTGAATATTATAGTTCTAAAGGACTACCCATCACAGCAATGCATCCCATCTTGAAAATAAAACGAAAAGGAGTTAAGAGATATATAGTATGCGCAGATTTATATTGAGTAAAAAATGTGTTAAAATTGAAAGGACATTTTTCTTCAATTGACACAAAAACAGAACGTGGCTATGACGTAGCACACGACATCCTTACTAATTCTATAAAAGCGAAAGTGAGTTTGTTTTAGGTACAGAGATACTGGGAACCCTGGAGACGGACATAGGCTAAGTTTTTTTTTTAAACTGGAAATGAGGGAGAAAGAGGGAAGAAAAGGGAAAACTTAGCTTTGCTATTATACTCAATAAGGCGCAAGACAAAAACTACAGGTAGCAGGTACCTGCAAATCAGGAAAGGGGAACTGTATTACCTCGAATTTAACGCGAGCGAAGCCGCGGGCAAAAGCTGGTTACTTATAAAATATATGCTCGGATGGAGAGTAAACATATTTACTCGTACAACACGCCCACTAAACATGTATTTTCATCTAATGTCACTCGCACCATGCTACAGCAAATATAGTACCTATAGATTCAGTATTGACGACAACTTCTGCGCGCCGCACATCAATGAATTATCACAAACATAATTCAATGCTCGTTTTTAATTTTTCAGTGTCGACCAGACGTTGGACCCGTGATAACGCTAGCAAAGCCAATTTAGAGAATGAATGATGTATGAAAGTTTGACTATTACGGATTACTTTATTAACAAAATGCTCAGAACGTTCGTTCGTTGTCCGAACCATTTTTTTTTCAAATGGCATATAATCAAATAAATTCCCGCGCTCTGGTTCTACAACCAGAGCGCGAGAAGTTATTTAGAAGTAACATGGATGGGGTTTAGTTGGACACCCCCCGTGTCCAACTAAACCCCATCCATGTTACTTCTATTGCCCTGTGTATTCCGAAGTCGTGGTGCCTCTAAATCCAGAAGGCAACGGCCTCTTCCGAGCTGACATCTCTTTGAGGCGCGCGTCGAATACAACCGCTCCCTCGACACGTCATATTTGAACCATCAGGGAGTGATATAACTACTTATCGACGTGAAATTACCTTGAGCCGATCACGTTTAAGACATGTCGAGTCACGTCATAAACCTGTCTTTGACTGACTGCTGATTCTGTGTCGAAAAGTGAGATTAATACCTTTTTTTGGGGATGGGATGTCATCAAGTAACTTTCCCCTCTCTGGGCTGAGGGACGGAGTGTCAGAGTTTTACTGACTAAGACCCACCCATGTCCCTTCTTTTGTCCTTTACGTTCCGGGGCCGCGGTATCTTTTTCGAACAACCCGCAACCCCGGCAGACAGACGGTGGCCCCTCTGCTGAGATCACTGCCTTAAGCTATCAGTTCGTGAACTCGCAGCTTTATATTCCTTATTTTTATAAGAAAGTTTCTAAGAGCTTTAAAAATCTTTGTAGGTATTCGATTAGGCGGGTAATGGACCTGAAATGAGCAATTAACTTTGATAATCGTGTTCTCTTAGGTTAATGACCTGCTGTTTTTTGTTGTGAAAAAATGGCTTTAGTCAGGCGATTAATCTTTGTTAGATTTCATTCGATTAGCCGAAGGAAATTATTTGTTTATCTTTCTCTATATTGATTGAACACAACAGCTAACGCGTCGTTTTTTACCAAAAAAAGCTCAGGCTGTCAATTTCCCAAATTTTTGCATAATATATACTACTGTCCATGGGAAACGCAGGTTCATAAGTTTCTTTTTTTAAAAAAAACGTTTCCCCACACTAGGAATTTATCCTATATCGTGGGTGTGTTTACAAACATTTAAACTCACATACACAAACAGCCAGACCCGAAACAACTATCTGCAGGTTATACAAATATTTGTTCCGTGCTGGAATCGAACCCGCGACAAACTGCGCAGCAGTCGATCGCTCAGTCACTTCGCCAAACGTGCCGTCAAGTGATAAGTGTATTTTAAATTTCTATATCTATACAGGGTGTAAACGAAGTTGTTAACCATGCATTTTATACACAAGCCAAGTAACTCTTAGCAACGTTTGTATGCATTGAATGGTGCGGTGTTCAGGGGGTTTTAAGAGTAAAGTTATGACATTATTAAATGCGCGAAAACACTCTAAAAATTGACGAATTTATGAGTACCATTTTAGCGAGGTAGGCCTTCAGATAAACGAAGATTTTACTGTTCAACTGATAACCACACCGTATAAAGTTCCCCCGTAGGTACTTAAGTCACTTGTAGCATTTTGTCTTCCATAAGAACTTAACGACATTCAACGGGTTAACTTGGATTTGAAAAAATTAGAACTAAAAGATTCCCAGATATGACAGTAAAATACCGCAACGTGGAACAGCGAGGAGAACAATAGTGCGTTCGGCTTTGTTAAGGATTTTTTTATACCCTTCATACGTTTCTTATAGATACATTATTTAGTTACAGTATTTTCTTTATAAATGATCAAGATGCCTGAATGAAATACAACGCGTTTAGCACATGTAAGCTGCGTTCATGAGCTATCAGTGTCATTGTTATGGAAACGGCTCTTGGACACGGTTCCAATAGACTTACAGAAGGGTTACCATGAAATCTTATAGCAGTTCTTATTTCTGTATGAGAAAGAGATGGTGCTAGACACCCTGTATAGCTCTGTCTCTTTCCCTCAGTGGAATAAGTTCTGCTTTAAGACGTCATGGTAGGGTAGCTGATCGCGTTGCAGATTGCATTAATTGGGGCAAACGCCAACGAAAGATATGTCAACAATCGAAATCTTCGCTCAATATGTGTATCAACCTACCTATACACTTTTGTACGTTCTTCAAGACGTGACCCAAAAGATATACAGCTATGTATATTTCTTCCTCGTTGATATTACTTGGAAACTAGCCAAGCCACAAAGTAAAAAGATATGTGTCAAAGAATGAAAACATACGCCCTTTAACCACTCTGCACGACAGGATTTTGACATATGACACATCAGCTGAATCGGTGGGGGGTGACGCGAATTGTCATGAAATTCAAGATTTTTCATCAATTTACAGCATTCAATTTTGTTATTAAAAATAAATCACAGCGGCTGTGTCATACGATAAGTTTGAGGTTTATATTTCCAAAAACCTCATAAGGTCGATAAAACGGCGTCAATCTATTGCAAAATGTGTGTAAAATACATATTACTACACCCTTCCAAAAATTAGGTACTTTAAAAACGCTGGAAATAATGTACATACACAAGATAACCATTTGATAATAACATCGGAAATCTAAAATAAAAACAGTGACATTCCATCTGCATTCTTATTTTTGCGCTTTTACATATAAATTAATAAAAAAACACGATACAAATCTCGACAAAAAATACTACTAAATGTGTTGCAATATGACATTTCTTAGTGCTGAGTGTGCTGACCGTAAAACTAATTTTCATCATTACGATTAAAAAGTTGCATTCAACCTAATCGATAATCGTAATAGAGTAAACTTTAAAAAAAGTTTTGGGACCATTGAGGAATTTAGCTATGGAGGTGGCATAATATTCTACTATAGATATTATAGTTGTACAAATATCTATGATATCGATTATAACAGAAAGACATTTTGTCACGTGCTTTTTTATTATGCTATAATTATTTTGTTATGCGCCCAGATTTGAGGTACATTTGCTGTCAAACGGTTTCGCGGTAAAAGATTTTGGCTGTTTTCTTGAATGACGATAATTAAATGAAAATGGCGGCCAATTATGTAGGTCATGCTAATTCTGTAGGTAGCCAGTCAGGCAGCCCAGCCGGCACAACCATACCGTACCGCACCTAGAAAGCCATGCCTCCGCAGTAGAGCCTTGTTTTAGACATACAGGAACTCCGTACACATCGGGGCTCTAAAATATTGACACTTAAAAGTATTGGTTGGATAAAAAAAATAGAAAGGTATAAGGAAAACTTCAGCCTATTAAAAATAGACCGGCTAAATGCGAGTCGGACTCACGCACCAAGGGTTCCGTACAAACTGACCACATAAACGGTCATATCTTTTCTCTACGTAGACTTGGAGGGTTTTTTTTTCACAGCTTCAAGGGACCACAGTTTTGATATTTGGATTCTGTTATTTATTATGAGGTACGGAACCCTAAAAAGTATTTTTAAATAGTGTATCTCTCTTTTTTGGAATTTAAGGACTTCTTTAGGAATTTGAAGGAGGCCTTCTCATAAACTTCTCAGGAACTTCTTTAGTTCCGAAATTCAAATTCCGCCATTTATATCGGTCTTGCGCCACTTGGATGATTGGATGGGAAATCATTAAATATCCGCTCCTGTTAAACTTTTAACAAAAAGTCGTTGTCGTCTCGCGGCGCCCGACCCCTGTAGCGTCTCCCGCGGTGGCTGGCTTGGTTTGAGGTTCTCTCCTTCAAACATCACCATCTCCTCCGGGACAGAGCGGTGCTCCGCTCAAAAGAGCAGACTGCCTGTGTGCTCCAACGTGTCCTCCGGGCGATAGTCACATTGGTGAAACCTGGGTGTTTCCTCCCGCCCGATGATGTGCAGGAACGTCCCGAAACTTTCGTGCCCGGTGAGGATCTTCGTCAGGTAGGTGAGGATGCCGTGGCGCCTCACTTCCCCCGCTCTGGGCGGAGCGGGGGGGAGTGTCAGACCCGCAACACCGGTAGGGTCATGGAGTTTCTTGCCGGTTCTTCTCCATAGGAAACGACCAACCCGAACCGTGCATCTTTTCTCGACGTTTTATAAGTGCCCATGTAGGCCTATGTAAAATAAAAATATTTTGATTTTGGTCCTGCCGGGATTGCGGGTTGTTCGAAAGAGATACCGCGGCCCCGAGTAAAAGAAGGAACATCGATCGGTGGACATTAGTCAGTAAAAGTCTGACACTCCCCCCCGCTTCGCCTAGAGCGGGGGAAGTTATTTGATGATTTCCCACCCCAAAAAAAAACCCCGGTACACGACATCAAGAAAACTCCAGGTACAAAATGGACCCATTTTGAACCTGGAGTTTTCTTGATGTCGTGTACCGGGGTTTTTTTTCCATCTCAATTATTGTGGTCTCCCTCTAGGCCATTTTTACCCCAAGGCTTCCACTCCAAGAACACTTTGGCCTACGAGCCATGTTTTAGGAAAGAATGAAAACGCTTTCCAAATAACTAATCCAACCATACTACAAACAATTTTGTCGAACAAATATAATTTATCTTGGCTGATTTTTTTTACTGTGCCTACCAAGATCATAATAAGGGCGTTCTATATTCAACCTTATTTATTTCTATTTGCAATTCACATTCAAATAGTAGGTACAAAACCAAATTATTAATAAAATAGCAAATAAACATTTTAATATAAATTCGAACAGCGACCGCATTCCTTATTTGAATTTTTATCTGAAAATAAAATTGGCGCGAATTTAGCCATAGATCAGATTCTACTGTTTGTTGAGTCGGTTTTAGTGGCGTAAAAAATATTATTATCAATATTTATAGTATTTTACACGTATTACAAAATTACTCTTATTTTCATCTATCAATTTCTGATTTTCCTTAATTTAATTATTCGAGTTGATTGATTTACAAGAAAATAATCGATTGAAATAATCGCATTTACACATCACAAATTTAAAAAAAAAAGAAATGGACGTCATTTTCGAAACTGAAATTTAGTAGTGGTTATGAATATTACTTGTTAATGGTCCTATTATTGCAAATTACGAAAAGATCTGGGCATGTTCATGTTATTTATAATATTTGCAATGATATTTGTCTCATTTGTTATAGAATCTATTCGCGTCCGTGTGATATAATGTGGAATGAAAAATGTAAACAAGCACGATTGGCGCGAAACTTCGACTTTAGATTTCAAAATGTATCATTACCACTGCTAATTTAAGTTCAATTACGAATGATTTCTGCACGTAATAAAAGGACACTATAATCAGGCCCAACAATGTGGAGCTTATATGTCCGAAAACCATTTTTTTTTATGATTTTTAGCGTCGACCTACACTGCCATCAAAATGGCTATGATCGTAATTTACGCATTTGGATTTTATAAGACTTAATTAAGAAACTTGCTCAATAATTAAAGAACTTCTAATGACGTTTACATATGAGATTTTTATTCTACTATCCTAATGAATGCACACCCATATTATTTATAACCCAGAAAATAAAATATTTACAAAAATAATGAGGAGGTCGTATGACTTAAATGTTCGACCCCTTTCGGGGCTAGTACCGAGCCAGCGGAGGTTTGAATGTCGAGCCCCCGAAGGGGTCCGTACCGAACTATACGGTTAAATCAGTTTTATTTTAAGAAAAAATGCGGAAAACTGGACAGCATTTATTATTATACTATTTAAAAGTTTTTTTTAGACTAAAAGTCTCGAATCACGACCTCATGAAATGCCACTTGCGACAAGCGCGCGCTCTTGATTCATTTGTTTTCATTGTGTGAGTACACTCGCGTTTCACTTGAACTAAAAGGTCGTGGCCAAGTGGTAACAAATTTTAATTAACACAACTTTTGCTCGGCGCTTTGCATTGAAATTAACGTTCCTTGTCCGCGGGGACTACAATCCATACACGAATAAACAATATTCGGTATGAACGAACAAAAATCCAATTCCGGGTCAAAATAAAAGTTTTTTCTGCTATTTTAATTTCTGCGTCATGCAAAAAGATTTAAAAGACTCGTAAACATTTGAATGTCTTGGTGACATGGAACACCAACTAAAATCTGGATTGTTCATGTACCCCTCAGTTTATAGAACAAACAAAAAGAAAAATTGAAACAAATGCATGTTGCATTAAAACCTTATCCAGAATTGTCAATAAAGGTAGGTACTGGTTTTCACGTAGCAATAATCTCAATCGGTCAATATAGCGAATTTTTCAACAACCTAAAATATTCATGTCTGCAAAATCGTTAAAAAACTGTATTATTCTACATGAAAACACATACCACATTCCAATTACGATTCAAAAACAAATATATGTCTCGTCAAAAACAAATTCGGATTCCTCAATAAATGTATTTGAAAAAAGAACGAAATACCAACCAAAACAAATATGACAGTTCAAATACAAATTCTAATTCACAAGTAATTGACCCGAAAACCAATCGTTGGTTTCCGTTTGAAACGATGAAGTGGCCAACATAAATACCATCAAGATAGCTATCGTAACTCAAACACGTTTGTTCGAAGTATAGAGGAAAATTGTACAAACGATTTGTAGTTTTGCATTAGTGATGTACCTACGATTCAGTTGATACTTTACACTATCGATACATTTCGAATAGATAAAAGCAAATCCATTTTTATAACAAGAAAAGCAACATAACAGAAAAATCCAAGCTATTGCATAATTAATTGAAACATTTTTACAATAAGGAAGTGTTATTATGCAGTGATAGCCTAGTGGTGTGACCGTTGGATTGCCAAGTTATGGGTCCTGGGTTCGAACCCAAGGCACGCACCTTTAACATTTCGAATCTTTGTACGTATTGTATAATTATTATCACTTGCTTCGGTGAGGGAAACAGTGAGGAAACTAGCTATCCTCAGAGATTTTTCTCAACGGCACGTAAGCCAAGTCAGAAACCTATGGGTTGCATAGGAACACCAGGTTAGCACACGATAAGGAATTATTAAAAATAACAAGAAAAAACATTTTTCGAACGTCCGTCCTCCCAAAAAAACCTTGAAGAGGCAAATAAAACAATGGAATGCTTGAATCGATACAAAAGTCGGTATCAAAGTTAAATGATCGTATCGTTCCATGTTTTCATAAATTGCACGATTTGACAATTTAAGAGAATGCAAAACAAATGTACCCGACGGCTTGAGAAATAACAAAAAGACATGTAGTTTTTTTTATAACTAGTAAACACGATACCACACTTTTATTTGTATCAAACAACCCAGAGGACAATACGATACGATTCGATATTTTGAAAATCGTATCTCGTATCGTATAACTGCAATCCAAATCGATCCAATTTATCGATACATATGCAAATGTCGTGCATCCCTATTTTGTACCCATGTTTACATTGCTGAAGAAATCACAACCATATGATTTAAAACCTAAAGGTCAACTTGCCATTTGATGACCGTCATTTGTGAATAATAGTGATAATGGCGGTGCAGCATTTTATATTTATCAAACAGAATGCCGTGTTCTCTTTTGTTCTTTAAACGAGAATGGATTTAAATCAGAGTTTCAGACTTGAATGGTAAATTTGTTCCACAGTAAATGTCAACGCAATTTCGCCAAAGCGCTTTTATGTTAACATTGACCTTAAAAGAGCTTGTCTTAATCTAATTATTACGTGCTTATTAAAACTGTATTTCATAATGTGGATCTACAACGTTCTAGGCATATAATATAATATATCAACGTTTCACAAATGCTACATCTGCGCACACCTTCACAATAAGTCATGCGACGACACTGAATAAAACACCCACACACACATACACAAACCACCAAAGACTGTCAAACTCAATACTCTGAAATTGTAAGAGTAACATCAGAAGCTCTAAGTAGCCTTAACATCATCATACCTTAAGGGACCGGACCGCTTCTCCTTAGCACGGGTTTCAAGCTAGGAGAGCAATGCTCACCCACACCTTTGTAGATATAGTACTTATTTTGTAGAATTGCATTTTTAATTTGTACGACAATGCCTTATTTTTTTAGGTTAATATAAAACAGTATTTCTTATATCTATATTGTCACGAAAATCTCTCGAACGCATTTAAGACGTATTGATCATATTGACGACAGGCCGTGTCAACGGCGCGTTAGTGTTTCACACGTGCCTCAAAGAGATGTCAGCAAAGCAGAGTGGCCTGCCAGGGCCACTGCCTGCCGGAGTTGCGGGTTGTTCGAAAGAGATACCGCGGCCCCGGAACGTAAAGAGCAATAGAAGGAACATGGGTGGGTTTTAATCAGTACAAGTCTGACACTCCCCCCGTGTACCTACCTAAATATATTCGAGTAAATGACGGAGAGAACATTTCTACTGTTTGAACACAATATTTAGTAAAACACATAGTAAATTGTCATCTGTCCAAAACCCTAACTAATGTATACGTATCTCTTATTCACGTCACAATGGAGTAATTTAGTAGGTACGGTACTCAAAACAAAGGTTTTCCAGAGCACATAAATAATCATATTGTTAAATATTTTGACATCCTTACTTTCAACTAGTAACATTACTAAAAACAAAATTCCGTTCTTTAGACAAAGGTACATAAATAATTAAATAAGTTTACGAGAACAAGTAATTTTGAACATGTAAGTTTATGTTTTAATAAAGTTAGAAAACTGCTAGAATGTTTTTAAATTTAAAATTAGAAAACTTAACCCGAACACATTAAAATTCAAAAGTAGTGCAAGACTAGAAACAGTATTTTTAAATTTTAAAAATATATTAAGATATTTGAAACGGGATATTTGCCTTGTTTGTTATTTGTTTCGAGTTTCCGATATTTTGGCGATGTTGCAAACGCCATGATAACGGATGAACGGAAGTTATTGCGGGTAAATGTTTATGAGCAGAGAAAACGATCTACACTCTTTCTTATTAGTTTTTTTGCGTTCGCTACCACTGACAACGTCACTCATAGCTTGATTTTGTTCTCACTCAACACACTCAACCGGATTTTGCTCTAAACACACAACTCACTGTATCAAGTCGCGATCTTTTTTCACTACTTTTTGGGTTTTCACACAATTGAAACATGAAACAAATCCGACAACAACAAATACCGCTGCTTCTCCCGCTAGATGTCGAAGAAATAAGTATCTATCCTAAGTGTTATTCCAGACTATCAACTAATAAAAATAAATCTAACAAAAATAAAACATTTTACTAATTATAATCAAACAAAAAACTAACTATATTTAATAAAACTCTTGCGAAGTCACTCAAAGTGCACGAAAATAATTCAATACCCAGCTACTCGGTTTTGGAATTCAGATAACCAGTTACTCCATGTAAAATACTAATAATTCAGCTACATTCGGTAAGACTGGAAGCTGACCTCAATATAGTTTCGGGAAAAGGCTAAGCAGATGATGAGTTTGTGTAGCTAAATTAGAACCTAAAACAGGAATTAATCGAGTAAGTGCCAATCTTATCTACATCAATCCATAAAAAAAATATAAAAAGCTCCCAGAATAGCTCGTTTCCACAAAGTTTTGGGAGAAGACATTGTGGAACCAACGAGAAGTTTTTAAATAGATGTAGAATGTATGCGTAGAGATCAGCAAGCATGTAATGAATTTGAGACAGATGCCAAAATGAACGGCGGTGGTGAAAGAGAATAGTAAGAAATACAGTAATATACACCATGTGGAACTAATATATACAAAGAGATATAGCAGAAACAACAGTCATATAAACGTTGACAAAATGTTACGATCCCAGGAAAATGTAAACTAACCAGTCAAGAACGGAACGGAAACTGTCCGAATTATTAACTGCAGTAAACACGCCATTAATAGAAACAGATTCTGTTCACACCCAATTCTTTGACGATTGTAAACACGTTGTGACGTCAGACAACGTAGCAATGTGCCGAAAATGAAACAATTTGAGATTCCATTCAGAGGATGCTGATGTTACAAATGCACGCTTTTGTGGATTGATGATTGTAACTGTTTTCTATACTACAGTATTATAAAGAGGCAATATTTTATTTATTTGTTTGGCTGTATCGAATAGGCTCCAAAACTACTAAACTGAGTTTTAACCATTTTTTCACTAATAGGAAGCTACATTATCAGGAAGTAACATAGGCTTTACAACATCACGCTACCGACGGGAGCGGGGAAATAACTACAAAAAAACAAAAGACAGCTAGTTGCAAACAAAGCTGTCGATGTAGTTTTATCGTTGAGAACGACCAATTAATTAGCTGCATATTATTCTATTCGGGAAAAAAATACACTGTCATGACAAAATTGGCACAACGTCATCCACAAGCACAAACAGTGACAGCACACACAGATGTGTACTTGAAAATAAAAGTAATTCACGGCTTATATGAAAACTGTATAAATAAATAGATGCAGAAGCTGAGATAGTTCTTAAAAAAGTTGATCTAAATCTTAGTACTCTATCTAGTCAAAATATCTGAACGGATCTGGATGAAATTCAGCATAAAGATAAGTTATAGTTTGGAATAGCACATATTCCATAAAAAATAGCACATCTTTACTAATATCCTTATCCTTATTCCTTACTAATATTATAAAAGCGAAAGTGAGTTTGTTTGTTTGTTACCTCGTCACGCTTTAATGGCTACACCGATTTTGATGAATTTTGGTACAGAGATAGTTGGGAACCAGGAGACGGACATAGGCTATTTTTTTTTTAAATAGTGGCATCTTAGGGAGAAAGAGGGAAGAAAAGGGAAAACTTAGCGTTGCTATTACAAATCAATAAGGCGCAAGTGGAACTGTGTTACCCCGAATTTAACGCGAGCGAAGCCGCGGGCAAAAGCTAGTATTCCATAAATACACTCCCCCGTGGGAAATACCAAAACTCCACGCGAACTAAGTCACGGGCAGCAAGTGCATTAGACAATGATTTGTGTCTTCAGAACTAAAGTGGCTGTGAATGATCTTAGTTAACTGTTATGATGATTCGCCATCCCTTATCCCAATTTACAGTCGAAACAATAATGCAATTTGATACGGCTCATCTAAAAACTAAAATATACCTACCGGAAACATAAAAACCATTCAATATTGCCAAGTTCCTTCAATGTAAATGGAACTTAATCAACGGGTTAATTTTGTGAATTGCATTCATAGGAATTTACAATTCCGTGAAACAGCTATATCGTATTCCCCCCGGCATGAATATTGATGCATTTCAATGTAAGGTTGGCTACGACTGGTTAAACGAGGGTTTTAATTACAAGCATAATTAATTTTGATTGCATGTTAGGAATTAAAATATGCATACTAATATTATAACTACTGTGAAATTAGTTCTGGTCGTCTGTAGGTATATAACATCTGTTACCATGGAATTAGATTCACATGTCATACAGAAGATGGCTTGCCTTGATGGCTAGGATACCTAGGCTATTTTTTATCCAGGTTTTTTTCGTTCACATGGGATTTTATTTTCGATTTAGCTATGACTAATTTGTACCCGTGTGCAGGGTACAAACTAGTCATAGCTTAATCACAAAACTGCTTGTGGGAAATGTCTTCAGTAAATGTTCCAGTAGTTTCCTGGTAAAAATAAATTAATAAACCATAATTGGACTAGCTTTTTTCGGCCAAAAAACCAGCGTTGCCATTCAACGTAGAAGTACTGTAAGTCTTTTAGGCACTTTTCCTATTGACAGTGATGTGACCGATTTTTAAACTAAGCTCAACCGAGCAACAAGTAAAATACAACAAAAGAAAGAATCTCACAGCCTTG
Source organism: Ochropleura plecta (assembly GCA_905475445.1). Taxonomy (NCBI): domain Eukaryota; kingdom Metazoa; phylum Arthropoda; class Insecta; order Lepidoptera; family Noctuidae; genus Ochropleura; species Ochropleura plecta. The sequence continues at coordinate 13,563,065 of FR997735.1, read as the reverse complement.
TTTTCAACTGCTAATAATTATTGCAGTGCTTTTCAAACGACCGAGTAATTGTTCTATTATGTCTGTTAAGCTCCCATTTTGTTTTTCTATTTCTTTTCCCCGTTTACGGATTGTCAGAGAGAAAAAAGAAAAAGAGGTGGCTTTGTAATTATCTCTGGGTTTTGTTCCTTATCTTTGACTGTTAAATCTTTAATTGTAACTGTTTTGTCGGCGACTTCAATGGCCTCGTGGTTCTTTAGATCTGGTTTAAATTTTACAGTTCAAATGTTTTATTGTAAGCCGCAATTGAATTCTGTGAAGTATTTTCCTTGACTTCAGTGTTCTTGTTTAGAACCTTTGTGGTGTTTTTGGTACTCTGTTAATAAAGTGAAATGATATTTCTGGAGGTGTTCTAACAATCAGTATTTATTACAGTAGGAGGAAATCGTTTTGAAATTTTGGTAAGTGTATAAATCATATTGCTAGTGACTGTACAAAAATAAACTGATATTATTAAGCTGACATGACTTTTCTTCATTATGTAAAGAAAAACTTGAAGTTACAGAATTTTAAACATAATGTTTGAAAAAAGAATGACTTATTCCGTTTACGTTTTTTAAATGCATTAAAAAGAACCCGGAAACAGCTCAGCGTGATGTCGCGATGTCGCCTTTATATCCGGTACACCACAATTCAAGGTCATATTTTATTATTTCCTCTGTCATTTATTTTTATGTACTGCAACTGAAACAAGGTTAAGGTATAGCGTTATTTTAGCAAAAATCTTGGCTTCATTTCCAATCTTTTGTTCTTCAAAGAATATTAAAAAATCCTTATTTACGGTGTACGCTTTCTTTTATTTAATTTTTCAGAGAGCAAAGTAATTTAACAGTAAAAATTATCTGTTAAAAATTAAAAAATTGCCTTCGTAATTGTATTTTATGTGAAGCATAAAACAGCTACATCCGACTCAGAAAATGCTCTCCTTTGAAAAATGTGAGTTTCAATAAACGTTATGGTGCATCTGGGTCGAAACTGGCTTTCACTGATGCTTTTATGGGTTTAATTGAAACCGGCCGTATAACGCTCACCGCGCCCTAAGGGTTAATCAATCTACCTAACAAGAGTCATTCAATATGATGACTATACGACCAGAAATACTTTCTATATGTATTTAAGTAATAGGACACTTGAAGTAAACCTTATAGAATTCGAGCGTTATGAAAAGTAATCTTCGATTGCCAAAAATGCGTACCGAACTGTTTCTAAGCCGAAAATAGACAATGTCAGATAATTGGTATCGGAAATATAGGAAACAAGGAAAATTAAACGAGAAAAAATACTCAATTCATATCAAAAGACTGATTTCTTTTCTATTTGCTTAGATATACAACTTAATATTTCGTTATTTAATTGATAGATTGTTATACTGGAACCCTAAGACAGCTAGACAGGGTCGTGGTAGACCGAGAAGGAGATGGCGGGAGTCTACGGCTGGCTTTCTCGTTAATGCCAATTACGGGAACGTACGCAACATTAAGAAAAGTGGAAGGAATCGGGCGAGGCCATTGTCTAGGAGTGGGAATAATCAGGCATAGGCAAAGTCAAATAAAATTATAGTTGGGGGTTGATGAGCAGCATTTGAGTTATTTTCGGAAAACTAAAGCTTGAACTCGAGTAAGTTTGACTTCCAAGCTCAGTATTAAAAGTGCTAAAATAACTATTCACAATATAAAATTCCCCACCACAACACAAGCAATAAGACCGCAGTTGTACCCTGAGTATAACGATTTCATAAATGAGCTGAAGTCGGAGCAAGAGGTGAAGAATCCTACTTAATATTATAAATGCGAATGTTTGTGAGGATAGATGAATGGATGTATGGATGTTTGTCACTATTTCTCGCAAAAGCTACATAATGGATTTTGATAAAACTTCACAATAATATAGCTTACATATCAGAATATCACATAGGCTACACAATTCATAAAGATATATTGTATATTCTATCACCACGCGAGAGAAACCGTGGGGCGCAGCTAGTAGAGCATAATATGTTTAGACAACTGTACCCATCAAGTTTCAATTAGCAAATACTGAGCACGAGGTCCTGAATTCGATAACTAGGTCGAGCAAAGTGGTTATTGGTTTTTACATCAGGAAATTTAATCTCAGCAGCCACAATATTTAGATTTGTGCTCAGTTGATGGCTACAGGCGCGCCCCCTATTACATGGATCCTTGGATCCTTTTCCAAAAACAAAACATAACTGACGAAAATATGTGAGTGCACCATTAGCTACATCTCTGGCTTTTTTTTTTCGGGTGGGAAATCATCCAATGACTTCCCCCGCTCTGGGCGGAGCGGGGGGGCATGTCAGACTTGTACTGACTAAACCCACCCATGTTCCTTCTATTGCCCTTTACGTTCCGAGGCCGCGGTATCTCTTTCGAACAACCCGCAACCCCGGCAGGCGGAGGCCCTGGCAAGCCCCTCTGCTTTGCTGACTCTCTTTGAGGCGCGCGTGAAACACGAATGCGCCGTCGAGACGACCTGTCGTCAATTGACGGACAGACGGTGAGCTACCCATTGCTCACCGTCCACAGGCCCGCATCTACGGTGGCCGGGAGTCGTCTCGCGGCGCCCGGCGCCCGGGGCGTCTCCCGCGGCGGCTGGGTTGGGCAGATGTTCTCTCCCTCAAACGCCCGGCCACCTCCTTTGCTAGCATTACTGCTTCGCAGAAGGAGGTGACCGCTTCCCATTCCCTCTCGCTCCGGACCATGGCCTGGACCAGGGCCGGACGCGAGAGATCGCCGCCGTACATCTCTGGCTTACCCTTCGGAGTCATAAGGGTGTCATGAATGTACTTTATAAGTTCACTATTACGTTAAGTGCTATCGCAACTGCAAAACTATTACCAAACTCCAAACCACGTCCTTAAAATTTATTTTTCAGTTGCAACATTCAAGCTTGCAACAAAAACAAAACCTACATATTATGCTACATGTACGTAGTTGCATATGGGTCATGCCGCGGTAATAGCGGACATGTGGCTCTAATTGAAACCGGCATGGTTTGGCCCCACCGGGCCTTTTGGGGTTAATCGTACTAGCGAAGAGAATTGTTTGGACGTATGATTTTATGTGGGATCTTTTTATTTCTTTGTTTTCTGAAAGAGTTTATTGGTAGCTTAGGATTTTGTGGGAATTTTCTAGTTGGAAATGTTTCATGTTTTGTAGAACTTTGCCAACCGCAAGAATTTTTATGCCTATCTAGAAAGGTTAATGTAATATTTGGTGAGTTTGTCAGAATTACAATTAGCTGATCATTTTTAATATTGATTCCACTGTCTTATAATTTAACTAATGATAAGGCCTATTAGCATAATTAGCCTGGAGATAAAATCCTTAATTTTATTTATTTATTTTATTTTATAAAAAAAAATATAGTACACAGGTATGTAGAGCATCCACTCTGTGAGAAAAAACAAAACCTTTGATTGACGGTATTCCAAAGAAAATATTGCCAGTTGGTGTTAGACAGGGAGGCAATATAATAACGCTATTAAAACCCGGGGCTGCGGGTTGGTCCGGGGTTGCGGGTTGTTCGAAAGAGATACCGCGGCCCCGCAACATAAAGGGCAAACAGAGGAAAGGAAACATTAGTGGATTTTAGTCAGTAAGTCAGACACTCCCCATCGCTCTGCCCAAAGCGGGGGAAGTTATTTGATGAATAACCAACCGCAAAAAAATGCTTTTGAAACCAGAGCTTCAGCAACTCACAGTAAAATTAATACTGAGGGGACAGTGGTTAAAACTAGAAACAAATAAGTTAAATCAGTATAGACGAAGCTAGCACCGCATTAAAAGAGAATTTAAAATCAATTTAAAACAAAATTTTAATCTCTTACATAAATATGAAAGGGTAATCAAAAATAAAGTACATTTGACTCTTGAATTTGAATAAAAAGTTATTGTTTTAATATAACTCACGCAAATATTTACACAACTTTATTTACATCATTGTCGGTAACTCTTGATATTCTGCAAATTGAAAAACTGTGAGACTGTGCCGGTTTTTGGTTTCATATAACGCTGGCAACAAAACAAATACTCCTTTCTTGTTGAATATACGTAACACCTACAAATTGCTAATTAGAAATTAATTTATGAATGACGAGTTTGATAATCGCAATTTGTTCATTTCTAGCTAAACTAAACGTGGGTTATCTTCAATCATCAGCTGATCCAGATGCCAACTACCAGACTTAGTTTGTGAAATCTTTGCCGCGTTAGTATAGTAAACGGTTCCAATATTGATAGGAGTAATTTATACTGTAGGACTAGCAGTCAATAATAATAAAAGAATTCTTATGAAACCGGTAGATATTATGTTCAATATCAAAGCCAATGTACCCACGAAAATACACAGCATACATAAATGTCTCATTAAATTTTGCAGCAATATAGAAAGTTAGTAAGAGTTATAGTTTATTTTGACATGCGTTTGGCATCTAAGACTATTCATTTCCACAATGACGTATCTTGGTGTATTATAAATAGAGTTACTATTTTAATATGCCATTTATTTCATGTATTTGGGATTCATCTATGCCTTGTATTTTTAGCAGACAACACTTTAGGAAATTATTTCTAAGCAATAAAAATGCAAAATCCAAACACGTTATAATTCTGATGTTATTTTAACCACATTCATGATAATGCAAATGTTTAGTGTGAATACAAATGTCTGCTAATCCGAAAAGCCAAATGCTTTGTTGCAAATGGATTTGTGAGCTCTATAACTTCGTTTACTCCATTAGTACTGAAAGCATGAATAATACGAGTACTAGATATAATCTCTTAATCACCTTTGTTAATAACTTGCTCAAGCGTTAAGTTGTTCCCATTATTTGAAATCCATAGTGATAAATTGGAAGGTCCCAAGCTCTCATTTCATTTGTGGTCAAACAATAATTGTTCAAATAGTACTTAATAATCTACGAAGGCTTTGCGATTTAGATTGACTCTAAATTTGTCAACTTGGTATTGACCTTGTCCTTAGCAAATTCTACTATATACACTGAAGATTGTAGACCATCTAGACAATATTGAACCTGAAAATTTTCATCATCTTTGTATCGCTGGCAATCTAACTTGAACGGGCCCAAAATTTTACTAAGAACATTAAACAATGATGTCGTCTAGATATACACAGTACTATTAGGCCCGGCGCCCATTATCGGCATCGGCAAGGAAAAGGATCCTTCGGCATCCTACATGCAAGCGCACACTGTCGGAAATTATGCTTAGGGATGACGAGGCGTCCTTAAGCATGCCGCACCGTCCTGTAGCTTGCCGAAGCGTCTCATATCGTATTACCTCGATTGTGTTGTGTGTGAGTCAAATGATGCCGGCGGCGTACCGAAGAATGCCGAAGCATCCCGAAGCATTCTCAAGGCTGCCGATACAGCAGCCTCAAGCATACCGAAGCGGTATTTTTGTTATTACGACCATTTATAATGGAAATTTCTACTTTATTGCCATTATGTTAATGTATATTGCTATTTGCTACCTAAAATCCTCAGTCGTGCCGATGCCGATAATGGGCGCCGGGCCTTACTATACTTAAATGCCTTGCCGTAGTAAATACAAACGACGATATAATCAAATTTTTCCAAGTCAATTTTACTAGCTAACATAAATGGTTTACATCAATTGACTTTGTTTAGTCGTCCACGAATATTACACACATGAGTGAGCCATGACGACAGAGCAATACCCCGGGCAGATATCCAAGTTGATTTATCATATATGGCAGCTCAACTAGTTATTATGTGGAATTTTACAATGTTGTTCAAAGAGCTTCACATAATTTAAGAAAAGCAATGAAAACAAAAAATCCCCCAAAATAAAGTCAAAATCTCTTTTTCAACACTGAATTTACATGTCTATTTCCAACAAAGTGAACGACGGCTATAATTCTTGTCAAGCGCCATGTTTGTTTAATGAAAACCACTCGATGTCGTGTGATTAGGGGCTTAAACCTGATCAACTTTCATAGTGGGGACGCTGAAGTAATTTTGCTGCGCTCTGACGCTGTCATGCTATGTTAGGATAGAGGTGACAACAGCGTACCCTGAGATTTGATTGAACTGTTATTTTCTAACAGTTTGAAACTGAAATTGTTTTACTCAGAAAACATTTTGTCGTTTGTTATCTGTTTTTAAGAGAGTGGGCGGCCGGATTATTTCTTACGTAACAAAGGATTTCTTGCAGATTAAGAAAAGTGTTGGAAGTTCAAGAGGTTGAATTAAACTTCTAAACATTGCAAAGTTTTTCTGTATTTATTTGGTGTTGAAGCTAAAGCTGTAAAAATATTATAAAGCTAAGTGATTTGAAATCTCAAAAAATATCCAAATCCATTGAATAGAATCTCTTATATTTATGCATACAACATTAGGTGTGTGTCCGTTGCAAAGTCATAAAGCCTAACATAAAAGCTAAATCTATCTAAATCGTTTAAGATACGATTTTAATGCATCTTCGGTTTACATTTCTTTTATAGATTTTCGGTCATAATGTTTTATTATCCGTTGTTTTGATATACCATCAAAACAAGTAAAATGCGGTTTGTATGCAATAGGTATATCGAATTATCGATACATTGATGTATAAAAATGTAATACAAATAAAATATAAACAGTTTAAAAATGTACGAGGATATTTACAAAAAAAAAATTGTAGAATCTATTTCCAACTAGACTATAATTTACGTTTCTGTTTTTTTTTTAACTGGGATTGTGGAAATTTAAAGGCACACAAAAAAATGTTCAGCTCTTTTGCACGGAAGTGTAAAGTTACTTCTCTGTATACTTACGAGTAGCACCTTAATGGAAATAGGCTTCGAAATGCGTTTGGTTATTTAAATATATGTCAAACAGTTCTGTTTTGCAAAACTTGAGGGTTAATATTTTTCTATTTTACGTGATTTGTTTTAAGATTTAAATTGAATGTATTCTACATTAAAGTTCAATAACCCGCTTTAGTCGATGCCGTCATAGAAATTTTGGGTTCGGCGTTGTCGAACTAATGTATTCAAATTAGCTTTCAAGATAATTATGGTTTTGTGAGGTAGAACAGAGCGCTATAGACAACAGAATAACGACGACATAGTACAGCTAATTTGGCTAAAATTTTGGAATTGGTGTTTATCTGTGTGTTAAAACTAAAAACAAGCAAAATTTAAGTGGTTTGTTTTTTTAATAAAACTGGTGGCCTAAATATTTTTTTACTAAACAGATTCCAAAAACTTCATAGAGAGACTATCAAAAGTAGAATAAGAAAGAAAAACTGCAAACCTGTATCTCATAGACATAACCCTACTTTTTTCGGCAGTCGGATAATAACTGTTGTTGTCCGAAGTCGCAAAAAAGGAATTAGCTGCTCCATAAAACATTTCAACAACTACACGATGAAAATGTATGAGACAGCTGATTTGTTTTAATGTAGGGTGTCTAAAACGGACGCTTTATCAGAATAATGTTAGAAATATAACATCATCATCATTTTCCTGCCCTTGTCCCATACTATTTGAGGTGGCGCAACACGTTTTCTTCTTCCATTCTCCCTTGTCAGAAGTCATGGCATCACTAACTCCTTTCTCCTTTATAATCCATCTTTTCTTTGGCCTTCCTCTCCCTCTCCATCCACCAACATTCCGATCCATCACTCTTTTAGTCACATGTGCTTTGTCCCTCGTCATTACATGTCCATACCAAGACAAACGTAATTCATTTAATTAACCTATTTTGATTCTGCTTAAGCGGCCATCTTATACTGGTTAATTGCAGAAAATCTGATAGTCTCTACAACATTCTACTTCCTACTAAAATTATAAATGCGAATGTTTGTGAGGATGGATGTATGGACTGTTTACCGTCAAAATCAACGGATCTTGATGAAATTTGGCACAAAGGTATTCACTTTTGTGTTGAATATTAAGAGGCTCTAGCGGTGTAAACGTAACCTAAATAAGTCAGTTTTACAATCAAAAATATTCGCTACATTTGTAATCCTACTATAATAATATTAGAAATGCGAATGTTTGTGAGGATGGATGTATGGATGTTTGTTACTCTTTCACGTCAAAACGGCTAACGGATCTTGATGAAATTCGGCACAGAGTTAGATTAAAGTCTGAAATAACACATTGGATACTTTTTTTTCAATCATCACGCGAGCGAAGTCGCGGGCTTTTTAGCTACACGCTGCATCATCATTTTAAAACCCATCAAACTTCACACGTCTATTCTACTCCAATGGATTGTGTAACAATCCAATGCCTAATTGATTTATTGCGTATAAAAATACCCGAGCTGCCGGTACGGGTATCAAGCAATTGTAATTGGGCCGCGCGGATCTAATCTCGGCCTCAACCGAGCAAAAAAGATATATTCAAATGACTATATTTTCAATTATTGTTCAGGTAAGCCGCTGAGGTATAGTAGGGTTGGATTTTGTTCATTTGCAGAGATTACTGGTTGAGGAACGGTTATTGTGGTAAAGGAAAGGCTTGGTTAGTTTTATTGTCATAGACAGTATGGATATAATATGGTAGAGGTTTTATTTAGTAATTGTTTTGTTTTTTATTATATCTTAGTCCTAATGATATCCTACTTAATATTATAAATGCGAATGTTTGTAAGGATGGATGTACGGATGTTTGTTACTCTTTTAAGTCAAAACAGCTGAACGGATCTTGATGAAATTTAGTACAGAGGTAGATTATAGTCTTGAATAACGAATAGGATCCTTTTTTTCGATCATCACGTGGGTGAAACCGCGGGCGCCGGCTAATTTTATATGTATTTTATAAAAAAAACCTAAATTATGACACATATATTTTTATTTCTCTCATTAAATTAACAACTATTATTAACAAACTTTAAGTAGACATAAACTAATAATAAAAATATATACAAGTAAAGTATTGATTTGTTGTTTAAATACTAAATAGACTTGCGTTTGACGGCAGTTACTTTTGGTTTCGGAGCGTGAGAAACCGTTATTTAAAACCACACTTAACTCTTGACTTTGACTGAGGAGAAAAATGAGAACACGTACTGCCGATTTGGAGGCGACTTTATTCTGAATCTAAATACGTACAGGGCTCACTCGGTGGGCATAGACCGCTGAGTTTGCAAATGGTTTCTTATTACTAAAGTACTGTCGGGTTACCATGACATCTTATAGCAGCTCTCATTCCTGTGTGATAAAGAGATGGTGCTAGACACCCTGTATAGCTCTGTCTCTTTCCCTCAGTGGAATAAGTTCTGCTTTAAGACGTCATGGTAGGGTAGCAGATGTGCTTAGCTTAAACTAAAGCAGACGGGTGAGGTGTATTTATAACTAGCTCGCCTAGCGATGATGGGTCTAGAATGGAATACAGTCGCCTAGAAGAAACCATTCCACTCGAGTTTTGAAGAGATCCATACTCCAACTAACAGAAAAGGTGTCAATTAATTTTAAAGACTAGCGGTTCGCATAGTAGATATGCAAGTATAGCGCATTGTTTGTATCCCTGAAACTTTAACCATGTACCACAGTGACGCTTCGCCGTGTCTCTACTCGTCCCATGATTGAATGGGGATAAAGGAATTAGATCCTTATCCTTACTAATATTATAAAAGCGAAATGAGTTTGTTTGTTTGTTTGTAGTCATCACGCCTAAATGGCCTAACCGATTTTGATGAATTTTGGTAAAGAGATAGTTGGGATCTTAGAGACGGACATAGGTTAAAAAAGTGAGAAAAGGGGGAGTAAGATGGAAGAAAAGGGGAGAGAAAGATATTTTTGTTTCGATCATCACGCGGGATAAAGTTAGCGTTAGCCCAAAGTAACTATGCCACGCGGACGAAGTCGCGGGCGGAAGCTAGTTGTAAATAATTCTAAAGCGTTAATTTTCTAAATTATTTGGTTTTAGAGTTCCGTACCTCAAAAGAAAAAACACAGAACAGTCTGCTATCTGTCAAAACCCTTTATTTTGGGAACGCGTGAAGATATCGAGTTAACATTAAAACCATATAATACTAAACTCGGTGGTCCTTTTGAGCTGTAAAAAAATCAACCTTGTAAGTCGACGCAGTCAAAAAATATGGCTGTTAATGTCGTAAGGAACCCTCGGTGCGCTAGTGTGACTCGCTCGTGGGTGGTTTTTAGTAAGTGTGTAACAAGTACCACCAGAAATCCTCTATAGCAAGATTAAGGTCTAGAATAAGTCCATTTAATTTTTAAAAATCCAATGGTAGTGAGGATTTCATAAGAGGTTTTCATTAAATTTTAATGACAGTAAAAGTAAATACTGGACAAAATACTACCTCTTTTATTACAATAAAGTCTTAACAAACATGGACACTGACCTTGACCTTTCATCATAAATTAATGAAACATTGGAACTTGAGGACAAACGATAATGATTTAACGACACTTTTCATTTGAAGCATTATGTAATGTAGTATAGAATGTTTTTTTTATTAAGTGATAGACATTCTTATAAATTTTCTGCATCGTGCAGTTTCTAATAATATCGCGTATTACCGAAGTAAGTAATTTTGTTATTTTCCTTTACTTATATTCTAGCCAGTAATAAAAAGGTACTTTATGAATATTCAAGAAAATATGATGAGTCGCCATTTCATTCAATGCGGCACTTCGTAAATTAAGTTTTCGCCATAAACCTCTCTATCAAGTTGAGTGTGTTCTTAAAGAACGATGTAGGTACGCAAATTGAGGGGAATTCATCACAATCAAAAATCAATATGGCGGAAAGCCCATGTTCGACAAAACATTCCTAATCCCACTCTTCCCTGTCACTTTCGACCAATTTCCATCCTTCCTTGGTAATTGAAGGTACTATGTTTTTTTTATTATTTCCATAATTTTGTATTATTTTAACCAATCAGAACAGTAGGCTTAGTCATCCCCCGCTCCGCCCAGAGCGGGGGAAGTTATTTGATGATTTCCCAACCCAAAAAAAAAGAAGGCTTAGTCATGAATTAAGTAATTCATGTTTTTATTTAAAAAAACTTATGGAGGATCTTCAAAAAATACAAAACTTCTCTAAAATATACAGAATCAAAACTCTAATGCCAAAGTTCAACAAAAGGGCGGTAGCTAACAGAAAATAGTTAAAGTTCAAAGTGGGACAAATTGGGCAGAAACCCAATAAAGAATTCAAAGCAAAGAGTATTGATTGAAACCAAATATTGTTTTATCGAAAATATTCGTCCGGAACTTAATATTAGGGTAAAACGGTTTCTAGAGCTTTTCAAGTCAATAATCGATAATTAAATTACCCACGTAATTCGTGACGTCTTACGTAGTATGAGGGGTTGAGAAACAGACTGGGAATGCTATGGCTCATATATCTGCTTACGAAAGCATCGACGATGCGGGCGATAATATGCTAAAAACATATATTTCTCGCTCTAGCAAAAATCGATCCAAGCAATACAAAATGATAATGCAATTCCGTGCTGCCAAAGAGGTACAACCCTATTTAAGAAAAACTTAGTCACACACAACCGAAAACTTCAAAGTGTGTGTGTCTTCAAACTATAGTGTTGATAGTGTTTATGTAGATATTCATAAGAATAATTTTATGCGAAAAAAGTGTTAATATGATGTAGTTAATTATATCTAGCAATAACACTGAAAAACTGAACAAAAATGGCTAAAACTCCATTACTTTTTGTATAACACAGATGGTCATGGTGTCCTTGCCGTTGACGATATTAGTAGAATTATCAAAAACAAAAACATAATGTCTTAAATATTATATATATTAACTCATTATTGCAAACCAAAGAATGTCCTGTTAAAACTCGACTAAGGTTGTGCAATCACAACCTAAGTCGAGTTTTAACAGGACATTCTTTCAAAATTATATTAACAAACTATAGTGTTATACTGAAAAATGAATGCATTATTAATGAAATGTTGGTATTGTTTTCAATACCGGTACCATTTTTAAATATTTTTTGTTTTATTTATTTTTGGAAAAGAAATATGTAAAAAATTAAAAAGTATGTTCAAAAATAAATAAATATAATAATAAATGTTGGTATTGCTTAGCAGCTGGATCATTATCATTAGTCTGGCATTACTTTAGTAGGCCCGCCGTTACGTCAGCTCATAATGATGACGTCATCACCACCATATAAAATGAAGAAATAAAATGGAATACATACTTTTGGAATCATGAAGTTGTTAACATGAAGTTAACAGGTCAAGTAATTAAACGACCATTTGTTCAAGGCGTTTGTGAAATGGCCAGTACTGGCCTACCATAAAGATCCACGCTTTGGAATGAGCAACTACAGTACTTTCACAAGCTATTGTGCCTTGTGACTGGAACTGTAGCTTAATTTTTTTGTTTCTGACATTCAAAAGTGTCTGTAACGATCTATTTGAAATAAATGCTTTGAGTTTGAAGTGGGGTTAAAACAATCTGATGGAAAGAATATTTTTAAAAGCAATCATGGGCCTGAAACATTAGTAAAATAGGTGGAAAATACTACTGATGCATACTTCTGCCTAACCCTTCTAAAATTACAGGCATGATGTTGGCTGTTACGTGAAATGCCTTCTATTTAAAACACGTGTGGAACTGTGTCTACTATTGCGGGTCGTTAATTGACAGCAATTTACAACTTCGGGAACCTTCGGTCAACTTCGGCGATCATCGGAACCGATAACTGGCTTTATATCAATTAGCATTGTCATAAATCTTCAGTTCTTGTAAACTTTACAAATTGTGTCATTTTAATAAGTATGTATTTCGAAGCTATCTCCAGTAGACATTAATATTTAATCGAACAATTACTTGCAATATTTGTTCTCTCCAAGGATGGGAGATGTAAAGTAAATCTCTTTCTAACATTATCGTTTACCTTAACCATTTATAGATGTCACTTTTGACAGTGACATCTAAGAGAACTGTGAAAGCACGCGATGAGGAAAATTCGCTTATTAAATTAAAACAATGTAATATTGTAAAACAAATATCTACACCTGAAATGAAGGTATTAAATGTTGTTTTTGTCTGTACAGGTGAGTGATCAAAATTATTAAGATAAAAATGTGTAACATCTTTTTGTATAAAACGTCTTTTTGATAAATTGTTTTTTCTTGACAGAAAACGCAATAGGGTATTTTACTCTATATGAAAGAAATTCTAAAAATATACAATTCAGATAGCTTATGCAATAAGCAGTCGGAAAATGTTAGATTTAGTTAATAAAATAACTAAATAAATTTTAAAATTGATTTCAAAGTTTTCGCTTTTTTAGTCTGTTGTTTTACGAAGCGAAACAGTGTCCGCCATGATTATTACGTCATACGGTCATCTATACAAAAAGTGACAACTGTCAACTGAGCAACGTCTGTTATTTTTGTATTAAAAAACTTTACATTTTAATTTTTATTGAAATAATAGTAATAATACCATGGAAGACGGTTTCGTAAAAGGAGACAGTACAATCACAAAAGTACAAACGAGATTTTTCGGACAATTGTGTTGGATCCCTTCTCGCAAGTTTGAACCAAGTTTTTCTTGTATTTAAATCAGTTGGCACTTGAATCCACAACTTGTCCGGTGTTTTAACACTAGTGTTTTTACATTCAGGAACAGCACACCAATGGTAAGGGTAATAACTCATTTTTAAATTATAGTGAAATATACAACTAAACAGAAAGACTAATAACAGCGCATTTGTTTACATGCCCAGCTGACGTCATGACCACAGAGTAACATGGCGTCAAGCGTTTTTGTGATTTTACGCGCGAAAATAGAAATTGTAAAATTTAAATGCAGTTTTATGGCACTTATCGATTGAATTTTTTTTTTTTGTTTTTTTTGGTGTTTTACTAGGACCCTAGGATCAAAATGAGATACTTTTTAAAAATAGGTGTAATACCGTATTGTGTCTTTATTTCATTAAATATATGTATACTCGAACGTAAGGTACATCTCTACCTTACCCCTAGGGGAGAATAGAAGTTATGTCATATTTAGAACGGCGAAGTTACCACGTCAAATAATTAGACAGCCATTATGATCAACGTTTAAGGTTGTAATAGCGAAGACGTTGAACATCTTAAGGGATTGGCGAGGTACGGTTACACGATGGGATTAACGGCCAATTACATAAAACGGCAATTCATTTGGAACATGACAAGCTTTAGGAGGTGCTTGAAGCCCTTTGAGCCTACAGATTAGCATCGATCATGAAAAACCGTTAAAAAGGAAATTGTTTTGGGAGATTTTATAATTTTAGCCTTTTTTCTAATATGTTGGGTTCGGCCTTCAGTGTAATTGGATGCATTTAAATATCAGTACTTCACATAGAGCGACTACCTATCTGACCTCCACAACCCAGTCAGTACTGAATAATTCAAAAACCCCTGGATGAGACTGAATGGGTTACGGGTAGTTCCAGGGTCACAGATTGTTCGAAAGGGATACTGCGGCCCCTGAACACAAAAGGCAGAAGAAACTTGTGTGGGTTTTATTCAGTAAAAGTCTGACACTCTCCCCCGCTCCAAGTTATTTGTTGATTTTCAATCCGCAAAAATAATCTGTAGGGCCACTGACTAACTATTACGGCTGTTAAAAACTTACAATTGACTAATATAGGTAACAAAAGGAAAATAATAGGAAATCCTACTAATATTATGAGTTTTGTTAAGATGGATTTATGTATGGATGTTTGTTACTCTTTCACGTCAAAACGGCTGAACGGATCTTGATGAAATTTGGCACAGAGATTGATTATAGTCTGGAATGACACATAGGATTTTTATTTCGATCCCCCGCGGGCAAAGCCGCTGGCGCCAGCAAATAAAGAATAATTTAACATAGCCATCAGTATCTGTTACGTCTTTATAAAATAAAATGAATTAAGTATATTTTTCCGAGAGTTGTAAAGCATAGGTTTCAATCTAGGACGATAAAATGACCTGATTTTATACTAGCTATAAATAAAAACAGTTATATAGAGACACCATTGACCTCGTAAGGGAGAATTATATTTTTGCTCGTTACAATAAAAAAAAAACAGGCGACTTACAGTATTACTCAATTTATCTAAAGCTTTGTTCGCATGAATCTAAATGAAATAGAAAATACGTGCAAAAACGTGCGTGAAAGTCTTTATAATACGCAAAAAAATGAATTAATCAGAGAATATTGGAACAAATATGTTTTAGATTGACGTTTTATTTTTAGGCAAGAATGATTTTGTTAAACTGATAAAAACTAAACAATCAAATACAATTTCAGCTTACATTATCTACCGCAAGTAAAAATTATGCATCTGAGGAGAAAAAATGTGGAAGCCATACTTGATCACCACTTTTTTTAGGGTTCCGTAGTCAACTAGGAACCCTTATAGTTTCGCCATGTCTGTCTGTCCGTCCGTCCGTCCGTCCGTCCTCGCTTAATCTCTGTGACCGTTAGCACTAGAAAGCTGAAATTTGGTACCAATATGTATATCAATCACGCCGACAAAGTGGTTAAATAAAAATTGGAAAAAAATGTTTTATTAGGGTAGCCACCCTATATGTAAAGTGGGAAGTGATTTTTTTTTTAATTTCAACCCTAACGTGTGATATATTGTTGGAAAGGTATTTACAAATGTATAGGGGTTTACTAAAATCATTTTTTGATAATGTCTATAATCTCGGAAATAATCGCTCCAAAAGTAAAAAACAATGTGTCCCCCCCCTCTAACTTTTGAACCATAAGTTTAGAAAATATGAAAAAAATCTGAAAAGTAGAACTGTATAAGGACTTTCTAGGAAAATTATTTTGAACTTGATTGACACAACAGTTTTTGTACAAAAAAGACAAAAAGTTGTACAAAATAATTTCCTCCTCCACCTTTAAACTCATAAGTGGGAACACTTATTGTGACGGACGGGAAACTACGGAACCCTACACTGAGCGTGGCCCGACACGCTCTTGGCCGGTTTTTTATAAAATAACTCTTTACTGTTTTTCAAGAAAATATGTATTTGACCATTTTCTCATGCCAGATGGTTTGTAAAAATATCGCTGTGTACATCCTTACTAATATTATAAAAGCGAAAGTGAGTTTGTTTGTTACGTCTTCGCGCCTAAATGGCTAAACCGATTTTGATTAATTTTGGTACAGAGATAGTTGGGAGCCTGGAGACGGACATTATTTTAAGTGAGCAAGGGTAGAAAGAGGGACGAAAAGGGAAAGAAAGATTTTTTTTTCGATCATCACGCAGTTTAAAGTTAGCGTTAGCCCAAAGTAACCATGCCACGCGGACGCAGTCGCGGGCGGAAGCTAGTATTATTTATCTTTTGTATATAGAATAAACTAGTTAACTAAACATAAACTAGCTTAATAAACTGAACGCGTCGAATTACAATGCTGTCATATGGAAACTTGCCAAAAGACTAGCATCATTGTCACGTTGAATGACAGTGCTTTATTTTAGCAATGGCTCGACCGTTTTAACCCCAAGCGGCTCAAAACGGTAACTTAAACTTAGTTTTAGTCGTTTACTCATTTGATTACACATAATTTTAAATATTTCTTAATAAAAATTGAAGAAAAAAAAGCATTTAAAAATAAAACAATGGTAGCCCACCGGTATCGGGAACAGGGTCCAAGCTACCGGCAGTCAGGTCTCCAGAGAGAGAAATCTCCTAAGCATATGAGCTGTGTCCAGAAGTACAGCTTTATGTATAAAAACAATTAATATAAAATAATAGCATGATATAAATAAAATATATTATATTACAAATTTTAATTTGATATTTACTTTTAGGCTACAAAATTAATTTTCCAATGAACTACTTTTGGTTGGCTTCTGCAAATTACGTCAAGACTCTCCGCGCCTCCGATGTTTCTTAAGCGTTGCTTAACCCGTCAGAAGGCGCGCCTTTCTTACACGAGGAGGCGCGCGTGAGCAAATTGCTCACACTATCGTAAATGTTCATATTTTTATAGAGTTTATATTTTATTGGCTTATTATGTATGTAAATGAATAAAACAAGGTTTAGTTAATAAGAAAATGAGTAATCAAAACGATTTATTTTCGTTGGATCCCAGTTTTTGATCCCATTTTTTAGGTATTAACGATGGGTCCCATTTGATATTACCATTGAATCCCATTTTATGACAACATGTGTACATTTCAGAAGAAAAGTGATTTACTTTTATTAAATATTTCAAAAACACCGTGTGTGTATTTTGGATTTTTTAGGATTGTTGCCACTGGGGAATAAATGAGACAAATGAT
Source organism: Ochropleura plecta (assembly GCA_905475445.1). Lineage (NCBI taxonomy): Eukaryota > Metazoa > Arthropoda > Insecta > Lepidoptera > Noctuidae > Ochropleura > Ochropleura plecta. The sequence goes on along the minus strand of FR997735.1, from coordinate 13,545,750 downwards.
GTACTCCAAATAGTACTAGACTGGCATGAGTTAAAAATGATCAGGTTTATTTGTGATGTTTATAAATAAATAAATATGAACGCCTTCAAAACAAGCGCCTCTTAGCTCAAAAAAAAATACTGCCGTCATAATTTTTCCATATTTTTTTTACATATTGTGGCCGTTTCGGTCACAGTTTTAACCTAACCTTTTTTTTGTAAATAAGTAATTATCCTAATCTAAATAGTTCAGTTCCGGGTAAACAACTAAAAACAATCTCTTTTTTCTATAAATGCAAGTCGTTTGTGGCACTCGCCGGCCGCTGCCGCGGCACCGCTCGCTCCGCTCGCTCGGCTCGTTCGTAGGAGGTCACAGTGTTAACCTAACCAAACCTAGTTCCCGGTTCCTAAAATTTGTTTGGGTAATGAAATTTTGTCCAAATCTTTTCGGAAAAACGGCAGGCACCCGTTATTCTAACATAACCTATCCACATACCCAAATTTCATCCAAATCAGTCTAGAAGTTTGAGCGTGTTGGAATAACAAACATACATACAAAATTTCGCCTTAAAATATTATTGTGATTTTGTTGTTGGATGTACCCGCATTCAGATGTTTTTTAAACATCTGGGATCCAACGGAAATAGTTTTTGGGATTCAGTGGCAATAAAACGTATTTTTTTAGTATTTTTCAAATTTGGGATTCAACGGAAATATATAATAATGTTTTGTGGGATCCAACGCCAAAAATATTAAAGTGGGATCAAAAACTGGGATCCAACGAAAATAAGCGATCAAAACTATTAAACATAAATGCAACTTCTATAGCAAATAACAAGACAACTTATTTAAAAAAAAATGGCAGGTATCATGAAAATCACAATAAAATCGAATCGAATTTTCTTTCTTTCTTTCTTCTTTCATGTATCTTGCATGTTCGGTGCAAAGTAATTGCTTGGGAGCGTGATGAGCAAATTGCCGCACGATGGTACACGGCCTCCGCTATCGCTTCGCTGCGCAGTCGCAACGGAACTGACCGCCACGAAAGTTGCGTCAGGGGAGAGGGGATGAATAGTTAGGAAGGTACCTAGGTTCTTAAAACGGTAGTGCGAGGGTAAGACCATAAATGGTTCAGTTAAATTTTTGTGTGAGCAAATTGCTCATAGTGCGTCTTCTCATGGGTTAAAATATACCGAGGTATCGAGTTACTTTAAATTAATTTGTAAAACTGCGTTCATCTTTTAATTAACTTCAATAAAAAATATTTTACTTTATATTAGCCTGAGGATTTTTTATATGGTATATATATTTAGCTTAATATTATACATCATTTTACTATCGTAAAAATATATTTACAATAAGCAGGCAAGATATGGGTTGTGCCTAAACCACCAATTTTAACACCTGGTTACACCCATATTTTAAGCAAATAAATGATTCTGATTCTGAAAATCACATTCCCTTGTTTTTGTTTAGAAATTCCAATTATTTATTAAATCCCTCCTCTAACTAAGTGCTACAATTTTAATGAATCCCGGGTTTCTATCCAAGAGCGAATGGCTTAGAGCAGTTGATTTTGATTTAAGGAAATTTATTTAGAAGGTCATAATTACTCAACTACCTTGTTTTGAATTTTGAACTGTTTTCTTTGCTTTTAAGGCAGAGTTCTGTTTGCTTTATTATCTAAACTTATGTTAAAAAATGTGTTTTGTTTATGTCTTACAGAATTTATGTCATAGAATCAATCACAAGATTATTTACTTGGCAGTTGTACCCACATTTCACTAGTTAGGTTTAAGAACCATTTGATAGAAGCGAGCCTAGAAATGCATTCCAGATTGCTTAAGGCAACAAAAACCCAATAACACTTTGCCTGACCGAGTAGTTTTACTAAAAACCTCATGTTCGTTTAGGGCTTAACAAACATTTGTAAAATATACTTTTGTTTTTCAAAGACAAAACACGGTTCATTTATTCCTCCATACGAACTACGTTCCATGCCAAAATACCGAAACACAATCAAATAAACAAAAAACAGTCGCCATATTTGTTGATCCACGTGCCCGCCAGTACGACCCTTCGAAATTCAAACAAAATATACGCGGACATTTTAAATCAAAGGATGGATGTTGAGGAAGCATATTTACGAAGTACCCTTGCCATCGCGTCCGAGCTTCGATTTCAAGAGCCTGAGGGAAAATTTTAACAATAGCTGACAGGAAGTAGGTATTTATATGAGTGTGAGGTGAAGCGTAACTTAAGAAATCAGTGGACAGGTCAATGATCTGATGTAATTCACGCTTGGTGTATCTTACCTTTTATACCTACTGTTTGTCTCATTGATGCCTTGGCAAAGACTCAAAAATGAAATAAATGAAAAGAACTGTTGTCAGTCCATCTTTTATTAAAAAAATATTGTTATGAAAAGTTTATTTAATTAGGTACTGTAGTAACTGGATACTACTACTTAAAATAAAGCGCATATAATATTTTTAGGATTATAATTTAAATAATATTTTAATTTACATGTCACACTTCTTATATCAAAACCTACCATTCCTCTTCTATATGTATTTAAAACGACCTGAGTATTTGAACGTTATGCTATATCAGCCAGCATTGCTTAGGTTATAAAACCTCTTACAGTACCACATTTTATGGTGCGGAGTTTAGTGTCGGCAAAACCCATACATGTTCCTCCTTTTGCCCTTTGTATTCCGGGGCAGTGGTTTCTCTTTCGAACAACCCGCAACTCCGGCACGCTGTGGCCTTGGTCAGCCCGTCTGTTTCACTGACATCTCTTTGAGGCGCGCACAGACCCGCGTTTACGGTGGCCGGGAGTGGTCTCGCAGCTCCCGACGCCCGCAGCGACTCCCACGGCGGCTGGGTTGGTTTGAGGTTCTGTCCCCCAACGTCTAATCAAGTTCCTCTTGTATTACTATTTTAGAACGTATTACTTTGAACCCACTTATTTTTAGGAACAAGACTATAGAGATTCTTTAATTTACTAGCCATGGCATGCCTAGTATTTATTGATTTATTAATCCTTACTAATATTATAAAGGCGTAAGTGTGTTTATTTGTTTGTTACATCTTCACGCTTAAATGGCTAATCCGATTTTGATGATTTTTGGTACAGAGATAGTTGACGGACATAGGCTATATTTTTTTTAAGTAAGAAATGAGAAAAGGGATAACTTAGCTTTGCTATTACAATCAATAAGGCGCAAGGGCAAAAACTGCAGGTAGTAGGTACCTGCAAATTAAAAAAGGGGAACTGTGTTACCCCGAATTTAACGCGAGCGAAGCTGCGGGCAAAAGTTAGTACAATATGAATTAACATTATTTCGTTTCTTAAAACAAAAACATAGAAACATAAAATTAAACATTCATTAAATATATGTATAAAATCTAGGTCGCTTTAAAATCCCAAAAATTTAAAACAAAAAGTTTCTCCATCAAATTAACTTGGCATTATATGAAATTCACTCTGTCCAAACAAATATTTACATACTGTTTATACTGTACATATATATAATTATTCAAAACTTAAACAAGCCTCAAGCTTCGCAATTAAACTGCCCAACATTGTGTATTCATATTCAACACAATAGTCCCCGTACACGGCAATGCACCAAGCCACACATTCCAGTAGAAAATGGCCCTGCTTTGTACAGATTTTCTATACAAAGAGAGATCCGTATAAAATGGTTTTGTTTAGTTTGATTGGTCGTCCCACCCTTCCCTTGCTAGAGCCAGTAAGTTCAAACCAGTCTCTAAATAATATCACTCAGATACAGATGAGATCCAGCCTGACCATTTACAGTCCACCCCCAGCGACGCCCTAAGCCGAGGCTCGTACCCCACAGGGGGTACCCTCAGCGTGTAGTCGCTTAGTTTGTAAGTTTTCTGCCCTGGCTGGAGGCCTTAAATTCAAGGCATCTACAGGAATTGCCTGGTTAAGCAGACGACAACCCCCTAGGTTGAACTGCGAGATGCATTTCATAAAAAAAATATTGATTGGTCGTTGTGGGGACAAAAATAAAGTTTTTGAAACAAATTAAAAACAAACAGTCGGAGCATAAAACAATAATGTGTGAAATTAAATAAATAGGCGGCTGTGTGTAAACAAATATGGTCATAAATACTGTTTTGTTTAGGTTTGTTTTGTTTTGAGAGGAGAGCTGATGAAAATATCAACAATGCGTTAGTAATGTTAGTCCACGTATACACGGGCAAATTATCGCGTGGCGTTTTTTGACAGAGCTCAATCCTAGCACGAGTGCGAAGTATAAACGTTAAGTAAATACATCGATTTGTTTATCGCAAATACAATTATCCTGTAGCATTTTAATTCAATTATTTGTAAGAATCACAATCAGTATCAACCATAGATTTGGAAAAAACCTTAAAATTATGAAAATACTAGCGGCGCCCGCGGCTTCGCACGCGTGATATCGAAAAAAAAGGATCCTATGTTTTATTTCAGACTATAATCTACCTCTGTGCCAAATTTCATCAAGATCCGTTCAGCTGTTTTGACGTGAAAGAGTAACAAACATCCATACATCCATCCTCACATGAATTCGCATTTTAAATATTATTATAGTAGGATTACAAATGTAGCGAGCGAATATTTTTAATTGTTAAACTGACTTATTAAGGTTGCGTTTACACCGCTAGGGCCTATAAATATTCAACACAAACGTGAATACTACGCTTTTTTAACGCCATTTACGATAAGACTCAATGTAAAGTTTAAACCATTAAATTGTGCTGAGGTATTTAATGTAAAGTTACAACATTAACCGTTTACATTGATAAAAAAAAAACAAATAATTCAACTAAGTGTAAAATATGATGCGGCAAACATACATAGCACAAAAATAAAATAACACAAGTAAAGTAATAACAAAAGTAAAAGACTAGAAGAGGTACAGATATAACACTTAATACAATATAATATCCTGCCGGGGTTGCGGGTTGTTCGAAAGAGATACTGCGGCCCCGGAACGTAAAGGGCAATAGAAGGAACATGGGTGGGTTTTAGTCAGTACAAGTCTGACACTCTCCCCCGCTCCGCCCAGGGCGGGGAAAGTTATATGAAGTTTTCCCACCCAAAAAAAATACAATAAATATATTTTTTACAATGTTTACAACGGTGTGTTTGACATGATGAGATAATATAGCTAAACAATATTTAACTGGACTTGGCTCTTGAATTGCCCGAGTGAAATACAACAGATATCAATCTGGTGTCATGGTTTTTTTTAAATTATTCCATGGAATAGGAGAATTGGAACCTGAAACAGACTTGCGGAATGGCGGTCAATGACGAGAAGAACAAGTAGTGTTTGGTTTCTGTTTTAGTATTTTTACACCTTGTGGTAGTAATGAGTCGCCAAACACAATACAAAACTTCATCACAATAAACTAACAAGCAAACCTATTTAACTTAAACTACTACCATACATATTCAAAGATCGGCTTGACATTTATGACCTAACTACGTGAAGAGATGATTAACGACCTCGCCGACGATAGCGCTGCGGTCATCGCTTTGAGTGTGGTCGGGCGCCTTTTGTGCGAATTGTGTAAACTGTGCGAGTGTGTGTGATCTGTGTGGTGCACACTGTAGTGGCGTGTGAAGAGCTTGTCTTTTGTTTGTAAAAGCGTGAATTAAATAAGTGCAGGTAGTCCATTTGAGTAAATGACTTTTCTAAGTTAAAACCTTTATTAGAACTATTTCAAAGTCATTAGATACTAAAAGAACTGTTAAAGAAAAATATTGCGGTAAACACCTTTCTTTTCAGATTTTTCTTATAAAATATTTATGCAATAAGATGACTTGTTATGTTATACTAGTATATTTTTTACAAAATGTGAGAAGATATCACTTTTACATGGTTTGGCATTTGGCATTATCTTTGCAACCATTGGACGTTGAATTTGTTTTATCAGTAGAGCGGGTTAAAAAATGCATGCGGCTGCATTTTCAATTTGTCACAAAATGCATTTATCTTGTTTTACCACTAAGAAGACGCATTGGTATGGGCTGTTTTTTAATAAGTGGCATCTTTGGTTGTTTTACAGATGGGAAATCGTCAAATAACTTTCCCCGCTCTGGGAGTCAGAGCAGTAGTCCACCGTCCGATCGTCTAGTGACGACAGGCTGTATCGACGGCGCGTTCGTGTTCCACACTATCCTCAAAGAGATGTCAGCAAAGCAGAGGGGCCTGACAGGGCTACTGCCTGCCGGGCGCGTCATGCGGGTTGGTTCGAATGAGATACCAGGGTCCAGGAACACAAAGCCAAAAAAGGAACATGGATAAGTTTATTCAGTACAAGCCTGACACTCCCTTTCGCTCCGCACAGAGTGAGAGGAGTCATTTGATGAAGAGTAAGTATGATATAGGTAACCACTACTCTGTCAACAAAGAAACGTTATCATTTTGGTATTTCAACACATTAAACATCCAATTTTACAGTCACAGTATAATAAACTCTAATGATTCTTAAATGAAAGTAGCATATTCAAATGACTACTTGTAGTATTAGCTTTAAGTAGTAATTTGCTCGTATCACTACATAGTAAAGAACAAAGTCGCTTTCCGCTGTCTATCTGTCCTTAAGTATGCCTAAATCTATAAAACTACGCAACGGATTTAGCTGCGGTTTTTTAAATAGATTGAGTAATCCAAGAGGAAGGTTTAATATGCATAATATTGGTATTTTAGTCTCTAGATTGCACCCGTGCGAAATCGGGCGGGTCGCTAGTCGTCACTCTGCATGTTGAGTCATTCAAAATGGAAAGTTTAGTCTGAAATGTAGTACTTCAAAATTGCAATAAAATATTCTCTATTAAACAACCCTACACACCCATACTTAAAAAATAGGTCACACGAAAAATTCATGTCACCGTGACACAAACGATTATGAAAAAAATCGCTCCTACGCAGTTCAATGTCTTCGTAATTTACTTACACGCAAGCTACGTACTAAAATGTATCGATTTTACGTGGCTGACCCGTCCCTGAGCGTCGGATAGTCCAATAGTGTTGTATTTAGACGTATAAACAAGTCACCTCCGGCGATCAATAGTAATCAGTTGAGAGTCACACGATGTTGGTCTATGAAGCGAGTTGGTATCGAGAATCGAGAATTTTGCGATCATTCGAATTGTGAATCGTACTGTGATAAAATAAGTTTAAAATGATATGCGAGATAAAAAGATGTATCCATGATGATCTATGTTTCTGGTGGAATATACTTGTCTATGGTTCGTGCAAACAGGTATAACAAAACTTGTCGACTCCGGAAACCAGATCATCATCATCTTTTACCAAGCCTTATCGGCTTCCGGTCCAACGGGTTGCAGCCGAAAAGTCTATGGAGGACACATAGACAGTCTGGTTATACTGGCAATACTGTGTGACACTTGCTCGTTGCCCTCCGAGCGAGGCGGCAGTTTTCAGATGTAAATTGGGGCAGGTGTACAAATAATAGCCACTACAGATTTTGATTTCTTCATTTCCCAAGGGTAGACCCTTTTAACAGTGGTGAAATAACACAATAGAACTGAACTGCACAATAAACTGATACACACACTGATTTTAGGCCATTCAAATATGATTTATAGATTTTGAATACAGCTTGAAAAAAAAAACAATAAACTAGCCGTGATCCAAAAACTTAATGACCCAAAAAATGATTGTTGAAGATGAAATGACAGAATGAAATTCAAAATATGAATATTTCAAAAATTATAAATCAATGTAGATCCAAATAGAAAGAGGTTGAGGCATCAGAGAGGGAAAAATACCCATTCTGTTACAACTGGCTAGTATTTAACATGCGAGCAACTATCTATCTGACCTCCACAACCCAGTTAGTACTAGGTAATACAACCCCTTGGTTACCAGAGACGCGATACTTTATGTTTAAATTACGATTGATAATTTTCCTGTTTAGTCTTTTCTACACACTGTGTCTACATATGTAATATCATCCAATTTTACTCTCGCAGGTCTGTTAGAAGAAATTTCTAATGAAATAAAAAAAACTTGGCTATGTTAGGATCGGCTTTCAGACTAGCCGGTTGTAGCTGAATACCAATACTTTACATGGAGCGACTGCATATCTGACCTCTAACAGCCTATTGCATTCTAGGCAATACGATAAGGAAATATGACATAAGTTTTGAAGGTAGCAACAATGTAATAATGTCACCAAATCAGACAAATTTAACAGCATCAGCTTGTTCGTTGAAACTCAATATCCAGCTGTATCACTCCACTTGTCTGGAATATCATTAAATCCTATCTAGATTACGTAATATCCATAAAATCAAGCATACACCTTTTATGCAAACCCAATAAGGGTCTCTTGACTTAAAAGTGCATAAATGGTAGGTCTAAATATAGAAACAATAATTAAGAGTGGTTGTTAGACTTTCTGGAAACTGACGACCTGTAACGACCGTCAGTTGTACTGACTAAAACCCACCCAGGGTTTTAGTCAGTACAAGTCTGACACTCCCCGCGCTCCGCCCAGAGCGGGAAAATTTATTTGGTGATATCCCAATCCCAAAAAAATATGGGCACACTTATCTAGGTTAGTCTGTGGATGGAAAGCACGTTGAGCAAGCGTTGGTCTCAGCTGATGTAGGCCACTGACGGTCGTAGTTAGACTAGTTCCTTCTATTGCCTTTTATATTTCGGGGCCGCGGTATCTCTTTCGAGCAGGCTGCGGCAGTGGCCCTGGCAGACCCCTCTGATTTGCTGACATTTCTTTGAGGCAAGTGTACCCATGTAGATATGAATATATAGCCACGAGCTCGATGCAGCATTTTGCATTATGTTGCGGCTCGCCCAAATCTGCACTAGGCTTAAGTTCTCTATAACGAATAAACAATGTCATGTATTTCCAAGATTTCCTTTGAGATATCATATTATTATTCCAATTTTTCTTTATTCTTAAAAAAACTGTTTTCTGAATGGCATCTCGCAGTTCAACCTTTGTTTTGGTTGTCGTCTGCTTAACCGGCCGATTCCTGTGGATGCCTTAAAAATTAAGACCTCCAGCCAGGGCAAAAAACTTATAAATTAAGTGACTACACGCTAAGGGCACCCCCTGTGGGGTACGAGCCTCGGCTTAGGGCGTCGCTGAGGACAGCAAAGGGACAGGCTGGATCTGAATGGTATTAATTGGGAACTGATTTGAACTTACTGGCTCAGCAGTGCGGGCTGGCTCTAGCAAGGGAGGGACTAGTGGGAAAATTACAGTCGCATAGCTTATAGTCGTATGCTTTCAGAACTGTTTTCACAACGCGACTTTTATTCTCATTTGCCACGTGATCAATTTATGACCCAACTATTTCAATTCTAAGTATAACCCTGTTAATTATTAATTTTCAAAGACAGGTAGAATTATCGATTGTTCATTATTATTTCAATAATAAAAACAAATCAAAAGAAAAATAAATAAAATCAGCAAAAACATAAAATCCTAACGTTGCTACCACCATTTGTTTGAAAACAGATCTTTGGAAAAAAAATTAAAATGTATGAAAAACTAACTAGACCAACACTGTCACAGTTTGCACGAGCAGTGCTCCAAGAATCACCACGACAGTTTTCGATACAAAACTTTTTTCTTTAGTAGTTAAAATTGAAGTTCTAAGTAGTAGCTGAATGATAGATGGTTCTCTTACTTTGAAAAACGGAACCTGTCCTTAGTAATTTACTCCGAAGAACTACTAAATAACCAACCATTTAGACGTTCTTTGTAAAGTACCAATGTAGGTGGATGGTATTTGGGTCTGTGGGTTGGTTTGAAAGAGATACCGCGACACAAAGAGCAAAATAAGGAACATAGATGGGTTTAGTCAGTACAAGTCTGATACACCCTTTCGCTACGCGTAGAGTGGGGGAAGTCGTTTGATGATTTCCCAACAACAAAAAAAAGTTTATGGTACCTATATAATTAAATTTTAATGACAAGCTTAATGTTATACGACTTTGAAGACGACGAAATTATGAATATAGTGAGATCTTTGTAATCTGGTAACTGAAATAAAAATTAATTTATTTATTATTATCTGTTTTTCATTGCATCAAAAACACGCGTCTAGCAGCGCCCATAGGGTGAGGACTGCATAAAGGCGCTGCTAGACGCGTGTCTTTGGTAGAACTACTAAAAAAACCAAGTGTTTCATTTTCAAGTTCCCATTTCTTGCATTACGACACATCATGTTACGTATACAGGGTGTGAATGACCCCTAAGTAAGTAATTCTATCCAAATAATATTGCTGGGAAACTTTTTTTAGATAAAAAAATTCATTCTTTGTAAGAGTTAGCTTTAAGCATGCTATTGGCGTGGCATAGGTACTGATTTTGATCCATAAAAAATCCGTACTTAAATGACAAGTACGACATTAAGTCATTGCTTACTTTACAAAACGTCGAACAAGATAAAAAGTTAGCAAGCGTCTAGGAATAGATCTTAGCTGAAAGCTAATCTAATTGTTCTTTCAGGCAAAAATCGCTTCTGAATTGTGCTAAGTGAACATATTAAAACTAATGACTGTAGATAGCTATCTTCTAAACACCAACAACTAACTTAAGTACTTACGCACAAACCGCACATATACAGTTAGTCTGTTATCCAAACAAACGTTAGATATAGATTTATTATTGCTGAGGTAGATTCAATCGACAACCATAATTATTAATTCAGCGAATCGATTCGTTAAATTATACTTCGTTCTAGTTTGTTTTTTCGGTAACGCACGACTTATCGATTGGTAACAATTTTGTCCATCGGAAACGTTGAGGCCGAACACGTGGTCGTTGGAAAAAAACGTAAATGTTTCTGTTATTTTTGGTGTTATGAAATATTAGTTCGAATCTTGACTAAAAAATCGTTACTTACATGAATTTCGTATGAACCGACGATTAGGAATGATACATTTTGATTCAAGTGAGGATTCTTTGTCATTGCAGATGAGGCGGAGTAACGTACGAGCCGACAGGCGAGACCGTTATGGAGCCGAGAACAGCAATGACAACGAATCCTCACTTGAATCAAAATATATTAGAGATTATAATCCAAACATAACAACGAATATAAGGTAGGATTTTACATAGCACAGAGTGATTTAAAAAAAACATAATTCATTTAGCTATTTTGACACAAATAGGCGGTACCTATGCATGTTTATTCTAACGCCAAAATGGATGTAAGTGCAACAATAAAATGCATAGAAACTATTGATAAAATTGTACCTATATTCTTAACATAAGGCTTAGATGGCGGCTAACTGATGTTATTAGCCGCGTAAAATACTATAAAATGTACGTATTGGCATATAGCTAGTCCGTGTTACAGAAGTATTTGCAAATAACATAGTAAAAAGACTATTAATTATCGTGTACTCCGATACTCTTTATTGCACAAGGCCATTTTGGACATTGTCCTTTACACTCTTGTGTTAATACGAAACAAAATAAAGGGCAACAACCTTCACTTGTTCCACATTGTACACACGACAGCACAACAACCTACACCATTTTAACCTGATCTCTCTACTACGGTGTGCGATCCGTGGAAGAGAGATCAGGTTATATTAGTTTAGAATAGGTTGACCTGCCGTCGTGTGTACAAAAGCTATTACTAAAAGTGTTTTATACCTACCACACCGTCATGCGACATGCCGACTGCTGTTATAGACATGGCGGACAAAGTTACGCCGGCACTTCGGACAGCAATCGACAAATTGTGTTACGGACATAAATTGCAGCACTCAAAGACCACTCGACCACATTTACATGAAGTACCATAAAGTATTCAATTCACTTACGACACGGAAGTATATTACACTCGAAAGCAATTTATTTACGTTTTTAAAGTGGTATTTATAAAGTATATATTTGCGTGGGCAGCAGTTGAAATGCGAATATCTATAATAAAACGAGTCGTCGCATGAAAAGCGGAGAATAATCTCTACTGGACACGAAGCGTTTTGTGCAAATAATAATGTGCATCGTAGGGCTGCTTCTCGGAATTACGGGTTGCTCGATAGAGATACTGCGGCCCCGGAACATAAAGGGCAAGAGAAGGAAAATGGGTTTCAGTCAGTAAAAATCTGACACTCCCCCCTGTTCCACCCAGAGCGGGGGAAGTTATTCGATATTTTCCATCCGCAAAAAAAGGCTGCCTCTCTTACCTGTTTGTCCGCTATTTGAAAATAATTAACAATTAATTTTAAACATAACAACATAACGTCACGCTGTACATCAAATCAAATCATATATTCTTTGCAAATATGGGTAATTTGTACATAGATGTTTTCATCCTTACTAATAAGCAAAAGTGAGTTTGTTTGTTTGTTACATCTTCTCGCCTACATGGCCGAACCGATTTTGATGAATTTTGGTACAGAGATAGTTGTGCTAGTTATCCTGGAGACGGCCATAGGCATATATTTTTTAAGTGAGTAAAGGGGGAGAGAGAGGGAAGAAAAGGGGAGAGAAAGATATTTTTTTTCGACTATCACGCGGGTTTAAGTTAGCGTTAGCCCAAAGTAACTATGCCACGCGGACGAAGTCGCGGGCCGAAGCTACTATTATATAGTTCTCCGTATTTTACCATCGCATAGGCATGCAATAATATATTATATACAGTGCAGGATTCGAAAGAGGTGTACCTAATAGTATTTGCCACAAACCGAGCATAAATCTAGACTCCGGGGTTACCAATGGGAAAATCTCCCGTATAAAAAACCCAGCAAGACTTTGTTGGATCCGGGAATGGAACCCTGCCGAAATTATCGCCTGTAATGTAATAGACCTATGATGCATCAAAACGTTGCCCCACAGTTGGAATTACTCCTGTATCGTGGGTGCATTTAACAAACATCTAAACTCACTAACACAAACAACTAGCTGTAGGTCATACAAATATTTATTCTGTACGGGGATTGACTTTAATTTGTAGCCTCTGATTACATATAGAAAATGGTGTAAGTTTATGTTTATTTCCAGGTCCAAAAAAGTAACAGGTACCTAAGAATCCTGCACCCTGGCAGGATTCTTACCTGTTACTTTTACTTTTATCCCTATAACAACCTATCATAGAAAACAAACTATCTCCAGCTGGAAACGTAAAATAAGATTGCACACCAGAATCATGGCATATCCGAATGAAAATAAGGTTGCCTCCATGTAGATTTTACCCTATTTCTCCAATAACCCGAAAAACAATGATAGCAACCCTACCTGCACCGTATGAAGGTACATATTGACAAATCCAACCAATACTCGCATCACAGAACAAGAGGGACGTGGAAACTTTACATTTTTCCATTCAACCATTTTTATATTACAGCTGAGCTTTATAGAAATAACTGGATCAATCGTTGTCAGGCAGCTTCTTCTTTATTTGTCTTTTTAGTGAGCAAGCATTTACAATCTACATTTTCATTATTTTTTTAAATACTTTGCCCCACACTAGGAATTTCTCCTGCATCGTGGATTCGTTTACAAACATTTAAACTCACGTGAGTTTAAATGTTTTTGTATCTACTACCTGTCAGTCACACAAATAATTGTTCCGTGCGGGTATCGAACCCACGACACGAGGCGTTGCAGCCAATAGCATTACCGCTGAGCCAACAGTGCCGTCAAATTGTACCTCTATTGTCCCTGATAAAAGATTTTGTGTAAATTAAGGCGTTTTGGTGATTTATATAAGCAGTTTTTGATGTGGTTTACAATTCATATAATATCACGCCGATCATTCCCGAAGGTTTATGGCAGAGGTGTATGTAACACAGTACTTCCCCATTTTCCAGTTTTTAATAACAAGTTGAAGGCGCCTCCCCGACCAAAACGCCGCGCAAGCCGTTTTTGTGCAGTTTCCTGGAGCTATCTACTTGTTATTTAAAACGAACTAAGTAACAAAAAAAAAACACATTATATTTCTTAATAATCTTGATTCCATAAATATTGATATTGTAAATTTATTTTTTATTTTTATTGAGTAATTATTTAGTAAATCTCCTTACAACAACACCCCAGAAATGAGAAAAATAACAATAACATGCATCTCCTCGTAAAGTAAACATTGTTTAATTTTGCTACTGACACTAATGGATACACAATTCTATAATGAACATTTTGGTACAAATATTTTTTCCAAAAACCTAAGACTTTATTTTATATAGATTTTATTCCAAAAAATAGGCATTATTCACTACTGTTACTCCTGCGCGGCAAAGAGGGAACGAATGCTCAAGGTTATTTGCGTAGGGTACGGCCTAAGTCCCTTGTTATAAAAGACGATTCATAATTTTATAGTAGTAGTTATCTTCGATGTTCATACAAGGCAAGATGTTATATATTATCATAGTTAAGCTAACCAAAAGTTTGAGAATGATAGAAAAAAAATATGTTTCTCTTACCATATAAAGGAGAATGCCCGCCAATGGGCCCCTTATTGTGGTACCGTGTCAAGACTATTTACTTCTCAAAAATTAAGTGGTATTTTTATATGTTCAAGATTTTTTTAATCAACCTTTTTTTATCCTAGCATTGGAAAACATAATTAATATTAAATATATTGATTTTAAGTTAGTTCCGCCATCATAACTTATCACGAATGTTGCCAGACGACAGACTATGTCTATTAAATAATGGATTGAAAATAAGTAATCGATTGAAAATATCGATATTTTGCTAATTCGTCGGCTAAAATGGCCAGATATATTTAACTGATTAGGTGCGATATAGACGACGGGCGGGCTCAATCTTTATTTGAGTTAAACAACAGAAGTAAAAGGAAACCAAGAAAAGTGACAAAAAAAACTTAGCCAGACAGACTGGCTCCGTAAAGCGTTACGTGACGGAGCGGTTTACCCTCCCATATGAATTAACACTTCAAAAACTAAAACTACAAAATGGTCACACCATAGACGTAATACTACAATTAACAAATAATATTACTAATATCAAATCGATTTAATGAATCGATTACCAAAAATATTTAATATGGTCACACCTAGACTAGACAGATCTATGATCTATCTGTCAAATCAATGTCCTCATTCAAATTGTTTCGTGCCGTTCGTTTTGCGTTGAGTTGAATTTATTCCTCCGTGTTTACTTCTGTTCGTTACAATTTGCGTGAAAACTGTCGAGCTGAGCGTTTACGTTCCTCTAGTGGTTTTGTTTTGAGATATTAGACTCCTGTTTTAGTGATAAGTGAGCAAATTGACTCTTTAGTTTAAGTGAGCTTTGGGACTCTTGTTGTAGTGATAAGCGAGTAAATTGTGACACTATTTCAGTTTTTAAGTGAGCCTTGGATTCTTGTTTTACTCTTCAAAAATGTCTACACCTGGTAGAGGTCGGGTAAACCACCCCCTCTCTCGCCGGTGTGTAAATTGCTCCCTACGTATGGCGCCTAATTTTCGAAGCCGTCAAATCGAAGAATTAGATGAACCAATGCGTATCCTTCTGAGATCCTGGGTAACACCTACACCGGTAAGTTTATAATGTATCATTTACAAGATTTATATGAACATTTACGATGCCTATGTTTGGTCAATCAAGGAGTCATCGTCAACTGTAAATATCTATTATTTCCTCTATAAAAGAAATGAACAGTTAAGTCCAAAACAGATAAGTATCCAGGCAGCTAACTTTTACTTTAAGGAATGTTATGTGTGTCCAATGTATAGTTTTCTATGTGTGTCCTAAGTTTATTAACCCATTCTGCCCACAACAATAATGAATGTTGACAGCACAGTGGAAAAATAAAGATTTTTGTCTGGAACTTTTTAGGTGATCATACATTTATTTTCATATAATAGATTTACAATACAATCTAACATTTGTATTACTTAAAACTATTTTGTAAAGAATTTTAGGCACATGAATAAATGTGCATATTATTATCTACTTAAGAATTCAGTTTTTTTTTTGCTATCTTTTCAGATATCCTCTGATGACATCCTGTGTGTTGAATGTTTTGTATTATTACAAAACCGGACATCATCAGATACGAGTCTATCCCTTGTATCCCCTGCTCTTGGACACCTTAACATATGTTTTGCGTGTGGCATGTCAATTGCTAGTCGCAGAACTCACAGAGTTAGTCAAGACTGTCCTCAAAGGAACATTATACTAAGATGGACACCAGCTCATCACGTAAGTGTTTTAATCTTATTTATTTAAACTTAATGTACAATGGTGGTACATAGCAGTAGTAATCTTAGCAGAATTAGTATGATTGAACTAACTGAATAAAAATAAATAGTATAAATATAATATTTTTGTTTTTAGATCTTGCATTTGGAACGAGTTTGTCGTGCTTGCTGGGAGGCTGCATCGAGAGAAGTACAGAGGCAACCTGTTGCTGGCGTTAACAGATCCACCGTGGAGTCTGCACCAGTGACTGATAATATGGACAGTAACATCATCGCTGATGCTGTGATTCCTGTAGCACCTCCACTACCACCGCCGGTTCCACAGCCGGCACCACTTCAGGAACAACAATTATCTAGAACATCAAAAATTCATTCACAAAAGTACAAACGGGTTTCGGCAAGTTCACGTCATTGCCTATTCCTTGGTTGTGAGAATACTGAACGTCTTTTGGTACCAGGCACTATAAAGGAAGTTTTATTGTTACAACATAAAAAGTATATTCCCTTGACCGCAAGAATCTGCAGATATCATTTACACAGCAATCGTTGGGATGAACTAGAAACCCCATATTCAGATTTTACTGGATTTCAAGTAGATGATATTTTCACAAAACTTGAAAAAGCTACTGAGAGACAGTTGGACTTTAATGACATAAACTCAATGGATTCTCATTTATGCCATTTTTGGTTGGGACTTACTGCAGAGCAATTCAATGAACTTCTAAATTGTAACCCTATGTTATATGTATGATCACTTTCCCAATCCTTCTGTTGCTCTCAGCATATTTTTAGTAAAACTCCGAACAGGTGACAGTAATCAAAGACTGTCAACACTTTTTAAAGTAGCAAGATCCACTTTGGAAAGAAAAATGAATATTGTGAGAAATTGTTTAAATGAACAGTTTGTTTCTCGACATTTAGGAATAAATCACACATCTATCCAAAATGTAGCATCACGGAATAGAATCATTCCAGAGGGTTTTTTTGGGGATGCCAACATGGCTTTAAATGTAAAACCTGCCATTGCAATCTGTGATGGCACATATGTTTATGTGCAAAGCAGCAGTAATTATTTGTATCAAAAGAAAACGTATAGTCTGCATAAATATGCCAACCTTGTCAAACCATTTTTATTTGTTTGCTGCGATGGATATATTTTAGAGTGTGTTGGGCCTTATGAAGCCACAAAAAATGACTCATCGATTATGAGTGCCTTGTTTGCTACTGAAAATGACCATTTTCAGTAGCAAACAACAGCGCATGGGACCCCATGCGCTCATTTTTTAGACCCGGTGATGTATTCATTTTAGACAGAGGATTTAGAGATGTGATTCGAGAGTTAGAAAGTTATAATTATAAACCTCACATGCCCGAGTCATTATCCGAAAACGAACATCAATTAACCACCCAGCAGGCTAATAAATCTAGATGTGTAACAATGTGCCGGTGGGTGGTAGAGGTTATAAATGGGAGAATCAAAAGAGATTTTAAACTATTTCGCCAGGAATATTTTAATAGAGCGTCAAGTCATCTTATGACTGATTTCAAAATAGCTTGTTCCCTTTTGAATAAGTTCCACCCTACAATTAATGATAGACCCGATGCTGTGGAGTACCTAAATATTGCTCTGTCGAGATTAAATACAATAAATTATTTATCGGAATTTATTCAAAGGGAACATATAAATAGAAGGCGTACGATTTTCCAAAGCATAAACAGCAGTGCTCCTCATCTAAATAACTTTCCAAGATTGTCTTTAATCGAATTAAGAAGATTTGCTTTAGGATCTTACCAATTAAAGCAGGCAAGATCCTATTATGGGGAGCATGTGCGGGCGAATGGTACCTACAGTGTAGAAATAAGCAATGAATTATTAGAAGAAGATTTGCCCTTAATATTCGGTGAAAATAATTATCTAGTTAGGGCTAGAATTAAATCGAGACATGTGAGTAGCAGGATTTATTATACATATTTATTAATAACTAGAGATCAACATAGGGCAAATTCTTTAGAGAGCATCGTTGCTTATTATTGTAGTTGCTTAGTGGGAAATCGTACAGTAGGATGCTGCGCTCATACAATGACTGTATTGTGGTATTTAAGCTGGGGTCGCTTCAATGATATAAGCGCCCCAGCTCCATTTCTAGATAATATACTCCTTGAAGAATAAATACCTGCTGTTTTATTTATTTTTGTTCTAAGTAAGCAGTCGTAGAGCAGCTTACTTTAATATAACCTGTTCTATACCTAAACCCTTCCTACATAAATCTACATAAAAACAGTAATCAAGAGAAGCAAGAGAAGATTATATGCAGTGTTTTTTTTTTAATTCAGTTTCATTTAATTCTTAAACAATATTATTTTAATTTGAAATATGTCTAAAATAAAAGAAAATTGTTTTATAACCTCAATTTCAGCATCTGAAAAAATTAGATTTCTCTTAAACTAGGATGAAAAATTGAAAATCGATTTCAGGATCTGAAAAGGCAATTCAAGTTCTACAATACCAAGTTAAAACCACCGCGACACGCGAATTTTTTAAGGGGCCCAAAACTCCTAACTAAATCGGCATTCTCCTTTCATGAAATAACGCAAATAAGAAAAACACATCGTCATATTTTATTTCTAGAAATATTCCACTACTAGCTTTCGCCCGCGGCTTCGCTCGCGTTAAATTCGGTATAACACACCAAACAGACCTGCAGTTTTTGCTCTTGCGCCTGATGGATTTGTAATAGCAACGCTAAGTTTTCTCTTTTCTTCCCTCGTTCTCCCTCATATCCCACTTTTTTTAATAAAAGTTAGCCTATGTCCGTCTCCTGGTTCCCAACTATCTCTGTACCAAAATTCATCAAAATCGGTTTAGCCATTAAAGCGTGAAGAGGTAACAAACAAACAAACAAACTCACTTTCGCTTTTATAATATTAGTAAGGATTCGCTTTTATATGAATTTCCATTTCACCGTGAAAAACTGAAGGTATTCGAGTCCGTAATGAAATGTTAACCCCATGGGGGATAAAAGGCAATGATCCTGAATAACACTTTGGGGACCGGACACGAAAGTTTATTCCCGTTGTCCCCGTATGCCATATCCCCGTCACGGGGACAGCGGGACGTGATTAAATTTATTTCCAATTGTCCCCGTAACGTACATTCGGCTAACGGGGACAACGGGAAGTAAACTTTTCACAAGTCGTTGTCCTCTTAAATCTGCATTGGTTAGGTTAGGTTAAAACTGTGACCTCCTACGCACGAGCCGAGCGAGCGAAGCGAGCGGTGCCGCGGCAGCGGCCGGCGAGTGCTAGAAACGACTTGCATTAATAGAAAAAAGAGATTGTTTTTAGTAGGTTACACGGAACTGAACTATTTAGATTAGTATAATTACTTATTGTATTAAATGACATTATTTCAAATTCAATTAAATAATAACTAAAATAAATGACATTATTTTGAAGATTTAAATAATTAAAATAAATGACAACAAATAACGACAAAGATGATTCTAACTATAAACTTTCTGCGATATGACAATTCTCAATTTCGGGAGGGGACAACGGGAAGTATTTTTAAATATTTAATTGAAGTACCGCTGTCCCCGTAGGACGGGGACAGTGTACGGGGACAACGGGAAGTATTTTTAAATATTTAATTGAAGTACCGCTGTCCCCGTAGGACGGGGACACGGTGTACGGGGACAGCGGGAATAAACCGACACGAACCGACTTAAGTGAATGGACATTATACTTGTTCCTGTCATATAAAATGTAATGGGAATAGGTCAGTCCTTTTATCACAACTAGGTACTTCAAAAAAGGTCCTCTTGATGTCCTTATTATGTATAGAAAAGTGCCGTATTCGTCTAAACCTTCCGAAGGGTTTTGAATTAGTAATTTTGTTTGACAATTTAGGGAATCGGTCGGTTGGCAATTACGCAGTGGAACTGAAGTTCAGTCAGACGTTACTACTGAAAACTGACCCTAACATGGTTGAGCGAATTCTAGAACATAGTTTCTTAACCTTATTTAAGCGTTGAGGACGAGTTTTTTGTTTATTTATTTGATTATATTTATATAATTTTATATTTTTAAATATTTCTTAACAAAATCTGTCTTAAAAAAAATATAAACAATAGTAGCCCACCAGTATCGGGAAGTCTACCGCCAGTGAGTGCTCCAGAGAGAGGAACCTCCTAACAATACGAGCCGTGTCCAGAAGTACCGCTTTCTGTATCAAACCCTTATAATAATGTATTAATAGTTAGTTTAATTTCAAATAAATGTCAACAAGCTTATTTTGATACAAAGGAATAAAGATTATTTGACACATGCCACAAGAGATTTTTTTATTATACAAATAAATAAAACTTAGGTAAATATAAACACACAGAAGACATAATTATTGTGTTTCTCACGGCTGCGCGAAATAGGCCCAGTTCAGCAAATTGTCGGGCGGACTTTATCATTTCACTTAATGTTTTAGCTGGGAAGAAGAAGTAGTGGAACAAACTCCCCAGCAATTTCTAGAGCTTTCAAGAGCATCTTAATTTTACTTACCATCTGTTGCGAAAGTTTGAAACACCCAAAAGGTGGTGTTACCGCCCAGGCCACGTTGAGAACCTTTGTTCTAGATAAATGTCAGTTGTGATTTGAATAAAAAATAAGTTCGCGGTGTCAAGAGGATTCGCTTAAAACTTACAAAGAAATCAAATCAAATTCGTGTTTCATTACAGTTAGATATTTTAGATAGTTTTATTAATCCGTTACCTTTTGCTAGAGAGCATACAAACAATGTAAAAGGTTGTGTCAAATTGTCAATACATGAGAAACACGTCGACGGGTGTGGCGCGATGGCTGAGCGATCGACTGCTGTGCTGTGTGTCGCAGGTTGATCCCCGCACGGAACAAATATTTGTATGGGCTACAGTTGTTCCGGGTCTGGTTGTTTGTGTATGTGATTTTAAATGTTTGTAAGCACACCCACGATACAGGAGACATCCAAGTGTAGGGCAACGTTTATTTAAAAAAAGACACATTTTTAATTAAATTACACAATTACTTATATACTTACACACAACTCCTTACGTACTAACACACAATTCCTTATGTACTAAAATACAACTCCTTCTATACTAAAACACAATTACTAATGTTTAAATCTAATTGAATTATGGTATTGTATATAGTGTCAGTTACGGCTTCCAAAAATCTGGACTAAAACCAACATTTTACACTTCCTAAAATTCCTCACACACCATTTCCTTTAAAACGTCCACCAGAACTAAAGACACAATAGATTACCCCCGCACATCCCAAAACTTCACCGTTTCTAAACTAGGAAAGCTTTTCAGGTGGCCTAACGATGTCCTAACAAAGGAATCCACTAACACTAGCGGGAGATGTCAATTATTTCTGGAAGTAGGTTGCGATATGGCAGTTGTAAGTTGGTCCCACGTCCATTGAACGGAGTTGTAGAAGGATTTTTGTGATTTCTGGTTGAAACATGTAGGACGGTTGTGTAATCGTTACGTATTTATTTAAATTAGGTTAATAATCAGCACTTTTTGAACGTCTTTTTAAAAGAGACGCCCGTCCTTTAGCACTCCTTAGTGATTTTGCTGGAAAGAAGAAATGGCGGAACAAATCCCCGGCAACACATCATGATGATGATTATGTTAAAGATGTGGCACAAACTGGTTTAACACAATATGAGTTTAATTAAGAAAAAGAATGTTGATAGTCGGAATTAATATTGTTAAAAGAAGTATTAATATAGAAAAGACAGCAAAAAAGAGCTTCGTAAGTTTTATGTGTGGAAATGGGATTATATGGAGTGGTTGTTATACAATAATTATTAGAACAATAAAGCAGTCGGTATCCCAAGCCTGTTCTCTTGTCTAAATGCCTAAAAGGTAAGCTACCTCTTTGGTGTACTGTTATGTTATTACAATCGGGCAAAGTGTTATTACCTTTTCCACCAGTCATTTCTCAGTAGTATCCACGGATTCCCGATGTATGCCCGGATTGATGGCATTAAGATCAACCCTTTTTTTGCGGATGGGAAATCATCAAATAACTTCCCCTTCTCTGGGCGGAGCGGGGGGTAGTATCAGACTTGTACTGACTAAAACCCACCCATGTTCCTTTTATTGCCCTCTAAGTTCCGGGGCCGCGGTATTTCTTTCGAACAACCCGCAACCCCGGCAGGTGGTGGCCCTGGATGGCCCCTATGCTGACTTCTCTTTGAGGCGCGCGTGGAACACAAACGCGCCGTCAACACACGGCTTGTCGTCAACAGACGGACGGACGGTAAAATATAGGATCGACCCTTACATGAAACTAAAAATAACTGACAGAATGTGGTTGTACAATTAGGTACACCTCTCCGAGGATTACAGGCCTGGTTTTACGTATATAAAAGGTTATTTCATTCTAAAAAGAGAAGATTCTCTTCTAAAATTTAAAACAAGATAAATAAGTAAAGTAAACAAAAAACACTTGATGTAAATACCCCAAAAACACGAACAATACGGCCTGGTCTTACAACCTAATTAGTTACTCCAAACTTTGGTCGTTAGGATCCTATTCAATGTTGTTTAATCCACATCTCAGAATTCATTTCATTTTAAATTAAAAACAAATATTTGAGTTCTACTGAACTTTCTCTTTTATCCCATAAGCTCACATTAAGTCAAAATCTTAAATTTACTGGCAGAGAACACGAAACCTATGTACATGGCTGGGTCTAAAACCGTGAAATGTTAAGCAAAAGTTCTATAATATCTTCAGATGGGTTTCTGAGAATAGGGTAGTTAAAGTTAAAAATAAGGGGACACATATTTTTCTATTTGTAAATTAGACCAAAAATTACAAAGAAATAGACCATTAAAGTTACGTGTGACGTCACTCGTTGCGAAAAAATGCAGCAACGCGTAACTTTAAAGGCCTATTCAGACCTAAGCGTTATTCGCTACCGTCTGCGTCAGAGAAAACCCAGTGGGTATGCGGTAATATTACTGATCACACCAAAGCGGATTTCGCTATCCTTGTGGGTAGAATAACGCGCGGTAGCTATTCAGACCTATGCGGCATTCGCTACTGTCTGCGGCAGCGAATATCGCTCAGGTCTCTCTAGCCGCGGTACTTGATACTAAATACCTAAGCGAAACCCGCGCGGTATGTACCTCTACCCACAGCGGCAGCGAATACCGCTTAGGTCTGAATAGGCCTTAAAGGGCTATATTTTTATCATTTTTATTCTAATTTTCAAATAAAAAAAATTGTCCCTTTTTTTGAATAATCTAAAAAGACGGACTATTTTTTTTTAGGATACTACCCTATTGGTCTTTGCTCACTTTCGTCCAAGGAACTGTCCTCACAGTCCCAGCGGGGATCTACAGAGTTCTCTTCAAATGTAAGTAAGGGTAGGGATACACTTGTAAGTTGTTCGAACAAACGCCTATCGGTCGAGTTAGCGACGAGGGAGCTGTAGGAAAAATTGTATTTATCATGTAATCAGGGTTGTGAATCTTTGGGTGTATTTTTAGCTGTTTGAGTCTGCTTTTGCCTTTCATATTCTTATTGCTTTATTCTTATTGCACACAGAAAACAAATTGTAATAATAAAGCTGATGTACAGACGCCTGCACATCAAGCTACTACAATCTATTAGATTTCTTTGATAGATTTTCGACTTTATTTCTAAAGTATAAGGTTCAAGGTTCATTGGGAAAAATTGACAGTTTCGGGTAGCTTGACCTGCAGGCGTCTGTACAACGGCGAGCAATCTCACCTCCACCCGGTTTTAAGTTGTTTCTTTATCTGTGGTGAGCTTAAAACAAGGTTTATTTATTTATTTGAATCAACTGCAGCTGCGCTTTATTGTAGCTTAACTGAATCTACATTTATCTGATATTTTATATAATTTATGTATGGATAGTACACCTGTATTTGCAACCTTGAACCTGCGAAGTGCATACTTGAAGTACAGTGACCAAAGTTCTGCTTAAATGGTAATTTTATTACCATCGCCTACATAAATCTAATCCTAATCCTCGAACTCTAAGATAATTGAATATAAAAATAAAAAATATACAAAAAAATATAAAAAGTTTGTATTCAAAGAATGACTTGTATGCTCATAAATATTAATTTTCAATAAAAACAAGAGATACTACAGGAACCCTTGTAACAACTTTCCTACAGCTTAAGCCAACAATAAATATCTCAATGGGGCAAGTTAATACTTTTACCGTATTTGCGTTTACTTTAAAACAAGAAGAATTATTACTTGTAGTAACTAATGCAAAAGAAATAAATGTTGGAAGTTTTTTTTTTTAATATGTCCTTCTCCAGGAATTTCTCCTTTATTGTGGGTGCGTTTACAAACATTTAAACTCACAATAACAGCCGGACCCGAAACAACTATCTGTAGGTCATACAAATATTTGTTCCGTGCGGGGATCGAACGTGCGTCACGCGGAACAGCAATCCATCGTTTAGCCACTGCGCCAACCGTGCCGTCAAAAGAGACGTAGGTATTTATGTAAGAAGAAAAGATAAGAAAGAATAATTGAAGAAAAGGGAGTAACTCCCAAAATACTTTTATAAGAATCTGAAGAAGCAATCGATTGAAGGAGGTTTTGAAGATTAAGAAAAAATACACACACAAAGCAACCAAAGGATTTTATTGAGGGGTGCCAGTATACAATTTGCTTTCATAAAAATCTACCTTTGAAACAGAGAGTGTTGGAATGGCAAACGAAAATACGACCTCGTCAGAAAAATCCATGACACAATTAAATACCAAACGTTTCAACACTTTTATTGCTTTACCTAGTAGAAGTTAAATTTGACCCACTAAAATTTTGCATACATATTTAGATTGGAAGTTTGTATAGTTAACTCACATCATTTTTATCTTCATTTTTTTTAATAAGTAGGCATAAAGTCTCTTTGCCAGAGCCTCCGCCTGCCGGGGTTGCGGGTTGTTCGAAAGAGATACCCCGGCCCCGGAACGTAAAGGGCAATAGAAGTAACATGGGTGGGTTTTAGTCAGTAAAAGTCTGACACTCCTCCCTGCTCCGCCCAGAGCGGGGGAAGTTATTTGATGATTTCCTACAACAAAAACAAAAAGCTAGTCAGTCATGATTCTAAATCGTGGTAACCTTCCAGATTTAAAAAAAGATCTCTTTGCCTACACAAAAGTCCTGGCACAAAACAATACCCGCTCTATTTATATATACATTTACGTCGTTTTTCACTTATTGTGTTCTCAACACAACAATTGCTAGTTCTACCCTAGAGAATAATACTAATAAAAAAAAACTTTAACATTGACTTACGAAAATGATCATGTGATCATAGTTAACGGCACGGTTGGCGCAGTGGCTGAGCGGTCGACTGCTGCGCTACGTGTCGCGGGTTCGATTCCCGCACTGAACAAATATTTGTATGACCTGCAGATAGTTGTTTCGGGTGTGGCTGTTTGTGTATGTGAGTTTAAATGTTTGTAAACGCACCCACGATACAGGATAAATTCTTAGTGTGGGGCAACGTTTAAAAAAAAATAGTTGTGAACATACTTATAAGAACAAGTATTTTATATCATTTTATTTTAGAAAGGTTTCAAAGGGTCTCAAAGTAGCAAGTCAGTTGGTCGACTATAACGAGATAAAACATTCTTCAAAGAGTTTTATAACACTTACAGATTTGAGAGTGGCTGACCCAAATTACTTTTTACTGAAAAGGTCAAACACTAGACCATTTTTCTAGTATTAAATTGCTGTTTTAAGATACCATAGAAAAAAGGAAAAATACTTATTAGTCATAATTACGACGACAACACAAAATAACAAAAAAATCAACGAACAAACAAAGCAGCAGAAATATCTATATAAAAACATGGGAACAAAAAAATAGCTTACATGCCGTGACTGCGACAAGTAGATAACCACTAAAGCCTGATGCTGTGCTATGGGAGCATAGCGGTGGTTTGTTTTGTGCTTGTTTGGTTATTTGCATACTTAGATGTTTTTATGAAACGTTCAACATCCAACAATATAATACAAATTTTTAATCCTAATTACCTACTCAACGTTTTTTTCTATAAGAAAAAAAATCTTATTTTATAAAGACTTACTTAAGGTCGTTAGTAGTAGTTTGGCCGGCAAAATAGAAAATACGAAGGAAATAATTGAACTCTACGATAAGACCTTTCCTCAGCAGTGGGACAAGGTTTCAAAAACTGTTTCACTGAGTATAGTACCTACTTATTGTTATGTTTGAGAAAATATCCTGTCAATAATATAATGATTTCGGATTTTATCCGATAATACGCTCAAATATAACTCCTGATCTAGTTATAAAGAATTACATTTTCATTGTTATTTTCTGACTCTCCCATTAGTTTCTGTCCAAACTATATACCTACCTTAATATTTTACTACATACCATTCGCGAGGTCTTCATAATTTGAGGTAAAACTTATACATTATATAAGTAGAATTGACAACCATTATACAACGGTTATTACCATTACATGAGTAGAATGTTTTTATATGCATTACAACAAAATACACGTAGGGTAAAATCTACAGACAGGCCTGCCAGGGCCACCGGCTGCCGGGGTTGCGGGTTGTTCGAAAGAGATACCGCGGCTCCGGAACATAAAGGGCAATAGAAGGAACATGGGTGGGTTTTAGCCAATAAAAGTGCAGAGCTCTGGAGAGCGGGGATTATTCGATGATTTCCCATCAAGCGTAAAAACTAACAAAAATGACTTCCAAAAATATGCCAGCCTAGGATGTATGGATGTCTGTTACTGTTTCACGTCAAAACGGCTGAACAGATCTTAATGAAATTTGGCACAGAGGTAGAATATAGTCTAGAATAACACAGAGGATGCCTTTTTTTCGATCATGACGCGGGCGAAGCCGCGGGCGCCAGCTAGTATTTTCATAAATTAAAGTAAGTAGTAATTAATATAAGTATTTTTTTATTGTTTCAATCAATTGAACTAAAGTCCTATACGATCATTGTATTTTCGATTCAAAAATCAACATATTTACCTACGTCACGTTTAAATTGCGTGCTTGTGTTTACAAGCGTGCGTCTAAAAATCAAACCTAGTTTCAATTTTCCGCGCGGTTGATGCTACCAACCACAAAACTATTAGTTTTTTCAACTCTAACTTTGTGATGTTTGCAAACTACAGCCAAGGATTGACAATTTGACGTGTCACTTTGTATTTTTTTTTATTTTACGCTGAATACACTTTAAGCACTACTTTCAAAAACAAAAGTCATTTGTTCAAATTAGGCTGATATCGAACGTCAACATTACAAGAGACAGTCCCCCAAATTACCCGCCCTTCGCCTTATTTTACATACCTCCATGACCCCAATATCAGCACAATTATTTGAATGCAAAATTCGGTTATCGGTAGCGTTCAACGTAATCATTGAGGTTATTGATAAGTGATTTTTCACATCAACAAAAAAAAACGTTTCCACGCGATAATTTTACCACCTTGCGGGTTGTTTGAAAGAGATGCTTCGGCCCCGGAACATAAAGGGCAAAAGAAAGAACATGGTGGGTTTTATTTAGTAAAAGTCTGACACTTCCCCCCCTCTGAAACTTTCTCCGCCTAGAGCGGGGAAAGTTTTGTGGTGAATTCCCATCCCCAAAAAAACAAAAACGATAATTTTAGAATTAGATTTGTTGCCCACAACAAATATGCTCACCTGACATTAAGGTACCTGAAGAGTCTGCCTCATCATATCTCATATCTTTACGGTACAACAGAAAACATCTGCTCATTCTTCTCTCCAGGGAAAACAAACATGTCAACGCCTTCACAAACCCAAACTTTCCAGATCTTTTTCATCGGAATACTCAACCACATTATTCATGTAAGCATGTAAGAAATTCCTCAAGGATCCCACGATAAGCCGTCGTATCTTGTTGAGACAATAAAAAGAACGCCTGAAAGATAAAAGAGAATATTCTGAATTTTCCAAAACTAGCGTTGGAATAACTTTGTCACCGCCGCGGGGATACAAAGTGAATTATCTGCCTACACAAGTCCACATCGCGTGTATTATGTGGTATAATAAGTTCAGGATATTTTTAATGTATAGAAAAGACATTCTTTTCAAAAGGTTTCGTCCTACGGGAGAATTGAGACCGTATAGGTGTAGTAATAAAGTGCAGCTTGTACAGTTATATTTGTTTATAAACCTACC
Source organism: Ochropleura plecta (assembly GCA_905475445.1). Taxonomy (NCBI): domain Eukaryota; kingdom Metazoa; phylum Arthropoda; class Insecta; order Lepidoptera; family Noctuidae; genus Ochropleura; species Ochropleura plecta. Next base: position 13,517,326 of record FR997735.1, on the reverse strand, counting down.
TAACTCGTTTTGAGAGTGCCGTAACTCAAAAGGAAAAAAAACTGAACCCTTATAATTTACTAGCTTTTGCCCGCGGCTTCGCTCGCGTTAAATTCGGTATAACACAGTACGTGCTACCTGCAGTTTTTGCTCTTGCGCCTTATTGATTTGTAATAGCAACGCTAAGTTTTCCCTTTTCTTCCCTCGTTCTCCCTCATATCCCACGTTTTTTTTAATAAAAATTAGCCTATGTCCGTCTCCTGGTTCCCAACTATCTCTGTACCAAAATTCATCAAAACCAGTTCAGCCATTAAAGCGTGAAGAGGTAACAAACAAACAAACTCACTTTCGCTTTTATAATATTATATAAATATAAACACACCCTGCGTAACCCTACGAGGATTACTGGCGTGGTGTTATGTTAGTGTATGTATGCACCTATATTATTTAATATCTATACCTTTGTCATAAGTTCCAACAACCACAAACAACGAAATTTGTAACAGTTTGTTGAACAAAGTAGATTTTTTCTTCCTCTATATTTTTTTTAAAAAGAGTTTTTTTTTTTGCCAAATCCACCTCTGGGTCCACTTAAGGCCAATAGTGCTCTGTGTACTAATAAGTCTCTGACGAAGGTAGTTTTAAAATATACAATAGATCACTTTTGTCAAATACCTTCTTATTTCGAAATAATTCTTAACACTACAAGCTTATGCTACTCCTGGAAAACAAACACGTCATTGTAAGTAATAGATTACTATTTATTTCTGTACAAGTGATTTGTAATCTTTATATATAAATCAATGAATTCCAACCCTAAAATATGCAGCACAGAGTAAGAAATATTCTCTGTTCCCTGATCATTATAACCTTTTTTTTTGTTGTCGGTGGGAAACCTTCAAAAGGCGACCGATCTTTGGGGACAAGACCGGACAGTGTGGGACTTTTACCGCACTAAAACCACCCCGGTGATCACCGGGATCACCGGGATCTGCACATGAGAGGAGGCCCCGTTTCCTCTTAATAGACCTGTCTGGAGCCCCCTCTGACCACGGTGTTGCCGGTCATCTCTGAGGTCTCTCACTGAACGCTCAGAGTCCCACTCTGAAGGCCCGTGACCCCAAAATCCCACCTGCTTTAAGTGTTACAGGTGGGGTTTCGGCGTGATAAGTGGCGAGACGGTTGCCTCCTCGACTTCTTCTCCTACTGTGATCATTATAACCTAGATCTCTTCAAAGTTCGGAAGTATCGGTTCTAGACAAGCGTGCTCCACCCTAGGTCCCATCGTTGCTTCATATCAGCCGACTCGCGACCAAACGCAAGCCTATTTGGTATAGAGATAAAAATACGGCATAACAGCAAAATTCATTCGACATTCTTTTGACACAAGCCAACGAAAAAAAATATAAACGGAACATTTTATTTTATCTTCATTACAACATGGGCTGATGTAAATTAGTACTGCGAACGTAACATGAAACGCGTGATGAAATATTTCACCCGTTTATATGGAGGTATTACATTTATATGCCGGAGAGGTTTATAAAGCCGAGAATGTTTTTCACACACCGATACCGCACGCGGTGGCAAACACGCGAGTTTGATTATAGTATGTATGCTTATGAAGAAACTGACTGGCTGATTTCGGTTTAAGATTTACATCTTTCTGCGTTTGAATGTGAGCTATAATAACCTCCGGTGAATTCGAAACCACATCTGCACGTATTGCGACTGCGTAGCTACGGTGATACACACAATCTTGCTAAAAATTTGAAAGTTTGTAACGATGATGGACGAATAGATGTTAGTTACTCATTCACACACAAATTACTAATCAGATTTGAATCAAATCTAGCACACAGATAGTTAATAACCTGAATAAATACATACGATGCTTTTTATCCTGATAGGACGATCCTATGAGATAATTTCCGAACCCAAAGTGGGCAAATCCGTCGCCACAAACTGACTATCTCTGCCTCGTCAGTAAAGGTCGTTACCACACTCGAACGTTACTGACGAAAATTTATCTTTGGTAAACACGTAAGCATGTCTCGATTTGCCGACTTTACCTTATGCTCCAAGCTTCCACAAGTATGCAGAATTTGTAGGGTTTATGCACTTGTGTATTAGTTTTAACACCAACATACTCAACTAAGTTTTCTAACATACATTTACCGTATAGCATGTGCGATGTAGCACATTATCTGAATCTTGGTTGAATTTCCCTTGAGCGAAAAATAAGATAGGCGGGCGTAAACGGAAAATATAAGCACTTTACCGTAAACCTTATATTATATCGTTGGCACTTGAAAGGGTTTTATAAATGCAACCAGACTGAGGTTCTCATATAGTATGGGGTGACGAAAAATGTAGGACACAGGAATGGTGCAATGTTTTTTGTAAAGATTTTAATCGTTCGATTCGGACGGTCCTAAGTATGGTCGTGTTTAAAACGTAAACAAAATAATATTCATTTGTTTTGTAGATATAACAGTATATTGAATCTCTCGTGTCGATGGGTCAAACTGAAATTCTGGATGTGTTTGGTCAGTCACCATTGACTTTGTGTTAGTTTACGATTTTCGAGCACAAAGCTTACGACATAAATGACGAGGTTTTCCGATGTTAAACGTTGTTTATGAAACTCGATAATACCGAACACGGAACACTTTTTTCTGAAGTTGTCAATGGTGTCAGGTTCGATTTATGTACGTCGTTCGTTTCAGCGTTTTCAGGTTTTGATAATTCACGTCTTCGACCTTTTACATTAACAATACTAGCTTTTGCCCGCGGCTTCGCTCGTGTTATATTCGGGGTAACACAGTTCCCTTTTCCTGATACCTGCTACCTGTATTTTTTGCCCTTGCGCCTTATTTATTGTAATAATAAGCTATGCAATGCTAAGTTTTCCCTCTTTCTCCCTCATTTCTCACTTTTAAAAAAAAAATTTGCCTATGTCCGTCTCCAGGGTCCCAACTATTTCTGTACCTACTAATATTCATCAAAATCGGTTTAGCCATTAAGGCGTGAAGACGATACAAACAAACTCACTTTCGCTTTTATAATATTAGTAAGGATTAGGAACAAGGCTTTTGTAGTTTTTTAATACAAACTTTTTTTACTGGTAAATGCATTATGAACTGGTTCTATAATGAACAAATCTATCGGCAAAGAACAATAATCGTTCTTATTTCCTAAAAAAACATATTCGGTACTCTCCTAACTGAGCCGAAAAAACGCGTAATAAAAATGTATCGATCACCAAAAAGTGACGTCATCTTCAGCCTTACAACCTTCAGCTGTCCACCCGCTCACCATTACATGAAGATAATTTAAAACAATTATATTAGTGCGTAAGAGTTATTAGACGTAATTAGATTAATATATAGCCCATGTACCAACCTGTTCAGTATATAAGTTATTTTTAATAAGCGGCAAGTAAATATTGTGTTGGTCACGCGACTATGTATCACGCAAGAATGTGAAGTATATAATGGAAATTGTAAATTTTCATGCGTTTTTATATATTCTGAGATAAGGTTTGAAATAGAGCGCAGCATTTTAGAGCCCACCGACCTTGTACGCAACACCACACTTCCTAAAAACGCAAGTTACAGACGTTGCTCAATAAGGCTACAAGGTGAAGAGGGACTACTATGTTTGGCAAATGACGTTTGCTCAATGCGCTAATGGTTGTTAGCTAAAATATAAATTTGTACGATCGCATAGTACAATTACCGAACTCAAATGGGCAAACCGCGCCGCAACAAGCTGATTTATCTATGACTAGTTTTTGCCCGCGGCTTCGCTCGCGTTAAATTCGGGGTAACACAGTTCCCCTTTCCTGATTTGTAGGCACCTGCGGCCTGTAGTTTTTGCCCTTGCGCCTGATTTTTTGTAATAGCAAAACTAAGTTTTTCCTTTTCTTCCCTCTTTCTCCCTCATTTCTCAAATTTATTTAAAAAAAGTTCATCAAAATCGGTTCAGCCATTTAAGTGTGAAGAGGTGACAAACAAACAAACTCACTTTCGCTTTTATAATATTAGTAAGGATTCATCAGTAAAAGTCGTTACAACAATAAGACGTCTGTTGAGACTGAGTTATTGACCCTTTGTTTAGCAAATGACGTTTGCTCAAAGAGCTGTGGGCCGAAATAGCAATTTTGTGTAGCCCCGAGAAAGCCAAAAGGTGTTGCCAGAAACCTCGCAGAAGATAGCTGGACGAGCTGGACAAAACCAACCACCAGTGATCCATATTAGCCCTGGATTGAAAAGAGAAAAACAGAGAGGTATATGCCTAGCAATGGGATGACGTTGACTAACAGTAGTATCAGAGATAAAGCGAAGTTGTTTCTCAACAAAGCAAGCTCCTTCGATGCTGTTCAACCCAAAACCTGCTATACCAGTTTATTTCGCAGATGACAAGGTAGATCACCGCTATGAACATCATCAGGTAGAATTAGTATAAACTAGCCAGCTAGTTGTCGTTCGCGCTTTCGTCCGCGTGATGATCGAAAAAAAAAAGTATTCTATGTAACCTACCTCTGTGCCAAATTTAATCAAGATTCGTTTAGCCGTTTTGATGTGAAGGAATAACAAACATCCATACATCCATCCATCAATCCTCACAAACATTCGCATTTATAATATTAGTAGGATATTAGGAAGTAGGATATATACGTGGAGCCAGGCTTTGGGTATTTCGCAAAAAATAAATTGTACGAAATTGACCTTTACCCAATTGTGTTTGAGTCGGCTTCCAGTCTATCCGGATGCAGCTGAATGCCAGTTTTTGCATGAAAAGACTGCCTATCTGACTGACCTCCACAGCCCAGTTAGTACTACTACGTAATACCCCACTCTCTCCAGTCACCCCACTCTCTCTAGTCATTTTCGTCCAATTCCATTCTTCCTTTTTTATCTAAAGTACTTGAAGCTTGTGTGCACAAGCAATTTTCCTATTTCATTCACCATAACTCCCTTATCAGTCCGTTGCAATCCGGGTTCAGGCCCGGGCACAGCACCGTTACTGCCCTCCTTAAAGTGACTGACGATATAAGGCGGGGAATGGAAAAAACTAAAGTCTCCGTCGTAGTGTTGATCGACTTTTCCAATGCTTTCAATACCGTCAGTCACGAAGTCCTTTTATCAATCCTTTCCTATCTTATGGTCTCTCACGAGGTTTTGTAATGGTTTTCATCCTATCTTCGGGGACGTCAGCAGTCAGTTCTTGCTGGAGAATCTTTTTCCAGCTGGTGTAATCTTGTAACTGGCGTCCCTCAAGGCGGTATTTTATCTCCACTTTTGTTCTCTATTTTTATAGACCTCATAACTACCCAGCTTCAGTGTTCGTATCATCTTTACGCTAACGACTTACAGCTTTACTGTCAGGCAAGTGTTGACAACGTATCGGATGCAATTGACGAGTTAAATCGGGATTTAGCTGTTGTTAAAAACTGGTCTGATCGTTTCGGGGTGGCGGTAAACCCAACCAAGTGTCAGGCTGTTATTGTTGGAAGCCCCCATAGCGTGAGAAAGCTGAATAGTTTGGCAGTGTCACCGATTATCTTTGACAACACAGTCATCCCGCTTAGCTCCGACGTTAAAGATCTGAGATTGTATGTGGACACTTGCCTTGACTGGCGTAAGCAGGTCGCTACTGTGAGCAAGAGAGTCACCGGAACGTTGCGTGCGCTTTACCGTTTGAAGAATGTTCTCCCATCACACATAAAGGCAATGCTTGTTCAGTCCCTTATCTTCCCCTTAATTGACTACGGTGATGTGTGTTACTATGACCTGAATGCAGATCTTCTCAATAAACTTGACCGACTTCTGAATAACTGCATTCGATTCGTATTTAATCTGCGTAAGTATGACCATGTGTCCGTATATCGGTCGCTTTTAAAATGGTTGCCCATCCGACAGCGCAGAGCGTTGAGGGCCTTTTTTTTTTTTTTTTTTTTCGGGTGGGAAATCATCCAATGACTTCCCCCGCTCTGGGTGGAGCGGGGGGGCATGTCAGACTTGTACTGACTAAAACCCACCCATGTTCCTTCTATTGCCCTTTACGTTCCGAGGCCGCGGTATCTCTTTCGAACAACCCGCAACCCCGGCAGGCGGAGGCTCTGGCAAGCCCCTCTGCTTTGCTGACTCTCTTTGAGGCGCGCGTGAAACACGAACGCGCCGTCGACACGGCCTGTCGTCAATCGACGGACGGACGGTGAACTACCCATTGCTCACCGCCCACAGGCCCGCATCTACGGTGGCCGGAAGTCGTCTCGCGGCGCCCGGCGCCCTGGGCGTCTCCCGCGGCGGCTGGGTTGGGCAGATGTTCTCTCCCTCAAACGCCCGGCCACCTCCTTTGCTAGCATTACTGCTTCGCAGAAGGTGGTGACCGCTTCCCATTCCCTCTCGCTCCGGACCATGGCCTGAACCAGGGCCGGACGCGAGAGATCGCCGCCGCCGATCGCCTCCACGAGGGCACGGCGGTGCTCCGCCCAAGCTGGGCAGACCGCCACTGTGTGCTCCACCGTGTCCTCCGGGCGATCGTCACAATGGTGACACCCGGGCGCTTCCTCCCGCCCGATGATGTGCAGGAACCTCCCGAAACTTCCGTGTCCGGTGAGGACCTGCGTCAGGCGGTAGGTGAGGACGCCATGACGCCTCTCCAGCCACTCCTCAAAGAGGGGACTTACCGCCGCTATTGTGGCGTGCCCTGCACGGGGTTGCGACAGTCGCTCTCTCCATGCCACCATGAGATCGCACCGGAGGTCTGCCCGCCGAGCGGCAACTTGCCGTGGCAGCGGGTTTTCCCCCCGGTGTAGTGCCTCCGCGCGCCACTCAAACAGGCGCGCGAGGACTATCGCCTCCAGATCCCACGGTGGCAGTCCGGCAAGGAGGCTCGCTGCCTCGCCGGAGATCGTGCGGTAGCCCCGGACAAGCCGTATGGCCACCACCTTTTGGGGCGCGTTCAGGTAGTGGGCGGCGCGCCGCCCTAAAGAACGCGCCCATACCGGGGCCCCGTAAAGGGCCATGGACCGCACGACTCCGGCATAGAGCCTACGGCAGGAGGCGTTTGGCCCCTTCAGATTGGGCAGGAGCCGCTTGAAAGCAGCCCCCGTCCGCTCGAGCTTGGGAGCCAAACGTCGGAAGTGTTCGACGAAGTTCCACCGGCTGTCGAGGACGATTCCCAGGTACTTCATCGTCGACCCGACGCCGATGCGAACCCCTCCTACCGTCAACTGGGATCCCGACGGTGGCGTGTTTCCGCGGCCATGAAAAACCATGGCCTCGGATTTGTGCAAGGCCACCTCGAGACCCAGTAGCCGGATCCTCTCCGCGACTATCGCAACCCCGCGTGTCATATTGTCGGCTGCCGCCTGGTGCGACCCCCCCTGAGCCAGGACGAGCGTGTCGTCAGCGTAGCAAACTACACTGACGCCGCTGGGGAGGTCGGCGCGCAGCACCCAGTCGTAACCGATGTCCCACAGGAGCGGCCCCAAGACCGATCCCTGTGGGACACCGCACGACATCTCTCGCCGGTTCCACTCTCCAGAGCGACCGGGGTATATGACGGCCCTGTCCGTCAGATATGCCCCGACCACACGACGAAGATAGGTCGGCATCCGGTGGTATTGGAGTGCCTCCCTGATGCAGCTCCAAGGCATGGAGTTGAACGCGTTGGCGATGTCGAGAGACACCGCCACGACTACCCCACCCCTGGACACTGCAGCCCCCGTCGTGAGGGCCCTCACGCGCATGATGGCGTCCACCGTCGAGCCGTCGGCCTTGACTACACTCTTTTCTCTACTCAACAAACCCACTTCCCCTTCTTATCTAACTTCCCATTTTCAATATTTATGCTCTGCGCACAGTAAGAATCTTCGTTCCTCCTATAACCGTCTTCTACGATGTCCTACTCACCGCTCTGGTTTTCTTAAAGCTTCTTTCCCTGTCCAGGCGGTCTTCCTCTAGAATGCGCTCCCTCTGGATACCAGGTTGGCCACCAGTCGGTTCATTTTTAAAGTAAAAGCTCGGGAACATTTGCTGAAGAAGCTGGCAGATTCGACTCCAAGTTAAATGATTGATTGATTTAGATTTTCTTCATTAATTTTTGTATATTTCACTCTCTCTTTACATTTTTTTTATTATTTTGTTTTGTATGTATTTATAGTTATATTTTAATTGTAATTATATATATAATTCTTTCAAATACTTTCTGTTATGCACCCTGCACCTACTTTGTTTTCTCTCTGCATCACCCCAAGCTAGACTGGTAGAAAATGCCCAAGGCATTAAGTCCGCCTTTGTACATTGTTTTTATACATGTGCATAAAGTTTTAATAAATAAATAATAACTTCTTAGTAGGTACGGCTGTCAGACTTTTTAGTTACTGCCTACCTATAATGACTGCCAAAAACCTATAATCTACCGTTATAAGCAATATATCAAAAACAAGGAAGTTAAAAGCTAGAAGTTTGTACTTAATCTATTCAGGGAAAGTTCTTGTCCTTTGAAATTCTATGTACATTATTTATAGTCTTTAAACAATCACTTTTTTTCTATCCTTGCAAAGCTATATACTTAAAATATTGTTTTAAGGGCTCAAAAAATTACTCTGGTTGCCTATAAAAAGATTTACAACCACAATAAACAATTTCGTACAATTGACTTTTACGGCTTCGCGAAATACTCAGACCCAGCAGCTACTGGCAACCCGTATACATTTTTATTAATTCTACCATCGTTACAAAACAATGGCATTCATCAAGGAAATGGCGGGAAACGAAACCCAAAATGAAAATAAAGGACGGGAGCTCAAAGGATCAACGCGGGAAATATGAGCGTAACGTTTTCAACAGTTCATCGTCATTCGTGTGGGTAATTTGTTTTTTTTTTTCGCCGTAATTGGACTCTTAACAAATTGCCCTCTAAATAACTGGAATAGCCGCGGCTATGTAAGGGTTTGTGTACATTGGCGGACGAACGAACACGTGCGTTTTATTACGACTTTGACAGCAAACTTGGTCATACTAAAGTAGCCATGGGTCTCTGTCGTTTGTAGATCTTTGACATTCGTTAGTCTTACCAAGAGTATCTTACTAGTCAGTAAGTGGGTTGTAGAGATCAAATAAATAGTCGCCCCATGTCAAATACAGCTGCAACCGGTTAAATTCGAAGCCCACTCTGACATAATTTGGAAAAGGCTAGGTAAATGATGATGACTTTACAATATACTGTACTCCTATTATTGCTACGTAGATAAAACTAAGAGTGGACAAAATAGGTTGAAAAGCGGTCAAGTAAATTGAAGTTGTAAATCATATGCAGTAGTACTAGAAAAGCCAGCTTGAACGTCAAAACGAATAAATTCCTTCAAACAGAAATGATGGATTAATAGACTGACTAAGAAATTCCGAAAAGATTTTACAAAGACGCGACAGCACTCATGTGAACCCTGCTTAATAGCCATCACCGGAATTAAAACGTACAAATGCAAAAATATGTTGTTAGCGGAAATTATTGTGTTCCGTGTGTTTGGTTGTTACAAGTCGATTCGAATAGCTGACATTATGAGGACGTTTTGTAATTTAGATTATGGGGACATTAGCGTTTGTTATAAAGGGTTATTTTGCATTCGCTTGTGATATATTTCAGTACTGGCCACTTGGCCAACGTTTATTTCTTTTTCGTTTTTTTTCTTTTACGCCATGGGTTTTCGTTTTTATGTCAAATTTGAAATGACAATACATTATTCTATAGCATATTAGTTGAAATGTTTGCAACAAGTACAATCAGTATCATCCACAAATATAATGTTTTTTTTTATTAAAAAAAAATATAAATACAGAAATTTAATTTTAAAATCGACGTCTTTACGTTCCCAAACACGGGCTAAAACCTCCGGATTGGGGTCAACTAGTAAAAATAATAATATAATAATGATGTGATCGTGATCCGCTACAGTGTTTATAAGTGTAGTATAAATTCACAACCATAAAATTGACCTAATGGGTGCAAAAAGACCGAAAAGCACTTCTCGGGAGCATTGTTTTCTTTTAGAGGTTTTTTTTGCGAATTGGGAGTGTCAGACTTTTACTGAATAAAAACAAATCATGTGCTTTCTTTTGCCTTCAATGTTCCGGAGCCGCGGTATCTCTTCCCAACCCGCAACTTCGCATGTTTTAGACCAAGGAACCTTCTACTTAAAAAAAGTTCTGAACTTCATTTTAAATACCTCCATGACTCCTGTACTATTCACTACATCCAAACAAAGTTTGGAGTGCTACATTGAGTCAATGAATGCTACATTGAGTCCTACCGTAACGCAATTAACCTTCCCACCAAAAGAGAAACCGGCCAAGTACGAGTCAGACGCGCAAACCGAGGGTTCCGTACAAACTTACGATATAAAAGGCCATATCTTTTGACTGCGTAGAATTCGAGATATGACTTTTCCACAACTCCAAGGGACTACAAACTTGAGTTCATGGTTTTAATTTCAACTCTATACCTCTACGCGTTCCCGAGATAAAGGGACCAGACAGACAACTGAGTGATATAATAAGGGTTCCGCTCCGTTTTTCCTTTTGAGGTAAGGAACCCTATTACAATAAATAAGGCGCAAGGGCAAAAACTACAGGTAGCAGGTACCTGCAAATCAGAAAAGGGGAACTGTGTTACCCCGAATTTAACGCGAGCGAAGCCGCGGGCAAACGCTATAGTCATAATATTATGTCACCAATTAACTTACTTCGGCTATTAGCCGAACTAAACTTAAACTCCTAATAGGAGTTAGATAGTCTGGAAAGCCTTGTTCGATACCTAATAATTTATTACAAGATGTAAAACATAGACTACTATTATAACTCTCTTTCAGTAGGCACTTATATTATATTAACTTATACTGTTTTTACTTACTGAAAAGTTCTACGTATTTTATAATTACTATTAATTATTTTAGTTTCGTTAAATGTTCGTGGTTTTCTTTAGAATAATGTATCTGGATTTTAGTGTTTGTATATAAAAATATAATAATAAAACCTTTTTTTTTAACATTGGCGACACGTTTGGCGCAGTGTCTGAGCGATCAACTGCCACGCTGCGTGTCGCGGGTTCAATCCCCGCACGGAACAAATATTTGTATGACCTAGAGATAGTTGTCCCGGGTCTGGCTGTTTGTGTATGTGAGTTTATATGTTTGTAAACGCACCCACGATGCAGGAGAAATTCTAAAGTGGGGCAAGGTTAAAGAAAAACATGATTAACCCAACCAAATATGCATGAGGCAGGAACTACAAATTAATTTTACATAAACATATTATACAAGACGTATGTTTGACATTACATTCCAAATTCAATTACCGTGACCTGTTTAGTATGAAACCTCATTCGTACAATACGCAAGTTATTAACAAGTCAAATGGCACCCCGATCGAACAATCAAACTTGAGCAATATGTTCTGAATAACAACCGTGCGACTCGCTTCCAGCACTGGCTTCCAGCAACTTTGAATGTATTGTGGATATTTCATTAGTTAACACAGCTTTCCCCCAGTTCATTAGCACCAGATTGGACTGGCGCAAAGTGAGTGTTTGACTTTTTAACATAACAGTTCCCTATAGATTGGAAACCTCGAAGTAAAGTGTGAAACGTTGATAATAAATCCTAATAATATTATAAATGTGAATATCTCTCTCGTCTCTTTCACGTCAAAACGGCTATACGGATCTTGATGAAATTTGGCGAGGTAGATTATAGTCTGGAATAACACATTCGATATTTATATATATTTAGATAGATTTTTATTCGATATCACCACGCCGGCGAAGCCGCAGGCGCTAGCTAGTATTGTAAAAAAAAGTTTGTTTGAATAGAGTATCTGGAAAGATTCTTGTCATTACTTCAGATTATGTCCTGTTAAAAGAGTAGCATATTCATGACTATAAAGCCAGGTTACCCGGTTGGTTGCGGGTATTTCAGTCAACTAATGACAACGGTCAACAATAATTTGACAGTAAATTAATATGGTACGCACATGTGCCTTTCGAAACCCGGATGCAGGAACTCGCACAAAGTCCACATCCTTAAAGTTTTGCAGAAAATTATTCCAAGAAAGTTTCTCTCGATATTAGGTTTGGGTAACGCGATGTTTGCTATACCTATGTGAAATGGAAGTTTCAATTTCAACAGTTCCTCGAAACTTAATGTTGTAACTTTATTAGGTTGTTTTTTTTCTTTGAAAGTTTTATTATCGCTTCGACTTGATGATGATTCGATGATTTCAAAAGCAATTTTATTGAATACGCTTTAAAAGACAACGGGCGGAAACTATCTCATAGGAAGATCTAACCCAAACAAAATGAAAAAAGTACTAAGTAGGAGTTAGTAACAGTAGTAGTACTATTAAAAGTAGTGTTATTAGTAGTCTCTAGCCCTTTTTTTGGGTTAGGAAATCATCAAATAACTTCCCCCGCTCTGGGCGGAGCGGGGGGGCGTGTCAGACTTTTACTGACTAAAACCCACCCATGTTCCTTCGATTGTCCTTTAGGTTCCGGGGCCGCGGTATCTCTTTCGAACAACCCGCAACCCCGGAGTCTCTATTAGCCCTGTGCTTTCTTATTCCGTTCAAGCGCTAAGCGATGAAAGCCAACACATGTGAACAGATGACATTTAAAATATTATCTAGTATTGTAGGGTTATTATGGAAAAAAAAAACCTTATCGTTATCAATACTAGGAAGTATTACGGGTGTACGCTTTAGCGATGGAATAAAAGTCTTCAGATAAGTGTTGTAGTCAGCTTATAATGTATTCCAAAGCACAAGTAGGTACACCAATTACATGCACGAGAAGTATGAAAGGTTAGAGGGCAGAGAAATAAAAAAACAGTAGTATAGAGAACACAAACATATGATTAAGCTTAAGATGGCATAAGTTCTAGTCGCACTTCCGTATATTAACGTGGCACTAACAAACATGAACAGCGAGAGCGTGCAAGCAGAGCAGTAAGCAGTTTAAGCGGCGTGCGCTACGCGTCTAGTTTAGATCAGCTACCCTACCATGACGTCTTATAGCAGAACTTATTCCACTGAGGGATAGAGACAGAGCTATACAGGGTGTCTAGCACCATCTCTTTCTCACACAGGAATAAGAACTGCTATAAGATGTCATAGTAACCCTACTGGACTGGTGATGCGGTGCGCGCGCGTCGGGTGGCCGGCGAGCGTCGAAACTGCTTTTACAGAGTACTTTACCACTGCGCCCGACGGACGACGTTCCGACACAAATTATAAACGTGTCGATTTGTTTATCCTTACTAATATTATAAAAGCGAAAGTTAGTTTGTTTGTTTGTTACGTCTTCACGCTTAAATGGCAAAACCGATTTTGATGAATTTTGTTGCAGATATAGTCGGGACCCTGGAGACGGCCATAGGCAAGTTATTATTTTTAAGTGAGAAATGAGGGAGGAAGAGGGAAGAAAAGGGAAAACTTAGCTTATAAGGCGCAAGTGCAAAAACTACAGGTAGCAGGTGGCACATGCAAATCAGGAAAGTTTCAAAGAAAAAAAGAAAGTTTAAAAGAGTCAAAGAAGAAAAATTTAACGCGAGTGAAGCTGCGGGCAAAAGCTAGTAAGAATATAAATGTGATTAGTGTCGCTACAGTGCGATTTTTTTTTTTTTTTTACCTTGGTGCAACTATAAAGTCGGGCAAAGCCACTCTTTTACTTTTGACTGATAACATAACTGGCGAAATATCAGTGTAAAATTTTGTACACTTCTGCTTAATTACTCATTGATTAAAGTCGTAATATATGTTATGTCGTAATATATGGAAACTTATTTCAGAGTAATCTATCCATTTATTCTCCCTGAATATAGAGAAAATTGGCACAAAAGAAATTTTGCTTATTACTAAAGAAATCTCTTCCAGCATACTTTCTTAAAGTCAGTCAGTAATGTCTTTTACATTAAAATAGATTGAAAGAAAGGAAACATGTTTATTTGTCATATACATGAATACACACTCACACACACACACACACACACACACACACAAACACACACACACGCACGCACGCACGCACGCATGCACCACACACACACACAAGCATGCTTTATATCTAAGTTGCTATATAATTGTATATTGCTATGGAAGAGCGGAGTCTCCTAACACACGCATTATTAATTTAAAAGGAGGCTCCAATCACCTACTAATGTAAAACTTTTTGGTTCAGAAATAAAGATTTTGTATTTGTCATTTGCCACAAGTACACACAACATTAATAAAAACCGGTAAAGAGCGAGTCAGACTCGCGCACTGATTGTTCCTTACAAACTTGCAACATAAACGGCCATATCTTTTGACTGCGTAGAGGTTTATTTTTTTTCACAGCTCCAAGGAATCACAGACTAGAGTCTATGGTTTTGATTTCGACTCGATACCTCCATGCGTTCCCGAATTAAAGCGTCTTAACAGACAGACAGACAGACAGACAGACGGACAATAAAGTGATCCAATAAGGGTTCCGGTTTTACCCAAAAAGAAAACAAATTTAAATCTTAACACTTTAGACCAAAGGATGAGACTCTGTTGCGATTTGGAATGTGGCATTTCAAATTATTGGCACACTTGAATGATCACTGGCTTGGTTACTGGTCACTACGCTCGGATTTCATTCTCGAGCTTTGCACACGACGATAGCTTGGTCAAAGGATTTCTGAGAATTAATTCCTCACCAGTCTATTGAAGGGAAAACATTGATCGAACCAAAAGTTGAAAAGACGATGTTTTCATTACAAACAAATGTATTGAAAAAACGTTGAAAAGGTTTTCCTAAATAAAAGCTGAATCTTAAAATCAGGAATACTGATTTCCTTAAGACGTTTTTCTTCACCTAAAAAAGTATATCTAATAAATAAAATTCTCGTGTCGCGATGTTTGTCACAATACAATACTCCTCCGAAACGGCTCGACAGATTTGTTTGAAATTTTTTGTGCATATCGTGTAGGTTAGAATGAATATAATTATTATTTATAGCATATCTGGTAGCAAATAATTATATAAATCATCATCTCAAGGTCAAAGTCAAACATTTATTTGCAGATTGTTACACAAGTTCGTATTATAGTATGATAGTGGCTAAACATAAAGAATTTTAAAATATGATTATGTAAGTGCTAAATGTTAAAGGTTAGATATAAGTTTAATGAATATTTTTATGTTGTTTATAGCTATTAGTTTAATTAATATAATATTGTGAAAGTTCCCACCATACGTGATATTATTATTTTTTTCGTTATAAGGTTGGTCTGTGGATGGGTGACCACCCGTTACATACCGAGTTTCCTCCGTGCCTCGGAAAGCACGTTAAGCCGTTGGTCCCGGCTGTCATTTGTAGATCTTTGACAGTTGTTACAGGTAGTCAGTGTTCCGAAAGTCTGACAACCAGTCTTCGTATTACCCAGTATTAACTGGGTTGTGGAGGTCAGATAGGCAGTCGCTCCATGTAAAATACTCTGATGATGAATGATGATGAATCTCTCTGATCTCTACTGATATTCAGCTGCATCCGGTTAGACTGGAAGCCGACCTCAACATAGTTGGAAAAAAGGCTAGGCAGATGATGATAATTTTATTAGTTTTAAGACATTTTGCTGCGCCCGAATAGGGCATGTACTCATTTGTTAAGCCTAGCGTGTAACTTTTTTGTACATTGTTCATTAAATGAATAAATATTTAATCATAACATAATAACATGCATTTTTTTACATTTATTTATTCCTTTTGTTTGTACATTTTTTTTATATTTATACATATTATTCAAAAATAAATTAAACATTTAAAATATAAAAAAACAGTAGCCCACTGGTATCGGGAACAGGGTCCAAGCTATCGGTAGTCAGGGTTCCAGAAAGAGCTAGGAACCTCCAAACCGTGCCGTGTCCTCATAAAACTTTCTGTATCAAACCCTTGATCCAACTGCCTAACGAGGCTGCTCAGGTGTTGGTCGAGGCTCTTGGCAATTAGGCCATTGGCCATAATTTTTCAATTATTATTATTCGAATTGAAGGAATTCTTGTTTTGTATAGAAGGATTCTCAATTAACCACCTTGTTTTTGGGGTGGGAAATCATCAAATAACTTCCCCCGCTCTGGGCGGAGCGGGGGGTAGTGTCAGACTTTTACTGACTAAAACCCACCCATGTTCCTTCTATTGCCCTTTAGGTACGTTCCGGGGCCGCGGTATCTCTTTCGAACAACCCGCAACCAATAAACCACCTTCACGTCCTTTCTAGTCATCTCATCTTTCACAAAGTCCATTAATCGTTTCTTTGGTCTTATAACCTTATTGTACACTAGCTGGGCCCAGTGGTTTTTCCCGTTGACCCTATTTTACTCAGTGATATTTTAAGCAATATAATGGTGAAGGAATTTTAGAAATCGGAACAGAAAAAAAGAAGAAAATAAAGATATCGAACATAAAAATCTAGTGGCATCGAATTCGCAAAGTCAGAGTTATTAAGAACCCTACTACATATTTACACAAAAACATAAATATACGGGAAAACTAATTATTTTCCCAAAGGTAAATACTAACTAAGCTTGTATAACGAAAAAGATGTTACACGTGTTATGGCTTCGGATATTAAGTGCCTAGTTATTTTTTGTGTTCCCTACGAGTAAAATCGGACCCTATTACTAAGACTACGGTTCCGTCCGTCTGTTCGTCTGTCACCAGGCAGTATCTCATGAACCGTGATAGTTAGACAGATGATTTTTTCTATTGCCGCTATAACAAGAAATTAAATGTAATTTAGTATACTAAAAAATAGAATAAAACAAATATTTAGGGGGCTCCCATACAACAATATGTTTTTTTATCGTTTTTATATAAATATATATAAGTGGCGCCCGCGGCTTCACCCGCGTGATGATAAAAAAGTGTCCAATGTGTTATTCCAGACTATAATCTACCTCTGTGCCAAATTTCATCAACATCCGTTCAGCCGTTTTGAAGTGAAAGAGTACCTAACAAACATCCATACATCCTCACAAACATTCGCATTTCAAATATTAGTAGAAAGTAGGATACAGTGATAGCATGGTACGGAAGTTTTTGTCGCGAGTCCGACTCGTGCTTGGCCGATTTTCTTGAGACACTACAGCCTCGGGAAAGATTAATCAGATTATCTTCAAGATTTGACAGCAGATTGTTTGATCTACAGACTCGAGGCTCTCGACGGGAAATCTTGAATCTAATCAAATTAGTATCGAATTTTGACACCGATTCCAAATACGTAACTGTCAAATTACCTGTTTGAATCAGATTCTATTCTCTTTTTTATTTACTGTAGGCCTACCATGACGTCTTAAAGCAGAACTTATTCCACTGGGGGAAAGAGATGGTGCTAGACACCCTGTATAGCTCTGTCTCTTTCCCTCAGTGGAATTAGTTAGTAGCTGATTTAAAATGCAAACCTTTTCTTAGCTGGTAGGTCAAAAATTACGCCAGTATTCTATTACGTACAATCCTACTAATATTATAAATGCGAATGTTTATAAGGACGTATGGATGTTTGTTACTCTTTCACGTCAAAACGGCTGAACGGATCTTGATGAAATTCGGTAGATTATGATCTGGAATAACACATAGGATACTTTTTTCCGATATCACGCGGGCGCCACCTAGTGTGACATATATCCTAAGGCAAAAATACTTTCACATTAGATTTAACAAAAAGGTTAACTCGTCTTGCGTCCGCTTTTTGAAACCGGTTTGGGGTAATATTCTCCCCTACTTTTCGGGACAATTGACAATCCTAAGGGACCATTCGAACCACACATTCTCGGTATGATCACCATACATAATTCAAATCTTATCCTACCCTCTTATGCAAAGCTAATTCTTTGAAAATTAGATTTAGAACATTCAACGAAAGTTCCCTCAGTAACGGATCCCGGATTAAGCTACACGAAACAGAATTAATTACTAGAAGGTAGAATGTATAAGCTAATTACGTATGAGGTAGTAAACAATGGTTCCTGTACAAGATGGCGAGTTTAATGTTTGCTAATTGCTTCCTCTTTCGTTTTTATTTTTATTTCCGCTAACGCAAAAGAACGCAGTATGTTTTATACAAAATTAAAGTTCTATTTTTCTGTAACTGACATATTTATAAAAAGAAACATTTTATTAAATGAGGCTAAGAATCAAGTCATTTTTAGACTGTTGACCTCTCAAGGACCGCCATTATTTACGTCAACTATCCGTCAAGCACCGCCGGGCGGGCTCTTATCGTAAACGTAATCTGATTTTAAGACTTGTCTTTACTACAAATACAGTTTTAAATCGGTCGGGGTTTGGTGGCACAAACTTGTGCCAGCGGGGCTCAACGGTAATACTTGTTTACTGGCACGTTTTTGTGCTGCCGGGGCTCTAAAGGTTAATAACGGTTTAAAAGTGCATTGAATTACGAACATTAGGTACCTGGTAGTGCAACTTGGCACACTAAGTGATAATCTCATCCGACACATACCTGCTATGAGAGAGCAGTGCTATCTAGAACATGACCCACATACTAGAATGTCCGAACTATTCCTACGACTGCAGATTTGAGGGGCTAATAAATGCCACTGACTTTGCTATTATGTAAACTCCCACAGGGTCCAACTATTCTAAAGAGCACCATTTACTCGAAACGTTGAAAAGCTAGTTGTCAAACTTTAAACTCCTGCTTGTTTTAAAAATGGAAAGAAGTGCAATCACTACATTTTGCAGAATGTTTGGTACTTAAAGCATATATTAAACTTATAATTTGAGTAAATATAATTATGTTGACACGCTGATGTCCATCCTCTTGGCGTAGAAAAACTAAAAAAAGTGTTACTTTTAGCATTATTTTTTAGTTTTGAGCAATATCGGATCCCGGATCATGTGAATCGAATGAAAATGAAAACGACATTTACCGCAAAAAAAAACATTATTACTTTCCGTACCTACGTTTTACTTGTATTTTTAATATCTACTCGTGCTCATAACGTTAATATTCTACTAAAGCACGAGAATAAATGACTTTCAAAATGAATTGAAAATTGTGGTAACAACGCGAATAAGCGCTAATAACGGAGGAAAGCGCTTTATTACCATCCTTAACTAAAGCTGTTAGCGCTAAAGCCGCTGAAGCGTGTACAACGCTCAAACGGTTTTCATCGCACTGATATTTCGTAGAGGAAAATTATTTCGGTCCGATGGTCGGTTTGGGATTCACGTTATGATGGCTAATCTGATTGGTATTCTCACGTGATTTAGTTTGCCAGGGATAATTTAAATCGAACAATATTTCAAAATGTCTTCAGCACATTCAAATATCGAATCTTGTTTTCCTCTATCCTATAACATATACTGTATTTATTTAACTTCCTGCTTTCCATATTTTATCTCCACATTTTAATGGTAAAAACAAGTTTTCTTTAAATAAAGTGTACTTTTTTTTCAGGAAAGGGGAACTGTGTTACCCCGAATTTATTATTTATATAGAGTTATAATATAAATCCAGGATGAAAAGAAAAGTAGCCTTATCTAGGTTGGCATTTCCATCTCAGATCTCAGACTACATAGTTGTTAAATTTCTTATCAATTCTATAAGTTGTTTAGGCGTAAAAAGATAAGAGAAGAGAATAAGATTAGCAACTCGTAGTCTTTGGGCCAACCCACCTCAAGTACAAATCACACTGACAAACAGAGCGACATATCCAACACCCCAGAGGGACACTACCAACATAACAAAAATCACGACCAGACAAAACGAGGTTCCAATTTTAAAAATAAAGACATTCGAAATTCGGTTCGGAAACGACAATATAAAAGGTGGGTATTATTCCGGATCCTCTGTTACCTCTACCCTCGTGACCTGTCACATGTCAAGTGCAGTTACATGCTTTCACGCTTATACGTTTATTTTATTATTGAATATACGAAGAAAATAAGTGTGATTTGTCTCTGAATACTTGGTGTTTATTACTTTCAGAGAGAATTTTATTTTGTCTGTGGTCACAGTAGACTTATACAAGGAATATATTTTTTTTATTTTAAGACGTCAACGGTTTTAAAAAACGGTTAATGTGTTTTAAGGAATGAATAAGTTGATCGTAATAGCTTCGCGCCCTTTTACAGAGGACATCCAATGCGATGTAGGTGTACTGTATCAATTCACCTCTACCTTATTCTTCGGGGATCACAGGCGTGTATGTGAGTTGAATTCAAATTTTAATACTCTACATAGGTACCCACTTTCCATTTCTGTGCTAAATCAACTGCTACCAATCAAACAACGATGACACGGTTGCCGCAGTGGCTGAGCAATCGGCTGCCGCGCTGCGTGTCGCGGGTTCGATCCCCACACGGAACAAATATTTGTATGGCCAACATATAGTTGTTTCGGGTCTGGCTGTTTGTGTATTTCAGTTTAAATGTTTGTGAACGCACCCACGATGCAGAAGAAATTCCTAGTGTGGGGCAACGTTTTTTATATAAAAAAAAAGTTTTATATAGGAACATAAGGTATCATATTTCAGAAGGGTCTGCTAGGGCGACTGCCTTCTGTGGTTGCGGGTTGTTCGAAAGAGAAACCGTGGCCCCGGAACGCCAAAGGCAAAAGAAAGAACATGGACGGGTTTTAGTCCGCCCATGCGGGAGGTTATTTAATTTTGATGA
This sequence comes from Ochropleura plecta, assembly GCA_905475445.1. Taxonomy (NCBI): domain Eukaryota; kingdom Metazoa; phylum Arthropoda; class Insecta; order Lepidoptera; family Noctuidae; genus Ochropleura; species Ochropleura plecta. Next base: position 13,496,626 of record FR997735.1, on the reverse strand, counting down.
TTATCCATTCAAATAAATAAAAAGAAAGGCATTATATTTATGAATTTTATTCCGTTCTTTTAATTTATTTCCAATTTTAAACTGGATTTTAGAAGCTAAGACCGAAATACATAAACTCCGCTGATTTCACTGAACACGTACTTGGTGAGACATGTTCCTGCCTCCATCTTGAACTTGTTGTTTGACAGTTGTGCGACAGTGACAAGAATCTCAAGGATGTTGAGCATTATTCCTGTCAATTACTGTCAAGCGTACGTTACACTTCAACTAACTCGTCTGTGCAGGCAGTAAAACACAGAACTAAAATAAATGTACTAAGTTTAACATTTCGATGCCTTTTTTCTTGACAAGCAGCGCCACCTTGAACTGAAAACTGAAAGTGGTCATACGTGCTTAGTTTGGTTTATTAGACTCAATAAATTACTAGGACGTCAGGTAAATTGTCCCAGGGATAAGTGACCGCCCGGCGTTTTTTTGAATATTTGTACAAAATTATTAATAATTACATTTATATTTGTGACTTAGCGGCTTTAGTTTTTTTTTTCTTTTTTTTGTAAAGACGCGAAATTATGCTCAAATTTTTATTACATCTAATAAAAAAAGTATCTAATGGATATGTAGACTTCTAACAGTGTCAATAGCGGCTTTAGTTAGCTTTGAAGACTTTTTTCTTTTTTACTGAGTATGGGAGTCAAATTGCAACTGACTGTACTTTTGCTTTTGTTTGAAATTAGTAGCAAACATTGTTCTGAGCTATTGTAGGAAATATCATGTAGTTAATTAATTAATCAAAAAAATGTGATATTAACGGGACATTTTTTAGATTTATTTTGAAAAACTGAAAAGAAGAGTTATTTTTTCTTCGAATTTTAATTTTGTTTTTTATTTAATAAATGTTTTACTACATTTTAGTTATGATTAATGAAAAACTTAAAAATTTTAATTGATAAACTATGATGTCGGCTTGTCAGTAAAAAAAAAAATAATGGAAAAAGATGAACAAACTTAAGAAATATCGTAAAAAAACTGCAGCACGTCACGCGTCTTTACAAAAAAAAGAAGAATTCCATAAAAAAAAAATAAAGCCGCTAAGTCGCAAATTTAAATGTAATTATTAATAATTTTGTACAAATATTCAAAAAACGCCTGGCGGTCACTTATCCCTGGGACACATTGTATAATGTTTTCTGTTATCATTTTACCTCTAATTTGTCCTGCCAAAGTAACTGTGATCTTTATTGCCGTAACGATAAGGTTGCTAATAGTTTACTGCTGAGAGACTTAAAACAAGGGCTAATAGTATATAGTTAGGTTAGTTTCATATGAGACCTTTCCTAGAGAGAATCACCAAGCCTTAAAAAGGTACAGCTATGCTTACTTTATGGTATATCTATTACACGTGGCCAACAGTGAGACAACGCTAGTATTTAATATGTCACGTCTCCTAGAGTAGAAACGTTCTCCTTTTGTGGGATTAAGTGGGGCCTGCCTGTCTTTCTGACTAGCTTTTGAGAATATGGAATAGGACACAAGTAAGTAAGTAGAATGTGTAGGTACTGGCTCAAGAGTAATAAATATCACATATTAAAAAAAAAACTCGCTTAATTAACGGTAAAGATTTTTTTTATGCTGGTAACCCTATTTCATAGTCGACTAGCTTTTGCCCGCGGCTTCGCTCGCGTTAAATTCGGGGTAACACAGTTCCCCTTGCGCCTTATTGATTTGTAATAGCAACGTTAAGTTTTCCCTTTTCTTCCCTCTTTCTCCCTCACATCCCACTTTAAAAAAAAACTGCCTATGTCCGTCCTGGTTCCCAACTATCTCTGTACCAAAATTCATCAAAATCGGTTTAGCCATTAAAGCGTGAAGAGGTAACAAACAAACAAACAAACTCACTTTCGTTTTTTTTAATTTTAGTAAGGATGTCGATTTGGTTTATATGTGGTTATAATTTGAATTTATTTTGTTTTGTGCCAGACATTTTGTGTACGCAGAGAGATATCTCCTTATTAGGGTTCCATACGGAAGTAAAAACAGAACCCTTATTGGATCACGCTGTTGTCCGTCTGTCTGTCAAGACCCTTTATCTCGGGAACGCGTGAAGGTATCGAGTTGAAAGTCTGTGGTCCCTTTGTGCTGCGAAAAAATCAACCCGTTAAGTCTACACAGTCAAAAGTTATGGCTGTTTAGTAAGTAGTACCTAAGTTTGTCGGGACCCTCAGTGCGCGAGTATGACTCGGTCTTGGCCGGTAGAATAACATAACCCAATTTATGATGCATTGTCATCCAAACATACATTCAGTCAAAAAAGTATCGGGAATGGATGATTTGTTAATGGTTCCAAATTAAAATTTTTGTTTTTTTTGTAGTTGTTAGATTGGCACAACTGTTTTCCATTTTGGCGCGGAGTTTGAGTTGCATCTGTTATTTATATTAAATACAGTGCTGGTTTTAGTAATATCATATATAGTGTGTATTGCGAATTTCATAATGGACAAAAATATCGAACAAAGAGTTTGTTTTAAATTTTGCATCGCCAATGGAATTTCGTGTTCGGAGTCACTGAAAATGTTACAGAAGGCTTACGGTGAATCGACTTTATCAAAAACTCGTGCTTATGAGTGGTTCAAAGCGTTCAAAAGCGGTCGAGATGTGATGGAAGATTTGCCTCGCTCTGGTAGGCCGTCAACGTCTGCAACTGAAGTTAACATCGCAAAAGTGAAGAAAATAGTGACTGAAAATCCCCATTCAACTCTGAGAGAGATAGCCGCCGAACTTTCTGTATCTTACGAGTCGATCCGTACCATTTTAACTAATCATTTGGGTATGAAACATGTTGCTGCTCGGCTAGTCCCAAAAGATCTGAATTATCTCCAAAAACTCAATCACATGAAAGTCGCTGAGGACATGCTAAAACGAGTCAGTTCGGACCCAACATTCATGAAACGCATTGTTACTGGTGACGAGACGTGGGTTTACGAGTTTGACATGCAAACTAGTCAACAAGCTTCGGAGTGGCGCCTTCCAACTGAACCGAAACCGAAAAAACCACGCCAAAGTCGATCAAAAGTCAAAGTCATGTTGACTGTTTTCTTTGACTATCGCGGTGTTGTGCACTCTGAATTCTTACCGGAAGGTCTAACGGTAAATAAAGAATATTATTTGAGCGTTATGCGGCGTTTAAGAGAGCAAATTCGACGAAAAAGGCCAGATTTGTGGAAAGAAAATTCTTGGATTTTGCACCACGACAATGCGCCTTCGCACAAGGCTATCATTGTGAACGAATTTTTGACCAAACACTCAACAAATACCATCCAGCAACCACCATATTCACCAGATATGGCTTCTGCTGACTTTTTTCTTTTTCCTAAACTCAAATTACCACTTCGTGGCACCCGTTTTCAATCGATAGGAGACATAAAGGAGAATTCGCGGCGAGAACTGAACTCAATTCCGGAAGCAGCGTTTAAAAAATGTTTTGATGAATGGATTATTCGTTGGCGCAAGTGTATCGTTTCCAAAGGAGCATACTTTGAAGGTGATAAAATAAATTTGGATGAGTAACAGACATTTTGTGTATTATTGATCTTTTCCCGGTACTTTCTTGACAGAGTAGTAAATGCAAAACTTCATCTCAATCGGAAGTTGGAATGTGAGTCAAATTTAACTTCTTAGATTTGGTGACATAAGTAGTTACAAGTAAAGCTAATAAATGCGTGTTTAAAAGCAGGATTACAAACACACTGACTAGCTACATTTGATTGATAAATGTAATAATCGTGCCATACCCTCTCCGGAGAATTCAGAGGCGTACTTATTATTTATTATTAACTAGCTTTTGCCCGCGACTTCGCTTGCGTTAAATTTGGGGTAACACGAACTGTGTTACCCCTTTCCTGATTTGCAAGTACCTGCTACCTGTAGTTTTTGCCCTTGCGCCTTATTGATTGTAATAGCAAAGCTAAGTTTTCCCTTTTTGTCCCTCTTTCTCCCTCATTATTCTTTGTCTTTTTTTTAAACCATGCCCCGCACAAGGATTTACTCCTGTATCTTGAGTGTGTTTACAAACATCTAAGCTCACATACACAAACAGCTAGACCCGGGACAACTATCTGCAGCGCAGCCTGCAGTCGATCGCTCAGCCACTGCGCCAACAGTGTCGCCATTATATAGATTTATACTTATACATTATATAGATTTACTATTATAGATTTATACGGAAACTGTTGATCCATAATGTAAAATTCTTGACATTTTTTTAAATATAATTTGCAAAGGTTAGTAGCGTCAATTTTGTTTCCTTTTCAAGTAGGTATGTTTTGGATATTTGCCAACATATCGGTTACTAATGTGCCTTAGGGAGAATATTTTATAAAGAAACAGCTGCGTTTGAAGACATAAATATATATTACAAAATATCTATATGACAAAAATATATTCTTGTTAAAAACTTGAAAAATCAATACTTATATTATAAATATATTTGCGGGAACTACGCACAGGCAAAGCCATGAGCTAAGATAAAACTTAACACAATTTAAAAAAACAAAGCCTCAAAATATGTATAAACTAGCTGGCGCCCGCGGCTTCGCCCGCGTCATATCGAAAAAAAAGTCTACCTCTGTGCAAAATGTCATCAAGATCCGTTCAACCGTTTTGACGTGAAAGAGTAACAAACATCATAGTTTATTATTCGTTTATTATATAGTTTATTACTTCTCTTTCTCTGTCTCTTGCATGCCTGTCAATGTTTAAGGTTACCTTTACTACTTTTGTTTTAACAGCTTAGAATAGCGCATTTATAATTTCTAATATATGTTGTGGAAAATGTCGTAGGTTATACATTTATAACTATTGTATATTTATAACTTAGTATAAGATTCATGTATAACTTTTTATTTTCCCAAATAAATAAAACAAAAAAAAAATAACATTCGTACATCCATCCATCCTGACAAACATTCGAATTTATAATATTAGTTTTTCATTTATTTTTTTTATTTTAATATTTATATTGCACCATATCAGCCTACTTCAGTAAACTGCCGAGTAGCTAATACCCAAAGCTAATTTTCGACCTAGAACTTAAAGCAATCCAAAAACACAAAACCTCAGAATACTATCTATAAAACAAAAACTTGACGCAAAAATTGTTCTAATAAAAATGTATGACGAACTTTGACGTTAATAAAAACATATTAGAACCATTACTTAGTACGCCGAATAAAATTCAATTGACGTAGCTTCTCACCGAACCTATAATTTTCCAAGAATTATTAGACTTCGTTAAAGTCTAATTTCCTATTACACTGTTTCTTTTATCGATAAACATGTATCAGGAAACTCGCTGTAGAATTACGTTCCTTGAACGATCAATCATTGGTCGGGTTCAAGACCTATAAGGTGTAACAGTACCCTTAACGAAGCGGAAAGGTACTTACTGTCCTCTTCATTGTGATATATTTTTTGTTCTTGAAAATACCTGGGAAACTTCTAGTTTCGGAGATATTAGAAGTCAAAGACGGCACGGATCGAAATGTCGATCGATATTTGTAAGGCCTATAACAGTTGTTCCGGGTCTGGCTGTTTGTGTATGTGAGTTTTAAATGTTTTTCATAATATATATCTTTTTAGTGTATTTAAAAGTATTATGTTTTTTTTTGTGTTTGAATTTATATTGGGTTTGATGCCTTTTAGAATAAATAAACAAATCCTACTAATATTATAAATGCCAATGTTTGTGAGGATGGATATTTGGATGTTTGTTACTCTTTCACGTCAAAACGGCTGAAAGGATCTTGATGAAATTTCGCACAAAGATAGATTATAGTCTGAAATAACACATAGGATAGTTTTTTTTCGAAATCACGCGGGCGCAGCCGCGGGCGCCAGCTAGCAGTAAATACCTTTACTTTAAATACTTTCCTGACCCCGTACTATTCAATGCAGCCATCAGCACAATGTTTTGAGTGCGTAACATTGAGTTCTGACACAAAACGTGATTTTTCACACAAATACAGTCAATTTGCAGCATTTTTTTTTTGCGTAGATGACTAAGTCTGATGTACAGAATAAATTGTTGATGGGTTTGTGAAGACTTCGTACACACCCTATATAAGGCCTACTTCACCAGGAAATATTTGCTCGCCTCTGAAAAAACGTAACTACTTTGACCATGACTCCTATGGCAAGCATTTCGATTTTAATTTACCTATTTATTACATTTTTGCATGTGCTTCTGGAGAACATACCCGTACCGTACCGTAAAAAACGCAAAAAGTGCTAGTGTTTTGTTTTCTTCAAATACCCAAACCATCTTATACCTTATGACGACCAACCAACCATCTTATAAGTACTTTACTAGCTTTTGCCCGCGGCTTCGCTCGCGTTAAATTCGGGGTAACACAGTTCCCTTTGCGCCTTATTGATTTGTAATAGCAACGCTAAGTTTTCCCTTTTCTTCCCTCTTTCTCCCTCACATCCCACTTATTTTTTTAAATTATTCTATGTCCGTCTCCTGGTTCCCAACTATCTCTGTAGCAAAATTCATCAAAATCGGACTAGCCATTAAAGCGTGACGAGGTAACAAACAAACTCACTTTCGCTTTTATAATATTAGTACCTAAGGATCTTATACCTTACGTGTGACTAAAATCTGTTTAGCATTTTCGACATGAAATGTAGCATTCAGACTAACAGACTTTCATACTAATGAGTTTATTAAGTGTTTCCTAATAGATTTCCTTTGACAAAACAACGTTTTACACTAACAAAGAGGATAAAAAGCAAAATGCTAAAATATGAAACAAAAACTGATATTATTGGAAACGTATTAACAATGTATATTAATTTATAATGCTTTGAAATTAGCAGCGTTGGGTTATTATTTTGAAAGCAATGAGATTATTTATGCCAGCTTTACGAATTTCAAGAAACTCTGTTTATGTTAATGAAATAATGTAAAATATGTATTGTTTATGAAGCGAGTATTTTAGGCTGCTAACGACTTATAATTGTATTGAAAACCGTCTTTTGACTGTGAAGTTCAGTTTACCTATATAAATTCGAACAATCTTCACATTGGTAATACTAGTTTCACACAGATATTAAGAAATGAAAATGGATAAAAAACCATTATTATACTATATGTAGATTACACCTGTTAACCATAACCAACATAAATATGACTTTTGTCAAAATTAGTTAACAACATTTTTTTTAAACCAGTTAATTGTATAGCTAATAACCTCGGAAAACTTAACACAGAACAAACATATACCACAAGAACACAGCCGCCATACACTTAACTACCACTAAGACAGCTTTTCTCATTTAGAGGAGTCAAACAAGTCGAAAGGCTTTTTCCCAAACTTTTCACAGCCACGCTAAAAGAGGCGTTTCAAGAAATTAACCCTGGCAGGATGTACAGACGCCAGCAGGTCAAGCTACCCGAAACTGTCAATTTTTCCTAATGAACCAAAGAAATAAAGTCGAAAATCTATCAAAGAAATCTGACAGATTGTAGTAGCTTGATGTGCAGGCGTCTGTACCTGACAACATTGTTCTTTTTTTTTCCTGAGCAGCGAGTTAGGTCTACTACTAGATCAACTGTGTCATATCAGTTTCCAATTCGTCTTATCATTGTATTTGGAGGTGTGGTAATTAAATATGTCCATGAATACATATACCTCGACTAGATAGTCTTTTTCCAGGCAAGACATCATAAAGAAGTTGCTTGACGCACAGAGAATGGCTGGAAGAGCTACCGATCTATGAAAAACTTAATGAAGTGAGCTCTCCCTCTTTCACTTAAACGGAAGCTTGTGGACATTTATATACAGATCGTCGGAAATCCACACTTGGAGTCTGTCAAAGGGCTATAAAGCGAAGTATAGATACTGGTGGTGGTTGTAGTGTCAAACTTACGGAACAGAAACTTCGCTCCAAAAGCCAAATAGCTGATGCTGGCCTTAAAGCTATTATATATAAAAGAAATGGAACTAGGTTGGTCACATCTGCCGCATGTTGGAGGAGCAAGAAGAAACGGCAACGAGGCAGGCCCAGAACGAGATAACGGAATGAGCTGAACACTTTCTCAAAAAATTGGCATACAGTTGCACAATATCGCAAGGCAATGTTTTATAATACTTACTTAATTTTTGCTAAGTGACTGACATGTCAAGTGTACAGTTGCGATAAGAGTCATAAAACAAATAACTGACAAGGGTTCCATTTTTGGCTCCAACTAAACTCAAAACGTGTATTCACAGACATTAAAAATTTAAAACAAAATGGAGAGTGCTGGCCGAATAAATGTACCTATGGGAAAGTGACAGCTGTCACAAAATTTGTATTGTTCATTTGTCTCATTATTCCGTACGGTCCTACTCGTTGTATCAATTATCGGGTAATGATTTGTAAGCTACTATGGCGTACTATAATGATTTAAATATTTATTGTGGCCCTATAGTTTCTAATTAAATGAAAACTTGGCTATACTTGTGCAACACTAATCCAAAACTTATGAAACTTTAAAAGCGATGTGGGGTAACCTTGACTAATTAGCTAATCAATGCTAGGCGAATAATTATGAAGCTTTTGTAGATGTTCGATAAATCTTATGGGGCGGAAGGAGATTAAAATCTTTTGGAAACGTTTCAGTCTTAACATATAACATCAAAGGCCACGATTCAGATCTGTCTAGTAATTTTGTGCTTTTGAGATTAAGATGATAAATTATGATTTTACTTCAATAATGATATTTGCGTTCAAAATATTATTAATTAATACACTTTATGCTTTTAATAAACTGCTTGGTTACAGTATAAAAGCTCGTTCATTAACAAAAGTATATTGCTAATACGTGACGAGCAATTGCTTCAATACATACTACATAAAGTAAACTCATTAATACATAATTACATAAAAAATTACTTACCTACGTAACGTAGATAAGTAACTATGCTTAAAAATGCAATAATATGTGGTAAACAGAAGGTTTAAGAGTTCAGGTGAAATAATTAATATCTAGAGAATCTAATCATGTTTAAATATAACAGGAAAATTTACCGTTTTTTTTTATAAATGAGTGTAATATTTGTAAAAGTAAGATTAAATTAAGAAATTATGAATTAAATATAAAGTATTTTATATTTTATGTTACGCGCTAACTGTTAGCTTTTTACGTTGAAATAAAATATAGACTGTTGTTTATCTTAATTGGATTCCAAAGACAATATATGCGTACAAATCTCAAAAACTAAAAAACTCAAACTAAATAAAGCACTTACCTCTCGAAATAATTTTCAGGACGACCGCTCGAACGTCCCTACACGCGTTCACTTCAAAAAACTTATTTAACACAACCAAACCAAAAAATCTTAACAAAATGTTCACATTTGTGTATATCATCCATAAATTTTACCACATCACTTCACGAATGTATCGGAAAAACTCGAATCGAAAGAAGTTTCGCTTTTACGCCTTCGGTTTTGTTCTGAAATTAAAAATTTACGCCGTGTTCAAGAGACGCGGGAACACAAACGACCGATGAGGTGGGAGTCGTTGAGTGAACTGAAATAGGTACTACTGAAATGTGGGAACGGAACGGTCTAAGGGCGGTTTCAGACGTACGATGTACGCTACGTCGTTGACTTTAAAGTGCAAACATTTCATTGAATGGAATTGTGAAGGATCTTTTTCTTGTGGTGTGGTAAGGGTTCCGGTCGTTGTATTGTTTCTTTTTTTTTATTGAATATGGATGACATTTGATTATAAAATGGTGCCATTGCTTGCATTGAGGTTTATAGCCGAAACAGAGTTTTGTTTAAATTTGTATTTTAATTACAGAACTGTTTATGAAGGACTGAAATACGAAATTTTCGTAACGCAATTCATGGAGCTACATGGTGGTCTCCTATTTTTTGTGTGTGACGTTTTTTTTTGTATGCATAGTGTTTTTTTTAAACGTTGCCCCGTCTTACACTCACCTTGATATAAATAAAGAACTATGCACCGTAGGAATTGTCACAACAAAACAGTCTGTTTATACCCTTTCTCACCGTGTATTTAAAGTCATTTGCGCTCTGCCTTATACAATAATTTTTTAAATACGTTGCCCACAATAGGACTTTCTTCTGTATCGTGGGTGCGTTTACAAACATTTAAACTCACGTATACAAACAGAGACCCGGCACAACTATCTGTAGGCCATACAAATAATTGTTTCGTGCGGGGATCGAACCCGCGACACGCAACGCAGCAGTCGATCGCCCAGCTACTGCGCCAATCGTGTCGTCAAAGCAAAGTTCTGCGAGATCGAACTACGTATAAAATAAAGTTCAATTTGAAATTGAAAAATTTACTTTACATAAAGACAAGGTCAAATTTTATCATTCGAAGTAACAAACGAAACGAAAAATATATAAAAGTATCGTGATTAAAGTTTGTGGTATTTTCTGAAGTATTTATGTCTCCTATTTTTTGGCAGCAAGGTTGGCGCAGAGGCTGATCGATTGACTACTGCGCTGCGTGTCGCGGGTTCGATCCCCGCACGGAACAAATACGACGTTGTACGACCGGGTAGTTGTTCCGGGTGTGGCTGTTTGTGTATGTAAGTTTAAATGTTTGTAAACGTACTCACGGTACAGGAGAAATTGCTAGTGAGGGTTTAAAATTAAAAAAAATGACAATTGACCTGTGATTTAAATCAACGTAAAAACTAAAACTAGACATAATTTAAACATCTGACCTGTATGTTAATGTGGAACATAATTACTATGTATACATAAAACGTGACCATAATAATACCTTCAGGCATTTCCCGTGCAAATTATACTAAGTTCCAAGTAACACAAACATTGAGTGTTGATTTACAAACATCCGCGTTTGTGCTTGTTGTTCCGCTGTACTAACGTAACGTTGGTTGCGAGAATTTTAGCAGCATAAGGAATGTGGTATATATTAATGACGGGCCTGTTGGTCTAGTGGTTAGTGGCCCTGACTGCTGAGCCGGAGGTCGTGGGTTCGATTCCCACCCAGGACAAACTTTGTGTGATGAGCATGATTGTTTGTTCTGTGTCTGGGTGTGATTTATCTATAATATGTATGTATTTATAAATTATATAAGTATGTATATCAGTTGTCTGGTTACCATAACACAAGCTCTGCTTAGCTTGGGATCAGATAGCCGTGTGTTAGTTGTCCCAAGATATTTATTTATTTATAATGACCTGGTTTAACATCTGTGGGTACACACACACACACACATTTCACCACCACTAACCATGACAATCTACCATTGGATTTTTCAATTGTCGATCTAAATATTAGGAATTGATGTTGAGGAGCTAATCCTTACTAATATTGTAAAAGCGAAAGTGAGTTTGTTTGTTTGTTACGTCTTGACATCTAAATGTCTAAACCGATTTTGATGAGTTTGGTACAGAGATAGTTGAAACCCTGGAGTCGGACATAGGCAATTTTTTTAAAGTGAGAAATGAGGGAGCAAGAGGGAAGAAAAGCGACAACTTAGCTTTGCTATCACAATAAAATAAGACGCAAGGGCAAAAACTACAGGTAGCAGGTACCTGCAAATCAGGAAAGGGGAACTGCGTTACTCCGAATTTAACGCGAGCGAAGCCGCGGGCAAAAGCTAGTAGTTAAATAATAGCAGCCGATTAGGACGGTCTTTAGTTTAAGCCGCGCTATACAATAACCACTTTATCCAGACATTTAATTCGCAAAAGGTTTTGCCAAAAACAACAGCCCACCGGCTGCAATCTTCGTCAAGCCCTTTATTAACATCATTGTCTAATCAAACTCGCGATATCTAATCAGCATTATCTATTTCCGGTCCGAGGCCGACCACAAATGCCTCACTGAAACGCGGTCAGCTCCCGCGGTCAATTAATAATTCTACAGCGCCTATAATTGATTGTTTTACATCCCAAATAGCCGTGAATTGACCGCACGTTGGCAATGCAGATCGATTGCAATATAACTTTACTACAAGCTTCACCAACATAATTTTTTTTTAAATAAAATAAATGGCGACAGGTCACTGGAACAACTTGTGATCCACGGATGCCCCTCAAGTTAAAGGGGAAAATATAGAAGTCCGTGATTAGACCTGTTCTACTGTATGGGTCAGAATGCTGGGCTGTAAAAAAGGTGGATAAAAAACGATTGCATTTAGCGGAGATGAGAATGTTGAGATGGATGTGTGGAGTGATAAGAATGGATAAAGTATGGAATGAGTATATTAGAGGAAGTTTGAAAGTTGCGTCTGTTACAGAAAAAATGAAAGGGAGTCGTTTGTCTCGGTATGGACATGTATTGAGGAGGGACGAAGCACATGTGAATAAAAGAGTGATGGATCTGAATTCTGAAGGACAGAGAGCCAAATAAAAGATGGATGGATTGTGTAAGGAATGATTTGAAGGAGAAAGGTGTAAATGATGCCGTGACGTCTGATAGGGGAGAATGGAAGAAGAAAACGTTTTTGGGACAAGGGCAGGAAAATGATGATGGATATCGCCAAATACAGGGTGTAAACGAACCCATAACCTAGCCGTTATCCACGTAATCTTGCATGTAATTCTTTCCTCAGTCATCAGTACTACTAACAACACAAGAGAAGTATTAAAAGTCAACTACTACTTAGCGCAAGAAATAAAATTAACTCCTAAAATTTTCTACTACAGTTGAAACGCGCGGCCATGATGGGAGGTCATTTAATCACAATTTAACTTTTTAAAGTCTAATTTTCATCTCTTTATAAAATATTATTCAAGCAAAAATTGGAAATACATTATTAAAACCTTTGCGAAAATTAAATTACTTTTCAAATAAAAGTGTTTGTTTGACACATGGACTTTGATGTCACTACCGGCACTTATTTCAGACATTGCGCTGTGAGTTTCCGTACCGTTTCACATAAAAACACCCAACATAAAATAATGAATTGTAAAATAAGTGCACTTATTTTCAACAATGTGGTCATTGTTTAATGGTTCAGGACAAAGCTTATTACAAATCTTTGCATTGTTTGCATATTCCCTATTCAAAATGTCAGAATGACTGTTAGACAACGTGACTTTAAGCTTTGTTAGGCGTCTTTTTACATCTTCTATCGCTTTTATATTCACATCCGTTTTCACATTTAAATTTTATGGTTTTAATCTTAATGTTTCATTCATCTCAGGTTGTGTCTTCCAGTGCTGCTGTTTTGCTGACAATACTTGTCGAACATGGTCATCTGGTAGATATTATACATACAGGAATTCTTCATTAAAAATTAAAGAATTCCAAGAATTGAAAGAGAGTTCTTTCAATTCGACTTGACTCAAACCCTCTTTTCCTCCATAAAAAAGTTGAATAATTATGACATATACCAGGATGACCACACCATGATGTATGTAACAGATTTATTGTATGACTAGCAAGTCATCCAATAAATGTACTAGGCTAACATGAAATCGCCGGATATAGAATGATTCTTGTATTTCGAACTTGCCACTAATGGCGGTTATTTCCAGAATCACCCTAGAAGCTTTTATTTATGCTAATTACCTAACAGTCTAACATTTCAGAGCTCTACTGCCTAGCGAATAAAGTTCAAAATCGTTGTATCAAAATTATTATTGTGAAAGCGGATGACGTTCTGATTTTTGCATCGGATCATTGGTTTAACCCCTTTTTCAGCGGTGCGTGAAGATGTGTAGGCGTATTTTGATGCTTGACACCCTAAGAAAGGCAATCTTGTGTTTCAATATACTTTATAGGATTTTATGATTCTAACCAAACCATTTATAATTTATTTAAAAAAATGGCATTAAATATTACCTTAAAATAAAAAAGCCTTTTATCTCATGCTTAATTAAATAGTAAGTAGAGATTGACAATAATTTAAATAATGCAAAATTTAAATTAAATTGTTTCTTTTATATAACCAATATAAAAGAAACAATTTAATTTAAGAATTTATTTCATCTAATTAATATTACCTAAATAATTGATTCAACTACATTCTCTAACATTTTTTAATTTTAATATTAATTACATTAAATATTATTATAATAATAAAAACTAAAAATTTTTGTTCGGGTTACTATTTTGTTTTGTTATGTAATTAATTTCATAATTGGATAAATTTTACTATACGTAAAATTAATCGTTATAACGCTTTCAATCAATATTTTAATCCTACATTTAAAAAATCGAGTACTAGTGCCCAACAAATGCAATTAATCACTAAGCTACTTCCCCTAGTATCACTATTCTGGGCGGCAAACTGTAAAATGTGCAGAAACAGCTCGAAGTAATGAAGAGAAATAAGTTATCCAACTAACAACTCCAGCTGAGTTGAGTGGCAAACAAAATTAGTGGATGAACATTTTTTTCTCGACTAAGGTTATTTTTTGTGAAGCTTAGATAAATGTACTACTTTATTAACAAAATAATTAAAAATCTTTGGTGTATTAGTCGAAAATGTTTGGGTTAGGTTGGGTTTGGGATAGGTTCGGGTTAGGTTCAGGCTAGGTTCAGGTTAGGTTCGGGTTAGGTTCGGGTTAGGTTCGGGTTGGGTTCGGGTTAGGTTCGGGTTAGGTTCGGGTTAGGTTCGGGTTAGGTTCGGGTTAGGTTCGGGTTAGGTTCGGGTTAGGTTCGGGTTAGGTTCGGGTTAGGTTCGGGTTAGGTTCGGGTTAGGTTCGGGTTAGGTTCGGGTTAGGCTCGTGTTAGGTTCGGGTTAGGTTCGGGTTAGGTTAGGGTTAGGTTCGGGTTAGGTTCGGGTTAGGTTCGGGTTAGGTTTGGGTTAGGTTCGGGTTAGGTTCGGGTTAGGTCCGGGTTAGGTTCGCGTTACGTTCGGATTAGGTTAGCTTAGGTAGTTTAGTAGTAATTAAAAAACAAGTACCGAAATATCTTGTACTACCGCCAAGATCGTTGCACGCGTGTCTTAGCCCAGGCCGATCCGTCAATGTCAGTATATGATATTACCCATAAAGGGGTTGTGAGAACAACCCCATTACCCAAGACAAAACAGTTTCATTCATAAAAATAACTTTTTATGTATGAAACTAAAACCGAAAAATAAGCAAAAAGTTAGGTTGACCATCGATAAGTTACAAAAATAATTCAATACGGCAAGTTATGTAGATTAACCTTGAAAACAAGCCAATTTTATCTTATTTTGCATAAAATGTAGGTCACGCTTGGTGAAAACTAGCAAGCAATCTTATCAAAAGCACGATCTTTTTAGCTTTGATTTTGGCACGTAAGTGTCCTTATAGAGCATAAAGGGCGTCCTCGGTGCCACGCGGCGGATTAATGATAACATCGCGTGTCGAATAGCAAAGCTGTACTGGCAATGGACACTAATGGGTAGGGCACATACATAGCCCGAAGCACTGTTTGAGAAAAAAATCGTTCTCGAGTGGCATCCCCGCACCATTTGGACAGATAATGTTGTGTATGTTGCGGGGAGTCGCAACATACACAACATTATGAATGAAATGAATCAGTGGATATTCACAGGCTAAAATGATGATGATGATAAAGTAATAATAACAACACGGGCAAGAGGTTCAGTTCAGTTTTGCAATCTCGTCAATATTCAGGAGGTGGTCATAAAAGACATATGCACAGACATTACAGGTATTTAGAAGCCCGAAAGGAGATCTGATTAGACTGGAAACCGATATCAACATTGTTAGGAAAATTCTATGTAGTTGACGGATGCGGGGACAAAAACACCCATGAATATAAACAACTTTTAAATGAGAGCCTCTACTCTCAAGTCTCATTAACTTTGTAGTTCCTATAGGAAAAGTTGTTTATTATGGTGTACATTATTACCTGCTCACATCCCTTGAATCCGGAATGATTGTCCAAGTTAAGCTTAATTTTAACTACAAAAGTAGAGTAGATAGATGTAACAGAGATGTACCTACTGCGAGATTATAGGCCAGTCGACAGGACTGGCAGGGTAGGGGCAAAAACATCCGCAAAAAGAATGGTGTACCCAATTTCGCCAGTTATGTTTAAGTCCTATGTAATAGGGGGCGCACCTATAGCCATCAATGGGGACGAATCTAGACTCCGTAGCTGCTACTAAGAAATACTTGATGGAGTACCTAATTACAATTTCCCTTTTTTTTGCGGACGAACTTCCCCCGCTCTGGACGGAGCGGAAGCGAGTGTCAGACTTGAACTGACTAAAACCCACCCATGTTTCTTCTATTGCCTTTTATGTTCCGGGGCCGCGGTATCTCTTTCGAACAGCCCGCAACCCCGGCAGGCGGCGGCCCTGCCAGGCCCCTCTGTTTTACTGAAATCTCTATGAGGCGCGCGTGGAACACTAACGCGCCGTCAACATTTGCTTGTTGTCTGTAAGTTTAGGTACTATAAGTGACCTCCACAAATGTCCTTTTTTAGTATTGTTCATCGTGTCGTTAAGCACCTTGGGTTACGAGTCTAGCTTCACGATAACTGACAAATGCTTGCACTGATTGGACAGGTCCACTCAAATATGTGCCATTTCTAATACTGCATAGTGCTTATGTAAGTTGATTAAGATTTTTGTCTGGACTTTAAAAGGGTCTGTTTCTTCTCAACCTACCAACGGCGGCCTCATCTAGTTTTAAAAATAAAAATGACGCGTAAAGGTGTTTTACCTTTACATGCACTTTTGAATGTCAAAAAAAAAAGAAAAAGATGCTGCTACAGTCCCAGTCACAAGACATAATAACTTGTGAAAGTACTGTAGTTGCCCATTCCAAAGCGAAGATCTCTATGGAGAAGAATGAGCAAGAAACTTCATGGAGACTCTTTTATATAATAAATTTTTTTTCGAAATCATGTTTACATCGTTCATGTTGAGATTATTTATTTATTTATTAAAACTTCATGCACAATTTTAAAAAATCACTGTACAAAGGTGAACTTAATACCTTGGGCATTGTCTACCAGTCAACCTTAGGTGATGCAGAGACAAAAACATAGTAGGTGCTTTATGATAGAAATTTCAGATTCTGTCAATACATATATACATACATAGACAACAAACAAAACATAGATTATCTATCCTTTAGCTCAATCGAATACCTATTTCTAGATCTGAACTCATACATTTTTTTCAAGTAAAAGTGTGGGTAAAAGGCATACCTTATACACGATTATTCAAATCATCCGCAAATTAGCATCTATTTGAGATTCTAAGAAGATCATGGGAATTTATCAGTGGAGGCTGGGGTGATTTTTTTTCTCTATGTAGTTTTACATTTCTAATGCTTATAAAGCTTTTCCAAATCTTATTTGTTTAGGTATTATTTAGTTTCTTCGAAATATAACTTTACAGCTAAAACACAAACAAACAGCATAACATAACGCCTCGCCCTCCCCGAAGAGATAGATCGAATCCAACAATATTAGTGCAATATGGCCCCTTCATTCACCATTTCTAAGGTCCATGTAATACGGGCGAGCCTATTACCATCAAGCGCACACAAATCCAGCCATCCTTGGCTGTTGCCAACAAGTTGTAAACCACTAAACCGCCTCTGGGTACCGCGGTACCCAAAGCGAAAATATCGATGATCGCCATGGGACCCAGTGAGACACAGTTTAAAAAATGTTATAGCTATCGTTGTACCTACTTGTTGTCTATAAAGAGTATTTTATATAGTCGTTCTCTATGAAATTACTAACCGAAACAGAAATGGTTAAGATTATTTGTAATTTTAACCATTTGTATTTAAACGATTTCCCTTCAATCTGTACCAAAACAAGATACTTACCTACGTATACAATTAAATGTCCACCCCGAAACACAAAAGCAAAAATGACGAAAAACGTCACAAAAAAAATATCCAATCAAAACTGCAACAACACCAGAAATAAATTCAAGTCATGTCGTACACGCCACGGTCGTTCAACTAACAATCGTTCGTTTTACAAATTGTACATGTTTCAGCCGATCTCCTTTGTTGGTCCCCGAAGTGTCCAAACGTCCGGAGCGTTTGAACAAAACTTATTTTATGGGTATAAGTTTGCTGAAAACTTGCTACTGGACAAGTTTGTACGCCCGATGTCATAAGTTTTTGTTGCCGGTTTGAAGTTTGTTTTTCTTGTATGGATTTCTTGTAAAACGGAAGTTGAAATAATTTGAAGAGAAAATTAAAGGCTCTGTTTTTTTTAATAAGCATACGGTAGAGAGGGATTGGAATCAAAAGAAACTTTTGGCACTTCTTACAGATTGATCTATTATATTGACTGTATGCACAAGAAGTTGTTTTTTTAAACAACTTCTTGTGCATACAGTCAATATCGTTACATAAACGTCAATCGATATTTTATTTTTTGCCAACTTTACTTAAGTTAACAAAATGTGTGGACTATTAGGCATCATAGGTACTTAACAAATTCACAGCATGGTTGGCGCAGTGGCTGGGTGATTGACTGCTGCGCTGCGTGTCGGGTTCGATCCCCGCAAGGAACAAATATTTGTATGACTTACAGGTAATTTTTCCGGGTCTAGCTTTTTTCGCATGTGAGTTTTAATGTTTGTAAACGCACCCACGATACAGGAGAAATTCCTAATGTAGGGCAAAGTTTTTTAAAAAAAGAGCCTTACAATTTTAAATGGTTTATACCGTAATCGCATTCTGTAGCTCGTAGTCTACATTCCGAACTAGTACCAAACAATAATCAGTACTTTACGTCATAGATATCAGTGTTGCCCAAAAGCAACACAACTAATTTTCATAATTTTGTTTTGTTTGTACAAATTCACAGAAATTCGTGTATTCAATATTTTTCGAATCTTCTCCAATCCAAAAAGTCAATGAAATCTCAGTGTATGAGCGATAGAGGGTCAAGCAAGTTTAGCAGAAAAATATTTTAGCAAAAGTAAATCATGTCCAAAAGATTCAACGAACGTTCCCGCCGAAGGATACGATACATAAATGTAGTAGATATCAATGTAGGTAGGTACCATTCATGGTAGATATCTTGATATTTTACGATTGTGGTCCTTACCTACCTAAACCTTATCCTTACACCGTACTAAAGCTTCGTCAAAGTTTTCCAACGTCTGACTCTTAATCGCTTGAATGTTGCTGCTCCTAATCATATCAACTGATCTGTTCAATTAACAACTGATATGTTCAATTAACAACTGATATGTTCAATTAACAACTGATATGTTCAATTAACAACTGATTTGTTCAATTAACAACTGATCTGTTTAATTAACAACTGATATGTTCAATTAACAACTGATCTGTTCAATTAACAACTGATATGTTCAATTAACAACTGATATGTTCAATTAACAACTGATTTGTTCAATTAACAACTGATCTGTTTAATTAACAACTGATATGTTCAATTAACAACTGATCTGTTCAATTAACAACTGATATGTTCAATTAACAACTGATCTGTTCAATTAACAACTGATATGTTCAATTAATAACTGATATGTTCAATTAACAACTGATCTGTTCAAGTAACAACTGATATGTTCAATTAACAACTGATCTGTTCAATTAATAACTGATATGTTCAATTAACAACTGATCTGTTCAAGTAACAACTGATATGTTCAATTAACAACTGATATGTTCAATTAACAACTGATCTGTTCAATTAACAACTGATCTGTTCAATTAACAACTGATTAGTTTAATTAACAACAGATCTGTTCAAATAACAACTGATCTGTTCAATTAACAACTGATCTGTTAAATTAACAGACGGTTAGAGTAGTGACTGCTGCGTTACGTGTCGCAAAATCGATCCCAGCAAGGAGCAAATATTTGTATGGCCCACAGACATTGTGAAAATTTTCTTTCCATTTTTACAAACAGTTTTTGTTCAACAATAATTATTCCTGCAGGCGACCTTTGAGTATATGGTTTAATTTAAAATCTAGGTTTCTCATTAACGAAAGTGTAAGCACACACTGCTCGCAATTATTTTATAATAATGAAAATGAAACGGGGTATGATAGCGCCAACAATCGAAAGGATGAATATTCCGTTGGACGTGTCTGTAAATTATATGAATTGTATTAAATGGAACTTTTTTTCATAGCATGTTACCTAATATAAATAATGAACTCAATTTATTACCTATTACTCAAATTATTTAAATATTCAAAAGATTTATACAGCGGGAACATTCGGAATATTAGTTGTTAAACTGACATGGTCACTAAAATTATTGATAAGGGTGTTGATTCTGTTGTCCCAAACTAAACTAAATCTACTCTAAAAATCACTTAAATTTAGTTTATTCCTGTCAAACAACATTTCCTATTCTAAAAATTATTTGAAGTGTAACATCTTAACTATACTATATGTAGTCTGACAGCGAAAATGTCAGTTTAGTTACTCAATTTAGAGAAAAGCGCAACCTTACTCTTCTATAAAATAGACGCTTTTCACCAAAAATAGCGCGACTAAAATCGTGTGAAATTAAAGTAGATGAGATTAGGTATGTCATTTTAACCTTAGTCTAGTTTAATCCGGTGGTTTGACGGAATCGGCACCATTAATTGAAACAGGAACCATGTTAACTATTTATAGTTATCGATATTTTGGCACAGTTGCATAGTTGCAGCGTCATGATCACGGATGAACATTCGGTACATGGTAAATAACCCGTTTCAACCGGACGAACGGGCGTATGACACCAAACGGACCGACTTCTTACTATATATATATATATGTATTTGAATGTCTTCTTTTATTACAAACAAAATTAAAGCTTTTTTACCAATGGAACAAAGAACATTTCTCTGTGAATGCTGACATTATCACGACATAATTATTTTATTTTTAGCAAAGAAATCACGAGGGCATTATGCAACAAGTGCATGACTAGAGGTCACCTATGCCTGTCATCCCTAAAGTAACTTCAAACTCAACTCTTCATTAATGACTTTTGTGGACAAGAGATACCACAATTTTTCCAATAACACGTGGAAACTGGTAATAAACTATCAAACGCTGGAGAATATTTAGCAAGTAATAACAGTAATTAAAAAATATAGAAACAATAAAAGTATTTCTTTGCAGATTATCAATTCATGACAGAATGACAGAAACAGAACAGAGACTTACAGTAAAAAAAACGATCCAAAAAGTTACAACTTAATTTTATTTTTCGATGAATTTACATATTTTAAAAACAAAAGGAGAAAACACAACAGAAAGAAGACATTTAACAGAAGTTGGACGAGGGATATGAGGAGGAATGATCCCTTATGTATAAAGGTGACGTTATAAAAAAAATTATCAGTTGTCATCAACCGCGATCTCGTTAGAGTTCGCATACAAGTTTGTACTGAACCCTCGGTGCGCAAGGCCGACTCACACTTGGCCGGTTTTTTATTGCTCAAAAACGAAGGTCTTAAAACTAAAAATAAAAAGTTCACAAATCAAGACAACGCACATTTAATAATAATATCTATCGTTCAATAATATATGCAATAATGACACGATTCCAAAATGTTTTACAGTCTCGACTGAAACAAAAGAAAAACAATATGAGTATAAAATACGCAAGAAAAATATTGAGGTTCCTAGGTTGCTTACATTGATGAGGGAGTGAACTGTATGTTGGCCCATTATTGCCAGCAATAATAATCTACAGCAGCTTCTTTGGAAAAATCTCACAGATAATTAACATTTGCATTTTCAGGATATTATTTTTTGTTTTAGGCCGATTCTTGATTTCAATCTTGTGCAAATGGCAAACTTGAGGTTACACATTACATTTACTTCACTTTCGATATTTAAGCAAAGTAAAGACTGGAAACTTGGATAAGAATAAAAGTATCTTTGTTCCGTCTGACTATGTTTGTCTTTGGCAAGAAGCACTCCAAACTCGAATAACAGGGTGTAATGACGGTCTGTGAACAGTGACCAATGGGTAGTTCACCAGCCGTGTCTAGTGACGACAGCGGCGCGTTCGTGTTCCACGCGCGCCTCAAAGAGATGTTAGCAAAACAAGAGAGGCCGACCAGGCCTGCCGGGGTTGCGAGTTGTCCAAAAGATATACTCGAAACACAGAGGGCAAAAGAAGGATCATAGATGGGTTTTAGTCAGTAAAACACCCCCTTTTTGCTCGACCCAGAGCGGGAGAAGTTATTTGAAGATTTCCCATAGAAAAGGTTGCAATGACAATATTTGGCATTGGTTGTAAAATGAGTTTTGAACATGGCTAGACGAACATGAATGTACTAAAGGCAGACTTCTGCCTAGGACTTCGGAGATTGTAGACGTATAACTATGTGTTATGCTTTCCTTTATAATCAACCCTAATTCAAATAACTTCAATTTAACTTACTTCACTTCCGGCGTGGATGGCCAAAACCATGTCGAACTCGTTTGCTCCAAGCTGAATGCTGGCACGTCCGTCGTTGCCGACAGTGATGCGTTTGCCAGTGCAAATGCTTCCACTCTTCTCGCCTGAGATGACGTCACAGTAAGAACCGGCGGGCAGGCAGGTCTGTAAGTGAATGTTAAAATGTTAGTTCTTGATGCATTGACTGTTATTATTAGGATAGATACTTAATTCTAGATCATTGTGGTAAAATGTCCAATTTGATTCTAATTATGCTACTGAAGTTTTTCTGCGAAGATAAAATAGATGAAATGAATCACTTAAGGTGAAAGCTCCAACCTACCCGCGAAATTCAAATTTTCTTACGTTTTTTGCAATTTTCAGGCCAGTGCTAGGTTGTATGTTGATTAAAATATTATTCGCGGCTGTAAGACGTATGTAATTAAAGAATTATAATCATCAAAATCACCAATACAACCCTCCAACTTTTTCTGTTTTTTTTTTGTTCCTACGCCTTTATGAAGGCGTAGGAACAAAAAAAAAACAGAAAAAGTCTTTCCTACAGCTTTATGAACTTGGAGGGTTGTATTGGTGATTTTGATGATTATAATTCTATAATTACATACGTCTTACAGCCGCGAATAATATTTTAATCAACATACAACCTAGCACTGGCCTGAAAATTGCAAAAAACGTAAGAAAATTTGAATTTCGCGGGTAGGTTGGAGCTTTCACCTTAATTGAAACTTAAAAGATAATTCTTTCATATTTAAAATACATATAATAATATAAATAGTAGAAATTGCAAATTCCTTAAATAGATGGAGCACGATCTTGGGTTTGCATCGATCGACTGAGTGCCGAATATGGAATCTTCAACAGTACCATCAAAAGACAAAAATATATTCAAACAAAGTTCAAAACTAACCTGGAGACTCTGGTTTAGGTCCCAGTTGTCGTTGTTGAAAGCAACAAAGCCCTGGTTTCCTCTGCAGAAAGCGATCTGGTTGCTGCCATTGTCCCACCAGTTGCTCACAGCAGTGTTACCGGCGCGGTTTCTGAATGCAACCATGCTGTAGATTTGACGCCAACGGTGCTCGCAGATCCAGCCATTGCCGCAAGATTGGTCCTGGGAAAAGAAAACAAGAATAAAGAGTAGGTAGTGGGAATTGTCAAAGACCATGATTCTAATAAATATTTCAGACTGGCTAAGAAAAGTATATAAAAGCTAGCTCATAAAAAAATATCTGCAACTGAAGTTTAGGTAAATCTAAACATTTGCTCCTTAATCAACTATATCTTAATAGATCGTTTAAAACTGTTGTTTTTCTCTTAAATTCTAAATTTAGCATTTTAAAATGTAAATGCTATACTTACAGGGTTGATTGAAGGAGAGATGATGTTACCACTGCTGTCCATTGGGGGACCAGCATTTGTGTTGGTAAAATCGAAACTGCTCATCAGCTGAGGCCAACCGTAGGGATGGGCCAACATGAATGCAATGGCACCCTTGTACTGCTTAGCCTGCTTGTAAGTCAGAATAGCTCCACCAGCACCGTGACCTCTCTGGTTGTCGTGGTTATCAATGAAGGTAAGAGAATCGTGTGAAGCTAGTAGACCCCAGCTAGGTCCCCAGTTGACTAGCCATCTGAGTTGGTTCTGACGGTTGAAGGCGCGGCTAAGTTCCGATCCGAATTTGAACTCTGTGACGGCAGCCAGGGCAGTGTATTCATCACGGGAGATGACCTCACCTCCAAGGTCAATGACTTCCTGGTAGATGAAAGGACGGGCGCCGGACGGGAAACCGTGGGTGGTGTTAAGGTTGTGAAGACGTTCAAAAATGACGCGCAAGTCTCCGGGCCACATGTGTTTAGCGGCGTCAATTCTGCAAAATTACAGCATTTTTTTGAATAAGACTTTTAAATGCGTCCAACAACAATAACTACATTGGCATGACAATGAGAAGAGTATTAGATCTGCCGATCTACTATTATCAGAAAACCAATGCAAAAAATCAACTTTTGGTATTTTCTTCTTAGCGTGTCAATAAAATTATATCCAAATTGAGTCAGCCCAAAATTTAGTAACAAGTTTGGCGCTTTCAGTAGCTTTCTTCAATTCCTGTGATGTAAAAATAACATACAGGCAGCAAAGTGTCCCATCGTTTATGGGGAACAACACATTTACACATCACGGAAAAATCATCAATGAAACTGGACAGGTTTTCCTTTTCATTACAGAAAGCAGGAACAAACTTGATTTTGAGTACTGTAATGATATCAATAAAGTAAATAACTCACCTGAAACCAGCGACACCCAGACCGATGAGATGGTTCATGTAGTTCACAATCATTTGACGCACGTATTCAGTGCCCTGGTTCAAGTCTTTAAGGCCGGAAAGGCCACAGTTACGTACCTGAAATAAAAAAAACAGGTCTTAGAGGGTTCGTTTTTTTTTCAAAAATTTAAGTCTCTGATTAGGTAATCGACAGACAGACAAACGGACAGTAAAGTGATATTATATTAGAGGGTTCCTTTTCACCTCTAGAGGTACGGAACCCTGAAATGGACAAAAAATATTTAAAAAAAAAACGTTATGGAAAAAGAGTGTAGACAAAAATGATGCCATAACAAAGTTTAAATAGTTAGTAGAATATTATAAAGAGAACAGTTATACGAAAAACGTGAGTGAGGAAAAATAAAGCTAAGTGCAGAAAAAAAATGGCAGATTAATTTACGCAATTAAACGTACCACACCATATTGCTACACTAAGGGTGAGGCCAAACGAGCGTAATTTTGTGAGTCGTGAGTCGCAGAATTTCTGCCAGGCAGAATTTCTGCGAACGAAATTCTGCGACTCACGACTCACAAAATTACGCTCGTTTGGCCTCACCCTTACACGTTGCCATTTTTTTTCTGAAGTCATATTATAAAACAACGAAACCAACTAAATCTATGATAATGTTGGAATTGTAATAGAATTGTTCTTTATTAGTGTTTTGGTGTTTTGCACGGTTTATGGCATTATGCTCGCCCACTATTATATGGGTCTTAAACATAAATAGCTAAATATTGGTGTCCTATAAGCACCTCTGCCTCAACCTTCGGGAGACACAAGCATGATTTTAAGTTATTAAAGATATGAAATTCACCTTATCAGGGCAGCACCCATAGTCATTGCCACTGATGACGCAGTTGGGCCAGTTGAAGTCATTTCTGCCGTAAGGAACGGCGGGGTAGTGCCAGTTACCGAAGTTAGCGGTGCTCCCTCCAGTACCAGTGTTCTCGTTCGATGTACCTGTCATGTGGTTGATGATTGCATCTACGTAGATTCTGTAGAAGAAGAGTCAAAGGAGTTTTGGTGAAACATTAGTAAACCTTTGTGTGCACTTGTGTTATCCTTAATAATATTATAAAAGCGAAAGTGAGTTTCTTTGTTTGTTACGTCTTCATGCCTAAATGGCTAAACCGATTTTGATGAATTTTAGTACAGAGATAGTTGAGACCCTAGAGACGGACATAATTTTTTTAAAAGATTAATGAATGAGAAAGAAGGAAAAAAAGGGAAAACTTAGCTTTGCTATTACAATAAAAGAGGCGCAAGGGCACAAACTACAGGTAGCAGGTACCTGCAAATCAGGAAAGGGGAAATGTGCTACCCCGAATTAAACGCGAGCGAAGCCGCGGGCAAAAGCTAGTGCCAAATATAAATAAAATCTTTCTTTTTTTCTATTTTTTTTCGGACTAACCTCACACCAGCGTTGTTACATCTGCGGACCATGTTAGTGAACTGCTGTTCATTACCGGAGCGAGTGACCAGCCGGTATGAGATGGGCTGGTAACGTTCCCACCATGGCCGGTTAGCCGACCAGATGACCAGGTTCTCATTCGGAGGGGAGGTCTATAAAAAAAAATGTATTGGTTGGTCTTGTAACTTTAATAAGTATATTTAATATATATAATTAAATTAATTACTAAATATATACAACCTATAAATGTACACAAACTAATAATAAAAATATTTACAAGTAAAAAATGGAAAATTACAGGGCGTAAAAAAATTCGTCCGTATCGCCGTCAACAGGTAAAGTGCCCAGAAGGCTGGCAGCATTACCGCGTTGGATGGCAATGCTTATTTTTTGTGCAAAAAACAGGCCAGCCCTCTGGTCACGAGAAGAATCGACCAACCGCTTGGCGATTTCTCGAAATACTACATGGGCACTCGGACCCCATGGCCCTAGTGTTTCAACCCCAAACGGCTCAAAAACATAATTACCAATAAAATTGTGATATTTGCGCCGTTTGAGGTTTTCAGCACCTGCAGCAGCAGCTCCAGCGCGACCCACCGTGCTAGGAAGATGGGATGGTGCAAGGGTGTCGACACAAGTTGCATCCCACACCAAAGATCTACCCAACTTCCATGGCATTATGGTCATACCATCTGGTCTCTTTCCATCGACGCGTACCAAGCCAGTTGAATTATTAGAAAAATTTGAATTCTTGTAGCTAAACAATATTAAAAAAAAACCTTTTGAGATCGGACTAATCCCAAGAGTCCCGAATGCATACACAATTTTTTATACATACATAGAATATTTTTTATTATGTACACCATACAAATTACAAGAATTACAGTAGGGTGACACAATGGGAGGTTTTATCACTAAAAGCGATCTTTTCAAGACAACCTTTGGATGGATTTAAGGGAGGAGGAGAGACAATATTGTAGATAGTCTGTGGTGTTCCATTATTCAAATGAATTATTATAATCTTTAATCTTTTCGTAAAATCGTAATCTTTTCAATCATCCGGTCGGTAGATGATAATGATGAAAGATAATATACGTGACAAAGGTGACATATTGATTAAAGAGTTTTAAGTTTAGGTATAATTTCCCTTTCATATTCTTCAATTTCAAATAATTCTTGTGTGGTGTCTCAGATCATGTAATAGATAAATTTTTGTTGTAGAACATTTGGTTTTTTTTTATTTTTTTTGTTATTCCAAACAAGTAGATCGGCTGATCATGTCAGTTCGAAAGTCTTTTATTTTGCGAATTTTAAGAACTCGTAGAAAAAAATCTGTTAAGTTTCATGGTCGAAGAAACAACATACTTCGTTTATATAATCTAATACGGATCGTTATGTCAAATAAAACATTTTTTTTTTCATATATATCAATACCTTACCTGAATGCCACCGTATCCTCTGGGTCCAAGGAACCTTTCGCACTCAAGCGCGATGTCATCCCACTTCCATTCAAACAGATGAACCATAGTGGTACGGCCTGAGGCGTAGTATGGGTTCTTGTAGGCCAGGGCCACGGTCAAGGCCGCAAGGCAGAGGATGAGACGGAACATCCTGAAACACAGAAGAACTATTTGAAGAACAAGTTAAAAGAATTGAACACATTTAACCAGAGAACTTATAAAGTCGGTATACCTAACTTAAAAGATGAATGGTATGAAGAAGTTAGATAGAATCAACACTCCAACACAAACTATCACTAACAATAAAAAATGGTTTTGTGATTTCTAATAATAGCAAGTACAATAAACAGTGAAGTAAATGCCGTGACATCTGACAGGGAAGAATGAAAGAAGTAAACGTGTTGTGCTGACCCAAAGTTTAATGGAAAACATGAAGATGACGATGAACAGCTCGATGCAATAATTTGTGTGATGCTCTAAATTGAGTAAAGACTTGTGTGACTTACAAACAATTTTAAACCTTTTTAACATTAAACTTATAGAACAGTACTCAACAATGTTCTTGTTTTTAGCAATTGTCTTATTCAAGCCGGTATCACGATTTCTTTGACGAGACACTGTACAATTTTTTTTTCATAATAATAAATAAGTATTCTACTTGATGAAAATACTATAATCTACAGGTTGACAGTATTAAGTGTAGGGACCATAATGATTATTTTCTTGGTCAGTATTTACTACGGAAATGATGTTATTATCTTACATATTGGCGTGACGTTGATGCTACATAACAAAACATATTATGAGTACAATGGATTATTCTTCTTACCTGACAATATAAAACACAGTTTTCTATTTATATATATTTGTCAACTACACTTTAGTTTTAATCAAGATTGACCCATCGATATTATTTAGTATATTTTTTAAATTTCGAAATTATTAGGTCAAAATTAAATGACATTATTAAAATAAGCTAGCAATTGTTATTTTTTTTTGTATTTGACACCCCGTATATGCAAGGCTACGCTATATATTAAGAAAACAAATCTAAAACCATTATTTTTTGGGATAAATAATTACAGTCATGTCTTACTTTTTCACAGTTGAATACTTTTCTTCTTGTTATTTTAGCTAAGCCACAAACAAATTAACTATAGTAGTATACTTTACTGGACACTGCAAATGAATCCGTCACAATGCTTTATATTATCATAGCTTCATTAATTTCGAATAACAAATGACTATGGCCACAGTTATACTGTACAAAGTGCAATGTATTAATAGAAATTCCATTCGATATTATAATTTATGTAAGTACGCACATTCGAAATAAATCTCCATTAACAAAGGAAGAGATTGACTCATCGCAGCTTGTTTATATTGTGACCTATTTTCTATCACTAGGTGACCAGGCAGTCGTTTCGTCCTTCAATAAAGTTTATCTTTTCGTTAGAGCAATGTGCGGTTCTTTCATTACCTACAAATTTTATCAGAACCGTCGGTGCGCGAGTCCGACTCAAACTTGACCGGTTTTTATTTACTTGTCAAGGTCATGTTAATCTGGTCGATTTCAATAGAAAAGTCCGCTACAATGACTTATTTATTTATTAAAACTTTATGCACATGTATAAAAAACACTGCACAAAGGCGGACTTAATGCCTTGGGCATTTTCTAGCAGTCTATCTTTGGGTGATGCAGAGAGAAAAGATAGTAGTAGTAGAGTAGGTGCAGGGTGCATAACGGAGAGTATTCAAAAAAAAAATAATATTTACATTTAAAATATAACGATAAATACTTCTATACAAACATACAAAAACAATGTAAAGAGAGTTAAAAATACAAAGATACATGACGTAAAACTAACAACCATTTAATTTGGAGACGAATCTGCCAGCTTCTTAAGCAAATGTCCTCGAGCTTTAACTTTCAAAGTAAACCGATTGGTGGCCATCCTGGTATTCAGAGGGAGCGCATTCCAGAGGAAGACCGCCTGGACAGGGAGAGAAGCATTGTGAAAACCAGAGCGGGGAGAAGGACATCATATGATCGACCAGCTTCATTGGCCATCAAAGGGCCTGGCTTGACAATGGGCATTCGTTGACGAAACCTACCTCTTGTCCTGCCCAGGGTAAGTATAATTACTTGCACTTTTCAGGATTTGAACGAAGCAAATGTAGAAGCTGTGCAGCTGGCTATACCTACGTAGACTGTTCTAACAATATGAGTTTCATCGACGTTTAAAGAAGAACTTCATCACTACTGTTACTAACACTAAAATACTTAGAAAACTATAGACTGTGTACGTACACAGTCTATAGTTTTCTAAGTATTTTAGAAGAAACTCGAAAAACATAACAACATTCAAAAATATTTCGGATCCCTGAATTAAAAAGGAAATATGTGAATTAAAAAAAAATTGCTACTTGCCATCATCCGTGCACAATGCGTTTGCCTAGCCTAATCCCAACTAAATTGGGGTCGGCTTCCAGTCATACTAGATTCAGCCGAAAGCCTGTTTTTTACATGGAGTGGCTGATTATCTGACCTCCACAGCCAGTTAATAATTGGGTAGGTAATATGATACTCCTTGAAAGTCTGATAAACAGTGTAGTTCAAGGAGTATCATATTACCTACCCAATTATTAACTGGCTGTGGAGGTCAGATAAACACTGTTTATCAGACTTTTGAGCCAAGGACTACCTGTAACGACTGTCAAAGATCTACTAATGACAGCCGGGCCAAGCTTAACGTGCTTTGCTAGGGCACTCTATATGTTATGGACAGTCACATAACCTAGGCAAACGCAGCTTATCCTGAAGATCGACCCAAGTATCAGGTAATAATTAACAACAAGCTCCAAGCCAAAGCAGAGGGGCCTGTAAGGCCACCGCCTTCCGGAGTTGCGGGCTGTTCGAAAGAGATACCGCGCTCGAAACATAAAGGGCAAAAGAAAGAACATGGGTGGGTTTTAGTCAGTAAAAGTCTGGCACTCCCCCCCCCGCTCCGCCCAAGGCGGAGAAAGTTATTTGATGATTTAAAAGTTTGTGTATGTGAGTTTAAATGTTTGTAAAAGCAGCCACGATACAGGAAAAATTCCTAGAGTGAGGCAACGTTTTTTAAAAAAAAATGGTTTAGCAATGGTGCTCTTCCATGTCTGGATCCTGTGGAGCTTTCAAGAATATTCATTGTGTTAGGTACTTAAATCGTTGATTTTAATTGTCTCAGATTTACAATCAATGGATCGCCAAAACGTTATGAATTTATTAAAAAAAAATGTGTTGCGCATCAGGATGAATTTCAACATACTGCATAGTTGCACAATACTTTCGCCATTATATTTTTAGCAGCATAAAATATTTACATTGGTTATTCAATGATGTTTTAGCAAGCTGTCAGTATGTTTGTGATAATAAACGATTTACAACCGACCAACGCCTTGTTTACACGTCTAATGCAGACTTCGTAGGTGGTTATTGACTTCGGAATGATTTATCAGCTAAACCAATTCGATTGTTGCCTTTCACCGTACGTATTGTATGCGATAATGTTCTTAAAATACTGCTTTTGATATTTTTAGATCTGTTTTTGGAGAAGGATGATAAATGGGTATTATGTTGACCTAGTGAGATTCTAAGCAGAGCTGTTCTTGCGGAGAGCTGTGTATCGTGATAAAAAGGTGAGTCAGTCAAGAAGTGTGATAATCAACCGTATGCTAGTGTGAATTAAGTAGGTCTTGAATGAATGAAGGTACTACAATTTTTGAAATTCGCAGAGCAAACTATACCTTATGAAGATTTTCCCAAATACATAACTTCATACTACTATTATTATTTATTTTGTAGACATATTATTGAGAGTGAATGTGAAATGACGATTTTTCCATGGTCTATGCGTCTTCGCCGTCTTTACCAATGTTTCTAACTTAAGCTATTTAATTTTTTCATAGGAATCCTTGAAAACATTTTAGGAATATTGAAATACAAACATATCATTTTAATTTTATGATTTTTATTTCTTAAAAACTACGGTCATATAACTAAAATAAAAAGATCACAGATCAAGACAACGCAG
Source organism: Ochropleura plecta (assembly GCA_905475445.1). NCBI lineage: Eukaryota > Metazoa > Arthropoda > Insecta > Lepidoptera > Noctuidae > Ochropleura > Ochropleura plecta. The sequence goes on along the minus strand of FR997735.1, from coordinate 13,464,993 downwards.
ATTTAATGATAAAATCTATCGTTCAGTGATTATATGCAAAACACGAACCCGGAGCGTTTTCACAATCTCGACTGAAACAAAAGAAAAACAATTTGAGTATAAAATGGACAAATAGTAAGTTATGATCCCTAACTTTGAAAATATGCTAAGTGAGTGTCCTGGGGCCTAAGTCTGCTATTACAATGGTGTCAGAATGGTCGATCACTGATCGCATAATGGTTGATTTTGACAAGTTTAGGATGTAGTAAATTATCAAAATCAACCATAATGCGATCAGTGATCGACCATTCTGACACTATTGTAATAGCAGACTAAGGCCCCAGTACGTTAGATTATCATTGCCAACACAACAAAATATCGACGCTACTTTGGGATAGTTTTATAGTGTGGCTTTATAATTGCGTTTTTAGGATCACATTACTTAAACTTTCAATATGTAGCCAATAGTTAAAACGAGAAACTTTTGCATAGATTTTATTTGCTTAAACTGTGGCATGTGGCAACGGTTTGCATTGCTTATCCTTATACAGTTTACTTTAATTAGTCTATTAAAAACTAATGTCAAATAATATAACTATCACAATAGAAACTAAGTATGTCTTTGTAAGGAATTCAATATAATTAATTAGGTTAGTATCAAAAATTAATAAATAAAAAGTTAATAAATAAATAAGTATCATTATGAAAATCGTCCACAAAGTAGTAGCATTCCATAATCAATAATGTCGTTAAAATATTTTTTTACTGACTCCAACAGTCTTGTTGTTGTGTTGATTCGTTGTATCCAACTTTAATATTTAAATGTTTGTCTGTCACAATAAATTATAACTCTAAACTGAAATTCCTATTGATTTCTACTTAACTCTTTTGGGGCCACAGACGTTATTCTACCTATTATGGCTTCTCTATTCAAATGTGACTCACTTCAGTTCCGGCGTGGATGGCCACCACCATGTCGAACTCGTTGGCTCCAAGCTGAATGCTGGCGCGTCCGTCGTTGCCGACAGTGATGCGCTTGCCAGTGCAGGTGCTGCCGCTCTTTTCACCGGAGATGACGTCACAGTAGGTACCGGCGGGCAGGCAGGTCTGTAAGTAAATGTAAAAATATTAGTGCTTGATTAAATCACTGGTGACTTTACTCTTGTTCACTACGGGGCAAAGGTCTAAAATACCACTTTTTTTTTTCAAAAATGAAATTCCATTTGATTCTAAATATGAAACATTTTTTCACTCAATTGAGACTTGCGGATCTATGGTAGAGGCCGATGGTCATCATGCTCTGAGTTGTCGTCGTTGCACAGGGAGGTTTCCGCGACATCACGCCCTCAACGACATAGTTCGTAGAGCCCTTGTATCGGCCAACGTTCCTTGCCGTCTTGAACCTCCGGGTCTGAGCAGATCTGATGGAAAGAGGCCGGACGGGCTGACATTGGTACCCTGGAGGAATGGTAAGTGCCTAATTTGGGACGCCACATGTGTCTGCACTGTTGCCTCTAGCCACCTGTGTCGCACCGTCCACTCTCCGTCAGCCGCTGCGGAAGATGCCGCTTCAAAGAAGAGGTTGAAGTACGCTCCTTTGGAACTGCTGTACCATTTTGTGCCCATGGCAGTGGAGACCATGGGCAGTTGGGGTAAAGACGCTAAGGACTTTGTTCAGGACTTAGGGCACAGGCTAAACATTGTCAGTGGTGACTCCCGCTCCAGCCGGTTTCTGGCGCAAAGGTTGTCCATTGCCATCCAACGCGGGAATGCGGCAAGTGTTATGGGCACTTTTGCGTCGGGAATGGTCAGGGGCGGGTTATTTAATTAGTTTTGACATATAATTTTGTTTAGAAATTATGTATAATATAATTATATTAATATATATCTTCTGAATTAAATGTAATAGTTTTAAAATATAATAAATTAAAATATATAAATTGAGACTTAAAAGATATTTTTCCAAAATTAAAAATACATACATTATTACGATGGTAAAAATTTGCAATACAATCAAAGACATTGAGAACACTTTTGGGTTTGCAACGTTTGACTCAATGCCAAATGTGGAATATTCAACAGTACAAATTTCTACCGTCAACGTTCAAAACAAAAATATCTTCAAATGAAAATAAAGTTTAAAACTAACCTGGAGAGTCTGGTTTAGGTCCCAGTAGTCGTTGTTGAAAGCAACGAAGGCCTGGTTTCCTCTGCAGAAAGCGATCTGGTTGCTGCCATTGTCCCACCAGTTGCTCACAGCAGTGTTACCGGCGCGGTTTCTAAATGCAACCATGCTGTAGATTTGACGCCAACGGTGCTCACAGATCCAGCCATTGCCGCAAGATTGGTCCTGAGAAAAGAATGTAGAGTAGGTAGTGAAAATTGCAATGACGATCGTTCCGATAAATATTACTGGCGGACTAAGATCAAGTATAGGTAGACAAGCCAAGATTGAATAAATTCTAGTCGATGGCATTTTTATTTTAAAATGTTAAATGTTCTACTTACAGAGTTGATAGAAGGAGAAATGATGTTGCCACTGTTGTCCATTGGGGGACCAGCCTCAGTGTTGGTAAAATCAAAACTGCTCATCAATTGAGGCCAACCGTAGGGATGAGCCAACATGAACGCAATGGCACCTTTGTACTGCTTAGCCTGCTTGTAAGTCAGAATAGCTCCACCAGCACCGTGGCCTCTCTGGTTGTCGTGGTTATCAATGAAGGTAAGAGAATCGCCTGAAGCTAGTAGACCCCAGCTAGGTCCCCAGTTGGCTAGCCATCTGAGTTGGTTCTGACGGTTGAAGGCGCGACTAAGTTCCAATCCGAATTTGAACTCTGTGACAGCAGCCAGGGGAGTATATTCGTCACGGGTGATGGCCTCTCCTCCAAGGTCAATGACTTCCTGGTAGATGTAGGGACGAGCGCCGGAGGGGAAACCATGGGCGGTATTGAGGTTGTGTAGACGGTCAAAGATGACGCGCAAGTCTCCGGGCCACATGTGTTTGGCGGCGTCGATTCTGTAGAATGATAGCAATTTTTAAGAATATGTTTTTTTGAATGCGTCCAACAACAGTCATGAGAAGAGTAGTAGATCTAAAGATACAAGACGACAACTTGTGCTGTGCTTGAAAACTACAACAGGATTTTTTTTTATAGGCGGTAAGAATTATTATAAAGAGATTTTGAGTCATGTAATCATAATATCAATAAAGTTATAAGAATTATAAAGAGATTTTGAGTAATGTAATCATATCAATAAAGTAAATATCTCACCTGAAACCAGCGACACCCAGACCGATGAGATGGTTCATGTAGTTCACAATCATTTGACGCACGTATTCTGTGCCCTGGTTCAAGTCTTTAAGACCAGAAAGCTCGCAGTTACGTACCTGAAATAAAAAGACAGTAATTAATAAGAAAGCATGGAAAAAATAATACAGAAATTGGTGCCATAAAATACGTTACAGTAATATTATGAATATAAAACTCACCCTATCAGGGCAGCAGCCGTAGTCGTTGCCACTGATGACGCAGTTGGGCCAGTTGAAGTCATTCCTGCCGTAAGGAACGCTGGGGTAATGCCATTGGCCGAAGTTAGCGGTACTGCCTCCTGTACCAGTGTTTTCATTCCATGTACCTGTCATGTGATTGATGATCGCATCGACGTAGATTCTGTAGGGGAAGAAGAGTTTAGGTCACGTGTTTGTTTGTTAAATACATTGCTTTGTAACCTAATAGTGGACAGATATTCTATCAAGATCTAGAAGTTGTTTTTTTTAATGTTTACGGATACTCATCACTGTCGTGAAGTTTGGCTTCTTATAGAAACTCTTGCACCACAAACGCATTTAACGCTGGCCGTATTCAAATCACGATACGATTTGCAGAAACGGAATTGCTGTCAATCGTGTAGGTGAACAAAATACTTGTTTTGTGTAACATGCTTTGATTTACCTAAATGTTGATCGTACAGTATACCAAAAGATTCGTCATTCTTTCAAAGCTAATTGAAGAAATTGTTCCTTCTCTATCGCTGGGCCTATTTAGTGCTCACTCATTAATATATAACGCTCGTTAACATTTTGTGGGCACTTGAGTTACGGCAAGTAAATGTTATTTTTTTCATTCAATATATATTTGTTTTGGACTCACCTCACACCAGCAGTATTACATCTTCGGACCATGTTAGTGAACTGCTGTTCATTACCGGAGCGAGTGACCAGCCGGTATGAGATGGGCTGGTAACGTTCCCACCATGGCCGGTTAGCCGACCAGATGACCAGGTTCTCATTCGGAGGGGAGATCTATAGAGAAAAATTTGCATTGGTTAGTTCTGGAGAACTAGATGAATAAAGAATCTTCTCAGATCGGTCTAGTCCCAAGAGTTCGTGACTCTTGGGACTAGACCGATCGATGCATAGCATACACGTTATTTGCAAGCATAATATCTGAAAATAGTTTGAAATAAAGTCGTTTTTATGTCTAGTGATTGGTACCACAGCGACGATAAATTATTTTAAGAATTTATTGTGAAATGTGTTTTTTGTTATAAAATGTTTTTTTTTTAATCTTTTGTCAAATCGTAAAAAAATACATTTATTGAGGCTAGAACCAAAACCAAAAACCAGAAGGCCAAAACGCGAATTACAAATTTTCAAGGGCAATGGATTATTCTAGGTGCATTTGATGCTAAATATAAATTAATAGTTTCATATCGTAATTTATTCAATTATCCGGTAGGTAACTAAATCAAAATATTATTGTCATTGCGATAATCTTTAACTTTACAAATACGTGCCAAGTGTAGATCATTAATTAAAGATACTCACGATAGTATTATCACTTTTTAAATAGACAGTAACGGAGACGCAATGAATTAAAAACTTTAGGTATCATAAATTTTGCATGTTGTTACTCAAACAATATTTTCTAGAGATAATCTTATTATGATGAGTATATGATTATATATTGTATAATATAGGAAAACATGGCACAGCTTTTACATACATTTTTTGATCTTGTTGGTATTGCACCTTAAAAGTTTAAATATTTGTGGTCTTGAATTACAAACAAAATAGTTCTTCACACTAATCAAAATTAACCTAATAAAATGGCCGTAAGTTCTATCAAAAAGTTTATCATATGAACATATAAGATATGTCAATATCTAACATGTTCATAATAGTAATCTGTTTACTTACCTACTCAAATCGCTGTATTAATAGGTGAGCGCTAACAAAGCTCAACTAAGTAGTTAAATATTTACATGTGGAAGCTTGTTATTAGCAAAATGTCCCCAGTTATGCATGATATTTAAAATTAATAAAAGTTTATATAGATATATATATACTTATTAACTAGCTATTTTGAGTACACACGGGTGTGATGTTATGACTTTCTTAGATCTATCAATTTCTTACCTGAATACCACCGTATCCTCTGGGTCCAAGGAACCTCTCGCACTCAAGCGCGATGTCATCCCACTTCCATTCAAACAGATGGACCATGGTGGTACGGCCTGAGGCATAGTGTGGGTTCTTGTAGGCCAGGGCCACGGTCAAGGCCGCAAGGCAGAGGATGAGACGGAACATCCTGAAACACAGCACAGCTATTTGAAGAAGAAGGTAAAATAATTGATGACAATTTGTAGGTGATTATCGAAGAGACATTATAAAGTTGATATACCTGACTTCAAATATGAATTGAATGAAAAAGTTGGACTGAGTCCTCACTGTCCAAAGGTTAGTTATCTTTTAAATGAAGTCGAATCTCTAATAGAAGCAATAACAATAAACAGAGTAAATGATGCCGTGACATCTGACAAGGGAGAATGGAAGAAACATACTGCGCCGGCCCCAAGTAGAATAGAACAGGGGAAGGAAAATTATGATGAATAGTAGCTACAACAACAATAAAAATTACATTTACCTGCTTACAAGTATCAAATAGGCAGAAATAGTGAACCGAAGTAATGCGACGGCCTATTTGATGAACCAAAAAGAAACTAATCAAGTATGATGCTCTAGATTCTCAGAGACCTGTATTCATGACTGAAAAACTATTTTTAACTTCGTCAACACTAAAGTTATATTTAACAGAACTCATAACAATGTTTTCGTTTTCAACAATTGAGTTATTCAAGACGGCATCACGGTTTCTTTGTCGAGAAATCTATACGTATACTTTGTTCACAATAATATATGTTCTACTAGATGATTTTAATAGATGAATAGACTATTATCAACAAATTGACAGTATTTACTGTGTGAACTACTGAAATAATGTTTGTAGAAGGCTAAGTAAATGATTATGGTAAGGAAACTAGGTACTAGGTTATAAGAAACACAAAAGATGCGGTTGGAAATTCTCGAAAGACACTCACCTTGTATTTCACCGCTTGGTGCACTACCACTGAAGATCAATGTATCTGCGTTGGCCCTCCTACTGCGACATTACTATATATACCAACAGATAAAAAATCGAATCAAAGATTCGAAACAAAATATTATCTTTTTAATTACTATAATCTTTGATAAAAAGGTCCGAAAACAATAATAATCGAAAGATATTGTGAAATGATAATTCTTTAGGTAATTATCATTGACCAACATTATATAATTTTGTAGTAGAAAGTTCTAAAATCCATTTTGCGCGATCATTATTTGTGATTGCGTTTAAAAAATCTTTAGACGATAAGGAATGCAACTTATATAAAAATACACAAGTAATTTTATATACGAGTTAGTACTAATTTTCCTGTAGTAATTTTCCTGTTTTCATTCTACTTAATTTGGGTTCAAGCGCAATACTTTTCTATTAGTCGTTACCTTAGTACTGATGTAACTCTTCTAGCCATATTATCGTCTGCATAGTTTATCCGTTCTTTGATCTTGTTCTATATCTCTTATGACCGTTCACATTCATACTCAAAACTGGTCCCCACGACATTTTTGCATTATTTTTTCAGTTATTATGTTACCAACTTGCTCAAAGCCTTTTCATTTCTATTTATCATTATCAAATAATAAAGCTTTCTTCCTGCTGTATGGTAGTTCTAGAACTAGACAGGCGCTTAGCTTTGTAAAACGATGTCTACTCATTTCCGTGTGTTAATAAATTAAAAATAAAACAAGGAAAGTTTAAAAAAATCAAGTTGTAGTAATATTATATTGCTATTTGCAAGAAATACAATAATTTCCAAAAACTAAAAATTATAATAAAGATTTGATGAATGCTGTCTTCTTTATCAACAATGATCCCAGGTCATCTAAGCATCTTAGCGTGATGTCAAAAGAGCCGACTGAAAAGAGTGACACACTTGTTAATCCAAATAACATCAAAGACGTCAATTTGGTAAAGATAGCAACCACAAACCGATTAGATCAATTCAATGAACATGAAATGTTAGTGAATGACTAATTAGTATCAGAATAATTAATCATAAATGACATGGTAACTGCATTAGGGAGGTTAATTGATAAAGTACGACAAAAAGATAAATTGTCGCGTAATTTGGAACATGACGTCGGTCACTAATTAAAAGATTATTAAGAAGCAAGATTAGTTTCGAATCGACTTCTGATTGAATGCACATTGTCTATAGGTATTGCTTTGTTGGGGTTAAAAGCTATTATTCGTTTAGGGCGAAAACCCAAGTGACCAAGTGAGCTATGAATATAAGCGTCTTTATGGTACAAGGGACACCAAAGAAAATATATGTAGATGTATCGAGAATGAAATGATATCCTAAACAATAAAAAGTACATGAAAACGTTTCAGCTAACAACGAAAACTGAAAGAAAACATTTTGCACCGCTCGAGAAGTGAAAATGGAACATGCACAGAAAAAAAAGTTTACAATTGTTTTTAAGTTTATCAGGATGAAAGGATTATAGAATTCAGCTATTCCAATTATATACATACATCTGGACCAACATGAATGGCAAGATACAGATCTTCTCCAACTCCAGATACTGTAATTAGTGCTTGACCTGTGTTTGATACAGTCACCGTCTTTCCTGTGCATGCATCTCCTAGCACCTGTCCTGACCTAACGTCACAGTAGGTCCCAGTTGGCAGCCCCGTCTATAATTTTGATTTTAAAACTAAGTCAGTTCTTGAGTATTTCTTCCTTTTACATTATATTATTTAATACTGAGGGTTACATAATGAAGAAGAGTTTTTTTCTAGCTTCATTCGGTCTTTTCATTTCCCTTTTATATAAATCCTGTTTTACTTACCTGTAATGTTATGTTCAACGCAGTTGCTTCTGTGTTGAATGCGACAAAGCCTTTATTTCCCAAACCAAATGCAATTTGGTTGTTGCCATTATCCCACCAATTTCTTACAACAGTTTTATGGATTTCATTTCTAAATGCGACCATTTTGGTCATGGTGTCCCAGCGGTGTTCACATACCCAACCGCTATCAGTTGTGCACTGCCCGTACTGTAAAAGACATATCATAGCCATCATTTTCGTAAACTGTGTTTATTTTCTTATATTACTGATTAAACAGTTTTGAAGTTACCTCATCAAAGACCGGACCCTGAATATTTGCATTAGTATCAGCGGGTGGACCTTGGTCAAAATTTGCAAAATAAAAACTGCTGGTTATTCGAGCTTGTCCATAAGGATGTGCTAGAAGAAATGCTAGAGCTGCCTGTAGAAAAATAATTATAATTATTTTCAACCGCGTTAAAGACTCCACTATGCCAACTCTGTTTTATCATAAGAGAAGGGATGTTTATGTGTTTTAACTTGGACACATTTTAAAAATATTGTTAATAAATGTGGCAACCTGGGCCGAGTCGCTAGTGTAGTCTTGACATAGTTTTCGTGAATGCTATGCTAAATTCTCTAACATTACTTATAACTAAATGTTTCTTGTAGAAGTAATATATATATCTACTAGCTTTTGCCCGCGGCTTCGCTCGCATTAAATTCGGTATAACACAGTACCTGCTACCTGCAGTTTTTGCTCTGGCGCCTTATTGTTTTGTAATAGTAACGCTAAGTTTTCCCTTTACTTCCCTCGTTCTCCCTCATATCCCACTTTTTTTGTAATTAAAATTAACCTATGTCCGTCTCCTGGTTCCCAACTATCTGTGTACTTAAATTCATCAAAATTGGTGTAGCCATTAAAGCGTGAAAAGGTAACAAACAAACTCACTTTCGCTTTTATAATATTAGTAAGGATTAGCATGTCATAGTGTTTCAGTAAGTTATGCTTATATCTCTATTTCCTTGTCGTACCCATGTTTGAATTTTAACTGAATTTTAATATCTTGACCTAACTTTTTCGAAAATTAAAATGTGTAATCTAAGCTGGACATCAAACCTCAGGACGATCCTACTTCAGACACATTTCTCTATTTAAGATTGTAATCCCAATCAGCAACTGTAATTATTGTTGTCGAGATAAATAAAGATTTATGATTACCACTATGATTATTACAAATTTAGTTTCAATCTAAAATTATTCATAATATAATACGATTTAATTTACCTTATAGGGTATAGCATTTTTATATGTCAGTATACCAGTGGTTACACGCTGGGTGTCATGATTGTCAACGAAAACCACAGCGTTTTCACTAGGCATCATATCCAGTCCCGTGGTTCCGTATGAGCTTAAATTTCTCAAAGGTTTCTCACCAGTGAATATTGGCGCTAATTCTGCTCCAGCCTGGAAGATTAATTAATTTTCTTAGTAACTACTTAAGTTTAAATGGATCATTTGAATTTTAGTAGTCAATATCGTGATGGCCCAGAGGTTAAGGCCTCGCCTTTAATGCACACGCAGCACACGGTTATGGGTCTAAATCCGGGAAAGTGCCAATGTGACTTTTTAATTCATATGTTATTTTCTAAGTTTATCTTAGACATCATAGACATTGGCGAAGAAAAATATTTTAAATTAAAATTAATTTAGGTGAAATCACCAATCCGGCTTGAGCAATCGTGGTAATCAAAACTCGTGCCTTTTCTGTATGATAAGAGACCTTTGCCCAGCTGTGGGGTAGTAATAGGCTTTTTTTTGGTGTGGGAAAACATCAAATAACTTCGGAGCGGGGAGGAGTGTCAGACTTGTACTGACTAAAACCCACCCATGTTCCTTCTATTGCCCTGTACGTTCCGGGGCCGCGGTATCTCTTTCGAACAACCCGCAACCCTGGCAGGCGGAGGCCCTGGCAGGCCCCTCTGCTTTGCTGACATCTTTTTGAGGCGCGCGTGAAACACAAACGCGCCTTCGACACGGCCTGTCGTCAATAGACGGACGGACGGTGAGCTACCCATTTCTCACCGTCCACAGGCCCGCATCTACGGTGGCCGGGCGTCGTCTCGCGGCGCCCGACGTCCGGGGGGTCTACCGCGGCGGCTGGGTTGGTTTGAGGTTCTCTCCCTCAAACGCCCGGCCAGGGGGGTAGTAATAAGCTAGTGTTATATTATACGGGGATCAAACAATGCGAGACAAAATTAATACTAATTAGCTGTAAATAAGAACATAATTGAGACAGCCAACGACAAAATTGTTTTTTTCAAAGTTGCGAGTCATGCTTCCAAGCAGTTAACGTAAACTAATTTGTCCGTGATTCCACAACAAACAATATTGTTGAGTCATGAAAATCCTTTCTTGGATCGTGTTCTACTTTGGGATTTAGTATTTAGTGCTATAAATTGGCTTAAAGTAAAAATGTTCGGAAATTATCCTGTGAAGCAGAAATTCTTTTAAGTCATTAACCGCTCAGTAATTTCTTCAGATTCAGCGAAAACTTTAATAATGACGGGGAGTATGAGATACTAGCTGTGCTCAGCCGTTTCACGCGCTGTGTAGCTTATAAGCATCGTAGCACAATGTTACATAGTTTGTAACCTTTTTGGATAAATAGGTTAACACTAAAATATTTTACAATTTCGAACAAGTTATACCTGAGATTAGTGCATTTGACCTGCTACCCTACCATGACGTCTTAAAGCAGAACTTATTCCACTAAGGGAAAGAGACAGAGCTATACAGGGTGTCTAGCACCATCTCTTTCCCTCAGTGGAATAAGTTCTGCTTTAAGACGTCATGGTAGGCCTACTGGTCTTTATATTGGTTGGGTGGTTTATGAGTTACCGTCTATAATACATTTTTGAAGTGAAAACTTCTTTAGCGGCGTTGAGCACTTTTTCTGTAATGGGTATAAAATCTTAAACTCGCGTCAGGACACGTGACCTGATCGAAAAAGCGTAAGACGGATGGAGAGTAGACAGCTATCCCCTCATTCCCCTCTCTACGCCAGTCGGCCGCAGCGCTCCTTAGAGAGCACTTGTGTACAACTTTTTTGCGTCCGTTGTCACCGACTACCCAAGAGAATATATAAGCGTATATTGACACCTAAATACAAAAATGGTGAACAAAAATAATAAAACTTAACCTTCAACATTTTATGGTTTAAAATCATTTAAAGAAATTTTTAAATGTTTCCAATCAACTTTGAACCTAATGCTTTAGGGATAAAGCTGACAAATCTATTAAATAAATTGCCACCCGCCGCGCGCCGGCGCGGCGCACAGTGGGTCGAAACTATGATTTTAGTGACATAGGGGTCAAATTGTTTTTTTTTGCGTTTTCTGTATGCGGATGGATAGAACTCGTCAGCTTCAATAATAAATATCTCTTGACGTTTTTCTCTAAACTTAATAGTTAAGGCAGAAAAATGGGTATCGTGTTTTTTTTGTATGAAACGGATCAAATAAAATCAAATTCCTGCTAAGTAGCGTTAGATCCCGCATTGCAACGTTATTTTTCTTATACCCTGTGTCATTCACTATCATTTGATGCTATTAACATTTGCATAAAGTTGCAACTCTGCCCAAAAATGATGATTGAAAAAATGAAAAAATTACATAGAATAAAAAGCTTCATTTTTATTTTCGTACGTTCTTTTAGTTCAATTTTAATATGAAATACAATGACAAAGATAAAATAGTAAGACTAAACACGAATTAACACAGGTCAGTACTTAATCAATAACAAAAATACAATTAAAAGATCTCATATACGCTTAAATTGGTAGGTACTCGTACTAATATGTTATTTTTAAAAGAGGATACGAATGTGCTCTTTTAAGTAAAAATGTATACTTACTTAGGAAAAAGGTAAATAGTAAAAAACACGTACATAAAAGTACAACTATTTTCATGGCCAGTCTAGTTCCTGTAAGGCTTCCGATTATGTTCAAATTTACCAAAGAAACGCAGTCAACAGTGGTAAGTACATAAGTACAAAAAATAGCATAGAAAAACAAATAGATGAACTTCAGCCATCAAGATTCAGTCAAGTTGAAGTAACGCATAAATTGATCATGACGATGATAGACGGCAAAATTACTTCATATTTGTCAGAGACATCATCGTCTGTTTGTGATATTTGCAAAGCAAAACCGTCCGAGATGAACAATTTACCATCAAATGCTCAAAGAGAAAAAAACGAAGATATGTACCAGCATGGATTGTCACCTTTACATGCCTGGATAAGAAGCATGGAGTGCTTACTTCACATCGGTTAGTATATATTATATTTTTACTACATCCTTTTTCTGCTTCATTTATGTTTAATTTCCTTTTGTAAAGTGTCATTCCTCTTTCTTTGCAGCTTATCGTTTGGAGTTTAAAAAATGGAGTTGCAGGGGCGATGATAAAGAAAAAATGACGCTCAAAAAGAGCGCTATACAGCAAGCATTTAAGAGTGAAACTGGTTTACTCATTGATATTGTCAAGCAAGGAGTAGGCACAACAAATGATGGCAATACTGCTAGAAGATTTTTTAGAGATCCACCAACAACAGCCCGCATAACAGGAATTAGTTTAGAGTTAATTGAAAGGTTTCACGTGATTCTTCAGACTGTGGCATCTGGAGAGCGCGTGGACCTTACAAAATTTTCCGAATATTGTAAAGATACTGCTAGATTATATGTTTATTTATATCCATGGTATTATATGCCATCCAGTGTTCACAAATTGTTGGTACATGGGGCTGATATCCTTACTAATATTATAAAAGCGAAAGTGAGTTTGTTTGTTTGTTTGTTTGTTACCTCTTCACGCTTTAATGGCTAAACCGATTTTGATGAATTTTGGTACAGAGATAGTTGGGAACCAGGAGACGGACATAGGCTATTATTTTTTTAAAAAGAGTGGGATATGAGGGAGAAAGAGGGAAGAAACGGGAAAACTTAGCGTTGCTATTACAACTCAATAAGGCGCTACCGAATTTAACGCGAGCGAAGCCGCGGGCAAAAGCTAGTAATTAATAATTAAGCATTTTGGTGCCATACCTGTCGGTAAACTGTCGGAAGAAGCAGCAGAGGCTCGCAATAAAGATTTTCGGAATTACAGAGAGAGCCATTCAAGAAAAGTAAGTAGAACGGCGACAAACGAAGATATTTTACACAATCTTCTTTTATCGTCTGATACTAAGATCACAAGTCTAAGACCTCAACTGAAAAGACAAAATATTATGGTTCTCTCTCCAAAAGTCAAAGAGCTTCTGATGAGTTTTCCAACAGAATCCGATTTAGATTTTATTGATGTAAATAATTTACAAGATTTTGATAGATTGTAAGTGTACTTATAGATTTTTTTTTGTAAGTATTAGTGTTGTATATTGTTAGTCCTAATTAGGTGTATTAAGGTGTACCTTTACTAAACCTTTACTATGTACCTTTTGTAGGTAGCTTTATTATGTACGTTTTACTACTATTTACCTTTTCCTAAGTAAGTATACATTTTTACTTAAAAGAGCACATTCGTATCCTCTTTTAAAAATAACATATTAGTACGAGTACCTACCAATTTAAGCGTATATGAGATCTTTTAATTGTATTTTTGTTATTGATTAAGTACTGACCTGTGTTAATTCGTGTTTAGTCTTACTATTTTATCTTTGTCATTGTATTTCATATTAAAATTGAACTAAAAGAACGTACGAAAATAAAAATGAAGCTTTTTATTCTATGTAATTTTTTCATTTTTTCAATCATCATTTTTGGGCAGAGTTGCAACTTTATGCAAATGTTAATAGCATCAAATGATAGTGAATGACACAGGGTATAAGAAAAATAACGTTGCAAAGCGGGATCTAACGCTACTTAGCAGGAATTTGATTTTATTTGATCCGTTTCATACAAAAAAAACACGATACCCATTTTTCTGCCTAAACTATTAAGTTTAGAGAAAAACGTCAAGAGATATTTATTATTGAGGCTGACGAGTTCTATCCATCCGCATACAGAAAACGCAAAAAAAAACAAGTTGACCCCTATGTCACTAAAATCATAGTTTCGACCCACTGTGCGGCGCAGCGCCGCGAAACCTAGTCCTCTGGCTATCTTCATCGTCCTTAAGATTGTGATAGAACCGTGGTCTTTGGGGGATTCGCACCGTGCTAACTACGAAGGCAATTTACGTGCTATTTACAAACGTTACGTACCTGTCGGTATGTTAGTGTAGCTAAAATTCCGTATTTCCTTGCAATTTTATTGATTGACGCATAATGACAAGAGATTCTAAAATCAATGAGACAGTGTTGTCTTTGAGTTTGCAGCTTTCTTAGTATCTAGTAGCTATTAAAAGTACTTGTGAAGGCTTTTAAGATGCAAGCACAATCATGATAATAAAATAAAAAAGGAAATCGTTCAATCGCAATAAGTACCTTCCGAGTATTAAATTGCTAAACATTTTCACTAAGGCGTTTGTTGTTTGGTAAAATAAAGTTCAGTTTATTTAAAAACCTGCTTTAAAAATAATTTGATTACAAGTATTTACAAGTAAGTTAAAAAGCACGAGTGTTATTGGTATAGGAAACCGATAAATTCTCAGCTAATTCTGTAGTAAGATCGAATGACGTTCCTGCTTACGTGCTTATTAAGCGCCTGTGAAAAGATGTATCGCACACATTTTTATGTGCGACAGATTACTTCCACACTTTTAATTACAAATTCTTTAGGCAGGATTCAATGATAACATAACATCCTGTAATCCCCGAAGGCTCAGGCAGGGGTGCACCGAATAGTACACCCACATTTCGCAAGTTATGTTTTAAGTCTTTTTATTCATTTATTTACTTCATTTATTTTTGTAATCACTGGGATTACAAAAATAAATTGAATAAATTGTCATGTTTGTGTACGATAGCGCAATAAATGAATATTGTATTCTACCACATAAATGATAGTACTTTTATACTGATTATTTTTCCGACCCAAATATCGACCAATAGAATTGCACCATTCGACGTCACGTGGTACAACCTACATGGTATTATACTGAAAATTTTCTCTGGTCGTTGTTATGCATAAAAAACAAAACATGGTGCAATTCTATTGGCCGACATTTGGGACGGAAAAATAATCCCCCGAATACCACACGAGCTTCAAAATTATCTGGCATTTCCCGATAGGTTCCCTGCAAACAAATAAAATCGTCAAGTTTTTCAGGAAAAATCACTCGCGCTTCGCGCTCGTTATTTTTTAACCTGAAAAGAAAAACTTGACTCCTTCATTTGTTTGCAACGAACCTATCGGAAAATACCCGATAATTTTGAAGCTCTTGTGGTATTATATGTGATAAAGCAATTGGTGCAAAATTATTTCCTAACCATTCCAAAATATCAAACATGCTCAACGTTAATAATCAAGTTTTCACTTCTGCCGGCACTCCCGGAGTGCAACCCGGTGCATCTATATGGATGATCTGCTAAATTTTTAGTAACACTGGAAAATTAACACTCGATAAAAATTATGTGAAACATCATACTTCCGGAAGTCAGTGGCAGAAAAGTCAATGAAACCAACAAAAGTCACCGACTTCCGGAAGTAAAGTTATTTTCCACTTTTTAGTTTTTTTTTTAAGTCGTTTTTATTTTTTATCAATCTCCATGCTTATGAAGCGCAAGTATAACTTACGGTAAACTCTGTAATGTCCCCCATAGCATTATAGTCCTTATAGGTGACTACACCGCCCTTTGAAACTTCTTGGTAAATGTAAGGTCTTGAGTTCTTTCGGAATCCATGATTAGTGTTCAAGTTGTTGAGGTACTTATAAATTTCATTAAGATCTTCTGGCCACATGTGTTTCGCTGCGTCCACTCTGGATAAAAAATAATAGCAAGAGCTCGACACATAATTCACTGAACATTACTTAACATGACGCTAGACTTGTGATTACTTACTAAAAAAATTCTGATGTAAAAACAAAATAACGCTTTCCGACCCGAGAATCGCCTGTAGAGTCCATTGCGATTGGTTAGGCCGAATCTTAATATACAGCATGTTAAAAAAACCATATCCGATCCGAAAGGGGCATATAGGTATATCATGGCATTACGAAATAAAATATGTATAAGCAAACCGTATTAATGAATTTTAAAATTATGTCCCAAATCGTCACCATTACCTACCCTTAATTCCAACGAACTTTTAAAACGTGACAACACCATATTCGGCATAAGTTCACATGTTGGATCGTCAATTGTTTGTTAGTCGAGAAACGACCGGAATGTCCCCGCCGACGCCTCTGTGTTGCCATGCACGTTTCCCCTTTTAAGTACCTACATTCATTTTATTTCAATTTTTTCGGGGTATTTTTTATACTTGTAATCCAAAAATGATAACATAATTTGAATGTACTCTCGTATCCTTATCAATATCATACCCTCACGTATTGGACAGGGTTTTTTTAACATATTGTAAAGAAGAAAACAAATTGAATACCAACAATAAATTCAAATCTTACCTAAAACCAGCTACACCAAGATCAATAAGTTTATTCAGGTATTCGATAATCTTTTGACGTACATATGGTATTGTTTGATTTAAGTCCTGCAGTCCTCCCAATTGACATACACGAAGCTGAAAGAAATAAAGAAACGTAGGCAAAGATTTATAGTTAAAAGCTTATGATGGTGAGTTAATAGGTAAACTAATGAGAATAGTGGTGGTTATTCAGAACCCATTGAATGGTTGTGTAGTGCTACGCGGATGTTCTGGCTCTTGAATGACGTTGTCTTGTTAAAAATTTGTGAATCACTAGCATCACCTTTCGCTCATGGATTCGCGGTCTCCACTTAATGCCTATAGCACACCTCCGCTGCGAAACTCAAAGGGCGAAACCGCAATAGTTTCGCTGTGAGTTGTAAGCGAAATTCCCTGCTCTAACGTACAAAACTGAATATGATGTTGTCTCTTTCTAACACGATTTCGCTCATTTGCTCAGGCGCCGTCTACATCTCCGCCCGTTGACCGCTATTTTGGAGTGGTTCCGCGTGTGACTCGGACGCGTCTGTAGCAATCGACTATTTATGAGAGCAAAATAGGATAGATGGATTTGGAATTTACGGAAAAACTTATACAAGCAGTGAGAACGGTCTTCATGTGTCTGTTACTCTTTACATAATCTATTTCCTCCCAACTTTTTTCTAATTTTAATAATATCGTGCACCCAGGTACTACGCCTTTTTAAAGTTGTTGACCACAGTAAGATTAGTTCCTCTTTCGACTCCAAAGCTACGACATTATATTTCGATTCTGATTTCTCAACTGTGCTAGTTTTAGGTTTCGCTAATACACACATCAAAAGTGTCTAGGGATCAAGCATTTTTATGCGGATTTCTTGAGATTGAGATGTGGCTTTGTAATAAATTTATGATTTTATAAATTTATATGGATCCTTTTTGGGTGCATTTCATAATTTGAATCAGGAACTCTCAATCAAATTCGAGTAAAAGATGAAAATAAGCTGTCAATATTTTCCCTATAAAAACATACAACGCATTGAAGACATTATTAGTGCTACTGTTTCCCTACTACTGATTAAAACCAACGTTATTATGGAGCGGCGACATCATTTAAGCAGGGAAGAAATGCTCAGAGCCGTGGGAATGATAGAAGCTGGTTCCCGGCAACGTACTGTAGCTTTAGCTCTGAATACAAGTCAGAGTGTTATCAGTCGACTTTGGACACGTTACCGAAGCACTGGTACCGTGGCTGAGCGCCATGGAGGACGGTATCGCTGCACCACACGGAGACAAGACCGATACATTCAAATCTTAACTCGAAGAGCTCCAACAATAACCGCCATGATGTTAGCCGTGAGGCTTCATCACTCTTCAGGGAACTTAATTAGCGACCAAACAGTCAGAAACCGCTTGCATGAAGTGAACCTTCATTCCCGAAGACCGCTACGGGTACCACCTATAGCAATGCACAATCGTAGGATTCGATATCAATGGGCTCTTGAACACAGAAATTGGGCAGAAGAACAATGGCGTTTCGTGTGCTTTTCTGATGAGTCTCGTTTTGGTATGAGACCGGATACAAGACGTATACGACACTGGAGAACCCCTGGACGCCAACAGCGATTAAAATCCTGCCAGGAAGTCCATCCTTATAGTGGTGGAACCATCATGGTATGGGCGGGTATTTGGATCGGCGGAAGAACTGAGTTGATTTGGATCAGAGGCAACCTCAACGCTCAAATTTATGCTGAGTCGATTGTATCAGACGTCATCGTTCCTCTACAAGTGCAAATCGGTCCCTTATTTCAGTTAATGCATGATAATGCACGACCGCACACCGCAAGAGTTGTAAGACAGACTCTCGCCGCAGCTAACATCAATGTCCTGCCCTGGCCTGCTCAGTCGCCAGACTTGAACCCGATTGAGCATGCATGGGATATGCTACAGAGAAGAGCTCTGCCGAATATGGAGGGTATCCAGTCGCAAGAAGACCTTTTTTTGTTGTTGCAACGAACATGGGCGGCCATTCCACAGCGTGATTTGGATGAACTCATTTTGAGTATGCCAAACCGATGTTCTTGTGTTGTTAGTGTTCGCGGTAGAAACACGGATTATTAATTGTTTAAGTTACCCAATAAAATTTTAAAGAAAACTGTTATTTCAGTCTTTTTTTCGAACTTTAATGTTAGTGGTTCAAATGTCAAAAATCCCTTTATTAGGAAAATGGCAAATTTCTTTATTAATGCAAAGGTGACTTGGTTTATCGTTACTGTGACAAACGAAAACACTTTATTTGATGAATCCTTAAAGAAAATTTTAATTAATATCAATCAGGAGAAAAGTTATTGCAAAAATATATGTTGATCCCTAGATACTTTTGATGTGTGTAGTTTCGCGTAAGTGAAGTACTGTTGCACAGCGAAACTCGCGCAGCGGTTTCGCAGCGGAGGTGTGCTACAGGCGTAAGATCACGTCTACCCAAAGGCGGTTATCACAAAACACCGCTTGTCCACTGTAGAGCGTTAAAGGAGGTTTAAGGTCTATAACTGCATTAAACAGCATTTGTTGTGGTGAAAATGTCTTACGTCCATATGTTTCTTACAAAAAAACAAATATATCAAATAAAAAAACCGCCAAAAAATTGAAGCTGTTTTTTTAGTAGTGCATTTACAACCATTTAAATTCACATACACAAACAGACCGGAACAACTATCTGTATGTCATGCACATTTGTTCCGTGCGAGGATCGAACCCGTAACACACCAGCAGTAAAATGCGTAGCCACTACACCAACCTTATCGATAAATATTATAAAACAAATTAAACATAACCAACCTCAGTAGCGTTTTCATAATTTTCAACTTGACACACTGGAAAATGAAAATGCTCTTCCGCATAAGGAACCGCTGGGTAAGTATAGTTCTGGGGAAATGCAATACTGCCCGCAGTCCCTACTAAGGCACTTGATATGTCCTGAGGTATCACCATGTGATTGAATACGACGTCCACGTATATTCTGTGAAATAAATAAAAATATAAAAGAATAAAAACACACTTTTTAACACGCTGTTAAACCCGCGATGGTTTGTGTTGGTATGTTGTTGTTTCTAAATTGTATTGTATTTATGTGCTTTGAATCCTTACTAATATTATAAAAGCGAAAGTGAGTTTGTTTGTTTGTTACCTCTTCACGCTTTAATGGCTGAACCGATTTTGATGAATTTTGGTATAGAG
This sequence comes from Ochropleura plecta, assembly GCA_905475445.1. Lineage (NCBI taxonomy): Eukaryota > Metazoa > Arthropoda > Insecta > Lepidoptera > Noctuidae > Ochropleura > Ochropleura plecta. Next base: position 13,444,999 of record FR997735.1, on the reverse strand, counting down.
ATAGTTGGGCACCAGGAGACGGACATAGGCCATTATTTTTTTTTTAATGAGTGGGATATGAGGGAGAAAGAGGGAAGAAACGGGAAAACTTAGCGTTGCTATTACAAATCAATAAGGCGCTACCGAATTTAACGCGAGCGAAGCCGCGGGCAAAAGCTAGTAATAAATAAAAAATAAAAAAACTTATTGGTTTTTTCAGCAAACCCCCTTTCATTTGATATCCATATCGTGGGTTTGCATAAAAACGAACTAGATCATCTTTGACTAGACCCATCTTTGGAAAACTGCTATTTTGGATTTGAATGACATCACTTCGTTGAATATAGAATGTCATCCAAACTGAATATGTAAGGAAAATTTCAGCTCAATTGGAAACTGGAAAGTAGGTCAAATTTAACTTAATATTAAACGCTAATATTTTCCAAACAAATTTGGTTTGAATGACATTGCATTGTTAACTAGGTCACGTCATTGTAATCTTACAAATGATTGACAAAGAAGTATCATATCTCTTCGCGTATACAAAATCTCTTGAATATTGTCATAATTTAAATGTGTTGTTTTGTAACAGAACACATTCAAATTAATTGACAATATACATTACGTCAATAAAATTGACATTGACAATTCATTAGGGTTACCAGCGTTATTCAACATTTTACCCTAATTTAAAAAATATATATAACCTATGTTACATATTTTAGACTGCGATTTCATAAGATGGTTTTTTAAGAACAATCACCTACCTGACACCAACTTTGTTGCACCTAGTAGTCATGTTCAAAAAGGCTGCTTCGTCTCCTGACCGAGTGGTTAACTGGTACGACATGACTTGATAGCGCTCATACCAAGGTCTAACACCGCCGTCTAAGGTTAAAACCAAATTCTCTGAGGCCGGCGAAGTCTGTTGATTCATAAACAACAACAATGGTTAGATACTACCTTATAATGATCTGCCAGTGGCTTTTATGGAGTAACCAAGGCAGCATTGTAAAATATAACAAAAGCTATGCGAACCTGCACTGCTCCATATTTCTTGGGCCCAAGAAACCGTTCACATTCATCTGCAATGTCCAACCACTTCCATTCAAACATTTGGACGATGACAGAACGGTCGGACCATTGGTTGGTCTTTATGTAGGCTTCGCAGGAATATGCTGCGCCGAATAATGAGCAGAAAGAGAGCCACACTAGAAAAGACATTATCTGAAAAAAAAAACATTTTGGTAAATATGTTATTGCTAGAAAAGAGATCAACATTAAGATGACAGATAAGAATAGAGGAAAAAGTCATAGGATTACTAAGGTACCTACCTCAATAAAAAAATAAAATCACCAATCGTTCCGATTAACACCTGAAAAGCGTTGTTAACAAAGATAAAAGGACAAATAACACAATTAGATTTTTTACTAACTTTTTCATTAGGTATGATAAGTTAGGAACATCATTTTTTTAGATCATAAATAGGTTGTAAAATGACACTATGTAAACTATGTAAAGTAATATCATGTCATGTACTTATGTCCTGTTGCGTATGATCACCGAGCATTCAAATACAGGGTTTTTGAGGTGTCATAGTTTAGATCAAGGTATGCAATAGTGGTGCCGATTCGGATGAACCACCGGGTCAAATAATATTAAAATGATATACCTACCTAATCTCATCTAATTTTATTTCACACCATTTCACTATTTTTGGTGTAAAACGTCAATTTCAGAATAGTGAGATTGCCATTTTCTCTAAATTGAGTAGGTATCATGAATGCTGTCAAATTAGAATATGGTTAAGTTGTGTTACTTTAATCGATTTCAGAAGAAGAAACGTCATTTGACAGGAATAAAATAAATCCAACCATAATACAAACAATTTTGTTATTGATTTTTCGAGTAGGTAGATTTAGATTAGTTTGTAAAAAAAAGAGATTAGTCACCATTATTTTAATAATACAAAATAAATCGAAACTAACTTACACCCTTATGTCAACACAACTGTTCATCGGAAGATCTTGAATATAACAATGCTTCCTCAAATCAAAACACTTTACAATACAAACAACTTAGACAATTAGAAAATATAGCACTTTACACGTCAGAGCACTTTAAATAAACTTATAGTATAGTTAGCAAAACAATTGTATAGTATGCAACATTAATTATTTAACAATTTATGTACACACAGTGGACAAGACAGGAAAAAAAACATATAAAGTTTGACCTTAAAGGTGGTTATTTCTTTTTGAAATTTCTGCCAGCAGACCTGCGAAAATAGATGTAGAAAGAAATGTAGACGATAGTGTGTGAGAGAGTACAAGAAAAATATATGTGTATTATAAACTGACACATATAAGTAAACATTAATAAATACTTGTATAAATACAGAATGCTTAAATAAATATCATTAGTGAAGTATCGGAAAAAGAGTATAGACTTATACCTGAGCGTATTTAAGTATTAAGCACCTACACTCTGTAAGTTAGGATGCAAAAAGTGACGTATTCAAGTATGGTTTACGAAAGACAGAGAGCAAGAGAAAGAGCGAGTGAGAGAGAGTATGGGAAAAGGTTGCGAGGGCTGAGGGTCACGTTTCTGACCTGAGTGCGACAGTATATATAACCACAGTATAACTTTGGGGTACGACTAGAAAAGACGTGCTTTGTATTTTCTTTGTATTTCTTGTGTCATTTTTAATAAACCTAATTAACCTCATCCCTTGTTTTTTACACTAGAATAGAATCAGACAATTTAACGAATATTCATTAGTAATCATTTTAAAATTTTGTCATCATCTGTTTAGCTTTTTCCCAACTAAGTTGGGCTCAGTTTCCAGTCTAACCGAATGCAGCCAGCTGAATACCAGTATTTTACATAATTATTGCTTCTGCCTATCGGATATCCACAACCCAGTTATTTATTTATTTATAACATCTGGGAAAACAAACAGTAGTACATTAAGCATAAAAAAGTGTTGACTTATCATTAAAATTAACAAATATACTACCCACAACATTTTCCACAGCTTACTCTATGACATAATGCAAACTGTTAGCAAACGTTAACTTGTAACAGGGCTAAATTAACGTTAAAAAATTAAAAGAAAAAAGAAAGCATAACCAATATTCACAGAAGTAACAAACAAAAAGAAAGAAATTAGTACTTGGTAATGCGATACCCCTTGGTAAGACAGGTTGTTAGACACCTGTAACAACTATTAGACATCTACAGAGCTTGAACCTCTCCAACTTTGCGAATCCTCTAGATGCGACATGCGCAGATCCAGTCGATGCGGCGAAAAAATGTCCAGTAATCTTGAAATATTATTATTTTTATTTACATGATTGCATAGTTGTCCGCAATCAGGGCGCTTGCAATAGCGAGAGCTCACAATAATTAAAAATCACAGAAAGTATCCCGTAAGTATTAATATACTAAGAAACCGTAAAAGCTTAAAACAATGTATTTTAAAATTATTGACTTCTCTGTGATTTATTATTTTCCTGCCCTTGTCCCATTCTATTTGAGGTCGCCGCAACGCGTTTTCTTCTTCCATTCTCCCCTGTCAGGCGTCGCGGCATCATTCATTTCTCTTTCATATCATTCCTTACACAATCCATCCATCAATTCTTTGACCTTCCTCTCCCTCTACATCCATCAACATCGATATCTATTATTCTTTTAGTCACATGTGCTTTGTCTTTCCTCATTACATGTTTAATTTTTCAATTTATATTTTTCTATAACAGGCGGAACTTTCAAGCTTCCTCTAATATACTAATTCCTTATTTTATGGATCCTTGTCACTCCACACGTCCATCTCTACATTCTCATCTCCGCTACATTCAATCGTTTTTCTTCCATCTTTCATCACGACAGGTCTAATCACGGACTTGTTTATTTTCCCTTTAATTTGACAGGTCACAAGTTGTTCCAGTGACCTGGGGCCTAAGTCTGCTATTACAATAGTGTCAGAATGGTCGATCACTGATCGCATAATGGTTGATTTTGACAAGTTTAGTATGTAGTAAATTACCAAACTTGTCAAAATTAACCATTATGCGATCAGTGATCGACCATTCTGACACTATTGTAATAGCAGACTTAGGCCCCTGATCCTGATTTCTCTGTGATTACTGATCTACTTTTCGTGATTTTTTGTATTCATTTGGTAAAGAGCACTCGCGCAATGGTCCTGTATAAATTATTGTACCTACTAATATTATTTGGGTAGTTTATATCTTCTATAATACCTTGTTTTCTTCTTCGTCTGTTATAACAGTAAGTTTACGTCACGAAAAAAAATTGTTTTAAGACAAGAACTTGTGTAGGACATCTCAACTAATACATTCAAAATAATAGAATAAAAAATTGCAAGAAATTACTTAACAATTTTTAACAAAAAGTTGGCATACCTCTACAATCTACCTACGTTGGGAAAAGTAGGTAACTTATTGCACACTTATTTCTTTACAAATCAGACGCTATGCATAGGTACTACTAGTATAATGATTGGGTTTTAAAAGGGACATTTATTCGTAAAGAAAGTGTTGTAGTAGACTTTAAACATCATTTTACAACCACCTGTCAAAAATTTTAAAGACCCGCGCCCGCGCCGTTCGTTTAAATTTTCCTTTCTAATTTCAAATACTTTAAGGACTCGACCGACATAACAAAACTGTCTGGACGTTGGTTAATCTTTATAAAACCTTTAAAATACCTATAACATTTCAATTCTATACGAATTGAAGTACCTACGTATTAGTTAGGAATTATTATAAGTACCTACTTCAGACTCAGAGGAATTGTGATAGTCTAAAGGCCCTTTAGAAAAGTTCCTAGGTACCTACCTACTTAGGTACTTCTGTACAACTGTCATGGAAACCTACCTAAATGATAACGTTGCATGTCTTGATAATTAATCCACTGATAAACAACTGTAGATACCTAAGTAGGTAAAATAATAATCTAGAACTAGATGGTGGATGCAAAATGATCAGTATTGCGGGCTACATCCTCATTTTGTTGGGTCCTAAGTTTACTTGATTAGTTAAACATGTACATAGGTACCTAATTAGAATCAGGGGGGTGACCTGCCCCCTGTTCGCAAACGCATCATATCTTTATTTGCATTCCATAATGTGTGAAGATCTTACAATAATTTGACGGCACGGTTGGCGCAGTGGCTAATTGATTGACTGCTGCGCTGCGGGTCGCGGGTTCGATTCCTGCACGGAACAAAAATTTGTATGGCCTACAGGGAGTTGTTTCGGGTCTAGCTGTTTGTGTATGTGAATTTAAATGTTTGTAAACGCACCCACGATACTTACAAGAAAAATTTTTAGAGTGGGGCAACGTTTTTAAAAAATAAAATGAAATAAAGATTAAAACTTTAGTTTTCGGATGGGGAATCATCAAATAACTTCCCCTGCTCTGGAGCAGGGGAAGTTATTAGAGCGGGGAGGAGTGTCAGACTTTCAAATGTAATAGCCTAAGTTTCCGGGGTTGCGAGTTGTTCGAAAGAGATACCGAGGCCTCGGAACGTTAAGGGCAATAGAAGGAACATGGGTGGGTTTTAGTCAGTACAAGCCTGACACTCTCCCTAGTCTCCCCCGCTCCCCCCAGAGCGAAGGAAGTTTTTTGATGATTTCCCATTCGTAAAAAAGAGGCCTAAGGTTACATCATACATGTTGGAGGAAGGACAAGGAACACTGAGGGTGTCATACTTTTATGATGTCTAAAAGCCCTTTAGAAAAGTTCTTAGGTATTTCTGTACTTCCCTATCACTTACAGCATACAGATAGAATGCAATGCCTGCATCAGCACAATGTTTTGAATACGCTACATTGAGTACTACCATAAATCGTGGTTTAATTTTCTTACACCAAAAAAGAGTTCGCAAGCATTTTTTGCGCAATGTAAGTAAGTCTGGTGTCATCAAAGGTTTATAACACCCGCGGTGTAGATAAAGTAATTTTATCTTCAGATTCCTATCGACTTAAATGGTCAGAGCTTGTTGAATAGAAGCTTTATTTAAAGATTATATTTGAGATTTGCGTTTTATGATTGTTATCTTAAGTTTAGTACACAGCCTTTGGAAAGACCAGACCTACGCTAGATAGGTCTGGGTATTAATATCTGTTTATTAATTTTCACACATTTATTTTTCTTTTATATCATTCTTATTTTTTTATATAGTACCACGAACAGCGCCCAGTTAGCGGCGGTCAGCGTTCCAGAGAAAGGAACCTCCTAACAAAACGAGCCGTGTCCAAGAGTACCTACCGCTTTCTGTATCAAGGGTTTGATCCAGCTGCCTAACGAGAGCCCGTGGAACACGTACGCGTCGTCGATACCGCCTGTCGTCAATTGACGGACGGACGGTGATCTACCCATTGCTCACCGTTACTCGCGACTACGGTGGCTGGGAGTTGCTTCGCGACACCCGGGCGTTTCCTCCCGCCCGATTATCTGCAGGAATTCTCCCGAAACTTCCGTGTCCGGTGAGGACCTGTATCGAGCGGTCGGTGAGAACGCCGTGACGCCTTTCCACACCTCAAAGAGTATTGTGGCGTGTCCTAAGCATATACAGGGTGTTGCTGCTGCTGTTTTAGGAAATGTGCTAGAAAAAATAAAGTTGCCTGATATTGTAAGGCAACATGCTAATGTTCCATAAATTGGTTAACATAAGAATGTTTGAATGTTGTTGAGATAAATGATACTCAAAATTGTTTCCGGTGTACCAATACGGTTCTTTTTTGGCTGAGGACCTCTTTTTGTAGATAAAGATGGGTTATGTTGGACTATCACCGACCGGATAACTGACTAACACCTCTGTGTGACCTTACTGTTTCTCCTACTATTACCAATGAGCCATGAAGTTTTCATACATTCGAGTCTTTCCACCTGGTCTCCACCAACCGTACTTAGTGGGTCCCATCAACAAGTACGATAGATTGCACCTTCTACCAGAAGGCATGGAAATAAAAAATGCGCTACTCTTTAGGAATGACTGTTCGAAAGACGTTTGCACAGTCCCAAGTTGGCCATTCGCAGGGACCGGTACCTATATCTTAGCAGCTGTAATGTTTAACTTTATACTGACGCTCTTCTTGTATCAGTTTTTTTTTTCTTTTCTGTTTTAGTGCGATCCCTGGTCATGTTCGTCCCACAAACAGGATCAGATCGTTAAACCAGCTTCGCGTTTACCTCGGTGGCGATTTCCTTTAGTACGTGTCCAGTGAGATTGCGTCAAATAGAGAAGTTTGGAACGAGAAAGGGGAAGTCCTTGCCCAGGAGAGGGAAACTTGACTAGCGAAAAAAAATGTTTTAAGTGCTTTTATATTTAATTTAATTTAGCGCGGGGAGGGAAGGAAGCCGCGGGCAAATGCCCACGGCTTCCCTCGCGTTAAATTCGGGGTAACACAGTTCCCCTTTCCTGATTTGCCGACCTACCTGTAGTCTTTGCCCTTGCGCCTTATTGATTGTAATAGCAAAGCTAAGTTTTCCCTTTTCTTCCCTCTTTCTAACTTTCCAACTTTTAAAAAACAAAAAGTTAGCCTATGTCCGTCTACAGGGTCCCAACTATCTCTGTACATAAATCGGTTTAGCCATTAAGGCGTGAAGACGTAACAAACAAACAAACTCACTTTCGCTTTTATAATATTATAGTAAGGATTTACGTCTACCCTTAAAATAATTATGTATGGTAGTACACGTATAACCAGCCTTTAACTTTTCCCCCAACTCCTCACAAGACAAAATTAGTTGAAATTGTTTTTTTTTGCATTTTTGTAACTTAGTTTTTTTTTATGTAGGTATGTCCTGTGTGAGAACGAAATGTATGTTTTCTTTAATCAGGGAGCTGATTAAAGCAAACATACTTCGCTGTACATATAAACAGATAGGTATTTAAATGTATCTACAGAATACGGTTGTGTCTTTTAAAATAATAATTATCAAAATGTTATTAATATAATTAATTTTCCTCTAGTTTGAACGAGCCCTTATATTTCAAGTATATAAACAAAGAATATAAGTGACCGCACTTTGGCCGCTATAACGCGCCGCACCACGGCGATAGACAATACATAACTTTTATCAAATACCTTTTTATTTCGTACTAATTGGTAACCCTACAAGCTACTGCTGCTCTTGGACAACAAACATGTAAAATTAATAGTTCAGAATTTATTTCTGTACAAGTGACTTGAAATTTTTAGAAAAAAATGAATTCAAGCCTTAATCAGTACAGGTAAAAAAACACGCAACAATAACGACTAACGATTTATTTTTCCTACTGCGGAATATTCCTTTAACCTATTTCAAACCAAAGGATAAGTATATAAAATACGACTAAGAAAGGAAGGGTGTGTGAAAGAAAACAAATAAACTATTTTTCAAAGTTCATTATTGGCAAAATAAAATAATATGGATACTGTAGAACAAACAACAGAAATGATGACAAGCGTTTTAAGGTTTGAAGAACTTCATACAAAATTACGATCCCAAGCTTCTAAAATTTCTTAGGCGAAGCATAAAGAGCCGACTGAAAAGAAAAATAATAATTATAGAAAGTCATAGAACTCACGGGGTTAGTCAAAAACAGAAAAACAAAAGAACGCCACCTGCTATAATCCTTTCGTACTCCTTATGCTTCGTTCACGTTCATACACCTAATCATTCTGAAGAACATCACCAAAAAGGTTTGTGTCTTGTTCCATCGTTCTTAAACACATCTGCCTAATAAAATATTTCTTAATCACCATTCGTTCATTATCGCATCGCATAATCTTGTGTTTTTGTTACAACATCTTTTAAACCGCAAGTTGTCATATCAATTTTATTAATTCCTCAATTTATCATGTTGAAAAGGATATTTATAGATTATTGTTTTGTATCAAAAATCAGCACAATGATTTCTTGCTGATAACCTTGTGGACCGTGTGCCAAGATACGTGATTTCTACTACTTTTAGGGTTCCATATCTCAAAAGAATAAATCTTTATTGGATCACTTTGTTGACCGTATCTCTGTCTGTCAAGACCCTTTATCTCGGGAACGCGTGAAGGTATCGAATTGAAATTAAAACTATATACTCAACTCTGTGGTATCTTTGTGCTGCGTGAAATCAACCCTCTAAGTCTACGTAGCCATAATATACGGCTGTTAATGTCTCAAGTTTGTTCAGAACCCGCGGTGCGTGAGGGTGACTCGCCCTTGGCTGGTTTTCAATGCAGCCCAACACTGTTTTCAATGGAGCTGGATTTTGCTGGACTTAATTTTATCTAGCGGAATCCAGTTGGACCCTGCACAGGTTATAGGTTTGTGTCGAAATAAAAAAATCGAACGTAACTTTTAAATAAATCCGATATATAGATTGCAGGATCCACCTTTGCTGGATTATCACGATACATCATCCACCCTTATGTAAATTAATTTGAGGTCTTCTCTCATACACCAATCAGCCAAATCCATTCATCTTTCACAAAATCCATCCATCATTTCATGCAGAAACTTTTTACTTTTTCCAACAAGCTCTATACGTACCTCAGCTCCAACATGAATGGCAAGATACAGATCTTCTCCAACTCCAGATATTGTAATTAGTGCTTGACCTGTGTTTGATACAGTCACCGTCTTTCCTGTGCACGCACATGCTTGCACCTCTCCTGATCTTATGTCACAGTATATTCCAGTCGGAAGGCTGGTCTGTAATTTTTGTTTTTATATAGTTTTACAGCGATAAGTCTAGTTGCCTACCAGTACAGGCCCACCGTTTAAATGAGACGGTGCCTGAAGGAGCTGCAAGGTGCGCGAAGTGTTTAGAATGACTGAGGCATATTGTAAAGAAAACCAATAAACAGACCAGAAACAGAAGTCCTCTTTGAAAAATAAAATGCGGATATTAGGGTTGTCAACTAAACTTTTTGTTTTGATGTTGCCAAGTGCAGTAAAAGAAAGTATCTACTACCTTTTGATTTGACTTACTTTCGAAAAAGCTTGTTGCTAAAAATCGTACTAACGTTTTATATTTGTGGGTGAAGTGTGTGATCCGAAACCGACCGTTACTGGATATTCATACTAATGTCAACTGTGAGCTGAGCAATTAGTCATGAAGGTTCCAAACCACGCAGCTACCTCAGGCACTGGCTCAATTAAGCGGTAAGCCAGTAGTTTTATCTTTCTTATCATTCCCCTTTAACTGTACTTACCTGTAACGTTATGTTCATGGCCCTTCCTTCTAAATTAAACGCAATGAAGCCTTTGTTTCCCATACTGAATGCAATTTGGTTGTTACCGTTGTCCCACCAATTTGAAACCGCAGTTTTATGGATTTCATTTCTAAATGCGACCATTCTGTGAATGGTATTCCAGCGATGTTCACATACCCATCCACTTTCAGCTGTGCACTGTCCCTCCTGTTTTATAAAAAAAAAATAACAAAGTAATACACTGTCAACTATAGAAACATCGTATTAAAGAACAGTAATTTAGGAGTTACCGTATCAAATTCCGGTGTTTTAATATTTTCACCGTTCAGAACAGGAGGGCCCTCCATGAAGGAGGCAAAATAGTAACTGCTAGTAATCCGAGCTTGTCCATATGGATGCGCTAGCAGAAATGCTTGAGCAGCCTGTAGAAATAAAAAACTTCAATAACTTTAAACACACATCTGTGGGATATTATGCGGTCTTAGGCCAAGTCACTGCTATGGCAATAAAAAACTTTTTGTCACGGCCTTACATTTTTTGAAGGAATTCCAAGCATATACAGTTTTTTTGGGGTTAGGAAATCATCAAATTGATTAGAAATTTCTTAATGAAATAGAATACAATTTTCTTAATTCAAGTGACTATGACTCATTATGTTAGTAGACAAAAACACTACAATATACTAGTAGCAACAGCGAGCAATAGAAGGGCAGTCCAACTTGTCAGCGGTTAAGTTTAGGACGCCGTTGGAGCTGGTCTGCACCATACCGCTTTCGCATCGTTGCGTAGAAACAGTCTACGTGCGCGTCTGCAAACATCCCTGATGAACTACAGAAATGGACCAGCCGGCCACCGGCATCCTAAACGCATTATTAAATTAAACGCGGAGAGTGCTGATTTCCGAGTAAATCTAGCCCACAGACAGCACGTATAAAAAGTCGTGCATACGGCTGAAAGTCCGTGATTTTTAGCGGGCTAACCTACGGGAAAATATGTTCGCTCTAATCTAAATATAATTCACATAACCCTGCTTTCAACCAGCGAAGAGATTGTGACTTTATTTAGAAGATTTTAATTACAGGAATTGGCTTGAGATATACAAAATGTATTAAGTATAGAACAATAACTTCTGGTTTTTACAGAGAATTATCATGATTACCTACCGTATAGATTGTAGAATTTTTATACGTCAATATACCACCTGCACGCTGTGTATCATGATTGTCAACAAAAACTACGGCGTTTTCACTAGGCATCATATCTAGTCCCGTTGTTCCATATGAGCTTAAATTTTTCAAAGGCTTTTCTCCAGCGAAAAATTTCGATAATTCATTCCCTGCCTGTAAAATAAAATGCTTTTTAATTTAAAAGGATCACTTACATGGAGAAATTGTTAACGCTTCGATCTGATAACAACCGGTCTTCTCATCACTTCTCATTACAAGAGAAGAGGCTTAGTACAAACACTTACTGGCACTGATATACGAATACTTTTGTCTTCATTCAAATTAAATCAAATTTGTTTTTCCTTTTCTTTTTTTGTTGAAGTTCCACAAATAAGGTACCCAAAAAGGATACGTAGAAAAACTAAGGAAGCTTCAGAATCACTTACGGTAAATTCCGTAACGTCACCCATGCTCTTATATTCGTTATAGGTGACTACACCGCCCTTTGAAACTTCTTGGTAAATGTAAGGTCTAGAGTTCTTTCGGAATCCATGATTTGTGTTTAAGTTGTGAAGGTTTTTGTAAATTTCATTAAGGTCTTCTGGCCACATGTGCTTTGCTGCATCCACTCTGTATAGATAATAACTATAGTTAGGACTCCTCATACATTTTTGCGAAAGGATTGAAGGCACTACATCTGGGTACACATAAAAAAGACTTCATACTTAATTTCGGTTAATCTGCACGCATTTGGAATCGTTAAGTGTTTCGCGAAAATTTGTTCACAGAAATAAATGGGAGCTTATACATTGCACATGTAATGATAGATATGATTTTCAGCACGATTAGCCTAGACGACTTTATACTACGACTAATAATGCCGCTATCAAAGAAACTGCCAATTAATTCTTTGGCTGGTTCAGACGTCCTCAAGGCAATGTGTGTACAACGAACCTTACCTGATACCAGCTGCACCAAGATCAATGAGGTTGTTCAAGTAATCTATTATCTTCTGGCGAACGTATGGTATTGTTTGATTTAAGTCCTTGAGCCCAGACAACTGACAAACACGAACCTGCAGAACAAAATGTTTAGGTAGCAGAGCATAATCAAAGTATAATGTTACCACTGCTGACACTGGTCTTGTTTCTGTAATAACCGTGGTCGTCACAAAAAAACAATCGCTAAAATTGTTTCGAGTATGAGTCTATCCCCTTGACCTAAAAAAAAGCAGACTTTTTACGATATATCTGCAAAGAGTCTTGGATTTTTTTGGTCGCGTCGCAAGTAAAGATGGCCATAACCTAGAACAGCTGATGGTCATTGGCAAGGTCGATGGGAAGCGTCCGAGGGTTTGTATTCCACTTAGGAACGGACCAAATTCGCTCATCACTCGACTCGAAACGCCAAGAACAGGCACAGATGGCCTAACATCGGGGGATTAACGACGATCTTGAGGAGATTTTTGGCGGTGCAACCGCAGCGCTAAGAGGAAGTCAGCGGCACTTTAAAAACTGACTGAAACAAACACTGAGGGTTTCCTCCAAACTTGCGATACCTTTTTGCGCTCCCGAGATAAAGGGTCTTGACAGACAGACGGACAACAAAATGATCCTATAAGGATTCCGTTTTTTCCTTTTGAGGTGGGGAACCCTAAAAGAAGTGAGCCTATAGACAGTGATGTTTATCCACAATGGTTGAATGGTTCTTTTTTTATTTCTAGTTTAGGAAAGAGTTTTTTTTTTTATTTATGATTTTGCCACCGCATTAAACTATTTATTTTATTTATTTAAATAATAAACGCTCAATTTGCACTAGGGACCGAGACACTCGCTTTGACTAGTTTGAGGTCGATAATGTAGTCAAATCTTTTTTTTTATTTTTTGGCAATAATATATGATGTGTTAATACGTAGATTTTTGTAAGTGTACCTAGAGAGATAGACATCATAATTGCGACAACAACCAATTTAAAAATGAACAAAAAGAAATAGTAATAAAAAAGCAGTTTAACTTACACGTAGTCAAAATAACAAACCTCAGTAGCGTTATTCTCATCTGAAAAGTCACACACAGGATGATGGAAATGCTGGTCTGTGTACGGAACCCCAGGAAACGAATTGTTTTGTGTCGTGGCAGTACTGCCGCCGGTCCCTACACTGTCGCCGTTGTCTCCCGTCATATGGTTGAAAACGACGTCCACGTAAATTCTGCAAAGCAAGTTGATGATGATGCTTCTAACATTTTGGCAACAAAATTCTTATTACTTATTCCCACGAGGCTCAAACTGCTGAAAGGTACACATACAATATAACTTGAAATAAACCGCGGGCGTAACTAGAATAAAGATCGTCAAAGCTAAACATAAAAAGACATTCATTGCTTGAGAACCAGATACAGTACGATTAGATCGCTTTTTGTTTGGTTTGTTGTTAGCTCTTTTTGTTGTTCACTCGCGATCTTACGAAGAAAGTTGTTCAGTTTGATGATGTTTCTATGGGAAAGGCGTGGTCATATTTTGGAGTATGGCTCCAAAATATGACCACGCCTTTCTGATACAAGCTGTAAAACTCGGGAAATCAACTATGAAATTAATTTATTTATTTATACACACGCAAAATACATGACAGGACATTAGGTAAATTAAGACAGAAGAGCACAAAGGTACTGCTTATTTCATTCGAGATTTATTCCAGCAGACATGCGTGAGGTAAGTTGGATTAAGGAAATTAAGTGGATAGGTACGCAATTTTAATTAGGACGGTCCAAAGCTGCATGGAGGCAGCATGTAGGTACTAAGCCGTGCACATTTTAAAACTGTATAACTTAGAAAAAAACTGCATAATGCTACATGATCCTCAGCATTAAGGGAACGACGAAGACGACTAAAATATACAGTATGTTAGTTTAAACGAGGGACATATTCAAACCCACAATAGTGCATACTTACATGATACTAATAAAATTATGAACAAAAAAAAACACTAATAAATAAAAGACAGAACCATACCAAAAATTTCGCATAAGTCTCGCAACGTGTATATACCCTTGCGCTAGCGATTTAATACTATCGCAGAACATGTGTGCATGTCAATGACCTTTAGGTATAATCCATTTTCCCTTCATACTTTAAACCTGGCTTAGGACGCCTTTTCGGTAGAATCGGCGCGTAGGTATTTTGCCGCGTGATTTACTTCACTGTTTACAAGTTTACTACTCTCGCGCTCAGTGTTCATGAATAATGTATTTTATTGGACAATTACGTCAGAAATTAAGGTTATAGGTTTTTTTACATATTTGGGACGAGAATCGAATACTGAATACCCTCCCTCAATAAGTCCCTCGTTTAACCTAACACTCTGTATATTACTAGCTTTCGCCCGCGATTTCGTCCGCGTGGCATAGTTACTTTGTGCTAACGCTAACTTTAACCATGATGAACGAAAAAAAAACTTTCTCTCCCCTTTTCTTCCCCTTTTCTCCCCCTTTTCTCACTTTTTTTTAGCCTATGTCCGTCTCCAGGGTCTCAACTATCTCTGTATTAAATATAAAAAAAAACATCAAAATCGGTTTAACCATTTAGGCGTGAAGACGTAACAAACCAACAAACTCACTTTTGCTTTTTTTAATATTAGTACGGATCACGCTATCAATGTTTGGTAGATAAGTTAGTAGCTACCGAACCGCATTAATACCTACTTATCATTTCCTCTAAGACGTCAAAGTACAGGATATGTTGCGTTAAATAATAAGCGACGTTTTAATTTCAATCGTAATCAATCAATATTATAGTCAACCTAACAACAGGTCACGATGTAAGATAAAGACCAACTAAGTACCTAAATAGAACTGTAGAACCTTTTTACGTGAAGTCCAAATAAAGCTACGTTCTATTTATAACCATATCTGGTTATTCAGGCAATAATATTAGGGTTCCAATATGTTCCAATTTTAGTAAGAGACCTAAAATTGCGAATTAGATAGTGTGTGTGGTGTGTGATGATATGTATATGTGTGTGTGTGTTTAATGTGTGTGCAATATGTGATGTTATGTATGTATGTGTGTGCATGTGATGAAATGTATGTATGTGTGTAAATTGTGTTATCCGTACTCATTATAAAAGCGAAAGTGAGTTTGTTTGTTTGTTCACGCCTAAGTAGCTAAACCGATTTTGATGAATTTTGTTACAGAGATAGTTGGAACACTGGAGACGGACACAGGCAATTTTTATAAAGTGATAAATGAGGGAGAAAGAGGGAAGAAAAGGGAAAACTTAGCTTTGCTATTATAATAAATAAGGCGCAAGGGCAAACACTACAGGTAGCAGGTACCTGCAAAACAGGAAAGGGGAACTGTGTTACCCCGAATGCGCGAACGAAGCCGCAGGCAAATGCTAGTACAGAATATTCTATTCTATATTAGGTATTATTAAATATTGAACCATCAGAAATATGTCGTTAGGAAACTATTCATACCATGGTAAATAGTTTCAAATTGGAATTTTTCTTTTTCTTTTTTTCACAAGTATTATATGTATAACGTTTACCTGACGCCCACTTTGTTGCACCTCGTAGTCATGTTCAAGAAAGCCGCTTCGTCACCGGACCGAGTCGTCAACTGGTATGACATGGGTTGGTAGCGCTCGTACCAAGGCCTTTCTTGTAAAACCACATTCTCTGATGCCGGTGAGGTCTGTTTACAAAAAATAAAAATAACATTGTTTGATTCAAACTATACATAGGTGTAAAATAATAAACGCAAGACATCCTAGGTCATTCAAACGATGAAACAAAAATAAAATGGAAAAATTGCAAAAATAAAATGGACTTTCTACTAGAACTGACGCGATCAGCTGATCAAGATATATAGTAAGTAAACCAAAAAAAAACTTGTGAAATTCCAAAAGCCATAGAAGAAAACTTAAGTTTCATGGTCTGATTAAAGAACAAATCCTTCCTGCACGAGAGGTCTTGCGATTATTGTGGTAGGTACACCTATAAAGTCAAATCGGCGCAGTATCTTTTTTTTTATTTACTACTACTACTACTTTACAAACGGCCAAACCCGGAACAACTATCTGTAGGCCATACAAATATTTGTTCCGTGCGGGGATAGAACCAGCGACACGCAGCGAAGCAGTCGATCGCTCAGCCACTGCTTCAACCGTGTCGTGTAGCATGTCTTCTGACATGGCACAAAGGAAGACGGTTCCGAACGAAGTTTAGAAGAAATATGGATGGGATACGTTCCCGTACCCACAACGGTAAAAGCATTTGATGATTTCCCATCCGAAAAAATCACTGGGGCGCATCATCGTTTTACATCAGCTGAGTTGACAACACATTTATACCCAAATTTTCTTCACGAATTTTCCTCATCCCTCCGCATCACATGCCCGCCTCACGACAACCGATTGCCACGATGGAATACTTCTACAAAAATAAGAGCTACGCTTACCTGCACTGCTCCAAATTTCTTAGGCCCAAGAAACCGTTCACATTCGTCTGCAATGTCCAACCATGTCCATTCAAACATTTGGACGATGACGGAACGATCGGATAATTGGTTGGTCTTTATGTAGGCTTCGCAGGAATATGCTGCGCTGAATAATGAGCAGAAAGAGAGCCACACGAGAAGAGACATTGTCTGAAAATGTAATAGATTGTTAGGATGTAGCTGCTTATTGATGAGACTGCGACGTTTAGTGGTGACAAGTGCATGTGCTGACCTACATTCTGTAGGGTGATAAGGTCCTACGTTCTGTTTCCCGGTCGGGCAAAGAGTTATTGGGTATTTACATAGCAACCACGGAGTCTAGATGTTGGCCCAGTTAATTACAATAAGCTAGCCCTCTATTACTAATTCTTTGTGAATGAATTAACAAAAGTTATCAAGAGTCTAGGAATCTACCAGGCCCACAAAGTCCACAGGGGGCCTTGTAGATTCCTAGACGCTTGTTAACTTTTTATCTTATTTTACGTTTTGTAATGTAAGCAATGACTTAGCGGGCCTTCACTGTTCTCTCATGCATAAGTAACAACTGCATTGTGAAACCAAATCATTTTAAAAGAGTAACCATGGAGTTTCTTGCCGGTTATTCTCTACAGGAAACGACCAACCCTCATCGTTTATCTTTTCTCGACGTTTTTTAAATGATGGGCATTTAAAAAACGTAGGCCTGTGAAATGAAAACATTTTGGATGGATTCTGCACACGGAACAGGTAGGTACTTACGGGAAATTGAATAGATAATAAAGTACCTATTTTATAGCATTACACTGGCTCTTTGAAAGTCAAAAGATACCAAAACATAATCTTAAACGCCAAGCAATTGAAACAAATTACTGTTTTTTTTATGTTATTTCCCCACAATGAAATAAGTTAGGTACCAAAAATAAAATAAAAAAGCACTATGACTGGATTATACTAAGGAATAATATGTACAACCAAAAAGAAACATCTGGAAAAGCGTGGGTGTACAGTAAAAGCACATCTGCCTAATAATATATCCAAAAAACCTATAATATTTACTTACGTATGGTAGACTTCAAGAACACGGCTGTTCAACAGGAAGGCTTAAACACAACAATGATCTCTTACATCAAAACACTTAACATAATAGGAAACAACTCAACTATTTTAATAAATAAGTATAACACTTAACACGTCATGAATACAAGTACAGTCAACAAAAGGGTTGAGTGTGTACTACTATGAAACTACAATCAAATACCTAAAGCAGTATACTGGTTAATGACAATAGGCTCGCCTCATACATTACATGGGACTTGTACACTTCACTGGCGTAATCTGGGTGTAGTTTTAGGTATTACAAGATTTTTCTCACAAAAACCCGGTCACTCGCAAAAAATACTCTGGACAATTTTTAGCTTTCGAAAAAAATCAGCCCCTTCGGGGATTACGCGTGCTGTTATGTTATGTTTTGTTTATCTTTAACCTAAGATTTTTTTTTTGCGGATGGGAAATCAAAGCCCACCCATGTTCCTTCTATTGCCCCTTATGTTCCGGTGCCCCGTATCTCTTTCAAACAACCCGCAACCCCGGCAGGCGGTGGCCCCTCTGCTTTGCTGACATCTCTTTGAGGCGCGCGGGATTTTAAGACAAAATTTTCTTGCGATGATAAAATTTGTTGTAGGTTATTTTACAACATTATAATAGTGAAACAAGAAACGTAGCAATTCATAGACTGATACATAATTAAAAGTCTCGCATGTCTGCGAAGACGCATTGCCCTTTTCTAAAACTGAGTTCAATAGCTGGTATAAGCAAATTTATATTTACCTCATTCGAAAGAGTTATCCATGTGTGAAATAATGGATGTCAGCTTTTTTTCAGTCATTTATGTCCCACTGCAGGGCATAGACATCCCCTCCCTCCTTCCACTTGTTCATCCTTAAGCTATAGCAGCTATGTCAAATTTTGGAAAAATCTATTGTTACCGATTAAGATTTTATACAATCAATACTCAGGGTACTTTCCCCTTTAGTCAGCGGGTTAAGGGTGTTTCGATCACATAACCAGAGTTAAATAATTACACCAGACACAGGTACCTACAAAATAGACTGGAGGTGAACCTGAATAAAATTGGAGTAACATTCATTGTAAAAAGATACTTGGCAAATATATAACTAATTCTCCTTGTATTTAAGTCGTTTCAAAAGCATGTATCTTCCTGACGTGGTTGCGGTTAAAAATATAACGTGTAGAAAGAAGTATTTTGGAGTTCTGAACTAAGGCAGTAAGTGCATCTGCCGGGATTGCGAGTTGTTCGAAAGTGATACCGCGGCCCCGGAAAACAAAAAGAAGGAACATAGACGCCTCTCAGAGTCTTCGCCGCTCCGCCCAGAGCAGGAGAATTTATTTGATGTGTTATCGTTCGAAAAAAATGTGTACTTCCCCACTAGCGCCCGAATTTTCTGCACAATACCACAGATTACTAAATAGCTACTACGACAATACACTGATACTGTATTGCCCTTCTGTTCAATTAAGTTATAAGTAGGTATAACCTCAAAGACGTCAGTATATTGTTATCAGTAGGTACCTACCTAAGGTATCAGTAACTCAATAATAGAGTGCTATTGTTATTCCCTATTCCTTTTGAGTAATACTAGGTACCTATCTGTGGCATTGCTATACTATATTGAAGATGTTTGTAGACATAATTGAATGTTATCTAGAAGGACATTACAAGTCACGAGTTTGATGTATTCAACATAAATCATTGCATGCCTCATGCCTTTTGTACTGGTACAGTCCATTGAGTCCATGCGTAGGTATCGGGCAGGGTTAGCAAACTTTTATGGACTAACGTGTCATTTTTCCTTAAGAAATATTCAAACAGTGAAAATAATTACTATCATCTTTTTTTTTTAACTTACTACTAGTCATTGTCAAAAGGTTTTTAAGCGAATCTTTAATGTTATTCATCTCTAAAAATAATGACTCGCTACGGCGAGAAACATAATAGGTAGATAAAATTGGTTGGCTTGCCCTAAATATTGTGTACGCATGTCGTAAATGACACGTGCCATTGGTGCGTCATCTCTGGTAAAGGGTTTTTAATTTTTTTTAGCTTATTATGTAAACAAACCCTTGCACTGTTGTTATTGGGTCCATATATTTTGACCGTGTAGGTATTGAAATTTTGTATGAAACATCTATTTTTTTTTTAAATAACCGATTTCTTTTTTGGCTAACACCGTGAATAAGGATCAAAAGGAATACAAAAACAATCCAGTTTAATTATATTTTTTATTTAGAAAAACATATCATCATCTGCCTAGCCTTTTAAAAACATATGTGTCTATTATATTCCATAACATCTATTACAATCTTAGCAGCTATGACTGAAATGTTGGACTTGTGACATTGCACTGACTCTCTTCAAAACTATAATAAGGTGAGAATTTCCAATTCGAATCTTCAGTACAGACTGACAGGTAATCAAAAACGTTTTTGTTTTTTATGCCCGTTATACTTGTTGATCTAGTGGTCGCAACAACAACTGCTGAATATGATGTCCTAGGTTCGAATCCAGGATCGGGCAAATTGTCACTGAGTTTTTCCTTCGGGTTTTTTTTTTTTGTTTTCAGCCACGTAGTCTGGTTTAATACCCGGATAATGGCAATAGGCTAGCCTTTATTACACTTACATGAAACTTAAACATAACTGACAAAATGTGTGTACTCTTTGGTACACCTCTGGTTAACAAATTTTCTTTTCAGATTACGAAATAGAAATTATCATGTTTAGTAGTGATTGTAAGCCATTGTAATTACACTTTGAATTTGAAATTTAAAACACGTTAAAGAAATTGCTCCCCCTCCAAGTCCATTGTCTTTGAAATTAAAAATACTAAAATATATTATGTATGTATGTCTTAACTAACTTAAATATATGTATAATACTCTTACCGAGCTATAAATATCGCAAAAATATCAATATATCATGTAAACATTTTCAAAATAGCAAGGAAATATTATGCTAAGACCACAAATTACGCACCGAACACATTTTATAATATGTAACGCCAAGTAGTCGCGCTCATTAGAAGTTTGAGTAGGACGGCAAATAAAATTAAATTCATGAAAATACTAGGTTCTGCCCGCGACTACGTCTGCATGTATCGAGATAAAAAGTAGCCTGATATAATAACAAATATCCAATAAAAACGTTTATAAAATCAGTATGATGTTGTTTCGCTCTAACGTTTTATGACCGCGTCCGCAACGAATTTTGATCTTTGATAGTTTAAATAGCTGTAAATACTGGCCAACAGATAAATTGAGACAGTGTCTGAGGAAGCTGCGCGGTGGGGGGAAGGGGGGTCACGTCGGTCTGTTAAGGAATATCACGTGAACCATCGTTTTTGTGTCACTCCGCCCGCGCAACTACCTCAGGCATTGTTTCAGTTAAGCAAAAGGTAGTAAAAATTGGAGGAAAATACATTGTCTTTGTGGAATTTACGTAATCGTGTGGCAACAAGGAGTTTTAATAAATAACAGCTTGCTTAAAAGTTTTTTTTTGTGTAGATTCGAAAAAAAATGTCATGTGGCCACACTCTAATGTTATCAGATTTTTTGTTACATAATATAATTACAATAGTAAGCAATCTATGTCCTTACATATTTAGCTTTTTACTAAATCTACAGTATCTAAATTAAATAGCGTCTATCAAACTACTAAGTAAACTTCAAAACACCGATAATTCCTTACATCTACATAGATAGTAGACTAAAAATAAACTGAAATGTTTCAGAGCAAATAACCATACCAATATAATTAATTATTTTGAGCAAAAAAAAGCAAAATACAGTTTCAATATATTAAAATTCGCTAACAGCAAAATAATTAACAGAACTTCAAAAATATATTCGATATTTACTCTGCAATAAGGCTCAAATTGATTTATACTTACCACATCCTATAACTTTAAAATTGACTGTCTGTTTTTGAAATAAGAATAGTTGGTTTTCCAAAAGATACATTGTGGCAAAAGACAAATTAAAATGAGCCTTAGCGTCTTACGTCTAAAGAACATACTCTTTTGCTTCTCTTATGACAAAATTATTACATTATCATATTCATAGTAGCTGTCAACGGAAAAATGGTGCAAAAAGATGACACGCATAGAAATTGGCGAAAAATTTCGCACAAATATTTTAAAATGCATTTTAGTTAAGAGTTCGTTTTATTAATTTAGTCAGTCTTTTCTAAAGTTGGTTGTTTAAAGCCAAATATTAATAGATCACACTTTTACAGTCAGTTTATTTTTTTTGTTCATTACATTTTTGGTTAGGTACTTTTAAACGGTATCACGTCTTGTGAATCAAGGCGGATGATGTAATATTTATACTGATTTATAGTCTCAAGCATTAAATCATCTGTTCCATACATTTTGACTCTGGTATTGCACTTTTGTATGGACAAGTTATGCCTTAAATTATATCTGAATCTACATACACAAAAACGTTTACTATTTTGTCATGGGGATCCCGCGCTATTCAATTTATCCTGAAAAAGAGCTTTTAAGGTTTAACATTAACCTTTTGAACGCCATTGACAATTTGAGTTGCAAAACGGTAGCGTGGCTAACGCGCCATAGACAACTCAAGTTGTCTATATCATAATAAACTAAATAATAATAAAGGAAGACTGAAGGTCTGACAGGACGAAAGAAGTGACGGTGACGGTTGACGTGTGTCGGGCATGCCACCGTCCGGGTGAGTCCATCAGACATATTATCTCTGGTTGTCCTCGTCTAACTAAAGGCGAGTACTTGCATAGGCACAAGGAGCCAGGATTGAGGTACCGTACTACAAGTATTGCTCGACCCAGTTTTCAAGAAAGACCATGTCACGCTGACCTGAGATCTGTATATCAATACTGACAGGACTATTGTCGCCTACAAGCCTGATATAGTGGTGATAGATCGATCAGCGCGCCGCGTAATGATAATCGATGTTACCATCCCGCATAACGAAAATCTCGTGAAAGCTGAGAAAAAATAGAACAGCTAAAATATCTCGACTTGGCACACGAAATTGTCGATATGTGGAATGTGAGCTCGGCTATCATTGTGCCGATTGTCGTAACGGTCAATGGCTTGATAATCAAGAGCCTCGACGACCATCTGTCAAAGGTCTCCTTAAGCGGTTGGATCAAGGGCTTGATTCAGAAGGCAGTACTCCTCGATACGGCCCGCATTGTGAGGTTCCTGTCTCTGAAGTCCTAAACGCCGGTAGCTTTTGACCCTGCTCCCGATACCGGCGGACCACTATTTTCATATTTTTAAATGATTGTTTTTATATATTTTTTTAAATAAAATAAAGTGAAATACTTTTTCTCCAAAGACAACTTTTTTGATGATTTTCTTCGATCAGTATGCGAGTATGTGATCATCATGTTTTTAAAATGTTTTTCTTTTTAAATACACTTTTCTGTTAACGTACAATTTTGTACCAACCTGACATACCACAAATTTAAGCAAAAATACAAAAAAAATATATAATAAAAATGTCTTTTGAATCGGGTTTCCCTCAAGGCTCAGTTACATTGAGTAATCAACGAATAAAACATTTAGATGGCACAATTAAGATATTTGAAAATATAGACTTTTAAAGACTCACTTTTCAAATCAGATATTTTTTATCTATAGAAAATAAATATATCAAACATAACTAGTAAGTCTGCTTAAATTTTTATTCCACAGATAAAACTCTGACTGTCGAAAAAGCAGATCTTAATGGCTAAATTTTCTACTCAATGTAAATGAGCCAAAAAGGCCTGTTTTGCACTATACCACAGACAAATTTAACAATTATAGCTTTCTGGAATTTATCCTCAAGACAAGACATAAAGAGAGATCGGATAATCGGATGCATATTTACCTAAAGTTAATATTTGGCTAACAAAGTATGGAAGAGGCTTGTTAGGATTTTTTATTAAATATAGAATCCCGGGATTTCGGGATTGAAAACTAATCGGATGTATGTACCTATATTTACTTAACTGAACTAACTAAAACGATTTGACATTTGTTACAAATCTCGTCAAAAATCACTGACATTAAAAGTAGGGAAAGCAACCATATTATGTTGTAACAGTCATTTATGTCACATTGGGTTTACTATATCTCAAGCATTAGACACTTAAATTGAATTTTCCGGGATCCCGAGATTTTTTTCGATAAAAAAAGTGCTTTCCATAATATCCAACTTTAAAATTTTAGGTAAATATGCATCTGAATATCTTATATCTACTTATAAATATAACTTGGTGCATCCACATTGCAACAACTTCTTACTGAGTAACATAATATCATGAAGTAACTTTTATATGTTTCACTTTAGGTTAATTTCTGTTTTGCTATCCAGTAACATGTGCAAATTAATGTTGCTTCACAAAAAATAATCTTAATGTGGACGCACCTTAAGGTTTGTGGAACCGGCCTTTAAGTTTTCTCTTTACTCTAAACTCGGCGCTAGGAACAGTGGGTTCGGTGCAGTGTTCAAGTTAGCTGATTGGAAAGAACGCTTTATGCTCACATGAGGATACTGCTCGCGCCATTCCAATACCTGGAATAAATGAACAACAGTTTGTCAATAATAATAATAATAAACAAAACTTCAAAACGACGGTTTGACATTTTGTTGGGAGTGAACTCCACGTGTTGGTTGTGTAATCAAATAGCACTCGTGCCGATGCACACCCCGGGGGGAGGCCCACGTGCGTTACACACTTTTAACCTTAAACCATCATCATTCTCCTGCCCTTATCCCAATTTATTTGGGGTCGCGTCGGCGCAGCATGTTTTCTTCTACTATTGTATTACTCGTCATGTCACACATCATCCTTCACACAGTGCATCTATCGTTTCTTTGGTCTTCCTCTACTCTTACATCCACATTAATACTCAAAACTTTCCTCATTTTCCGCATAATGACAGGAAATCTTTATATATTACAGCTAACTACAGAGCACTACCCTTCGCACTTACGAACATGAAAAAAAAATTCAATAATGTCATGCTTTTTCGGAGTAGTATGGCAACTACCGTGACACCAGAATCTTACTAATATTATAAACTAGCTTCCGCCCGCGGCTTCGCCCGCGTGGTGTGTTGATAAAAAGCAGCCTATAGCAAAAATAACAAAATCGAAGTATAAATAAAATTAGGTACGTCTCATTTTTAAGGTTACGTCCCCAATGGGTAAAAACTCTATTACTAAGTCTTCGCTGTCCGTCCGTCCATAGGTAATGGTACGAATCTAACTAATAGGTATGTATTATGAAACTTCATAAAACCTATGTTTTATTATGTACATTTTATGTAATTAGATCTTATTGTACCTGTATGTTCACAAATAAAGGATTTGAATTTAGTTTGTAAGGAACGTGTCAACTCAACGTACTCTGTGCTCACGCGTCTGCCCGTGTTCGGGTCGCGCACTCAGCGATGAGCGACTTGTTCCCTACACCGCGCCCGAGCGGGCCAGCCTAGTCACGGCGACATGAAATTAATTTTGTTGCGCGTTATTTTGATTTTGCTATATCTCCTAAAGTATTTATTTAATCTGCATGATGTAAAAGGAAAAAATAATCTTCATGAAATGTTCATGCCAACCAACCTATTTAAAATGATAAGGATTAATACTGTATTTGTGTAAATAGCTTTCCAAGTTAGCGCTTTATATTTGCCCATTTGTTAAAGTATTAAAATGGATATAGTATGTTATCCTTAAGATATAGACATATGTCACCGCTGACTTTTCTGTGGACCTATATAAGATACACAATTACACCATACATTATTTTGTTATATCTTAAAGGGTTTAGGCAGCGTTTTCGTTGAAAGCTCCCAGACAGCATACTTTTTGCCGACATCTTCAACAAATATAGTTAATGTACACAGAAATAAATACAAAAACTTAACAAATTATATACTAAAACCTTCCTTAAGAATCACTCTATCTATTACTAAAAACCGCATCAAAATCCGTTGCGTAGTTTTAAAGATTTAAGCATACAAAGGGACATAGGGACAGAGAAAGCGACTTTGTTTTATACTATGTAGTGAAGCGAAAGTGAGTTTGTTTGATTGTTACGTCTTCACGCCTAAATGGCTAAACCGATTTTGATGAGCTTTGGTACAGACATAGTTAGATTGGATTTAGATTGGAGACGGACATTGGATATTGTTTTTTTTTTAAAAAAAGATTGAGGTATGAGGGAGAAAGAGGGAAGAAAAGGAAAAACTTAGCTTTGCTATTACAATAAATAAGGTGCAAGGGCAAAAACTACAGGAAGCCGGTACCTGTCAATCAGGAAAGGGGCAACTGTGATACCCCGAATTTAACGCGAGCGAAGCCGCGGGCAAAAAGATAAAATATTAGTTTTATTACAATTAAATTTTGCGAGACTTGTTCTCGAGAGTGTTGGTGAGAGTTACATCAAAATCTGTTAAGTATTTTAGAAGACACAATCCTACAGATAGACTCGAAAAGCAACTGTAATTTATAAAATGTTTAATTTAATAGTGTGCAAGCATGTCCTGTTCCATGTACTGTTTTTAAAACATCCTAAAACTAAGGAAGTGTTTAAAAGTTAGGTAGGTACCTGAGATTCTTGTATTTGATCACAGAAACTGACGTCCAGAAGTCTGAGATCTCTGCATTCAGCGAGTATACTGTAAAGTTAACAAAATAAATATGTTATTTTTTAAAACGTAGCCCCACACTTGGATTTCTCCTGTATCGTGGGTGCGTTTACAAACATATAAACACAACTACACAAACAGCCAGACCCGGAACATCTCGACGGGCCTGTTGGTCTAGCTAGTGGTTAGTGGCCCTGACTGCTGAGCCGGAGGTCGTGGGTTCGATTCCCACCCAGGACAAACTTTGTGTGATGAGCATGATTGTTTGTTCTGTGTCTGGGTGTGATTTATCTATAATATGTATGTATTTATAAATTATATAAGTATGTATATCAGTTGTCTGGTTACCATAACACAAGCTCTGCTTAGCTTGGGATCAGATAGCCGTGTGTGAGTTGTCCCAAGATATTTATTATTATTATTATTATCTGTAGGTCATACAAATATTTGTTCGGTGCGGGGATCGAACCCGCGGCACACAACGCAGCAGTCGATCGCTCAGCCACTGCGCCAACCGTGTCGACAAATATATGTATGTTGTTATAAGTATATATATTTATATGTTTCTATAACATAACGCCTGTACTCCCCCAACGGGCTAAGCAGAGGATTACCTAATTCTATACATTTCACTGGTAATGTTTGAGTCTCATGTAAAAGGGGACGACCTTATTGCCATCCATCGTGCAAAAATCCAGACACCGTGGCTGCTACTGAGAAATCCCTGATGGAAAACCCAAAAACACTTTGCTAGACGTGGGAATCGAACTCAAGTTTTGATGCAACATTTAAAAATCGAACATTTAAATTTACGCATTTTGCAAATTGTTGGTGTTGTGCCGACCCCAACTAACAAGGGCAGGAAGATCCTGAGGGTTGTTCGAAAGAGATACCACGGCCCCGGAACACAAAGGGCAAAAGAAGAGGAACATGGATGGGTTTTATTAAGCAAAAGTCTGACCCCCCCCCCCCCCCTAAGAACAGAGCGGCGAAAATTATGTGATGGTTTCCCATCCGCAAAAAATGGCAAGGTGATTTCGTAGACATAGAATCTTGTCATTTTACGACCCTCAAGTATCATTCAACTTTAGGTCGATAAAACCATGGCAGTGTTGTCTATACTAGAAAAAAAACTTACGCGTCGCATATATCCGGCGTAACAGCCCTGACTCCCAACAGATCCAACTGCGCCAATTTCGGAGCCCTAGGCAGCAAGGCCCTGAGATCGCGGTCACAAACACCGCGTAGGGCTCCAAGGAACAGCTTGCGAAGCTCCCCGCCCGATAGCCACGATAGCCACTCGCCGGATCCACCAGCTTGCAGGCTGTCGAATAAATACATGCTTGTGTTTGCTCGTTAGTGATTAAGTTTAGATGAAGATTAGGAAACATTAAATGAACACAGAAAAGAAATATGGCTGAGAATTGTGGATATTATTTGAGTAAGTGATCATCGGTCTAGCTTTTTGGTTTCCAGTTTTTTTTTAATGACATTTCGCAGTTCAACGTTTGAGGTCGTTAGCTGCTCAACCGGATTATCCTGTGGGTATCGGCTTCCAAACCGACTGGTTACGTGACTGGCGACTGAAATACGATACCCTTGGGTAAGACTGGTTGTCAAGACTTTTGGGCCACTGACAACCTGTAACGACTGTCAATGATCTACAAATGACAGCTGGGACCAACAACTCAACGTGCTTTGCGAGGCACGGACCTGTGAAAAATCAATTCTCTAAGTCTATGCAGCAAAAAGATATGGCCGTTTATGTCGCATGTTTCTAATTCAATAAAAAAACATCTACCCTCAATTTCAGAATAGGAAAAGATAAGAGAAGATTCTTCGTCGTACGAATAATCTTAAAGAATTCGCTGCTTTAAAATGCGAACAATAATTTGCGGTTTGTATTTTAGTTAGGTATCCTAGCCTTTCCTGATAACTGGACTAAGTAAAAAAAGACAAGCTACTTACCACCAGCCAACATCCAACTCTTGCAGGTTCTTACAGTTTCCGAGCGCCCTGATGCCGTTCGGAGTCAACGAGTAAGACTTCCAGAAGTCCACAGACACCAGGTTGAGGCAGTTACCGCCCAGAGCTATCGCTACTTCGTCCATTGATGATATCATTTTGCACGATCCTGTGGATAACACATAGTTGTAAAAAATATGGGTAAAGTTTAGTATTCAGCGGCAGGCGGAGGGAGTGGGTCGTGGGGGGAGGGGAGGGGGGGTGCCCCCTACCCCCCGGTACCACTCCCATATCAAGGTAATGCACCGTTCTTGAGAAAAACCCATTTTTGTAACCTAACCTCAAAACTCGTTATTGTCACTTAAAAAGTGTATTCCAGAAATTTGGTATCGTTTAGCATAAGGAAGTGTTATGTTGGATGCTTATAAATGAGAGTCCGTTGGGTAAGATACTGGTTTATTGGTAAGAGACACAGGACAGGAGATACACACAGGGCTACATCATGACATGAAGTGTGGCAGAGTGCCGCAGACCACAGATAATACATTTACTAGTGAAGACCATATTAGTAACATACTAAATAGTGATGTTACAACATCCCCCTTGTTGAGTTCAAATTAGACCCCTGACTGACAATTAATATAAGTGCTATGCTATTTAATTTTATACAAGACAACATGCTTAATTATACTTATAGTTACTTAAACTTTACTTATGACTCTATTTATAATTTAACTTAATCCATTTCTTCAATTAACCTTCTGGTAGGTTTTACAATACGACCTGACCTCGTTGTTACATTTGAGGATTGCTGAGATGAGGATTCTTGATGCCTAGACTCCTGTCTGTCACCTTCCTCTCCCCTTTGTGACGAGTTGGATTGCATGGGAGGGTTAGCACAATTATGAGAATATTTATGTCTTAAGTGTATTCTATTCCTCCTATACCTAACTCCATTGACATCCTCAACAACATATGATCTATTATTTGACAATCTTTGCTTAACAATAGCTTGTTCCCAGTTGCTACTTGGGTTTCTCTTAAAATAGACATGATCATTATGATGTAACATAGACATTGACTTGGCATTTTTATTGTAGTATTTCGACTTATTTTTATCATTTTTCTTGACAGACTCTTTGTAATCTTTAAATGTTACCACTTTTGGCTTCAACTTCTTATATGATGTTGGAATGTTATCTCTTAAGTTCCTAGACATGAGTAACTGTGCTGGTGATGAAAAATTATTTTTACCTGTATTTCTGTATTGTAACAATGCTATGTATGGATCTGATCCATTTTCTTTGCATTTTCTTAGCATGTTTTTTATGATTTTGACTGAACTCTCTGCTTGTCCATTAGACTGTGAATGATATGGGCTAGTTACAATATGTTCTATGTCCCATTCTTCCATAAAATTTTTAAAATCAACTGACTGAAAAGGAGGTCCACCATCTGATACCAGTGACAATGGTATTCCATGACGAGCAAATATGGACTTTAAATGAGTTATTACATTTTTTGATGTACTGTTGTTATTTAATAATGCAATCTCTATAAATTTTGAATAATAATCAGTGACAATTAAATATACTAAACTATCGAAATGCATTAAATCAATACCGACTTGTTGCCATGGATATTTGCTTATTTCATAATTCTGTAGTGATTCCTTTTGGTTACATGGTTTGAATTTTGCACACACTAGACATTGTTCTACTAAATTCTTAATATCACTAGACATATTTGGCCAATAAAGAGATTCTTTAGCTAAGTTTAGACATTTATTTATACCTTGGTGACCTTTGTGAATTTTTACTAACATTTCTTTATGCATTGACTGTGGTACTATTAATTTTGAGCCTTTGAATACTAAATCTCTAATTTTATGGATTTCTCCTTGTATATTCCAGAATGGTTTTATTAATGGACTGACACTATTTTTGGTTTTTGGCCAACCTTCATTATAATACTTTATTAATAGCTGCAGGGTTTCATCTTTCTTAGTTTCCTGAGCCAATTTTGTGCTATATTCATCTGTAATTGCTAAGTTAGCATACATTAGATTGACATGACAAGACATTTCTGATTCATTTTCAGGCCTATAATGTTCTTTCAAAGCTGCTCTTGACAATGTGTCTGATATGAACATTTCTTTGCCTGGGACATGTATAACTTCTAAATCATATTTTTGACAAGTTAACATCATACGCTGTAATCTAGCTGGGACATCATGTAATGGTTTTTTAAACAGATAGACTAATGGTTTATGATCAGTATGAACTGTGACTCTGTTACCATATACATATTGGTGAAATTTTTCACAACCAAATTGAATTGCTAGCAGCTCCTTCTCTATTTGAGCATACCTTTCTTGGGTTTGAGTTAAAGTTTTGGAACTGTATGCTATAGGTTTATTTTTTTGTAAAATGACTGCACCTAACGCTGACTTTGACGAATCGACTGACAAGACTAATGGAATCTTGGGATTATAATGAGCTAAAACTGGTGAATTTGTAATTTCATCCTTCAGTTTCCTCAGACATTGACTATGATTTTCATCCCAAGTCCAGACTGCATCTTTTTTTAAAAGATTTCTTAACATTTGTGTTTTTTCTGACAGGTTACTTATAAAAGGTCCTAGGTAGTTTATCATACCTAGTATTCTCTGTAACTCTTTGACATTTTGTGGTGTAGGCATGTTGACAATTGCTTTGACCTTCTCAAGATCTGCCCTTGCACCATCTTTACTGAAGACATAACCTAAAAAACATACTTCTGACAGTGAAAATTTACACTTTGACTTGTTAAATTTTAAATTGACTTGACGAGCTCTTTGCATGACTTTATGTAATCTTTCATTGTGAACTGACTCATTTGGTCCATAGACTAAGATGTCATCGATGAATATAAGTACGCCTTCTATGTCACCAAATAGATTCATCATGACTCTTTGAAATATTTCAGACGAGGCATTTATGCCATAGGGTAATCTTAAATACTTATATCTACCAAATGGTGTTTGAAAGGTACATAATTCTGAACTATATTCATCTAAACGTAGCATCCAAAACCCTGAAAATGCATCTAAATGAGAAAAACATACAGCCCCTTCGAGCTGAGACCTAATCTCATCAATTGACTTGAGTGGATAATGTTCCCTCATGATATTTTTATTTAAATTTCTAGGATCAAGACAAATTCGTAACTGACCTGAACTTTTTACTGTTACAACGACTGAATTAACCCACTCTGTAGGTTTTGTAACCTTTTCTATGACTTGCATTTTTTCCATGCGATCCAACTCCTCACGCAGTTTCCCTTGTAATGCGAATGGGACTTTCCTGGGCGGATCCACACATGATACTGCATCAGGCTTGAGTTTTAGATGACAGACTGGAGGCAGACAGCCAAGACCCTGGAATACATCATTATATTGTGTATGAATTTGTTCACAAAAGTCTTGTTTTGATACTGAAAAGACACGTTTTATTATACCTAACTTTTCACAAATTGGGAGACCAAGGACATTTGGACACTCTATATCTGGTATAATAAACATTATGTTTTCAACAATGTTCTTATTGTTTAAGCAAAAATTACAACTTAAGTTGACTTTGCCTAAAATCGGAATGGATTTTCCACCAAATCCTGTGACATTTACTTGACATTTGACAAGTGACAATTTTGACAGCTTATTTTGACTTTTAACATTTTTAAATGTTTGTTTTGACATTATGTTGACATCTGCTCCTGAGTCTATGATACATTTAACCTTTGTATCACCTACCAATAAGCTAATTTCCCACGACTGCTTTGAATGATTCAAAGTATTGACGACTGATGATCCATTTTGTGACTGACTGGACGACTGTGCCTTATTGTGAAATCCCTCAGACATGTGACTGATTTCATCATTGAGACTCTGACATTTTTTCTTTTGACTTTTTGACTGGACATTGGATCTCTCAGACATGTGATTGTTTTCATCATTGAGATGTTTGTTTTTATTACATCTCTCAGACCTATCACAGTTTTCATCATTGAGATGATATGAATTGGGACTCTGACTTTTTGACTGGACATTGGATCTCTCAGACATGTGATTGTTTTCATCATTGAGATGTTTATTTTTATTACATCTCTCAGACCTATCACAGCTTTCATCATTGAGATGATATGAGTTGGGACTCCGACTATTTGACTGGATAATAAATCTCTCCGACATGTCACTTTTCTCATCATAGGGATAGATGGATGGATGTGATGTCTTACTGTGTGTCTGTGTGTTCCTGTGTCTCTGACTGAGTGACTGACTGTGAGAATGACTATTATGACTTTGACTCGACGTTTGATTGTGATTATTTAGACTCAACATTTGACTTTTATGACTTTGACCATTATGACTTTGACTATTCAGCATACCTACGAAATAATCTTGACTACCATTATCTGAATTAAACGATTGCAACTGACTGACTTTTTTATTTTTGTGACAAAATTTAGCAAAATGATTATAAGATTTACATGACCTGCATTGAACTCCTTGAGCTGGACACTTGTAGCGATGAGACTGCCCACAGCGGCTACATGTCTTCGAGCTGCCTGAAGCTGAAGGTGACTCGCGACTGCCTGAAGCTGGCTTGCGACTGCTTGAAGCTGACTTGCGACTGGAAGCTCGCTGTCGACCATCTCCTCGACTACGGCTCCTCCGACTGAGATGCATGACGTTTTCACTGGCGATGCTGCTCCCTTTGACTATTTTCTCAGCATCCTGCTGTGCGACTATGAGCGTCCTCGCTAGCTCTTGCATTCTCTGATATGTTAAGTCATGTTCTTGCAGTAACCTTTGACGCACATGTGACAAGTCCAAATTGAGGTTTGCAATAAAAATATCTTTGATGAGCGATTCCCTGAGCGTGCCAAACTCACATTCTCTGCTCTTATTCTCCAAATCCGTGAGGAATTCGTCGATGCTTTCGGATTTTTCCTGCTTACGTGTGAAGAATAGGTATCTGCACATCGTGATATTTTTTCTTGGCTCGAAATATTTGTTAAATTTTGTTTTCACCTCTTCAAGCGTGCTGCCATTGATTGTTAGGTTAAACGTGTTGAAAATGTTCAGTCCTCGCTCACCGATTGAGTGCAGCAGAATGGCGATTTTGCGTTTCTCAGTTGCTTTGTCAAGGCCTGTCGCTAATAAATATAGCTCAAATGCTTGCGACCATTTTTTCCATGATTCAGCGTTGTTATGAGCTGGATCCGACGATATATTTAACTGCTTCACACGTGTTTGAAAATTTTGCTCACCATCATGGCTGACGTCCGCTTGGTCCGGCATTTTCTTCGACGACCTCGAATTTTTCTTGAATGATTCTTCTTATCCCACTTCTGACACCATGTTATGTTGGATGCTTATAAATGAGAGTCCGTTGGGTAAGATACTGGTTTATTGGTAAGAGACACAGGACAGGAGATACACACAGGGCTACATCATGACATGAAGTGTGGCAGAGTGCCGCAGACCACAGATAATACATTTACTAGTGAAGACCATATTAGTAACATACTAAATAGTGATGTTACAACAGGAAGGAGGTGCCCTCTGTGTCCTGGCACCACTCTGATGTAAAGGCAATGCCTAAATCACTGATTACTACCTATCAAAGTGGTTCGACGGAGCCCCGCTTTGCGGGGCTCCTACTTCTGCGTTCAAGGTTTAAAGTAACCTAACACCTCTCTCTCTCTCTCTCTGAAAGACCCCCCCATCCCCTTCGAACCTAAAGTAACCTGTCCATGTCGGGGTGCCCCGAGTCCCGAACTCTAACTAACTTTATATGAAATGAGACGGGTTTTAACTGTAACACATACATTCTATCAGTGGGGCTACATTGGGCATTTATAGGTTTTGATAAAAGAAACAACATAATTTTAATTAATTTTTCATTTATTAAAACTAAAATTAATTACATTAATTAATTCCTCGAAAGGATCACATTTATTTCTTTCTATTTGTATTCTCCACAAATATTCATACACCAAATCATTCATATTTGTTCTGTTATTATAGTTATCTTTACAAAAAAATCTTTTGATGACACGCCACTGAGATTCAATTCTTTGTGTGTGGGTGCCATCGCTAGCCCCAAATGGGTTTACCGTGTCACTATGATTTACTTTTTTGTGGATATATCCGTGATCACCCAGACAATCATAGGCCCGCCAATAATCAGTATGTATGGTAGTGCCCTCAGCAACATGTTTTTTAATTAAGGGCACCAAAATGTCAGCAGACCGAACATTGTCTGGGCAGACTTCCAGGCGAAGGTCATTACTTCCATCCTGGATCATTCCAAGGATCCAGTGACCTTCCACTCGTCGACCTTTATTATATTTACGTTTTCCAAACTTGCTCTCATCTATTTGCACCACTTTTCCAGGTCCTCCAATCTTCCCGTTCATTTCTTGTATATGTTTTTGGTACACTACAACCGCCTCACGACAATAATTATACCAGTCGCTTATTGTTGCTCTAGAGAGGCGGTGCTCGTTTTCTGAAAAATCTTCTTTTATGACTCTCTCATAACTAGGTTTTTTATTGTATTGGTAGGTTTCTTATGGTAGCCGCACATCTTTTGTCTAGGTAACATACCCCTTTCTTCCGCAAATGCTACAGCCTTCTCACGCGTTCCCAATAAGCAGTATATTTTGACTAAATTCCACATCTTAAGCACTTTCTCCAAGAACAGATGGCGCTTAGCTGGCGGTGCGTCCTCGTCTGAAGAGCTGCTACTTGTTGGCCAACATAAATCTGAACGGCTGGAAGACGGCTGCGGTTCAGACACTCCTGTTGCACGGCTTGTTGACGGTTGGGGTTCAACCTCACCCGCAGAACAGCTCATCGCAGGTTGGGGTTTAACCGCAGAACCGCTCGTTGATGGTTGGGGCTCCATCGTACGTATGTCCGGGATACGCGCCAATGTCAGTCGATAAAGCGGGAAATCGGTGTCCAGTATGCAAGCTTTGGTTAATCGTAAGGGCAAACACTTCGAGTCCAGGGGAAAAGCCAAGGCCGTCGAAGAAAGCCACAAAAAAAACACAAAACGCAAGGAACACATTCACGCAACTCAGAGAGAAACGGAATGAACAAACGAATGACAATGACAGATGACATTAATAATTACGTTCCGTTTTACGTTTGCAATCGCTTGGTTTTGCACCATAGACAATACGTGGTATATTTATGGCTGTCAATCGCCCATTTTTACGTTCCGTTATCGCTTTTTATTTGATTTGAGGTTAGAAACATTTTTCTTCATTAATTTCTCTAAAATACATTTCCGTAGAAAAATAGTGGTAGCATTACAATCGGGGACTTAAACCCTACCAATTTCAATCCTTTGTTACCTTTTCCGCCTGCCGCTGAATACTAAACCCAACCCAAAAATATGGCTGTTTATGTTTTTTTAAATTTTAAATCAATAAGTAAAGAAAGAGAGAAAACACTGACACTACAATACAAACTGTATTCTTAACACTACAAAGAAACAAGAGTGCGAGTCGCGCACCGAGGCTTCCGTACAAACTTGCGATATACACGGCCATATCTTTTGACGGCGTAAGGAATGATATGAAGGAGAAAGGAGTGAATGATGCCGTGACGTCTGATAGGGAAGAATGGAAGAAGAAAACGTGTTACGCCGACCCCAAATAGAATGGGACAAGGGCAGGAAAATGATGATCTTTTGACGGCGTAGACTTAGAGGGTTGATTTTTCACAGCGCGAAGGGATCACTTAGACTTAATTATAAGGTTTTAATTTCAAGTCGATACCTCCACACGTTCTCAAGATAAAGGGTCTTGACAGACATACGGACAACAAAGACGACACGGTTGGCGCAGTGGCTGAGCAATCGACTGCTGCGCTTCGTGCCCTGGGTTCGATCCCCGCATGAAACTAATATTTGTATGGCCTTCAGGTACTTGTTCCGGGTCTGGTTGTTTGTGTATGTGAGTTTAAATGTTTTTAAACGCACCCACGATACAGGAAAAATCTAAGTGTGGGGCAACATTATAAAAATGTGATTCCATTGGGTTCCATTTATCATTTTGAGATACGGAACCCTAAAAAAGAATAAAAAACAAAGCCTTATGAAAATTAAAAAAAAAAGTTATGACATGTTTTCCACTCTTCCCCTCTCATTGCTGATCATATAATCACATATCGACCAACTAATAGCTAAGGTATCTCTTACCGACATTAAGATGACGTAGAGCAGGGTTGGACCTGATGATAGCTACGGCAGCAGACGTGGTTATATCAGTTCTATATAGGTCCAGACGTTTCAACTTTTTAAGCGCGGAGAGGCATATCCAATCTGAACATCCGACCACAGATCGGAGGCATAGCTCTGAAAATTACAACTGGTCATTATTCATTTTACCGAAAATTTTAATTAGAAACATTATCAAAATCATGTCTGTTTGTATTCTATTTTGCAAATAATTATGTTAAGTTTGATGTGTAAATCTGTAAGAAAAAGGCGCTGATGTCTGTCACACAGTTTATACTAGCACAGACTTCGCCGTTTACTCTATCTTCTATAGAAAAACTTAATTGTGTATATTGTTTTTGAATAGGATAGATGAATTTATACCCACATTTCTGTTAATAAATTATTATTATTATTTGCAGACAAGCAATATATCAAAGTTTTTTTTTCAAAATCATGTATTTCGATTCCTGGCTATGAATTTAGATTTTTCAAATATCGAATTTTGTAGTTTTAGTGGTCATCCTAATAGTTTCGGTATCCAGGCTTTGCTATCACATGTTGGTGATTACTGATTGGTTTTTTATTTGCGTCTCTGTATGGATATTGGGACTAGTGTTGTATTGGATTCTCACCTGTAAAAACAATGAATTAATTAAAAATAGGTAGCACAGTAACAAAGGTACCTTGTAAACAAGTAGAGGTGTCAACAATAGCTCTTAGCACAGTGTTGTCAACAAATTTACAGCAATTCATGCGCAAATGTGTTAATTCAGCGCCGCTGTCCTTGAGGAAGCTGTGGAAGAAACCTTTAATTTATTATACGTGAGCATTACATCTTTTATGGTTTAGTTGAAGTAATAGTATTTTGATAACTAGCTGCGCCCTGTGGTTTCACAAGTTTGACCGGAATAAAAAGTAGCTTGTGATAATAAGTTACATACCAAATTAATATCAAGCAAATCGGTCTAGAAGTATGAGCGAGAAGTTCTTTCGCCTTAATAATATTAATGTGATAATAGCAATTTCAATAAAAGCTCAATTCATAATTTATAATCCAATTAAAAGGATTATTGAAGGTATTAAATTAGTCCAAACGTTTTTGATTCAATACCAGATGATTGATTAACTATGACTGCTTTCATAAAGTAAACTTCTCTGCTTTGAAAAAGTCTCGTCTCAAAAACTAAATAACAAACCTTACGTACGTATAAACCTTGTTCAAACCATAGGAAGACCTCCTATGGTTTGAACAAGGTTTATACATACTATTTGCCTTTTTTTTTTTTTGAGAATTTTCCGCGTCTTACATTAAAATTAAAGGGGACACCCCTCAATTTTTCACAACTTTAGAAGCAAATATCTCGTCAACCATTTACTTGAGAAAAAAAAAGTATATAAGAAACCTCGATATCATTTTTTTAAGACCTATCGATAGCCCACACAGTTATATTATGTTTTTCTTCCCTCAATTGTTTACGCGCTACCCCTTTTTTATAATTTCTCATCGTATTTGTGTAGCCGTTCATAGAATGCATCTACTCTCCAAATTTAGACTTTGTGAAGCTCGGAGTAAAATTACTGTGACATACGGACGAACAGACAGAAAGACAGGGCAAATCTATGAGTTTCGTTTTTGCCATTAGGCAACGGAATCTTAAAAAAAAAATTAACAAACAGCCTTACTCACAAGATTAAGACTGAGGCTGTGTAAGCGAGATAAATTGATGCAAATCAATTAATCTCACTGTTCAAGTTCACATAGCTACGTCACAATAGTAATTATAAAAAGGCAATAGTTACTCACTTCACCACGTAATGGGGCTGTATCATGCGATGACTGCCGCACCATGATAGGTCCAGTTTCTGCAGGAACTTGCATCGCATTGAAAGGGTTATTAGGACCTGGAAATATGTAATTGTTGTTTTCAAAAAGTGCTGATAATTAGCCTAATTTGAACAAATGAGTTTTGATTTCGTTATTTTGGTAAAATAAAAATGCATATTGGGAACACCAAAATATGGTAAATACCTAAACATGCGCGGTTTCAACCGCGTCTTAAGATACTGCCCCGCTCCAGTGGGTGATGTTGTATAGCCTATATTACTTCCTGATAGTGTAGCTTCCCCTTAGCGATTTTTTTTTTTAAATCGGTCCAGTAGTTTTGGAGCCTATTCGATACAAACAAACGAATCTTCCCTCTTTATAATATTACTAGTATAGATAGAGAAACCAGTACAATTAAATACTATAAACAAGCAGTAAGTACTAAATAATAAAATAAACGATACAGACTTGAACTTGAAACGTGACTGTTACACGTGACTTCAAACAATACGCCGCCGACTCCTGCATTTCTAGGTCTTGTTTACATCGTGTAAAAATATACGTTTTCGTTAACAAATAGTTTTAGATATACTACTCTGTTAAGATAGTACCGGGAAAAGATCAATAATACACAAAATGTCTGTTATTCATCCAAATTTATTTTATCACCTTCAAAGTATGCTCATTTAGAAACGATACACTTGCGCCAACGAATAATCCATTCATCAAAACATTTTTTAAACGCTGCGTCCGGAATTGAGTTCAGTTCTCGCCGCGAATTCTCCTTTATGTCTTCTTTCGATTGAAAACGGGTGCCACGAAGTGGTAATTT
Source organism: Ochropleura plecta (assembly GCA_905475445.1). Lineage (NCBI taxonomy): Eukaryota > Metazoa > Arthropoda > Insecta > Lepidoptera > Noctuidae > Ochropleura > Ochropleura plecta. The sequence continues at coordinate 13,405,548 of FR997735.1, read as the reverse complement.
GAGTTTAGGAAAAAGAAAAAAGTCAGCAGGAGCCATATCTGGTGAATATGGTGGTTGCTGGATGGTATTTGTTGAGTGTTTGGTCAAAAATTCGTTCACAATGATAGCCTTGTGCGAAGGCGCATTGTCGTGGTGCAAAATCCAAGAATTTTCTTTCCACAAATCTGGCCTTTTTCGTCGAATTTGCTTTCTTAAACGCCGCATAACGCTCAAATAATATTCTTTATTTACCGTTAGACCTTCCGGTAAGAATTCAGAGTGCACAACACCGCGATAGTCAAAGAAAACAGTCAACATGACTTTGACTTTTGATCGACTTTGGCGTGGTTTTTTCGGTTTCTGTTCAGTTGGAAGGCGCCACTCCGAAGCTTGTTGACTAGTTTGCATGTCAAACTCGTAAACCCACGTCTCGTCACCAGTAACAATGCGTTTCATGAATATTGGGTCCGAACTGACTCGTTCTAGCATGTCCTCAGCGACTTTCATGCGATTGAGTTTTTGGAGAAAATTCAGATCTTTTGGGACTAGCCGAGCAGCAACATGTTTCATACCCAAATTATTAGTTACAATGGTACGGATCGACTCGTGAGATACAGAAAGTTCGGCGGCTATCTCTCTCAGAGTTGAATGGGGATTTTCAGTCACTATTTTCTTCACTTTTGCGATGTTAACTTCAGTTGCAGACGTTGACGGCCTACCAGAGCGAGGCAAATCTTCCATCACATCTCGACCGCTTTTGAACGCTTTGAACCACTCATAAGCACGAGTTTTTGATAAAGTCGATTCACCGTAAGCCTTCTGTAACATTTTCAGTGACTCCGAACACGAAATTCCATTGGCGATGCAAAATTTAAGACAAACTCTTTGTTCGATATTTTTGTCCATTATGAAATTCGCAATACACACTATATATGATATTACTAAAACCAGCACTGTATTTAATATAAATAACAGATGCAACTCAAACTCCGCGCCAAAATGGAAAACAGTTGTGCCAATCTAACAACTACAAAAAAAAAAACAAAAAATTTAATTTGGAACCATAAACAAATCATCCATTCCCGATACTTTTGTATATAATTTTTGTACCCTATCCTTTAACAATGTTGTCGTATTTTACCCAAAGGTTGACTGGTAGAGAATGCCTTATGGCATTAAGTCGGTCTATGTACCACTATTGTACATGAAGTTTAAATAAATATACCATCACGCTTGCAATGCACGAAGGGTAAGGCAGAGGTGTTCTTAATAACATAGAATACTAGCTTTTGCCCGCGGCTTCGCTCGCGTTAAATTCGGGGTAACAGAGTTCCCCTTTCCTGATTTACAGGTACCTGCTACCTGTAGTTTTTGCCCTTGCGCCTAATTTATTGTAATAGCAATGCTAAGGTTTCTCTTTTCTTCCCTCTTTCTCCCTCATATCTCAATCAAATTAAAAAAAAAACGCTTATGTCCGTCTCCAGGGTCCCAACTATCTCTGTACCAAAATTCATCAAAATCGATTTAGCCATTTAGGCGTGAAGACGTAACAATCAAACAAACCCACGCCACGTAAGCATTATATAATTCCTGAAAATATACGGTCCACAAAAAGATTGTTAATATTTAAAGCCAGGTTGAAGTCATTACTTTTAGATAAAGCTTATTATAGTATCCAAGAATTTATCCAAAGTTAAAATAGAATTTTAAATTAGAATAATTATGTATGTGCTTAATGTTTAAGGTTAAATATAAGTTTAATTAACATAATATTGTGAAAGTTACTACCATACATGATATTAGATTCTGCAATACAATTTTATGAGTTTTAAGACTTTTTGCTACGCCCTAACAGGGTCATGTACTCATTAGTTATAAGCCTAGCGTGTAACTATTTGTACATTGTGCATTAAATAAATACCTACATTGCCCTTTTTAAGTCTCGTCTGTAATAGACAGGGCAAAAGACAGGGGTCAATAGACAAGGGAATAGGGCGTGCCTATTGCTATTGTAGGCTCTAACTAAAACCTACACTACCTACGATTCGGCCGCCCCGAACATACACGAGCTTACCCGAGGCTTTAATCTTGGTCAACTTACATAAGGACTATGCAGATTAGTGTCTGAAATGGTATGTTTAAGAAAGCACCACACAGATTTGATTAGGGCTGTCCAGTCAGTGCAAGCATTTGTCTGTTATCGTGTAGCTCAACACACAACTCAATGAACTCAACGATACGACGAACAATACCAAAAAGGGCATTTGTGTATGTTGCTTATAGTACTCACATTGCCAGATTATCGTCAAAAACAAACAAAACAAAAGTAATGACGCATATGTTCCTCACAAAAAACAAATAAAAATTAATCATTTTTCATAAAATTAAAATAAGTTCAGTAATATTACCTGTGACTGCACACAATGCCAGTAAGGCCTGAGGTCAATGCTTCTGTAAAGTATTGCGTCTGAAGCAAGTCTGTAGAAATGTCTGTTTACTTGGGCGCAACGGCAGAGCGACTGGATGTCCAAGTACTTCATCACGCATAGTATGGTTTCATCCTGAAAGGAAAAAAAGGAGATTTTTACTTTTTTACTAGCTTTTGCCCGCCTCCACCTTTTTACCCATTTTAGGGAAGTGAGGGGTAGGAAAGAGACAAAAGTAGCCTATGTCATTCTCCATCCCTTGAAATATCTCCACTTAAAAAATCACGCAAATTCGTCGCTCCGATTTGCCGTGACAGACGGACAAACACATACATTTTTCCATTTATAATATTAACATGGGTAAATAGGAGAACCAACAGCTAAAACATATAGATTAACAATTGTATAACTAACATAGAGCCAATTACAGGATCTCACGAATAAAAAACAGAGATATTTGTACAATTCTTAGGATCACTAAGAAGCACGATAAAAAATATTACAAATTAAATTATTTATGTAATTTATAATCATTTTTTTGTATTTTTTGTCGGTCTGTTCGCTCCGGCTAATCTCCAAAATGCGTAGAACGATTTTGTCACAACTTTTATCAGCAGATAGCTGATATTGCATGAAGTAACTTCGGCTACTTTTATTTAAAAAAAAAAAAAAACTAAAAGTCTAGTAACATTTTTATAATAATTTCACGCGGAAGAAGGTCGCTACATCCAGTCCTATTAATATAAGCCAGTAACATTGTATCATACCTCGTTTGGTAATACATACTACTTTATTTAGGTATAGCTCCTATTGTTTCATGATGACTCAAAAGTCTAGGTCAATTCAGTTATTTGTGATTGGCGCTCTGCTAAATGCAAGAAGTAGTGGAAATATTCCAATCTTTACAAAAATATGGCCGCCAGGTAACATGTCATACAGAACTTGTACGTAGGGTTAAGGTGGAAGCGCTAAGGAAACGCGTGAATTTTCCTTTTTAAGGGACTTAAAAAAAGGAGGAGGAGCTCGTGGCTAAATAATAGCAGCCGCTCGGGTCGATCTTTTGGTTAAGCCGCGCTTGCCTAGGTTGGTCTGTGGATGGGTGACCACCCGTTACATACCGAGTTTCCTCCGTGACTCGGAAAGCACGTTAAGCCGTTGGTCCCGGCTGTCATTTGTAGATCTTTGACAGTCGTTACAGGTAGTCAGTGTTCCGAAAGTCTGACAACCAGTCTTACCAAGGGGTATCGTATTACCCAGTATTAATTGGGTTGTGGAGGTCAGATAGGCAGTCGCTCCATGTAAAATACTGATATTCAGCTGCATCCGGTAAGACTGGAAGCCGACCCCAACATAGTTGGGAAAAGGCTAGGCAGATGATGAAGGGACTTAAAAAAAGGAGAAGGTTCTATTTTCGACCTTTTTTTATTGTTTTTGTTCACCGATTATTCCGCCAACTGTGGACAGGTTTTCATAATTCTTTTGTTTTTGTCCCTTTTTTATTTATATTAATCAGGACGGTGGTTTATGAGTTATCGTCTATAATACATATTTTTAGTTCAATGTCTAAAGTACGGCCAACGAGAAGCGATACCAAATGTAAACAAAACCCATGCTAAAACCCCATCTAAAATGGCCGCCCGAATGTTGGCGAACCCGTCTTAACGTTGTCATGTTTTTGCCGGGAGAACGAGACATTACGACAAAGGCACAAGATGGAAAGAGATAAATATTAGATTGTCAACGCCACAGTTGTTCTTTAGGTTAATGACCTTTCGTATCGCTTCTCGTTGGCCGTACTTTTTATATATAATCTGCTAATCTTTTAGTAACAATGAGAAAGAGGGAAGAAAGTGGGAAAGTTTTTTTTTCGATCATCACGCGGGTTGTACTTAGCGTTAGCCCAAAGTTACTATGCCACGCGGACGAAGTCGCGGGCGGAAGCTAAAGTAAAGTATAATTATCCGATAGTTAGCCGTAAATTAACCGTGAAAACGATAAATTTTCCGCGGCCCGGAAAACCGGAAAAAGTTGGCATGCAAAAATTGTAAAATCGGTTAGGCAAGACCGAGACAACTTTGCAACGGCTCATAATTGGCTGTAAACTAGCCGTAAATTACCAATGAAGACCAAATAATTTTTCACGACCCGGTAAACCTGAAAATCTCTCTCTAACTCTATAAACAAAAGTTTTACAGTTGCGATTTATATTTTATTGAACACTAGCTGGCGCCCGCGGTTTCACTTGCGTGATATCGAAAAAAAAAACATATTTGTTATTCCAAACTACAATCTACCTCTGTGCCAAATTTCATCAAGATCCATTCAGCCGTTTTGACGTGAAAGAGTAACAAACATGCATACATCCATCCTTACAAACATTCGCATTTATATTATTATTAGCTTTTGCCCGCGGCTTCGCTCGCGTTAAATTCGGTATAACACAGTACCTGCTACCTGCAGTTTTTGCCCTAGTGCCTTATTGATTTGTAATAGCAACGCTAAGTTTTCCCTTTTCTTCCCTCTTTCTCCTTCATAACTCAATCTTTTTATAAAAAAATTGAGATACGAGGGAGAAAGAGGGAAGAAAAACCTATGTCCGTCTCCTGGTTCCCAACTATCTCTGTGCCAAAATTCATCAAAATCGGTTTAGCCATTAAAGCGTGAAGAGGTAACAAACAAACTTACTTTCGCTTTTATAATATTAGTAGGATAAAACCTAACACTGACCTATAAATTGTAAAAAAAACCTAAGATAAATTGAGTTTCACGAGCTACCCCGGCGCTGTCAGCTTAAAGGACTATGCCTAAAATTGGTGCCTTTTATTTGATGACGCACTAGAAGCCGCGACCATATTGGATGTGTGGAGTACTTCCAAGCAAACAATTGTTACTATGGTAGCTCAGCTCTAGAGGCGCTGGTCTGTGGACGGTAAGCAATGGGTAGCTCAATGTTCATCCTGTCTGTGTCGACGGAGTATTCGTGTTCCACGCGCGCCTCAAAGAGATGTCAGCAAAGCAGAAGCGCCTGCCAGGTTTGCGGGTTGTTTGAGATACCGCGGCCGGAACACAAAGGGCAGAAGAAAGAACATGGATGGGTTTTAGTCAGTAAAAGTATGACACTGCACTTCCCTGCGCAAGGCGGAGCGGAGAAAGGGGGAAAGGTATTTGATGATTTCCCATCGCTAAAAAAGACTCAGCTGTAAACTACAGTTTTACTATTTCGCGTATTTAATTAGGGCAATAGAAAATATGAGTAAATTGTGCAACACTCGTAACGCTAATGTTATGAATACTGCAACAATGTTACGGAATTTACGACGTTACGTTGTACAGCTAAATGTTTTTTATTTTTTTAAGTATGATTATCTATTATGGATGTAACTCAAAATACTTTGGATTGTAATACAAATTGTCTTACGCAATCATGAAGTTGTTCGAACTAAATCATTCTTGACGGTAGTTAGTACCTACAGTGGTTGAGCAACCAGCTGCTGTGCCGCGTGTCGCGAGTTCGATACCCTCACAGTAAAAATATTTGTATGGCCTGCAAATTCCGGGTCTGATTGTGTCCACCCACGATGCAGAGGAAATTTCTAGTGAGAGATAACGTTCGAAAATAAAGCTTTTCTTAATTATTGTGCACAAAAAAACGCACTTCGGACGTTGACTTCCGTTCACCAACCAACCCCCATTGAACCCATTCAACCATGGGGAATCCCGATGTGTTGTCAAAGGGGTTAAGTTGGGGTTTCACGCAACCAGAATTTTTAATGCAACGCATTATGGTGTGTGGCACATAATAGACGTATTTATTGATGAGCATAATATTATAGTCAGTAAGATTGACGACACGGTTGGCGCAGCGGCTGAGCAATCGACTGCTGCGCTGCATGTCGCATGTTCGATTACCGCACGGAACAAATATTTGTCCAAAACTCACATACACGTTTGGTGTATGTGAGTTTAAATGTTTGTAAACGCACCCACGAAACAGACGAAATTCCTAGGGTGGGGCAAAGATTAAAAAACAAGATTTAAGAACTCATTTGCTTGTTAGCTGTTTAGGCAGGACCAATGTCTGTCAGTAAATAAAGGAACATAAGATTTTTATAATGTTTACAAGACATTTGATATACCTGGAAATATCACTTGATCAAGTTCAATAACGCGGTAGCGTTATGTAGATTTGTTTCTAAGTTTATGAATTCATAAAGGAAATGATAGTTTAAATGGATGTTTCTCACGCTAAGTAATAAAAATAATATTAATCTGCATCTTTTCATAGTATTAAGACAAACTGGCCATTTATTCACGTTTTTATAGGGGTTCTATACGTGAAAAGGAGGGGTCTGTCTACCTGTCTGTCTGCCTGACAAGACCCTCATCTCGGGAATGCCTGGAGGTATGAAATTAAAACCATATACTCAACTCTGTGGTCCCTTTCTGCTGTGAAAAAACAACCCTTTAAGTTTACGCAGTCAAAAAATATGGCCGTTTATGTGGCAAGTTTGTACGGAATCCTCGGTGCGCGAGTCTGACTAGATATTAGCCGTTTTTTTTACTTATCTTGGTAATTCTATGTGGGTCATTTAAATACGTGGTAAACGTTTTAGAGTAAGAGTCTTTTCCACCTTGTATAAGAATAAAAAAAAACTATATTACCAACTGAGCATTCAGTAATATTAAAGTGTTGCTATTATATATGAGAATCAGGGGTTATTTGGAACGACTCTTTTTGCGGATAGGAAATCATCCAATTACTTGCCCTGCTCTGTGGAGGAGAGGTGCGGAGTGTCAGACTTCTGCTGATTAAACCCCTTTGTTTTTAAGCGACTTTGTTTTTTATAAGCGACCTACACAAATGTCCTTTTTTGGTATTGTTCGTCGTGTCGTTGAACTCCTTGAGTTATGAGTCGAGCTACACGATAACTGACAAATACTTGCACTGACTGGACAGGTCCACTCAATCTGTGTGGTGCTTTCTTAAAAAAAGACTATTTCAGACAGTAATCTGCATAGTCCTCATGTAAATTAACCAAGATTTTTGTCTGGCTCTTAAAAGAGACTACCTCTGAGTTTGTTTCTTCTTAGAGTAGTCGGGTACGAAACACAAGCCTCATCTAGTTTAAAAATAGAAACGAAGTGTAAAAGTGTTTGTAAAAACCTACATGCAAAATAGACATCATTTATCAGTTATCACCCATGTTCCGGGGCCGCAATATCTCTTTCGCACAAACATCAACGCCGGCAGGTGCTATTTCGACCTTAGCTCAAAACTCCACCCTGCTGCCGTAACGCTAGCAACACAGACTTAAGGCCGTACCCTACGCAAATAACCTTGAGTATTCGCTTCCCTCTTTTCCGCGCAGGAGTGAGCGAGTGAGAGCAGTAGTGAATAATGCCAATTTTTTGGAATAAAATCTATATAAAATTAAGTATTGGGTTTTTGGAAAAAATATTTCTACCAAAATGTTCATTATAGAATTGTGTATCCATTAGTGTCAGTAGCAAAATTAAACAATGTTTACTTTACGAGGAGATGCATTTTATTGATATTTTTTCTCATTTCGGGGGCTTTGTTGTAAGGAGATTTACTAAATAATGACTCAACAAAAATAAAAACTAAATCTAAAATAATGGAATCAAGATTATAAAGAAATTTTATGTATTTTTTTTGTTACTTAGTTCGTTTTAAATAACAAGTAGATAGCTCTAGAAAACTGTACAAAAACGGCTTGCGCGGCGTTTTGGTCGGGGTGGCGCCTTAATATAATCATACTAGCAACCCCCACCGGCTTCGCACGGGTGCAATGTAGTTACTAATATAATAATATAAACCTTCCACTTGAATAACTCTATTCATTAAAAGAACGCATCAAAATCTGTTGCGTAGTTTTAAAGATCGAAGCATACATAGGGACAGACAGACAACGGGATCGACTTTGTTTTATACTATGTTGACAGCCATTTAAGTATAAATTCTGACTACATTTTTGGCTAGTCTCTAAAATAGCAATACAGGTTTAACTTCTGTATTTTAAATCCAGTTTTATCGCAATAAAAATACTTATAACGGTTTTGGAATCTAGTTTTAGAATTAACTTGTTAATTAATAGGTTGAAGTATCAAGAACGGCCTCAGTTCGTGTTTCATCGCGTGATATTATTGTCATCTGATCGACTGATTTCAATCATTGTCAGATCACTATTATTAAAAAAATATTGTGAACGCACGGAATCGGAACGATTAAGAAATTAACGCAGTTTTTTTTACATCTTGAATAACATCAAGTCTGTAGTACTCGAAGGGATGTAAGCAGAGATGTAAATATCACACCTACATTTCGGCAGTTAAGTTGTCACATATAATAGCGAAGCGGGCACCAGCTTCACATTTAGAAAACAGTACCTTCATAATACTTCAGACCTATAAAGTATACAAGTTTTATTTATTATTTGGAAATCATCGAATAACTTCCCCCGCTCGCAGCGGGGGGATGTATCAGACTTGTACTGACTAAAATCCATCCTTCTGGGAACCCTGTCTTCCGGAGCCACAGTATCTCTTTCGAACAACTCGCACCCTGGTAGTTAGTAAGTAGTAGCTTGGATTGGGGAAAAAAGTGATTTTGTACACATATAAACAAAGCTAGTACTTATACATTTTTTCTTCGGTCGGGAAATCTTCAAATGACTTTTCCCGCTTTGGTCAGAACGGTATAGAGAAAAGAACTTGTACTGACTAAAATCCCATCCAAGTTCCTTCTTTTGCCTTTTGTGTTCCGCGTCCGCGGTTTGTCTTTAGAACAACCCTCAGTCCCGGTGGACAATTAATCACTTTACAACAATCTAATAACATTAGAAAAACTCACAGGTAATCTCTCGAAGTCGCCGAGTGGTGGTCCCGTATCGATTTGATTTTCCTTCCGAGGCGAAGGAATCTGTGGCACCAAGGTCTCATGAAGGTTTGACGCTATTATCCTGTTCATTAATTGACCTGAAAAACGATGACAAATTAGATATTGAAATCTTTTTAACCTTGCCTTTAACATAATGGTTGACAAATGTTGTTAGAAATGTTAAAAGAAAACTGAACAGATAAACTTGAGCGACTTCAAAATGTCTGCTTAAGATTATATTTGGCTTGCGCAAATATCAGCATTCGAAACACGACCCAGTGCTCCATAACTCAAGTAGCTGATGTTAGAGTAAAAACAGCCAAACTGAAAGAATGGGTTGGCCTCCATGCGTGATCGTCACTCACTTCACGCCCGAGTGTCGACATTGCCGTCGAGGTCGACTTCGGCAAAGGTGGTGTGACGATCTGGTCATGTTCGCGGGGCAAACATAGACAGAAGTATCGTAAAATAGAGAGCTATGGAAGAAGAAAGGGGAGGCCTTTGCCCAGCAGTGGGACAGAATGTAGGCCAGGAAAAAGAACGGCCAAGAGCGAGCTAAGACTCGCGCACCAAGGGTTCCGTACAAACTTGCAACACAAACAGCCATATCCTTTTTTTAGAAAAAGACAAAATTCACGGCTCTAAAGGACCACAGACTGTATATGATAATTTCAACTCGATACCTTTAGGCGTTCCCGATAAAGGGTCTTGACAGACAGATAGATGTACGGACAACAAAGTGATCCTATAAGGATTCCGGTGTTTTCTTTTGAGGTACGGAACCCTAAAAAGGTAGTAAAGGTTTTAACGCAGTATTAATAGCAATTTGATAGATGAAAGCAGCCTTCCTGAACGACAATTCTATAATTAGGTATAATGTACTGCGATTGGAAACGCCCGGCGAACTTTGGACAGTGACGCTCGGCAATGCAGTGATGCAAAAACTGGTTAAAATAAAAATAAAACTAATTTGCATAAAATACTTCAATAAAAAGTGTTCTTTTTATTTTTATAATTACCAGAAACAATTATTGGTAGGTAAGTACTCAAACTTGTTTGAGGAAAAATAAAACTAAAACTGACTGAAGTAAATTACAATTAATAAAATTCAATCAAAAGAATTGTTTTTATGACATGACAATGAGGTACCAACCGTTTTAGATTACAATGTCTTCCTTTCTCAATTAAATCTTCTTAAGTTTTATTAAAGGATAACTAGTAATACTTTGACGGTCGTGACGTGCCTACAAGAAATCCTTTTAAATTGTAGATACTTTCGGGGTTGCGGGTTGTTCGAAAGAGATACCGCGGCCTCGGAACATAAAGGGCAAAGGAACATGGGTAGGTTTTAGTCGGTACAAGTCAGAGCGGGGGAAGTTAATTGATATTTCCCATTGGCAAAAAAAAATTGTAGCTACTTAGACACAATGCACAAAATACGTTCTTAAAAGCGCATTTTGAACCCTATGCCGTTCAAAATAACTAATAATATCGAACAACCCATGACAGAGGAACGTAATCTTAATAAATTGACAACAATACAATGTAGTTTGTTGATTAAGTCCTTCGGAATAAAGTTGACAATCCATAAATCATGCAATGACCGTGACCATGCACAACAATTTCATAATTGAGTTTCTTTATAAGTAGCTACTTGAGATTATGATTTTGTTTTGGATACGTGACCGCTTATGGAACTGATACCCATGTATCTTTACTATTTTAGCTTCATTAGAACCTAAGAAATATAATTAGCACCATATAGAAGGGGCACAGTTCTATCGATTAGCACGAACAATGATGATGTTGAATAATTAATAGATACTAGGTGCCAAGGACACCGAACACAATCAGCTGTTCTATACACGTTGACCGCGTATTGCACTTTAGTGCGAAACAGCAGTTTTTTTTAATTATAAACCAAAACAAATGTTTTCAGAATAACGTTCTAACGACGATATGTTGATGTGGATGTGGTTCTCCGCATAACATGACCATACCTGTTTTTTACGGATTGGTTTTCACCAAATAACTTCCCCTACTTTGAGCGGGGGTAGTGTCAGACTTTTACCGTGCGTGACTAAAACCCACCCATGTTCCTTCTTTTGCCCTTTACGTTCTGGGGCCGCGGTATCTCTTTCGAACAACCCGCAACCCCGGCAGGCAGTGGTCCTGGCAGGCCCCCCTGCTTTGCCGACATCTCTTTGAGGCGCGCGTGGAACACGAACGCGCCGTCGACACGGCTTGTCGTCACTAGACGGACGGACGGTGAGCTAAACATGACCATACGAGTAAAGTGCCAGAAAAATAACTCTATGAAGAAACTTACCTTTCTCAACAACAGGCGGCGTTTTCTTGTAAAACAGAGAAGAATAAGAGAAGTTATTCCTCATATTCTTGACTAGATTTGGCGGTTGTTTGCCGCGGAGCAATACGGCATCCAACTCGGTGTAGTAAGGAAGTAACTTGTGATTGAACTCCAGTCTTAATATTCTGGTAAAAGAAATTGGTTTATCAAGCAACCATAGATATCAGAATATTTCTATGTAGGTAAGAAACAGTAGTGTCCTAATTTAGGTATAACGTTAAGTGGGCATCAGGGCATTGACAAATTGATGATTACCCAGAAGAGATAAAAAAAAACTATATTTTAAAGTAACATTAATTTTTAAAAATTTTTTAAATGACTACTACTCAATATATGGGTACCTACTATGACCACAAATTTGCAAATATCGCTATCATTATTTTCTACTAGTACCTAAGTAGTAAATAGCTGTTCGTCCCAGTTTCAATTAAAACAAAAAATCATAAATATTTCAATTAGACCATTACAGGCGCTTTTGAATGTCAAGAAAATACAAAATTTTAAAACCGGTCACAAGACATAATAACTTGTGAAATTACTGCAGTTGCCCATTCCAAAGCGTTGATCTCTATGGAGAAGAATGGGGAAGAAACTCCATGGACACTCTTTTAACCCTTAACCACCTGCCAGCGGTCATGGTGACCGCAACGACTTTTTAAATTTGAATTTCGTCGAAATCCTTTATCGTGTGTCATTGTGCGTCTATGTACCTTTTCTGTTGGTGGTTTAGTTTTGCGTGATCGCTCGGCAAGGATACGAGTGCGCGCGTTTGGCTTGGGTGAGTAAAAATATTTTGTTAGCGGTCATGGTGACCGCGTGCAGGTAGTTATGTGATTATTGATTATAGCTTCTATTCGCCGGATCTTGAAAATAGAAGACAAATTGCCTACAGTTTCTGGAGCTGATCATCTTCAAACACGTAAAAGGTGTTCAACTTGTGATCCCAAAAAGAAAAGAAAAACATTTCATCTGTTTTTTATATGTAAAAAACCAATCTTTGTGGAATGTTCTAACAAAATGTGCAAAAATTGTCGTGAAAAGTTGTAAGACTTTACCCTCTGCAATTTTCTCGAAGTTTTGATTTTTTTCATACTTTAATTTTTATAAGTCATTAGAATATTGTTAAGTTCTTTAAAAAAAGTCAAAATTTTTGTAATATTTTGTTCCTATGTTGATTAATCTCAAAATAAGCAAATAGATATATTTTAAGTTGAAATGTGCCAGCAATTTAATTGTTTACACTTGTATTGTATTGTATTGTATAACGGGCTGGTGTCCGCAACTCCACGTCTGAGGCGCGTATTGTTTACACTTATGAGAAGAATACGTTTTGTTATTGTTTCTTTTTTCACTTAAATAAATAATTTAATATATATTAATGAGTTTTATCAATTTATTCTTTTAATAAAACCTTAATATCCTAAGAAAACTCATGTGTATCCGACGCGGTCACTGTGACCGCGCGCAGGTTACTGATATTAGGGGCAGGTGGCTAAGGGTTAAATTAGAATATTATTATAAAATCGTATTTACATCATTCGTGTTGAGATTATACAAATATGTGAGAACGATGTAGAAAGAAAGACATGCAAAAATATCCGACATAAAAATAAAAAAAATAAGTTTAAGATTCAATTATTTTTTCTTGGTTAGTCATCGATATGTCGACCCCTCGGTGGCCGGTTAATGTAGAAATTTGGAACACTTTGAATAATCCACTGATCCAGTGTGTTTCCACTGAGACAAACGGATCATCACGAAAGACGAAAGAAAGTGGAAGCCACATCGTTGCACCGAAAAAGCCGTCTTAATGTCCTGATGAAACTGGGAGCTATCCCCAGTTTTACAAGGTAAAAGTTCGATACACAAATTGACGTAGATAAAGAATTACAAAACAAATAGTTGGGTAAGTGATAAAGGGCATTAGGTACACAATTATGTTCTAATCTTAAAGAGTGATATGCTCCTTTTATTAACCGACAACAAAAAAAGATATTCAAAATTCATTTTATAATCAAAAGGGTTTACTCCCGAAGGATCCCTTCATTCCATATCAATTTTATCTATATTACTTTGTTAGTTTATGAGTTATTTTCTATATTTCATTTTTTTTCTTCTAATGTATGTGAATTATATGCTCTCTTTTAGTACCAATGGAAAATGAATACTCGGTAAGAATCTGTATGAGATACTATCATTCCACAACTAAAAAGGCAGAAATAAAAAACTTTATTGCAAAAAAAAACCGTCTTCCAAAAACTTTTTTAGGAAGTCGGTATTTTTGCAAAAAGCTTTTCTACTTAGTGATCTGATGAACAGCTTCACTACCCCAAAACAAAATCGTAGGGTAAGTTGTAAACCTAAAACAAAATCGCAAGTCATAATTACATTACAAAAACGTGACTTCCTCCTCAAAATATTGGAAAGCGGAAAGTTTTCACTCAAAGAAAACCATAGTCATAAAGTGTAACAAACAAAATTGTTCTGGGCTTTCTCTTTCAAACTGTTCTTTTGTTTAAAACAAAAGCACGCTACAGGATCACGTGTTCCAGTTATTTGGAAACAATTTAATGGGATCTAAATTTTCCACCTGTTTCTAGCAGATTTCGGTAGTTGTTAATTTTGTTAGGTAACTTGACGAGTTGTATAACCCGTAACCCGAAGTTATATATATGTATATGGTATGTATATACACATTGCACGATAAGGAGTCGAAGAAAGGGTGTAAAAGTAATATAGTATAAGATACATCTTTACAATAACTGAAAATAAAACGCCACATCCAAGACCTTGAGAGATTAAAGCAGAACATACTGACTGAAAGCAAACTCACCGTGTTGGAACGTTAAGCTGCCGTATCGGCGGGCTGAAGATTCTGGGGGTGTCTCCAACGTACTCTGGCTCCCCTTCCCACAGCAGCATCCACGCTGTAGGGCCTAAGGCCCACATTCGGACCAGCGCTCCAGGGTTGTATGTCTCGAAGATCGACACTTCAAGTGGGTAGACTGCTTTCTCGAAGGACACTTCTGCCGAAAGTCATATTGTTTGCAACGAGACCTTGTATAGCATGTCCAAAAACTTAAAAATATATATATATAAATTGGTTAAAGTTGTGGATTAGGTTTTTCGGGCTCAGAGTTCGAAATGGTAGCATGCTTTACATTATCATCAACGTCTTGGCTAAAAGACAGCTGGAAATAAGCCCCTGAGAGTCGCAACATTGCCCTATCCCCAGCCTCCTGCGGTCTTAGTATATGCAGTGCATAAACAGGGTCTCATAAGTCCTTTGTACTGAAAAAAAAAATAAAAACTACCTATGTACAATATGAAATTTTTATTTATTGTTTAGTAATTTACATTAAAAGGGAATGATTTTTCAAAAATCACTTATTCTAAATGTGCTCCATTTCGTTCTTGGCACTCCTGTAGGTAAATGACGACTAAAATTTTCAATCACACACGAAATTAAGTCTATTGGTAGGATCAGTATCTTTTAATTCCTGTACTAACTGTATTTTGTATGGATGAACTTTCTTGACATTCTTTGCGTAACGTCGATCTTGGTATATTTATTGCACTGGAACGCTTACGAATGGATTGAGTAAGGTTTTCGCAAACTGACTCTTACGCACTACGTCGATGTTTTCTTCCGTCCCTGATGTCCTTGGTCGACCCGATCGTTGTTTATTCAACGTAGAGCCAGTCTTCTCAAACTTTTGAACCCAATTCTTAATCGTTTGAACACATACAATCGTTTGAACAGTCATTAAATTGCGATACTCTCTTAAGTTTTTCCCTCGCACCCCACGCGCTATTCCTGCGCGCCATTTGAATTTTATTCGAAGTTTAAATTTCAAAGGACCTATGGGACACACTGTTTTTGTGACAACTTGAACAAATTGAAAGATGAACCCGTTTAAGGGAGGATTTCAGACTCCCAGCGTTTGAAGACATACTGTGACGTACAGAAAAACTGAATATTGACGTTCACGAGCAGGTGGATAGGGCCACCGGCTCCTAATCGACAAGGTTCATTGCACACTCAATGTTCTAGGTCAGCTTAGGATGTGACCCAGGACATTGAGTGCATAGAAGTTGAATAACACTCTGGGATATTAAAACTAAACCACATCCACCACCACCTCAAACAGTGGGAAATTATGAGTAGAATAGGCAAAATGAAAGCTAAGTAATGTATGTAAGTGCTCAACATAATTTTTCAGTTCATAACACTTACCTACAAAATCCTGACTTGTGATTGCACTAGCATTTTGTGGCATGTAGTCCTGTTGTGCTGATGGGGCCTCTTCCCACCAAGTCCCATACGTTCTCTAAACATAAACATTATTATTAATATATCAAAACAAAATTATGTTCCATATAATTTTATTTTACACTGAAACAGGAGAATAAGTGCACTTTATTTTTAAATGTTAAGTTGATTGTTACTTTGATTTCCTGGTACAACAATAAATAATTTAAAAATAGTTTTTTTTTTCTTTAAAAATGACAAGCAACAAGCAAACTAAAAAAGAAACAAAAATCATAATAACGGCCAGTGACATTTATAATTTCAAGGCTTGAAAAGTCATTAAAGCCTTGGATAATGTATTGTTTACTTTTATAAACACACTAACTTGTCTTCCCTTCACATGTGAAATAAAATGGTTAGTTTGAAGTGGTTTATTAATAGAATGCCCTTGATTTTTATTTGCACAAGGAAGTTTGATGTAGTGCTATTATATTGCCGTATGCTGATAAAAAATGACACACAGACATTCTAATAAAACTTACTGTATTATATTATAATGGTTTTAAAATACTTTGTGTAATGTTACGTAAAGAACCTAGGAGTATTGATTATTATACTTTTAGAAGAGAAAATTGAGAATTTTAAGGAATTTCATAATAGTAGCAATGAAACTTGGTTTTGTTGTTTTTTTTTTTTTAAAAAACGTTGCCTCACACTAGGATTTTCACCCGTATTGTGGGTGCGTTTACAAACATTTAAACTCATATACACAAACAGCCAGACCCAAAACAGTAGGATATACAAATATTTGTTGCGTGCGGGGATCGAACCCGCGACACGCAGTGCAGCAGTCGATTGCTCAGCCACGGCTTCAGCCGTGCCGTCGTTGATGGCAATAGGCACCCTATGATTACATAGGACTTAACATAACTGACAAATTGTTGGTATACTACTAGGAACATATAAGTCTTTTAACTCACATAGTTACTAACATTATTATTGAAACTTGAAATGGGATATTTACAACAAATAAGAAACATGGTAAATATCCCGTTTCAAGTTTCAAAAATAATAATACTACGAACATCTCTAGTTCACCTCACAGGCAGTACTAGTGTGATATATTACAGTTACACAAGCCACATCATGTATACACTTACCAAAGCTTAAAAGCGATTCCCTCTTACTGTATTGGTAAATGCTTTTCAGTTTCACAAACATGGTATAATAAGTCTTATGTCAAAGTAGTTACTGTTTTTTTAACAATAAAATCACTTTTGATATTTGGTAAGTGTTACATAGATGATACTACTCCACTTTCTCTGATGTTTGTATGAGGGTTGTTTAGCATGTCCAATTTACAAAAATTCATGCTTAGTGCCATAAAATAAATTTAATATTAAATCAGAGACTTCTTTTTTTAAAATTAATAAAAATGTTCACATTTACATAGTTATCAAAATAGATGTTTTCTCATGTTATATTATTAGAGCTTTTATTCTCTTTAGCCTATGATATGGAATGTAATCCAACAAAGAAATCACCAAAGCTTCTTGTTATTATTTACATGAAAACAAGGTTGAATGAGTTATATGAAATTTTAATTACTAGCTCTACCCAGCGGTTTCACCCACTGCTAAGGTCCTCTTCTGAAGAGAGCCACCATTTTCACTTAGGGGTGGGAAAAATAGATGTTGGCTGATTTGCAGACCTACCCAATATGCACACAAAATTTCATACAAATAGGTCCAGCTGTTTTGGAGGAATTTGGTAACAAACACCGCAACACAAGAATTTTATAAATGAGACTAGCTGTGCCCAGCGGTTTCACCTGCTGCTCAGTTCCTTTTCTGGGGAGGAATATGAAAAATAGATGTTGGCCGATTCTCAGACATACCCGATATACACACAAAATTTCATACAAATCGGTCCAGCCATTCTGGAGGAGTATGGTAACTAACACTGTGACACGAGAATTTTATAATTAGAAGATAACACATCACAGAATAGAAAACCATTAGGTTTTTATATTCCGTGTAGATAAAATAATAACTTCTAAAGTATTATTAATTCTTAAGAACCAAATTGATGTCTAGTTATTACGAAGTGTAACAATGTTCAATCAAAGTTTTTATTTAAATAAATATATATATATTATCCTAGAATATATTTATCATTTTTGTATTTCAGAAGAGAGTGGACGTAAAATTCTGCGGCAAAACCTTAGTACTATTCGAAAACGACAAAAAAAAAGTTTATCTAAGTACAAAAGGAATACAATCAAAATATAGCTACTTTTACCATTACGAAGGCTTGCGGATAGTCGCCGTAATCAGGGAAGTTAGATGGAGGTCCACGAAGATTGAATGCAGTATAGGAAACACTGATTTCACTGCCATACTGGGAACTAAAATCTTCAACATTGTGAACAAATTGCTCTATTATTTGCGGTTCTTTTTCTTCGTCCACATCACTTTCATTTTTGAACCAAAATAAGGAAGATATAACATCAGAACTCTGCATTTTCAGCTAATTTAGATATCAGACTCCAGAATTCCTAGTGGAAAATTCAGGCGAACGAAGTTAACAAAGATGCGCGCTCGAATGGATTTATTTATGAACTGAAATGTTTTTTTTATTGACAGCTGACAAACACAACACAAGTGAACACAAACAACATAGTTAAATTCTGCAAAGTTTTAACATGTTGTTTGAGCAAAGCTAGAAAATCAACAGAGCAGCTATTTCACAGCTTTTTTTTCTATTTTAGTCACACTATAAGACTAATTTTTTTCGGTGGTAATTTTCATCCAGAGAATTGACGCTGTTGTTTATTTGTAAAGCCAACAGCTTGCTTCGTGCTAATGTTTTTTTTAGCTTGTGCTTAGAGTTTTCAAAACTAATGTGATCATTGAAACAACTCATGGGTTGTGTTCTGATCAAGCAAGGCGTCCTTTTTCTTCTTGACAGAAAAAAATATGTAGTATGTACTAGGAACTCAATTGACTAACCAATTTCGCAATAAGCTAAGAAACAATAAGAATGTAAGTAGTCTGTTTCGAATAAAAAGCAAAATATTGCAGAATTAAATTTTTTACTTTTTGATTACCATAAATTAATTAGTAAAAATATTTCTTTTCGCATCTGAATTATATACTACATAACAATAATACTTCCATTTTGACAGCCTCGCTGGTCTAGTGACTGCTAAGCATAAGGTGCTTCGATTTCATTCCCAGATGGGGGCTTAAAATCATTACTATTGAAATGGGTGTGGTGTGTGTACCCAACCTTCAGGAACAACAAGCATGATATTATGATATAATTGAAATAAGTGAGAATATCACTGCCAATTAATACTATTTTTAGCCTGTGGCCTGTGGACTTTTAGTTCATTCAACTCATTCAATTTTCTGTCATGATTGATGCTTGTCAATAAAAATGGCAGCGGGACCAATTGCCGAACGAAATCAAGGTATTTATTGATACAATTATTATTTTAATCAATACCAAAAACTCATGATGCTATAAGCATTATTAGTATCGTAACAAAATTTCAAATAAATTCTCATTTCATAGTAAATTACAAACTTAAACTTTTGAGGTTAAGTATCGATTTGAAGTATTCGTTTACTATCGGAATTCGCTTCTATGTGGCTGTTTTTGTTCTAAATAAATTGACGAAAACTTGTTGTTATTCGCTTGCTATCATTTTGACTTAAGTATGTTTTGTAAGATTCTACTCGAAATTTGTAACACTTTCAGATGCTACGATTTATGTTGGTGGATTGGACGATCGAGTCACCGAAAGTTTACTGTGGGAGCTGTTCGTACAAGCTGGGCCCGTGGGTATGTATTAAAGCTGAATAAGTACTAAATAAATCTACAAATAATTGTGTATTTACCATCAGTAACTTACTTCTATGACCCTGTCACTAAGCTTATTAGGTCAATGTATCCTTGAATAAAATGTAAAGAACCCAGAATTACTTAATTTAAAACTCAAATTTGTTGGCTACAAGTTCATAATTCAAATAACCTACCCAAACCCAACTGCTTTAATATAATGATTGTCTTTTGTGCTCACACTTAATCTTTCTCATGAATGTTGATATGTTTTCTAAATATTATCTGTTTCATTTCAGTGAATGTACACATGCCAAAAGATAGAGTGACACAAACTCATCAAGGATATGGATTTGTTGAATTCATGGGTGAGGAGGATGCTGATTATGCCATAAAAGTATGTATAACAGATAAGTAGTTTTCGACCACCGTGATATAGTGACTAAAAGCATTGTGTTCTATTCCCACCTAGGGTATAATTGGGTTTTTAAATTAATGGCTTGTTTGATCCATGTAAGGAACAAATATTTGTATGACCTAGTTGTTTTGGGTCTGGCTGTTTGTTTATGTGACCTTATAAACACACCTACAATACAAAAGGAATTCTTATTGTGGGGCAACATTTTTGAAAAATCTCTGTAGCAGCCAGTAGATAGCTCTTCTTTTGTTTTTTTTTTAATTGGAAAACTTTTATCTAGTTTACTCTCCTGGGATAAAAAGTGTAATAATATGTTTATGGGCTAAATAGGTATCTAAACAAAATTACAGTTTAAGAGAAACCCTGGCTAAATAATACCAGCTGCTTTGGTCAATCTTGTGGTTAAGCCACACTTGCTTAGGTTGGTCTGTGGTTTGGTGACCAACCGTTAAATACTGAGTTACCTCCGTGCCTTGGAAAGCAACTTCGGAAGGCTAGGCAGATGATGAGGTATCTAAACAAAGTAACTGTCCAGAAAACAAGCATCCAAATTTATTCTTCACAGCCATTTGATAATGATCAATTCTGCCAATAGAATACTAATGTCCTAGAACAACATCCTAATAGTTTATATAACTTTTCACTTCATACAATTTATTATTAAAAAAGAAATCCACACACTAGGAATTTCTCCAGTATTGTGAGTGTGTTTACCCGAAACAACTACCTGTAGGCCATACAAAAATTTGTTTAATTCTGTTGTACATTTGAATTAATATTAAATACATTGCCTCATGCTAATCTTACCAAGGGTTATCATACTATCCAGTACTGGTTGGCTTGTGGGGATAGAATATGCATTTGATCCATGTAAATTGTTATGCAATGCAGTCCCCAAGCATAATGTCTCTTCAGAAATACATGAAACCTGTCTCTCTTTCCAGGTGATGAATATGATAAAGCTATATGGTAAACCAGTGAGGGTGAACAAGGCATCAGCCCATCAGAAGAACTTGGATGTAGGAGCTAATGTGTTCATAGGAAACTTGGACCCTGAAGTGGATGAAAAGCTGTTGTATGATACTTTCTCTGCATTTGGTGTTATATTGCAGACTCCTAAGGTAATGATCAAAAAGCATTTTAAATCTATCGGTTCAAAATTCATTTATTACCTTTTTAAATTGAATTTTGAGCAAACACACAATACTGGCACAATAAAATCTGCTATATGTTTACCAACAGAACAATTACAAGTTGTACAAGAAAAATTAAACAATCTATTCCTTATAGATTAGCGAGTTGCAAATAATGCAAGGTCTCAAAATTTTAAGAATAAGATTTGATACATGGAAAAAAGAAAAACCTTTGCAATCTTGAGTGATTATTGTTTTATTGTTGCATTATAAAAGAAAGAAAGAAGAGAAAGAAAATTGCGTTTATTTAGCATTAAAAACAAAAACAAAATATCATGAACACCTTAACAAAATAAAATAAATAATGCCAAAAGGGCCTCAGCTCAGCATAATGCCAAAAGGGCCTCAGCTCAGCATAATGCCAGATGGCAACACAAGGCCGCCACCTGACGCTGATTTTCAGCTGCAGCCCACGAGTACCATACGCTCGAAAACATAAACAAACACATAGGTATAAAAGTCAGAATTGAAAACAGTTATAAAATTTATATCATAAAATAAAAAAAAACTATATTAAAAAGTAAAAAAGTATAAAAATAATATCATTAGGTAATTTAAAAACGTAAAATATATAAATAACAATTTAATTTAATTTAATTTTTTCAGTTTAAATTTTAGCATTGTTATTTCTATAACAATGCTAAAATTTAAACTGAAAAATGCGCAAAATTGCACAGATATCATTATAATAGGTTACCACATTTTTTAAATAATAAAATATTTTACAATTTATATGGCAGACATGTCGGGTCGAACATCCTGAAATTCTATTTGATGGTTTAACAAAAATAACTTTAATTTTAATTTAAATGTCGAGCAACTTTTACTATATTTAATGGGCGGCGGGATATTGTTCCAACATTTTGTAGCTGCGTAACGAAAACTGCCTCTAAAAGCCGCTGACATATATTGGGGAGTACAAAGCTGTTGAGAACATTTTCTTCCCTCACCGATTCGGTGTCTACTAGTCCATGGTAGCCTATCGTATAAGTAAGAAGGAGAGCGAGACTTGATAACACCAAACAGTAGGGTCGCCAAGTGCAGTTTGCGTCTAGCCTTCATCTTTAGAATGTTGTGCTCATCTAGAAAAGGTGTAACATGCCCCCTAAAAGGCACTTTAAAACAGAAGCGCGCACAGGCATTTTGAAGTCTTTATAAAACATCTATAGCATTAATTAAAACCTCTTTAAATGGTACCATAACATTATTCTTTATTATTCTTCAATTTCAAAGTCCAAACACTTTTACTCCCTGCCCTAAATGCCTCCATCCCTGAAAAAAAAAGAATAATAAGATGAATTCTCAATTGCCATGCAATTTTTAACTCTAAATTAATATCTTCCAGGTTATGAGAGATCCTGAGACAGGCAACTCGAAGGCGTTTGCGTTCATAAACTTCGCATCATTTGAAGCTTCTGATGCGGCGATAGAAGCTATGAACAACCAGTACCTCTGTAACAGACCTATTTCTGTGTCGTATGCATTCAAGAAAGATGTCAAGGGAGAGAGGCATGGATCTGCAGCTGAAAGGTTTGTAGATATTTTGTACTTGGTTTGACTATAGGCCTACCATGACGTCTTAAAGCAGAACTTATTCCACTGAGGGAAAGGATGGTGCTAGACACCCTGTATAGCTCTGTCTCTTTCCCTCAGTGGAATAAGTTCTGCTTTAAGACGTCATGGTAGGGTAGCTGATCAGCTACTACTAAAAAAGAGTAATACACAACAACAAGTCAACTCACTTCAATAGGCTAGTTTACAAAAAAAAAATAGTCCGTCTTTTAAATTATTCATAAATTCTAATTGACAAATAAAAAAAATCGTGTCCCTTACATGTATTTTTTAATTTGTAAATTAGAATAAAAATGACAAAGATAGAGCCCATTAAAATTACGTGTGACGTCACGCGTTGCTGTATTTTTTCGCAAGGAGTGACGTCACACGTAACTTTAATTACTTTGACCCTGGAAACTACCCAATTCTGTACGTATTGTGCTTAGGGCATGCAATTACCGTAAAAATAAATTACCGGTAAAAAAACGGTAATAGAAATATTTTTACCGGTGAAACGGTAAACGGTTTGGGTAGTCTTAAAGCAAAAAATTAATATATATACAAGGTATACAATGGTAAACATGTTTATATTATTGCTTAAAATGAGCATAGGAACACAAATTCTAAAAACATTTCTTTTGGCGCAGTCAGGGGTAAATGTAGCACATTTATAATTTAATCAATTTTCATTATCACATGTTAACAAACAATTAAATTATAAAGGTTTTTCAAATAAAAAACTATCAGTATGTAAGCTACCAATTTTAGTAGTCTTAATTATCAACTTAATATTTTAAGTAATAATTTATTAAATAAACTCAAATTAACTTTTAATCAGCTACAGCGTTTCCTTTTTATTAAAAACGACAATGACAATGTAGTTGATCACATAAACTCAAGTTAACTTTCAACTTACATTCTCGATAAATATTTTAAACAAATCGTATAAAATCAAAATGAACTTCAAATACAACTTATTAAAAACCGGTAAATTACCGGTTACATATTTTTTTTACCGGTAATTTAATAATCGCGAAAATGGGCGGTTTACCGGTAAAAATGAAAACCGGGAAACCGGTATTGCATGCCCTAATTGTGCTTGACAACGTCTTTCAGGCACAATACAGTGCCATTTCCTCCCTAAACATAAGCTAAGCTCATGTTCAATTAGAAAAAATAGAATCTATATAAGTGACGAAAAGATGTTGATGGATGGAGAGGGAGAGGACACCCAAAGAAAATATGGATGGATGTGTAAGGAATGATTTGAAGAAATAAATGATGCCGTGACATCTGACAGGGGAGAATGGAATAAAAACAGTGTTGCTCCGATCGCAAATAGAATGGGACAAGGGCAAGAAAATGATGTTGATTAAACTATTTTTTTCCAACTCAATTCTTGTTAAGATAATGTTGATATTTGTTTGGCAGCCAAAATTGTGATGATTTTTTTTGCTAGGGTTACACCATGAATGAAGTAATCTTTTTCATTCTGTCTCAATCCAAGGTAAATGATAGAAGTGTGACAAGGCTCAATTTTCTTTCTTTCTTTGCTAATCTTTCAACAAGTTTTAGTGTTACATATTCTTAGGGTTCTTTTTTTAACTGACTGCTAAGCATGGCAAATTGGTGCCGAGTTTTTATATCAGGAATTTCTCAGTACCAGCCAGTGTCTGGATTTACGCCCAATTGATGGAAATAGGCTTGCCCTCTATAACACGGGACTTAAACATAACTGACGATGACTGAGTACTATTAGGTACACCACTGACTACCCCTTTCGAGATTACAAGCGTGATGTTATGTTATTCTTTTCTTCCACAGGTTACTGGCTGCCCAAAACCCGCTATCCCACGCGGACCGTCCTCACCAGCTGTTCGCGGACGCCCCGCCGACCATGATGGGTCCTGTATTGATGGCTCCACCGCCGCCGCCGGCACCGTCCCCCATGCCTCCGCAAGGACCTCCGATGAACGCGCGACCACCTCCACCACTACCGATGTCCGCACCTCCACCACCCCCAAGCTCCATGCCTCCACCCGGCCCACCACCCCCTCCTGGACCCCCTCCTCCACCTCCACCATTCCACCACTTTCCACCACCACCATTTGGGCCTCCAGGTTTTGGACCGCCGCCACCGCCAGGCTCAAGACCTCCGCCCCCATGGAGACCACCACCACCATCATTCAGGCCGCAGTTCCCCCCGCGAGGACCACCCCCATTTGGTCACCCCCCGTTCCCGCCGCACCCGCCTGAACCAAATTATAATTATTAAGTGTAATTAAATAGCGTAATTTCCAATGACTGTTCGTATTTCTTCCTTTTTGGAATGGAGAATAAAGTTTATTTTACAATTAATGTACTAAAATAACTTTAATTTATTTTGATACCCCATTCTGTATTTCGACTCACACCCTTTCACGTATTGACTGTGTTCTATCAGTGGGAATGATAAGGGTTGATAATACTATACTAATATATCCAATTCATTAATCTATAATAGATTAATTCTTTACACGGCACCAATGGCGCACTGAGCGGCTGCTGAGCTGCGTGTCGCGGGTTTGATCCCCGCACGGAACAATTATTTGTATGGCCTGTAGACGAAGTAAGAAGTATCTTATCTTAGTCTCTTGGGTTCGATTCCTACTTTCTGCATTAGCTATTTAACCGACTTTAAAATAAGGAAAGGTTATGTATTTGGCGAGTATCTTTTTATAATGCATGTTACACCGATATTATTCAATATTACCTCCAGTCTATTTTGTAGTTACCTGTGTCTGGTATAAGTATTTTACTCTGGTTATGTGGCCCGCGGAATTCGATTGAGGCTGCACATATCGTTGTTGACATTCCCTTTTTGTTGTTGTCGATGTGAATATCCTCTATGGATGTGGGGTGCCCTGGAGGGCGGAGAGGTCTCTCCAGACTCGTACAGACTAGAAACACACCGGTGTTACCTCTCACACTTGCACTTTAGCGGGAACAAATGCGACTTCCGCTGCCCCGGACTAGTGTGGCCAGCTAGACTAATGTTGACATTCCTTAGGCAAAAAAACAACGCAACGCAAAAGTACCTATACAAGATGATTTTTTCAAGTGGTTGGTCAAATCCTTAACTATGAGACTGATGAATAAGCGAAAAAAACTCGAAAGTTGTCTCCGGGTCTAAATTTGATAAAATCTGAAACTGTTTCATGACTTAGGTACTTTGAATTCTTGAAAAATCCAAAATATGTGTTTTGGTCCTTTAAATTTCTGGTTTCGAGCCTGGCTAGAAATAGGCTTGATACCATTTTTATTTGGAAAATATAAACATTTATTTATTATACTACACATTTATTTAGGTATACTTGATAGCGACACTAGCGAATGGTATCCACCATTCGCCAGTGTCGCTATCAAGTATCAAATTCGGGTAAGTAGGTAATTAGGTACCTACCTAAGTAATTAAACGGAAAACTAAAGAAATTCCTGGCTGGAATGACGCAGTTTTAGTTTTCGTCAAAATCGGACCAGAGAATTCTTTGAGTATTTTTCGTAGTTTCGAATTTGGCTTTGATCCATGCGCACTTGAAAAAATCATTCTGTTCAAATTACGTTAAGACAAAGGGTGAAAAGTTGTTTCGTTACGCACTCGTACCTATTCATCTACGAATGTAGGTAATCATAACTACCAAGCTGTCAGCAGAGCAAAACTTAACACCCAAAATTATTTTATAGGTACTACCTAGTTAGTACCTACCTACCTATCTATTAACAACGTAAAACAATTTACAAAGTAAACAAAATCCGTTTAAGTAAGGTTACTAAACAGAACAATGGTAGCACATTTTCCCTTTTCAACAAACAGGCTATTTAATTGAAAACCCATTCAAGCAGAAACAATATTCACACATGTGAACCAAATATCAATTTAAATACACGAATCGAAAACTCACTGAGCTGTATACGCATACCTACTAAAGAAAGAAAACTGCCTTATACAGTATGAACTTTTCAAGCGTGTGTGGATGGCCAAATGTAAAATTAAAACAATAGGGAAAAATACTCAAAGGCGCCTTGAGCCCAGTTTTGATGAAAATGAAAACGTATCATTGGATTTTAGAAAAATCGAACCTGTTGATTTTAGAAAAAAACAGCCTTTATTTTTACACCATTTGAATGCAGCTAATAGGAGGAGCGCGAGGCTAAATAAATAATAGCAGCCGCTAGGTTAAGCCGCGCTTGCCTAGTTTGGTATGTTACGTTAAGCTGTTAGTTCTGGCTGTAGATATTTAACAGTCGTTATAGGGTCGTCAGTGTCCCGAAAGTCTGATAACAAGTCTTACCCAGACAAAATATTACCCAGTACTAATTGGGTTGTGGAGGTCAGATAGGCAGTCGTTCCATTTAAAATAGTGGAATTCAGCTGCATCTGGTTAGACTGGAAGCCGACCCCAACACAGCTGGGAAAAGGATAGGATGATGATAATGCCGCTAATAGGAATCAATGTCTGGGAAATAATGCCTCATAGTTTCAGATCCACGCCCACTTGAAAAATTCAACCTGTATATTTGACTTTATAGGTAGGTACTTGAGTACCTAACTACTTACATTATTTTTCTGCTGAACAGCTTCATTTGTTGACGGAAAAATCGACGAGACTGCAGGATAGGACCGGTAATAGCGACATTTCTGTAGCACTGCATACGAGACGAGACTACGGGAGCCATGCATGTGATTCTGACATATTCTTATTGGATGCCCGGTCCGCACAAACTGGACGCTTGTTGAAACACGACCTTTTTAAAATATTATTGCATTTGCATTTTTGTATTGTCTAGCTCTGAAGCCCTGGAGAGGATCAACTATTTGAAGTTTACCGAGGCATGCACTTTTGGAATTGGTTGTTTTTGTCGATCGAGTCGATGATCAAGTTTTTGGTCGTTCAAGAGATGCTGTGAAAACTGAATTTATGGATTAAGCGTTTAATTTCAAAACAGTAGAAGTAAAATGGATTCAGACGACACGGTGCAAGGAAGGTAGGGGTAGCTAGGTGGCCAATAAGTCACCTAGGTAGGTACAGATATTTGATAACTAGATGACCTACCTACCTATTTTGGTTCGCCTAGTTCTAAGTAGGTACTTAGATAAGTAGTTATAGGCCATGATTCAAATAGCATGACGAACAGTGTTCATTAGCTCAACAATATTTCGGTGTCTATAAAACTACATAGATTAACAACATACCTACCTATAACATCAACAAATTGATGACCTCTGCCAGCTGCCATCAAATTGCGAGTTAAATCTGGCGTTGTGCACCGTTACGCGTACTGCGATAATGGTCTTCCGACAAAAAACGCGGAGTAGCTAGCAAAGAGAGTGCCGATTTAATGATCCGATATTAAGACGCGTCTACGTTTGCGTAATACGTTCTGATTGCGTATTTAAACAACATTTTTTTCTCATGGGCGAAGTCAAAAACTACGAAACGTCAGTCACCTCGTCAGGATGTCATTTTTTTTTGTTTCTACAAAGTTCATACAATTATTCAAAGGTCAAACACGCACGCTTGTAGCGAGAAAGTACCTACTATGCACGGCACATCTGATCTTACTGAATAACATCAGAAAAAAGGTCAGTGTGTCTTCTTCTGGAATGTCCCACCCCGGTGTTTAAATAAAAGCTGTTTTTAAAAACCTAGCAACCGTAAGACGAGCCTTAAATGCCGATTTCGCTGACCTATGCACTCGTTGCACAATGTTCATAATTTTGAATTTAGGCATAGGTACGAACTTATTTATATATCTAGATGCACAAGGTGTCGATATTATCCAGGTTCCATTCCACTGTGAAACGAGAACAACACCCTATTCCCTACGCTTCGAAAAAGAATCTAAATTAGGTACTCAAGGTTAAGCTTGACCTTAATAAAAACATAGACAGCTTATTCATTTTTTCATTCATTAGGACTTTCAAGCCCTCAAACGATCCTGCCGAGGTTGCGGGTTGCTCGAAAGAGAAACTGCGGCCCCGGAACATAAAGGACAAAAGAAAGAACATGGATGGGTTTTAGCCAGTACAAGCCTGACACTCCTTCCCGCTCCGCCCAGAGCGGGAGAAGATATTTGATGATTTCCCATCCGCAAATAAAAGAAAAAAATGCTTTCCAGCGATCTAAGCAATAGTGTTCCATTTCTTCATACTCCATGGCCGCTAAGGATTAAAATGAAACACAAATATTTGCATCATTCGTTACGTTTGAGTTTCAAAAGGATTATAGTTGGAATTAATAAGCTATCCCTGTTGTTTTAGGTTGAACTAAAATAATTCATGTTTTATCAAAATCCTTTCAAAGTTTTGTTTACATATATATTTGGGTTTAGTTATGGTTTAAAAAGTATCTACGGGCTTAAAATTGATTGGCAATAATGTTGGTAGTTGTTAATTGGTTCAACCTATTTTTGTATAAGATTAACACAGCTTATCAATAAGGGGTTTCCTCTCAGGTACGTAGATACTAAGCCGTAGGTCTGGAGGACTAACCTGCCTATTTTGGAAGGTAAGTCCTCCAGACTCAGTCTAGATCGATCTTCGAACATGGCGGCCAATCTCAACTGAGACCCGTCATCTATTATTTATACTGTGGTATAGTGCACAAGTAGGAACTCACTCGTGGCTAAATAAAAACTGCCGCTCGGGTCGATCTTGAGGTTAAGCCTTGCTTGCCTAGGTTGGTCCGCGGATGGGTGACCACCGGATACATACCGAGTTTTATTATATTCATGTATGAAGAAAAATGGGCAGTCTGTCTGCTCATACTTTGACTCTACAACACAAGGTACCGTACAAGATGTATTCAATTCCATTAACCAAATCCGCGTGCAGGCTGGTTTGCTATGACGTTCGATTACTTAAGTTGTCGTAGGAAGTATGTGACATGCATTGTTGAATTGAAAAACGAAAATATAATCTTAAACGCGCGTGGTGTCTTTCACTCGTGTGGTGATAGCATATACAATATATCTTTATGAATTGAATTATATGTGTTATTTTGATATGTAAGCTATATTATTGTTAAGTTTCATCAAAATCCATGCAGTAGTTTTCGCATGGTAGAGCATCAAACATACTTACACACAACCTCACGAACTTTCGCTTTTATAATTAGTAGGATACTTTCAATTACGTATAATCACCAGTTTACTACAGTACTTATAACAGTTAATGTTAGTACCTAGGTACCTAAGGTCTTAATACTAGGAAAACAAGAAAAACATCGGGAATAACCATTCCGAAAAACACGCACATTTCAGGAAACATGGTGATTACTGAAGTAAGGCTCGTTAGGTTTTTGTTTGAGGAACGGGCTGTATCCTTCTGAGGTCTGATGTTTTTAGATTTAATTAATAGGCACGTTGGTACTTTGATAATACTTAGAAGGTAGGTACCGACTTGAAGCAGTTATGCTTGAAACAGTTGACGTTTGAGGGAGATAACCTCAAACCAATCCAGATACCGCGACCCGGAAAACGAAAGTCGATTCTTTTTGCAAACAAGTTTTTTATTTCAGCATTTTTAGTTATCGGTGTAATAATATTTCAAACTTTGTATCAAGTACCTACAGTATTCATTTTCTATTGTTCATAAAAGATTAACCAAGCAGTATAAATAAAATTGTAGGGACCACCTCGGGAATATACCTTTTCGAACAAAAATTATGAAAATCAGTCCACAGTTGGCGGAGTAATCCGTGAACTTACATTTAAAAAAACGGTCAAACATAGAACCTCCTCCTTTTTTGAAGACGGTTTAAGTTGCTGAGCGATCGACTGCTGCGCTTCGTGTCGCGGGTTCGATTCCCGATCGGAACAAATATTTGTATGGCCTACATAGTTATTACGATACGTTATATACGATAGTTGTTCCTGGTCAGCCTATTTTTGTATGTGAGTATAAATGTTTGTAAACGCACCCACGATAAAGAAGAAATCCTAGTGCAGAGCAACGTTTCTTTTAAAAAAAAGAAAGGATATTGATGGGTTTTTGTCAGCCAAAGTCTTGACACTCCCTCCCACTCACTCTGTACTCAGAGCGGGAGAAGTTAAATATAGATATGATTTCCCATACAAAAAAGTACCTACTTGAAGAACCTACAAACACACTTAGTCAATTCTGTTTACAGCTTCCCACAACATAAAGAATATCTTTTCAATATTTTCTGTCTATATCCATTAGCTGTACAAGTTCGCTCCCAATATCTTCCTCCTCTATAACACAACAAATATATAGGTAGCTTAAAAGATATATCTACTACTTTTATTACAGAGCCGTTTTTCCTTTGTGAATCTCACAATGACGATATCAGATCGGATCGCGTACTCAAACGGAGGATAACTTACATGTAAGTAACATTTTCGATTCGAATAAAATATAACTTTCAATTTTACCGATGATGTGTGTAGTACCTACCTACTATAGACAGGTTCTTAGAAATTCAATCGCGTAAAGTAGATCTGTAAGAAAGAAGTTAGACTAGAGAGTTGAATACAAAGGAGACTGTGACTTAGTAAAAAGAAAAAAGAAAAACTGTTTATTAGCCTTGCATAGGACAAAACAAAATAAATAAAAAAATGCCAAATACGAGTCGGACTCGTGCACGGTGGGTTATGTACCATCTTTCTTCTTCTTTTATAAAAACTAGCTGCGCCCCGCGTTTCACTTGCGTGGTGAGGGAATATACAATATATATTTATGAATCGTAGCCTATGTGTTATTCTGATATATAAGCTATATTATTGTAAAGTTTCAGTAAAACCCATTCAGTACCTAGATTTTGCGTGAAAGTGTAACAAATATCCACACAAACTTTCACGTTTATAATATTACTAGATGTGCCCAGCGGTTTCACCCGCTGAGGTTTAGGGGTATGAAAACTAGATGTTAGCCGATTCTCAGACCTACCCAATATGTACCCAAAATTTCATAAGAATCGGTCGAGCCGTTTCGGAGGAGTACGGTAACTAACATTGTAACACGGAAATTTTATATATTAGACTAGCTGTGCCCAGCGGTTTCACCCGCTGAGGTTTAGGGGTATGAAAAATAGATGTTAGCCGATTCTCAGACCTACCCAATATGTACCCAAAATTTCATAAGAATCGGTCGAGCCGTTTCGGAGGAGTACGGTAACTAACATTGTGACACGGAAATTTTATTTAATAGAAGATTATAAGTAGGAAGTAGGATAGGATAGTAGGATTCTCGTGTCACAGTTTTAGTTGCCCTACTCCTCAGAAACGGCTTGACAGATTTCTATACGTACATATTATATTCGGTAAGTCTGATACTCGCTCATAATCTACTTATCCTACCGTCCTTGCTCTGGCACTTGATTCGTGACAGCTTCCGAAAAATTTACGGAAAACCCAATAACAATGTTATTTAAATGGTGTACATCAGGGGTGGCCAATTTGAATAGACCCGAGATCTACTTTTGACATACGAAACCCTGCGCTATCTACCAATGATATTACTGGCTGTTTGTGTATGTGAGTTTAAATGTTTGTAAATACATCTACGATACAGAAGAAATTCCTAGAGTGGGGCAATATGTTTTAAAAAGAATATTCTTATTTTTTATATTAAACAGTATAGTTTAGTATCTATCATAATCTAATTATCTCCTAAGTCACAGTTTTAGGTGGCAGGGTTTCATGTTTTGTACGCCTTCAATAATTGTAAACCACAACTATATATTAGGCATTTTGTAAGGACTTGTTTTCAATAAACTATTACTACTAAAATGTAGTATTTTTTTTATTAAAAATCACACATTATTGTAATTACGTTGCGCATCTGCTAGACGTATTTATTTTATTTGCCTTACTACGATCGACTGGACTATTAACCGCGATCGACCGGTTGACCATCCCTGGTATACATTATAACGAGTATATTTTCACCTGCCTACGTAATTTTATGTTAATTTAACATCTTTCGTCTATCTCCGACGAAAATAGACCCATTGTTTTTATTTTCCAAGTAATTTAGCAATGTAACATCGAAGATAAGTACGTGTGGGGGTTATTGAAAGAAATTGTTTGGCCAGAGGGTGGGTCAGAGTTATTCCATTTTTCCAGTTGATTGCCTTAAGTTTATGAGATACTGTCAAACTGTATCATTGAATAGTACTTAGTTAAGATGAATGGCTTAGTTCGTACATAGACGTGAGTCAAAGTGTCATTGAAAATATTGGGATGAAGTTAGGACTTTACATTGTATATACGTGTTTGGAGGCCATTATACCATAAGAGAAAGCTTAGCGTTTATAGGTATTTAGTTGTAGTGCTTTTGAATATTGACTGAATAGTTCTTTTCACTACGACGAAACAAAAACAAATGAAAATCGTTTAAGTCGAAGCTCTCTCATTTTTGTTACACAATTTAAATAGAACATTTACAGTTTGACTACCACTTTAAGTTTGCAGTTCAAGGTGGCGCTGTTCGTCATGTAAAAATGCATCGACAAGTCCAAATGATGGATTTTTAATCGCCTGCACAGATAATTCGGTTGGAGATATACAGTTTTTCCGTAGTTACGTCTGTCCTATTTATTTTTGACTGTTCTCTAAGTGCAGAATTTTTGACGCACTTTAAGATTCAAATTCTTCGCGTCTATGTGCACCCTGAGCGATGTACCTAATTGTCGACATGTTCATCTTTAGTCCAACCTCAAGGCATGCGTTCCTCTGCTCGTAGAAAATGGATCGTTGAAGAACAAGAAAAACAACATACCTAATAGCAACAAAAGCGCAAGCAGGCTTCCACTTGCATACAATCAATCCGATTATCGTCGTAAATTAACAACTAACAGAAAACTTTGACAGCAGATCCTAAACTAGGCACATGTATATTGGTGACCAAAACTTAACAGAGATGTCAGTAAAGCAGAGGGGCCTGCTAGGGCCACTGCCTGCCGGAGTTGTGGGTTGTTGGAAAGAGATACCGCGGCCCCAGAACATTAAGGGCAAAAGAAAGAATATGGATGGGTTTTAGTCAGTACAAGACTGAAACTCCCCCCCCCTCCCTCCGCCCAGAGCGGGGGAAGTTATTTGATGATTACCCACCCACAAAAAAAGTAAATAAGATAACATGATTTTTTTCCATAAAACCTCCTTAAAATATTTAGCCAGGCAGACATCGGTATGACTTTTGAAATCAAACGTAATTCGTGAAACACCACTAGATTCTCCAGTCATGCAATATATTCTAAATTTAAATTCCAATTAAAATACCTATTCATCGCTCTTGAGTTTGTTTTGATGAAACTCCAGTCGGCTGAATAAATTCACGTCTTCGTAAATAAAATGAAGTTTTAAATAAAATGTCGAGTGTCATGCTACTCACAAGGACATCAAGTAAGGTGTCTTTGTTGTCAATTGGGAGGCTTTTTCTGGAAAAATAATTATAACAAGAAATGTTTTTGTTGAAATGCTTTTTATAATTTGTTTTTAGAAATACTTATTTAAAAATGTTAATAATGAGATAAAAGTACTTAAATAAGTAAAGGATATATAAGAAAACGGTTACATAAAAAAAATGTTTGTAGCGTTTAAACCATTACCCAGAATTATGGCTAGTAAAATAAATGTTTTTAGAGAAAACTAACAACGTGATTTTTGTGTGATGACAAGACAAAAAACAACTCTTGAGGATAGCAAGACTGATTTGAATGATTTTTTCATTGTGTTCGTAGTTGTCAGGACATGGTGGGTATGAAAAAAAAAACGGCCAAGAACGAGTCAGACTCGCGCACCGAAGGTTCCGTACAAACTTGCGACATAAACAGCTATATCTTTTGACTGCGTAGACTTAGATGGTTGATTTTTCACAACACAAAGGGACCACAGAGTTGAGTTTATGGTTAATTTCAACTCGATATCTCCACGCATTCTCGAGATAAAGGGTCTTGTCAGACACGAAGACAGAAAGACGGACCACAAAGTGATTCGATAAGGGTTCCATTTTTACCTTTTGAGGTATGGAACCCTAAAAATTTGATAATCCTCGGGATCCGTGCAAAGCCGGGGCGGGTTTATAGAACCAAAATATTTTTAATACCTACTTAGGAGATAGGTGCTCTTTGAGAGTCCAAACACATCGTTAAAACTTAGTTTTCTTACTTTTTCTTATATAAAACTGCATCATCTATCATTTTTAAAGTCAGGTACATACATAAGTTAAAAGTACCACCATTAAACCGAGTACACACACAACATAAAACCATAAATTTTAAGCTAGGTCTCACCAAAGTCGAATGAAAACACCAGTGAGGGAGCATAACTCTATCGTTTGGTACTTTACGATCGTTGTACAGTCACGTACTAAATGTACTGGGTCGTTGGTCAAGTGGTTGCAAGCCTGACTGCTGAGCAAGAGGTCCTCGTTTCCATTCCCGAGTCGGGCAAAGTGTTATTGGGTTTTTTAATCAGGATTTTTTCGGTATCAGTCACAGAGTCTGGATTTTTGTCCGGTTGATGGCGATAGGCTCGTTCCTATTACACTGGCGGATTTTAGAAGTACTATTAGCTACACCTTTGCCTTACCCTTCCTGAATAACAGACGTGATGGTGTTATGTCTAAAATGTATATTCGACGTTTATTTTGCCCGACTAAGCGCTTAAAATACATTATCCACGTAAATAAACGCAGGATTAGTCTGGCGATCACGAAGTTATGATATTTACAGTTCAAAGACAAAAGAGATGTCTTTAATTTCTCACTTTATTGTACCTGATACCTGAAAACAAATTAATCATTAGAAACTCCTTGTTCAAAACAAAAAAACGTGAAGAGGTTTTTTTGAACGATATTCTCGATATCTGTACGCCAGTACAGATATCGAGAATATCGTCGAATGCACACTTCAACTATATCATATTTGGACGTTAAAACTTTTTCATTGGCTTCTGAGATGAGATATTGCTTCGCCAGTTTGAGTTCGGAAAGATTCGGGCAATATTACCAGTAGTTATCATGATATTTTATAGGTTTAGATGTCGAGTTTGCGATTCTGTATCTGCTGTTATTAATTTTATTGAATCAGCTGCTGTGGTAAGAGTCAGTGATAAATTCACCTACAGTTAATTTGGTCACCTAATTCTACACCTAAGGATCGTAGAATAAGCAGAGGGGCCTGCCAGGGCCACCGCCTGCCGGGGTTGCGGGTTGTTCGAAAGAGATACTGCGGCTACGTTAAGGGCAATAGAAGGAACATGGGTGGGTTTAGTCAATACAAGTCTGACACCGACTCCGCCTAGAGCAGGGGAAGTTATTTGATGATTAAAGTTATCAGAAACTCACCCATGTTCCTTCCTTTGCCCTTTATGTTCCGGGGCCGCGGTATCCTCTTTTGAACACCCCACAACCGCGGTTCTGGTTAGCCGATATCTTTCTTTGAGTCCTAAATACAATTTAATCTATTCAGTCACTAGAGGCCAGCACAAACATTAGCGACACTTACAATAACATCTTAATTTCCCGGAGTAGTGTTGGTTCCTCTAATTTATAGGAAAGAAAGAGAGAGAGAGATAAAGAAACAATTATAAATGTTGTAATTAGCACCGAACTTAGGTCTCAAGGTCATGTCGTGGTTTAGGGATCCGTAACTTAAGGCGCTGTACAAAGCAAACACTTCGTAAAACGTCTAGATTTTCGTCGCAAAGTTAGCCGTATCTGTACATGCCACTAGCCAAAAAAAATACCGTGTATAGTTCAATACATAAAGTAAGGACTTAAACAAAATCAGTTTACAAAAGTGGTCAAGTACTACAAAAAAAAATATTAAAAAGACCACGAAAAAATGTTTTCGTCTCGAAATTCTCAATTTTTTCAGCGACAACCGTCATATTTTTTATATATATAACAAAGGAAATGTTATAGACTAAAGAGATATCTAAAATTTTTCAAACACGGAACTGTATTTTTTTTTATATTCAATTAAAACTGCAAAATTACCTACATTTTCGCGGAAATAATATTCAAATAAAATCAAACACCGATATATTATATTTTCGACCTTATTTCTATTCTATCGATGCAATACTGTCGTGTACTGTGTCAGACCATGCCCAGTATGCAGCTAGCCTCACTTCCGCGAATACCTAAAGATAAGCTTGTTACCGCGCCTTAAAAAGAAAAAACGGAACCCTTATTGGATCACTTTGTTGTCCATTTGTCTGTTTGACTGTCAATATTTATCTCAGGAACGCCTGGAGGTTTTGAAATTAAAACCATACACTCAACTCTGTAGTCCCTTTGTGCTGTGAAAAAATCAAGCCTCTAAGTCTACGCAGTCAAAAGATATGGCCGTTTATGTCGCAAGTTTGTACCGGACCCTCGGTGCGAGAGTCTGATTCCCTTCTTGGCCGGTTTTAATTAGGTTCGTCACTTACTATGGTAATTAGTTAACGCCTACGCTAAGTGAGAATAGTTGTTTTATGTTAATTACTGTTTATTACTGAGAGAAATATGAAGTGTAGCTAGCTCCTGCATACGGCTTCGCTTATATAGATTCGGATTTAAAAAATAAGATGTTTTTTTCGGGCAAAAATAACTCATTATGATACCAACGATATAACTGTCTCACTGCTGGGTACAGCCCTCTTCTCGTACAAAGAAGGCACTAGCATTGCTCACCACGCTTGCTCAAGACGGATTTGGCGATTTCATACCTTTTTTTTTTTAATAAACGCTGCCCCACAGTATTTCTCTTGTATCGTGGGCACGTTTATAAACTTTTAAACTCACACACACAAACAGCCTCATCTAGAACAAATATTCGTAGGCCATACAAATATTTGTTGCGTGCGGGGATCGGACCCGCGACACGCAGCGCAGCAGTCGATCGCTCAGCCACTTCGCCAACCGTGGCGTCAAGTATTATAAGTCTAGGTTTCCTCACGATGTTTTTCTTCATCGACGTCTGTGAAGTCTTAAATAAGTCACATTGTTACTTGAACGGATTTTAACCCACAACCTCATGCATGGGAAGCGAGGCGCTTAACCTCTGGGCCATCACGACTGTGAAATAGTTCATGTATGTTATTGTTTTAATGATTGGTAGTCATAAGCTCGAAAATCTGACTACCAGTCATATCAAGGAGTATCGTCTTATATAGTCCTAGCTTTTGCCCGCGGCTTCGTTCGCGTTAAATACGGGGTAACACAGTTCCCCTTTCCTGATTTGCAGGTACCTGCTACCTGTAGTTTTTGCCCTTGCGCCTTAGTTATTGTAATAGCAAAGGTAAGTTTTCCCTTTTCTTCTATTTTTAGTCAGGTCACGATCTATTCGTGTGCCAAATTTTACCTAAATCTGTTCTGAAACTAAGGCGAAAAAAGATACCGGACAAACAGACAGATATAATAACAAGTATAAAATAATCATAAACAGCAAATTCATAGTAACTGCCTACGCACCTCGTAACAAAATTGTACATTTCGTAGGCCTCACACCTACGTTGCTACGAGATTATCGCTCTACGCCTGCTACGACGTAGCAATCCGGCTATTCGTCAATTAGTAGGTAATTTTCTCATTATAGTAGTTACGTGTGCTAAATTAGATTTAATATTCTAGTAGACTCTTGCACGTGTGATTAGATTAAACACATCTATGTGCTTGTATTTATATGAAGAATCATTAGAAATCAATGACTGAAGTTGTATTTTCTGTTTTATGTACACATAAAGAACAGTCATTGATTAATCAAAGAACTCACAAATTTCACACTTATAAGCTTACCTTAGTCTGTTCATGAAAAAACAAAAAACACACCTTGCTTGTTAGTTTTTGTAGTTTAAAGGTCTATATTATATACATCCAACAATATAACCTACAAAGACCAACAAGCAAGCAACAAAACTTAAAAGATAATAATACTCTTTTGTTATATTTTTTTTATAAATCAGTCACCGGAACTGTCCACCAGTGACCTTCACTAATCTAAGGTAATGTCTTGATTCTTTGACGATTTCCCATACAATAATTATCAGATGTCAATTTAATTTATGACGTTGTGGCAAAAATCAACCATCATCATCAAACATAATGACTCCTCTTCTTCGCTAAAACTTTATTACACTTAACAAACAGACTTCATTTTAGAGTTTGAACACTACCTTCATATTACCTACTTTCATACGTCCCTTAAAATACTAAAACTATCCTTACTAAATCATGTGTTTTTGAAAAGTTATTTTCAAAACACATCATCATTATTTTCCTGCCCTTGTCCCATTCTATTTGGGGTCAGCGCGACATGTTTTCTTTCAACATCCATATCTATCACTCTTTTAGTAACATGCACCTCGTCTGTCTCAAAATACTCATTTCTTACTTTATCCATTCTTGTCACTCCACATA
Source organism: Ochropleura plecta (assembly GCA_905475445.1). Classification (NCBI taxonomy): domain Eukaryota; kingdom Metazoa; phylum Arthropoda; class Insecta; order Lepidoptera; family Noctuidae; genus Ochropleura; species Ochropleura plecta. The sequence continues at coordinate 13,366,203 of FR997735.1, read as the reverse complement.
TCCATCTCAACATTCTCATCTCCACTATTACCATATTTTTAAAACACAAAAAGGAACTTTAAGGTCAGAAGTAATTAAATAATGTAAATGCAAACTAAACTACTTTTGTATTAAAATATAACCTGGTGTCTACGAGTTGGAATATTTCAAAGCTATGTTCAAGCTAGCATGACTGTTCTATGTAGAACAAGTTTAGTATTATTTTATTCATTAAGGCAATGCCTAGGTCTAACTTTTGTTCTAATTAAACTTTGTGGGTACTGGTAAATATATTTTATTAGAAATGTAGAAAGTAAGTTTGTTTGGCCCATGTCACAACTAATTGAGTTTATGTTACAGAAAACATTAGCTTCACAGGTTTTTTTTCTTCTAAGGAACCTCATGAGGGCAGCAATAACCCAAAAAGACCATTGACATAAGGTTTTTTTTTGTTGAGAAAATAACCTCCTTCCAAAAAAAAAACACTAAATGAAATGATTATTAACTTTACTTTCGAAAAAAAAACTGTCTAATAGATATTAAGTGTAAAAATCAAATTATTACATCGGATGTTAAATGACAGAGGTACTAAGGAAACAAGCTTGAAAAACTCGATAGGGTTATGTAGTTTCATAAATGTAGTTCTTATAGCTATCTTTCAGCTCCATCATCAGATCAGCTCCACGTCATCATAATATTGCATTATCACGCGATTTTTATATATTCATGCAACATTGCACCTGAACAATCATAGCTAGATACATACATACATTGTAAGTAAAAAAAACCGATCAAAAGCGAGCCAGACTCACGCACCGAGAGCAGAGCGCAGGCGCAGCCGTATAAACTTGCGACATAAACAGCCATATCTTTTGCCTGCGTAGACTTAGGGGATTGATTTTGACAGCACAAAGAGACCACATACTTGAGTATATATGTTTTAAATTTCAACTCGACAGGCCGTGTCGACGGCGCGTTTGTATTTCACGCGCGCCTCAAAGAGATGTCAGCAAAGCAGAGGGGCTTGCCAGGGCCTCCGCCTGCCGGGGTTGCGGGTTGTTCGAAAGAGATACCGCGGCCCCGGAACATAAAGGGCAATAGAAGGAACATAGGTGGGTTTTAGTCAGTAAAAGTCTGACACGCCCCCCGCTCCGCCCAGAGCGGGGGAAGTTATTTGATGATTGCCCACCACAAAAAAAAGGATCTTGACAGACAGACAGATGGACAGCATGGTGATCTTATAAGGTATCTGTTATTCCTTTTCAAGGTACGAAACAACAAAAAGCATGTAAGGAAAAGTATTGAACACAAGAATCTTTACAAAACGAGATCACAAGAAAAACAAAAGAAGAACTTTGATAGTAACATAATTACTTTACTATCCTAATTTCTAGAACAATTACCTACATAGTTACAAGGGAGCCAATCAGAACTAATCATTGAAACCACTAACAGTTCCATATAGCGAGTTAGGACCGTATTACGAACATTATTAGCGATACAATGACAACAATAGGAACCTTTATTTGAGTTGCTTCGGTGTCTCGTGATTGGAAAACTAAGTCTCAGGATACGGTCCGTATACATATATTGGAAATGTCTGACCTTTTCTTATTGAAAAACTAGCTGTTATAGTGTGTGCAAAGTAGTTTTTTTCGCTTGCTAGCAATTTTTGTGTTGGATGAAGTATGCATTTTTTTTTTCACCTACTCTGGTTGTAGCAGGGGAGAGTTTCAGACTGTTCAAACGCACCAATGTTTTTTCTTTTGTCCTTTATGATCCGGGGCCTCAGTGTTTCTTTTAAACAACCCGCATAAAACTTATAATCGTTTTTGTTGCAGCGGTCAAAATAAGCAAATAAAAGTGTGTTAAAAATAAAAATTTCATTCTACATCTTTTACGTCTGTTCCTTCTAAAATACGGTACGAATTAAAACATCTTTTTACCTTCACGACTTTCCGTTTGTTTGCAAGCAGAAACTATTACCCGACGGTCCATTAGCTTGTGTTAATTGCACCATTTTTCCTATAAAACGCGTGGATACTTTTCCGTTTAAACGTTATTCAGTGGCTTTTCTGCGAAGAGCTAATGTTCTTCTCGGCTTAAGTTACGGGATATTATTTTATGTTAAATATTTTCTTTGTTTGTAGTAATGGGGAGAGGCAAGGTTTTAATGAGTTTGGCTTAAGTTTCTTATGTTTTGTCTGTCTGCAGATAGTTTTCAGGACATGTCCAGAATTTTGGTTTAATGTGCGGAATGCGTTTATTGAATTGTCCGGAATCTCCAAAAAAGTCTATTAGTTTTAGGGTTCCGTACGTCAAAAGGTATAAAACCGGCCAAGACCGAGTCAGACTCGCGCACCGAGGGTTCCGTAAAAACTTGCGACATAAACAACCACATATTTTGACTGTGTAGATTTAGAGGGTTTGAATTTTTCACAGCACAAAGGGCCTACAGAGTTGAGTTTATGGTTTTAATTTCAACTCGATACCTCCACGCGTCTCCGAGATAAAAGGTTGACAGACGGACACACGGACAACAAGGTGACAACGACCGTTTTTTATTAAATAAAACTCCGATGAATTTACACAATTAACCCTCATAAAGATTAGAATTAAATTTTATGAACCTAGTAATTTGCTGCAACATTGATCTTGCAAATTAAACTGCATATTTTATTGGAAAGAAGAGTCCCGATTTTATTTTTCCGGGACATTCACTTATAGTTCTGGGTTATCTGTGGTGTCACATGACTTTACTGAACCCAATCAATTTATTTAATGACGATGAACTATAAGTTTTTAGTAGTAGTTTTATTTTGTGATTTGGAAGAAATTCGTAGTAAGAAATATCAATGCGCATAGTTCATAATTCTCACTATGAATTATTATTAAAATAAAGAACTAGTGGACGTGTACTAAACTAATTTAAAACCTATAACAGTTAAACTACTTACTGATACACTTCTTTTTTGTTGCGGCGGCTGGTTGGTTTGAGGTTCTCTCCGTAAATCGCCCGGTCACCTCCTTCGCTAGTATGACTGCTTCGCAGAAGAAGGTGACCGCTTCCCATTCCCTCTCGCTCCGGACCATGGCCTGAACCAGGGCCGGACGCGAGAGATCACCGCCGCCAATCGCCTCTAAAAAGGCACGGCGGTGCTCCGCCCAAGCTGGGCAGACCGCCACTGTGTGCTCCACCGTGTCCTCCGGGCGATCGTCACAATGGTGACACCCGGGCGTTTCCTCCCGCCCGATGATGTGCAGGAACCTCCTGAAACTTCCAAGTCCGGTGAGGACCTGCGTCAGGCGGTAGGTAAGGACGCCATGGTGCCACTCCAACCACTCCTCAAAGAGGGGACTTACCGCCACTATTGTGGCCTTAAGCCTTACTCTCAAAGCACTCACAGGACTGGTCGGCTCATCGGATATATAAGGAGGTCGAACTGCAAGATGCCATAAACAAAAAAAAACACAGTCTATCAATAAGGAGTTAACCCATCATTGACATAAGTTTATTAATGGTAAAAGGTTGTGTTACGACACTGTCGCGATATCTGGTACACCATGTGTAGTTTAGTATGGTTTTCTAGATTTTTATCGCCACACCGTTCGGTTCATTGAATTCTGGTTTGTATTGCCATAATACGTAGGTACATTTACGACTCCGATCATAAAAATCAGCACATCTGGCCAACTTCAATACACTACAACAGATCAAAGGCTCCATAATACCGTGTTATAATTGAATTACTACAAATTAAACTACAACGTAAATAGGAATTATATTTATTTTACTGCGAAACCCGTAAACATTAAGTTGGGGAAAGGCGTTTCTCTGGAAATGAGGAAATGGAGGAAAATGGTTGACCAGCTAATAAATCTTGATCTTTTAAACGATGCTGCTAATGTAGTAAATGGGTTCAAGAGGTCGAAAAGAAGCCACGTGGATGAGATAACGTGACGCAAAACCAGTTATTCTACAGAGGTTGGTTCAATGTACGATCATGAGCAATCCTATTTCCTACTAATATTTTAATCCTACTATTCTACTATATCCCACTATCCTACTATCCTTACTAATATTATAAAAGCGAAAGTGAGTTTGTTTGTTTGTTACCTCTTCACGCGTTAATGGCTACACCGATTTTGATGAGTTTTGGTACAGAGATAGTTGGGAACCAGGAGACGGACATAGGCTATTTTTTTTTAAATCATCCATGATCCTTCTTTTACCTTTTGTTTTCCGGAGCCGCGGTATCTCTTTCGAACAACCCGCTGGCAGGCCCCTCTGCTTTGCTGACATCTCTTAGAGGCGCGCGTAGATCACCAACGGGCTGTCGACATAGTTTATAAAATTAACCTTTAATAATCGTTAGCAGCAAAAAAATAAACAGTCGCCCTGTTTGATATTTAGGTTTCACAATTCAATCATAATAAAATGTATTAATTAATACATTTATAAATAAACGATTTATTTATTTTATTATGTCGCGATTGGGCCATAATCATTTAAAAGTTTTCATAGAGTTTTTCTTGTCTTTTAAATAAGCAGTCGCTCCATGTAAAATACTGGTATTTAGCTGCATCCGGATAGAAAGAACCGCTTCTTTCTAACCGGATGCAGCTGAATACCAGTATTTACCCCAACATGGTTAAGAAAAGGGTAGGCAGATGATGACGCAGCATTTAAGGCTCCCATTGCTGACACTCGGACCTCCTCTTTATGAGAGGGAATGGGCCTTTATCCATCACGGAGGCACCATGTTGGTGAATGACGATACAGTTGGTGCAGTAGCTAAGACACAGTTTGACTGCTGCACTAGGTGTTGCGAGTTCGATCCCGATATTCAACAAATATTGCATGACCTACAGATACTTGTTTCGGGTCTGGCTGTTTGTGTATGTGAGTTTAAATGTTCAACGCACAACGACACAGGTGAAAATCCAAAACTGGGGCAAAGTATAAAAAAGTAACAATGCCTTCGAATTTCTGGCTTCCAGGACATGCCGATTTTCCTACTATGTTGCCTTCACCATTTGGAGAGTAGTGGTTAGGAAAATAAATAAAACAAAGTAAAGTTTTATCACTAAGTTTAGTGACAATATCACAGTGATATTCCTGACTCAGCATAGCACGAACAAAATCTAATAACACTATTCCCACCACTTCAGATCACCATATATATACAATATACATTGTTACTGGTGGTACTATCAATTCTAATATTATAAAAGCAAATTTAACTCAGTCTGTCTGTCCGTTACCTGTACAACTAAGGTACAAATGTAGTATCCTGGAAGGTCTAAAGGTCACTAGTAAGGCTATTGAGGATTAGACCTTGGTTCGAATCCCAGGTCAAGTAAAATGTTTGTGAATTTTTCTAACAGAAATTCCTGTGTAGCAGCCACGAAGTCAGGATTTGTACCAGGTTGATTGCCCTTGCCCTTTTTTCATGGGACTTAACCTAAGTAGTAAAATGGGTGTACTATCTGCTCAAACCCTTTTTTTGCGGATGGGAAATCATCAAACTACTTCCCCCGCTCTGGGCGGAGCGGGGGAGAGTGTCAGACTTGTACTGACTAAAACCCACCCATGTTCCTTGAACTGGCCTTTATGTTCCCGGGCCGTGGTATCTCTTTCGAACAACCCGAAACCCCGGCAGGCGGTGGCCCTGGCAGGCCCTTTTGTTTTGCTGACATGTCTTTGAGGCGCGCGTGGAACACTAACGCGCCGTCGACACGGCCTGTCGTCAATAGACGGACGGACGGTGAGCTACCCATTGCTCACCGTCCACACGTACTATCTGCTCAAACCCTCGGATGAAAATCAGTGACTCCAAGACGTTTTTATAGAATTTTATTTACCGAGTACGCTACATTTTTAGTACTAATGTTTTTTTTTATAGAATTTTATTTACCGAGTACGCTACTGCCCTCACTGTCGAATAATTTCTAACTGTTGCGTGGGTGAAACCGAAGACAAAAGCTAGTATCACCATATACTAACAAAGTTAGTACAAGACTGTCAAATATTTCGTAAGTTACAACCACTTACGTTTCATTTCGTCTTCATGGTGCCATCGAAGAGTGTGGAGGTGCATATATCCTAGTAAATGTTGGGTCATTCTCGGGTCAATCTCCCTTAGGGCATCGCACTCAAAATAACAGTCTTGTTCTGATGTAAGGTCGGGGTTGCACTGGGTTTGTTTGTGATTTTTGGGAGTCGGTTTTCAAGTGATAGTATTAGATAGTCTTTATTATGTTATCTTTTCAATGTATGTAGTTCTTCTGTACGTGTGTTTGTCACCTAAGTCATGAACAGCCGGACTGATTTGAAAAAAAAATGTGTAAATTTCAATAGATTCCTGGATGTTACAGCTGTAGGCTGATGTGATTCAATTTGATTTGCTTTACCAGGGGCAGGACCACGTTGTAGAAAGTAAATATTTATGCATAAGATTTTAAAATTAATTCTGTCTCCCAATACGCTGATATATGTATAACTTACGCACTTCTAATATTACCCAGATTGCAAATAAAGTGATTACGTAAAAACCAAAAACCTTACTCTTGGTCTATTTTAACAAGAATACCAGTAACTCCTAACTTATTAAGATGTGGATTTTTACCTTTTGATATTGATATCAAGTCAAAATCATTTATTTAAAGTAGGCCAGTTACAGGCACTTTTGAACTGTCGAAACATTGACAACAATAAAAATGAAGCTACAGTCCCAGTCACAAGGCATAATAACTGTGAAAGTACTGTAGTTGCCCATTCCAAAGCGTAGATCTCTATGGAGAAGAATGGGCAAGAAACAACATGGACACTCTTTTAAATCAGAATATTGTTACAAAACCTTGGTTACATCATTCGTGTTAATATGGTAAACTATGTGAGAACGATGTAGCAAGACGTGCACATTAAAAGTGTCCATAGTAAAGCAAAAAGAATTTCAAAAATACATAATTAATTCAAATAAGCCGTGGCAACTGAGAGATGACCAGTCACAACTGACAGCGCCCGTTCACGAACATGACGCATAGGTCACCACTCATTACATCGTGAGCGACACATGTAAACATATTTTTAAGCTTTATTATACTTAATTAAGAAATGTGTGTAACTTGGTTTTCCAAAAATCCTTACTAATATTATAAAAGCGAAAGTGAATTTATTTTTTTGTTTGTTACGTCTTCACGCCTAAACGGCCCAACCGATTTTGATGAATTTTGGTACAGAGATAGTTGGGACCCTGGAGAGTGACATAGGTTTTTTTTTAATTTAATTTTTTGAAGTGAGAAAAGGGGGAGAAAGATGGAAGAAAAGGGAAGAGATTTTTTTTCGATCTTCACGCTAGTTAAAGTTAGCGTTAGCCCAAAGCAACTATGCCACGCGGACGAAGTCGCGGGAAAAAGCTAGTAAATAAATAAACTCCCGTAGCAGCCCCTGCCTTACCTATCTTCCATCGGATACTATCACGTCGCCGTAGTTCACGTCGCGTGATATTGGGCGGAGCGGAATTATGTGCATTCCGAAGCGAAGGGCGGCTGCAATAGAACCTCTTTCCGAATTTCCCACTCAAATCGTATTGTATAAAGAATGGGTGACATTTTGGGGCGGTATGAAAGGAATATTTTTGGTAAATTGGTGTGTGAAAGACTGCTATTAAATCATGAACTGTGTATTTGTAAAGACAGTTTTGATTAAGTTTCTATTCTATAAACTATCCTACTTATATTATAATTAAGGAAGTTTGTTTATTTGTTTGTCTTTCACGCACAACCTTTTGAACGGATTTCAATGTTTTTTTTTACATTGATAGTTTATAACTTGGATTAAAATATAGGGTACTTTGAATCCTGGTAGAATGATCCCGTTGCAGTTGTGACAAATACTTTAAGCGGGCAACTTCGCGAGCTTGAGTTAGTATTGAAATAAATTCTCTTCTCTTCTTAATCTATTCATTAAAATAGTTCAATCTGTGAAACTACAAGTCGTATTTAAAAAATATTTGGATATGATAGCGTAATTCTTGAAAAGTGAATCAATTCTCTAGTATTGTATAATTATTAAGCCCATATGTGAGTGCTATGTATTATTATTGACTTGACGAAGCCCTGGTGGTTGATAGTGTCATGCTCACTTAAATGTCTCGCTGATGGTGGCGGGTGTGTCGGGTCATTTAGCTCCCTTCAAAATGGTCGAGCTGAATGGGGCTGATCCATACGTCATGTTCGTGAACGGGCGCTGTCAGTTGGGACTGGTCATTTTTTTAGCTACCACGGTTCATTTTTAACTTATTTAGATTTAAAATTAAATTTTGCTTATTTACTCTGGACGCTCTTACTGTGCACGTCTTTCTACATCGTTCTCACATATTTGTATAATCTCAACATGAATGATGTAAATACAATTTTGTAAAAATATTATAATTTAAAAGAGTGTCCATGGAGTTTCTTGCCCATTCTTCTCCATAGAGATCAACGCTTTGGAATGGGCAACTACAGTACTTTCACAAGTTATTATGCCTTGTGACCGGGACTGTAGATTAGTTTTGTTTCTTGACATTCAAAAGTGCCTGTAATGGTCTAATTGAAATAAATGGTTTTGAATTTTGAATTTTAGTATAATAGAATATTTAACATTTCGTTACTTTTCTCAGGGGCCGAGCCAACTACTGCAGCAAACTGGATGTATCCCGAATTAAATTATACTCAATCTTCTTGAAAAATATCTTGATGAAATACCAAATGTATAAATAGCTATAAAAGTAGGTGAATACCAAAGAAACGATGAACGGTCTGTGTAACAAATAATATTGCTGGAAAGGTCTCATGACAACTTAGCTACCACGGTTAATTTTCGTTAATCTATTAATTTATTCTTATGTTTACTATTACTTGTGCTTGTTTTTACATCGTTTTAACATATACGTATAACTAGCTGCGCCCCGCGGTTTCAGTTGCGTGATGATAGACTAAACAATATATTTTTATAAATTGTAGCCTGTGTTATTCTGATATGTAAGCTTTATTGTAAAGTTTAATTAAAATTCATTCAGTAGTTTTTTCGTGAAAGAGGATGAAACATACATCCATACTCACAAACTTTCGCATTTATAATATAAGTAGGTTTTCAACATGGTATGATGTAACCATGATTTTGTAAAAATGATATCACCTTAAAGAGTGTTCATGGAGTTTCTTGCCCATTCTTCTCCATAGAGATATAAGCTTTGGAATGGGCAACCACAGTAGTTTCACAAGTTGTTACGTCTTGTGACTTGAACTGTAACAAGTTTTTTTTATGACACTCAAAAGTACCTGTAATGGTCTAAATGAAATAAATTGTTTGGGTTTGACAACAAATAGAGATGATGATGATGTATGGAAGAATAAGTCATGCAGTGACCCCAAATAAATTAGGATAAAACAATTAATTACTATTCATTTAATAACGTTGCTTAATACTTTTATAATGATCATAACTTCACGACTACACGGTTGGCGCAGTGGCTGAGCGGTTGACTGCTGCGCTGCGTGTGGCGGGATCGATCCACACACGGAACAAATATTTGTATGGCACACACATAGTTGTTCCCGGTCTGGCTGTTTATGTATGTGAGTTTAAATGTTTGTAATTGCACCCACAATGGCGGACAGGTTTACACGTTTTAATAAAAAATAAATCATCCTATAACATTATATGTAAGTAGTTAATTTTAGCTTTAGCCATCACGATTGTGCTTGTTCGTATCAACCATAGACAATATTATATATAGACAATCCTTACTAATATTATAAAAGCGAAAGTGAGTTTGTTTGTTTGTTACCTCTTCACGCTTTAATGGCTAAACCGATTTTGATGAATTTTGGTACAGAGATAGTTGGGAACCAGGAGACGGACATAGGCTATTATTTTTTAAAAAAGAGTGGGATTTGAGGGAGAAAGAGGGATAAAACGGGAAAACTTAGCGTTGCTATTACAAATCAATAAGGCGCTACCGAATTTAACGCGAGCGAAGCCGCGGGCAAAAGCTAGTATTATATACAGGAGAAGTTCCTAGTGAGTGGGTAAACGATTTATTAAAAAAAAAACTACAGTATAAACAGAACGTCCAGAAATTTGTTTAATATATTGTATTGTGTGCGGCAATAAAACTTTGCCTTTGAATATAACTACTGTAGTTATTCTGCCGTAGTTATTTGGTGTAAAATATTTTGCTGTATTCTTAATCAGAAGGGTTACCATGACATCTTATAGCAGTTCTTTTTCCTGTGTGAGAAAGAGATGGTGCTAGACACCCTGTATAGCTCGGTCTCTTTCTCTCAATGGAATAAGTTCTGTTTTAAGACGTCGTGGTAGGGCAGCAGTTCAGGTGGATTTTGTAAATCCAGTTGCCATAGAAACGGTAAGGCACAACAGACTTTTCAAAGAGCTACTACATTAAGACGCCTTTGAGCTTGTCTGCTACGAATTTGTATCTAGCTTGTTTGTTAGCTGTGACCCTTTGAGGACTTTAGAAAGATATTTAGATACTTGTTTGATCTTACACCGTATTATAATAATATAAATAACATTATATGTAGCTTTGTAATCTGCTTAAACTAGGGGCGGCAGATTAAACCACATGAAGGCCCAAAACCAGGTGAAATGCTAGATGAGGTAGAAATGTATTTGGCCTTTAATTTTTTATATATATATTTTTAGAAACGTTGCTCCACTCTAGGAATTTCTCCTGTATCGTAGGTGCGTTTACAAACATTAAAACTCACATACACAAAAACCAAACCCGGAACAACTATCTGTAGGCCATACAAATATTTGTTCCATGCGGGAATCGAAACCGCGACACGCAGCGCAGCAGTCGATCGCTCAGCCACTGCGCCAACCGTGTCGTCGATAGTTGATATTGTATATTGACGAATTTCTGTTTAAGCAGCTATTTTAAGCCCCGGGGCTAAGCAGTGACATTCAATTAATGAGTCAAAGCCGTTTTCACGGGCCTAAAAATATGTCACAAATAAAAAAAAAACAAAAACCTATTTTAAAATCAGACAAATTGAAAACGAAGAGTACAAAAGTTTTACCCACTTCTGCATTACGAAACACAATCAAATGAAATAAGATACACAGAAGGAATCCATTGCGAACTGTCTGACGCAACAAAGCAAACCATTGTTCCCCGAGGCACTGGAACTATTATTCAATTTACTATACCCTCGAAAATGTAATCCGAAACTAAAACTCAACCCACTAAGACTTAGTTTTGCCAAATAACAGTCCACAGAATTTCAACATTTGTTGATTATTATGCCAAACTGATTTTGATACAGCTTATTTTGACAAATCAAATTGAAACAACAAGTACCTGCAAAAAGGTTTAATTTCAAAATGAAGACTTTTTTGCAGAGCTTGTTGGTTTTAGAATAAAAATTGCTTAGTGGGGAACGTAAAACCAGAAAAACTTAAAACAAACAAACTTTATTTTAAAAAAATCATGGTGATGTGGATTAGTACATTTTGGCAAAACTAAGTCCGAACTAAGTTCATTTGCGTGACGAGCCAGAGTTTAAGCTCCTCGTGTCTCATGCATGAGATTGTCGGTTGAAATTCGGGCCAATACCAATATGAACATTTCAATTCCTATGTACTTTCGAAATTTTATCGAAGTCACCGTCCGTCCGTCTATTGACGACAGGCCGTATCGACGGCGCGTTAGTGTTCCGCGCGCGCCTCAAGGAGATGTCAGCAAAGCAGAGAGGCCTGCCAGGGCCACCGCCTGCCGGGGTCGCGGGTTGTTCGAAAGAAGTACCGCGGCCCCGGAACATAAAGGGCAGTAGAAGGAACAAGGGTTGGTTTGATTTCCCACCCCAAAAAAAAAGACATCACACATGAAGGAAAACATCGTGGAGAAATCTGGACTAAAATTAATATAAGTCTGAAATTGCCAAGCCGTCTTAAGCAAGCATGGTGATCAAAGCTCTTGCCTGCTTTGTATGAGAAGAGGCCTTACCCAGCAGTGGGATAGATATAGGCTGGTATTATTATTAAAAGTCCAATAGTATTAAACGTCAATTGTACAAGTGCGCCATAATATCCTACCCTACCCTGCGCCGGTAACATCCGATTATCTAACAAATCTTCACCTCACCTCATTGGTTAATAACGAAATGAAGAATAGCAAGATGAAACCAATGGGCAGGCTACATTTACGTTGTGTAGTATAGCGTGTTGCAAGTCTGTTTTCGGCTTAAGGGGTATCCGTTGCCGGTGAGGAAGGAAATGGTTATTCGGGAGGTTCCGAAATATCGTATACACCATGTGAAGTAGTAGCCACTATCTGATGTCTAGATATTTGAAGCGGAACCGGCGAATATGTTTGAAAGTATGTACATGCGGATTTTCATCCATACTAACTTTTAAGCCGATTGAAGTTGAGACAGCAAGGTTGGCGCAGTGGCTGAACGATCGACTGCTGCGCTGCCTATCGCGGGTTCGATCCCTGCTCGGAACAAATATTTGAAAGATCTTCAAGTAGTTATTAGACCCGGGTCTGGGTGTGTGTGTGAGTTTAATTTTTTTTAACGCACCCACGATACAGGAGAAATTCCTAGTGTGTCTTCCTTTTTTTTAAATATAAGAAATAGTTGATCTTCATTTGTTGTCATGCCTAACCACTTTCCCGCGATGGTGACGCTAAGGTGGCAGCAAATGGGATAAAAACAAACGTATTGTGCGTGTTGCTCGTCGCGTCGCGTCGCAAATCGTATCGTCAAAAATCGTGTACGGGACATAAGTCTTTAAGAAAATATAAACTCAACTTCAACTTTCTATTCAAAATCTCTAAATGTAATTTGTATTTACAAACCCTTAACAAAAACATTATTCACCTACAAGAAATCAACGGCCTACTTTTGTAATTGTAGGCATTCATTTCGTGACACACTTTAAATAATACACATAATGAATGACTATAATACTCACCAACGGCTTTCAAATAAGATCTCATAAACTTCGAATAAAGGATATAGATTTTCATTTGTTTTGATTCCTTTTATAAATAGTGATTGCTTGTAAGATTAGTTTTCCATTCAAAATTTCCCAACTCTATCCGTCTTTACCAACCCTCTACAAAAACATTATTCCCCTACAAGAAATCAATCTTGCACCATCGAACGTCAAAAAAAAACCCATTCATCATTTTCTACTGACCAAACTCACCCGGTCAACGCACCCATTTGGAAAACATCCATACTTGTGAACTGAGAGTAGTTTCCTTGATAACGCTGGACAAATCGGTTTACCTCTACAACTTGGAAAACTGATTTTTATTGAATCGTTTCTAGATAAGAATGGGTGGTTGGAAGTTAGAGGCGCCAGAAACATCGTCTGACGTCAAACTTTGCTCGTCAATATTTTTCAAAAGGATCGCGTTGAGTTGTTAAGTATAGTGTGTTTTTGTAGAGTTTGGAACGTTTTAAACTTCTTTTTTCGTGTGTTTTGTGCCTAATCTTTTATGAATTTTATATAATACTAGCTGGTGTCCGGGGCTTCGCCAGAGTGATATCGAAAAAAAAGTATCTTATGTGTTATTCCAGACTATAATCTAATTGTGCCAAATTTCATCAAGATCCGTTCAGCCGTTTTGACGTGAAAGAGTAACAAACTTCCATACATCAATGGGATGGATTTTAACATAATTCATATTTTTATCCTACAATGATTTTGCTAAAGCAGCCATTTTAGATCTCCTGGTGTCAGAGTTTAGAGAGCCACCCATGGGCTTCTGACTTGGCTTTACTTGGTCTGGTTTGTTCGCTATATCAATATAATACTAGCTGTGCCTAGCGGTTCACCCGCTGCTCAGGTCCCCCTTATCACTTAGGGGTATGAAAAATAGATAGTAACCGATTCTCAGACTTATAAAATTTCGTTCAAATCGGTCCAGCCGTTTCGGAGGAGTATGGTAACTAACACTGTGACACGAGAATTTATATATTAGATTAGATATTCCTTCACCAAAGCAAGTGATGTTAATACTATACGCACATGGATCCGAAAAATCGGAGATCTTAAACATGTACGAACATTTTTCCATCAGAAACAGGTACTTTTAGGCGAAAATAACTGCTAACTAAATGTTACTGGCGAAATTTGGGTGTATCTACTACTATATATTTTGGGACAGCTCTGTTTGGCCCTATAAGGATTTAAAGCGTGATGTAATTATTGAGACTGGCTTAAGTTTATATAAAACCGTTGAAATTCTGCTTTCTTTGACATCCTGGTTAGTCAAGCCAATTTCCGGCATCCCTATTCCTTTTATCGTGAAATAAGAGCATCAAGCAAAATAAATCTGCAGTGTATATCAACAGCGCATACATTTACGACTTAATTTAAAGTATTTGCTAAACAAACCCGTGTTTACACAAGTTGTATTTCTGATTCTGTTTCTCCTAAAAATACAGTCACCCGCATCAATATGTACTATCATTATTCTCCCAATCACACTTTTTTTTTTGTCGACGGAGTACCAAAATTTGAACAGTCTTTTAAATTCAAAAGAGTTATTATTTCTCGGGGATTTTAGCAGCTTTACAATAGGGCTAAATCCTTATTAATATTATAAAAGCGAAAGTGAGTTTGTTTGTCACGTCTTCACGCCTAAATGGCCTAACCGATTTTGATGAACTTTGGTACAGAGATAGTTGGGACCCTGGAGACGGACATAGGCAATTTTTTAAAGTTTGAAATGAGGGAGAAAGAGGGATGGAAAGGGAAAACTTAGCATTGCTATTACAATAAATAAGGTGCAAGGGCAAAAACTACAGGTAGCAGGTAAATCAGGAAAGGGGAACTGTGTTGCCCCGAATTTAACGCGAGCAAAGCCGCGGGCAAAAGCTAGTTTATAATAAAATAGATTTTAAATACTGTATTCGTAAAAAACGTTTTTTAAAGTTGCTATATAGTGGTGCTAGTCACTGTACTTCGTACCATCTTTTATCTCAAAGGGTTTCTTTTAACATCAGTGTATGAAGTAAATAAAATCTTCGCTTTGACTCAATTTTCTTCGTCGCGATGTGAAAGGAGTATGAAAATATTATGATTAAACCTAGTGGATTTAAGTATTCCCGGAAAAGTCGGGCAGTGGGTGCAATGAGTATCTTTGCAAGGATTATGTAAGCTGGTTTTAAAATGGCTTGCTATGCATTTAGTAGATTAAGATGTGCTACGTTTAATTGCAATGTAGCAGCTTTAATTTATTTAGTACTAGTTTCCGCCTGCGAATTCGTCCGCGTGGCATAGTTACTTTGGGCTGACGCTAACTTTAACCCGCGTGATGATCGAAAAAAAATCTTTCCCTCCCATTTTCTTCCCTCTTGTTGTTTTAGTTGTGCAGAGATGGGGGGGAGTCCCCTTTTCTTCTTTTTTACCCAACTATCTGATCTCTCTTGAATCTGATTCGCTCTTGGCTGGAATTATTATTATCAGCATTTTGCTAGTTATATATCCAATCAACAGAACATGAAAAACCATCCCAAACTCAGCAGCCTTTTGACTACTTCCAGAATCGATCCACGGTCCATACATACAATATTTTCCGCGCACTAAAACCAAGGTTATTACTATCCATTGACTAGACGGTGGTCCATAGAGAAAGCCACGCGTAATGACTCCAGCTGTCATTAGCTTGCCTCTCGCGGCAGATTGAAAATTTAACGAGCGCCATCCCTGATACAGGGCTGAACGTTGCATCTTAATACCGTTCTCTATGCTTTGTTTGTTTTTTAAATCTGTGTGTAAAGAGGGTTGGGTGTAGAGGTTTTAATAATGTTGTGTTTAGATAGTGTCGAGGATTTTAACATGAAACTGTATGTAGTTTTTAACACAAACACCTTTGCGCTGATAATGGCGTTCTATAAAGAGGCCTCTGTCCTCACTGTGGGAACTTTTTAGAGTGTGTTTGTGACACCAAAGACATCACAGCCAGGGAGTGGAATTCCCTGCCTGCGCCTGTATTCCCGAGTTCATATAACTTGGATCTATTCAAGTCGTGAGTTTTGATTTGTGAGGCTTTTTTGGATTAGCTTGTGCCATCGTCGATCTAATCTGTGTCTTCTGAGCAAGGTTGAGGTCAAAAGTAGGCCTATAAACTCAAACTCAAAGCATTTATTGACATGGCAACGACACGGTTGGTGCAGTGGCTAAGCGTTTGACTGCTGCGCTACTTGCCGCGGGTTCGATCCTCGCACGGAACAAATTTTTGTATGACCTACACATAGTTGTTCCGGATCTGGCTGTTGTGTCTAGAATCTTATTCCAGGAATGTCTTAAACAGAACTTCCCAGAAAACATAATTAACTTACACAAAAAGCCACTACACACGGTGCATCAAACATATTGGCGCTCCCGATACATCAAACGACTTCTTAGTAAAAGGGTATTTGCAATGAAGTGGTCCATAATTTTTACCAACAAGTGTACTTTGTGAAGTGGTCGGTCACAGTCGCACAGAATTCCATTAGGAAGTTTTGGACGTAGGCCAGACTATACGTGTTAATCGGAAGACTTTTTGATTTTTCGCAGACGTGTAAGTAGGTAGAATATGCGAGGGTTTTTGGTGAAATGTGTGAATCACTGGGTATCCAGTTTGTTTTATTTGTAAGCCATTTTCTAACACCACGAATATTAGTATGCAGCATTTTTTTTGTTTGTTGAATTTGGAAATGGCTTCCTCTCGAGTTTAGAATGTCCTTGGTGTTGGTTTTAATAATGTTGCGGTAGGTTATCTATACTAATATTATAAAGAGGTAAAATTTGTAAGTTTGTAAATTTGTATGTAGGGGGTAATCTCTGGAACTCATAATCCAATTCTAAAATTTTTAATATAAATTGTTTCTATAACATGTATATTAACCGAGCTATCACAACTTTTGTCTAGCAAGTCGGAAAAAATTCCTCATAAAACAGAATGATTTGCGTGCGCTGCCTAAACAGTTGCTTAAAATTAAAAACAATGTATGGCTACCTGGTTCGTCTTAATTATTTCTACAAAAAAGTCCGCGATACCATATCTCTATCTTTTATCTTTTATACTTCTTTTATTGCATTAAAAAAATTTTTTTTCGGCATACTTACGTTTGGTTGATTATTTGAGCAACAAAATATTAATTCTTAAGACAATATATTATTTCAGTATCATAAGAACATTATACAGATAAGATTTGCCATTTACAGTATATCAATTGGTGATACAGTTCCGGAGATAATATAAAATTACTAAAACGCAAAATGCCCCTAGCATAACTTTCATTGTGCAGACGTTTTACCTATTTGCCCATAGATGGCGTTCTGCAATTACGTCATTTTTCTGAATCGCGGTGTTAAGACTTTCCGTGGATTGATGACCCTCTCGAATTATTATGCCCACGTTGTCATTAGTTGGAATTCTAAATATTACATCATCTGCCTAGCCTTTTTCCAACTATGTTGGCCATGTTGGGGTCGGCTTCCAGTCTAACCGGATGCAGCTGAATATCAGTCATCATTTTACATGGAGCGACTGCCTATCTGACCTCCACAACCAGTTAATACTGGGTAATACGATACCCCTTGGTAAGACTGGTTGTCATTGTCAGACTTTTGGAACACTGACTACCTGTAACGACTGTCAAAGATCTACAAATGGCAGCCGGGACCAACGGCTTAACGTGCTTTCCGAGGTACGGAGGAAACTCGGTATGTAACGGGTGGTCACTTATTCACAGACCAACCTAGGCAAGCGCGGCTTAACCTAAAGATCGACCCGAGCGGCTGCTATTATTAAGCCACGAGCTCCTCTAAATATTACATGTCAGTTGCTTATTGTTTCGTTCGTATGGTTGTTGTTGTTGATAGATACCTCATAATCGAAAATATCGTAATTTCGTTGTACGTTTGTTTTGTATGTTCGTAGTTTCGTACTTCGTTCTATCGTAATAATCGATACGAGTTATTCGATATTACGATTGTTTTGTTTTGTAAAGGCGGACGGTGTTCGAGTCGCTCTCCCTTTGTTCATAATTGTTTTCAAGTCTGTGCGTAGTTTGTTGAGAGCATGCCTAAAAGGAAATCTCAACTGTCCCGGCAGACATCACAGACAAGAGCCGCTCGAGTACGCCGTACGAAAGAATCTGCCCCTGAAAATGAGCAGCGCCTCTCGAGAAATAGAGAATATAATTATTTCGCAAGCACGCGCTAGACAATCTAGCTCCGAGCACCCACAGCGCCTCGCTAGCCAAAATGTGAGGACGTCGCGGGCCCGTGGCAATTATATGTTGGTCTATCAAGAGTGGTATCATCCGAAAAGCAGATTATTCTGTTACCGGAAAATAAAACAACCTCAAACATTGTATATAGAGAGGCTTCAAATTAAATAGATACCTAACTTAAATAAATGAATAAAATAAGTAAAAGGCGACTAAGGGTTAAGTTACCTTGAGCAGAAAATAGAACTTCGGTAATCTTTGAAGTTACTGATCTGATTCCAAAAAATATTTTACTAATAAAATTAAATACAGTAATATCAATCGAGTGTAATCTTATGTTAAAACAAAAAAAAATCCGCGGACGAAGTCGCGGGCAGATGCTAGTGTTCAATATTTCTTTAACCCAATTTCAATATTTCAATATTTCTTTAACCAAATTTCAATTTCTTTGCGCTATTTTTTTGCATTGTAGGGTTTCGCATCTAAAAATAAAAAAAAAAACAGGGCCCTTATAGTATCACTTTGTCTGTCTGTCTGTGTATTTTGTCTGTTTATCCCCTTTGAGAAACCTTATACTCAAGTCTGAGATCCCTTTTTGCTGAAAAAAAAATAACCCTTTAAGTCTACGCAGTCAAAAGGTATGGCTGTTTATGTCGCCAATTTATACGGAATTTGTGCGCGAGTTTGACCCGCTCTTGGCCGGTTTTTTTATAAGTCAGTTTCTTTAGGTTATTTTTGTTTAGCCTAGTGAATTGAATAAAGTAAGTAAAATTTAATCTTTTAAACTAAAAGAAACCATTTGAATGGAAGGACTTTTACTAAAGATATTAGTGAGATTCTTTAGTAAAGTCAGGTGTTTAGCAATCACAACCGACGTCCATGTACGACCAGTTTTTTAATGTGAACGAGTTAAAAGGCATATTTAAAGATCGTTGCTAGTGGTATTCTATGGTGTTTGCATACCCCTATAGACAAAACAGGCGCGTGTTTATGTATTATATACTAACTTCCGCTCGCGACTTCGTCCGCGTGGCATAGTTACTTTGGGCTAACGCTAACTGTTTTTTTATGATTGAAAAAAAATCTGCCTCTCCCCTTTTAGTCCCTCTTTCTCTCCCTTTTCTCACTTTTTTTTTAGCCCGTCTCCAGAGTCCCAACTATCTCTGTACCAAAATTCATCAAAATCGGTTTGGCCATTTAGGCGTGAAGACGTAACAAACAAACAAACTTACTTTCGCTTTTATAATATACACATATAACACTAATATGTACATACATATAAGTGTTCCGGATCTTCACATCGCGCCGGCCAGTGGGATCGCTGCGTATGATCTAACGTCATCTTAACGCCTCACCAAACGCTGGGCCGTCGACCATACCTAGGGACACTCGCTCGCCTACTCCACCCTGTCAATATTATACAGTCTTCATATTAAAAAGGGAGTTTAATTTAGTCGAGACCACTAGCATCACAACTGGAGCTTTACAATCAAACAATTAGGAAGGTAATGGAACTTTGGTCCTTATGAAAATGTTTTAAAACTTTGTTTTAGTTGAAAACCGCACTGTTGGTGCTTCAAAAGTGTAAGGTCTTAGCGAAAAACTTAAAATGTAAAAGAAAACACATCCTTACAGCTCCTTTCTTAGTTTTGTTTACTCCACACTGTTCAAGAAAAAAATGCTATACACGTTTATTCAACCGTTCACATTCACCTTTTTCTTGTAACTTTTCGAACCCTGTGAACCAATACCTCACGTACATAAATCCCACATATTATATTCATCAGAACATTACGTTAGAAAGATAACTTCCTCATGCAAAAATAAATCCAGTTCACTTACCTTCGTGGGAAAAGCAGTGACCTATAAACACGTACGCAGATCAATAAGTAGTTTTGCCGCCATTATTATTTATGCGTATTTATTGAGTGATGCGACACGATACTAGCATTTTTATCGATAGTTTAAATTGTTGAGTATCTCACCATCCATTTTAAGTCATCATCAACATCTGTCTAGACTTTTTCTTTCCCAACTATAGTGAGGTCGGCTTCTTGTGTTCTCGGATCAGTTGAATACCAGTATTTTACATGGAGTGGAGTGACTGCTTTTCTGTCAACAACAAGGTCAAGGCAGGTTCAATTAAAAAAACCATCGTCGGACACTACTTGCCCGGCAGTTTGCTAAGCTGGGCCTATTCCGCGCAGCCGTGACACACACAATAATTATCTCCTGTTTAGTTCTAAGTTTTTTTTTTCAATTTCATGTTTTTTTTATTACTTTCATTGTTTAATGATGTGTGCATTTCTGACATGTGTGAAATAAACTAATTTTCTGTTTTTTCTTCTTCTGTCTTTCAACAATCCAGTTTATCATCATCATCATTGACAGCCCGAATTCACCCACTGCTGGATATAGGCCTCTTTGCTTGTATCAACCTCTATGTTCTTGTACTGTGGATGAGGCTACTCATCTAAGGTATTCCTGCGATGGCATGAATGTAGTCTGCCTATCTCGCTGCCGGGTGTCCAACAGTTCTTTGGCCAGTCCTAGGACGCCACTCGGCTAAAAATCCAGTTAGTACTGGGTAATACGATACCTCTTAGTAAGACTGGTTCTCAGACTTTTTAAGTCCTCGAAGAATATAGGAAAAGTTCTAAGATTATATATAAGTACTACGTAGTACTCCTTCTTTTAAATTGATCAATCATGCAATAACATTTTAGCACGATACGATCAATTCATTTAAATGCTGATACTTTTTTATCAATCCAAGCACTGCTTCATGTTTATTTGTATCGCTCCTAAATATCGGATTACCGCATCATGTTTTATCGATACTATTTAGTATCAAATCGGATCATGCATTATTGTACCTATTCGACCGTCTGATTTTTTTCGTATTTCAAACTCATTGGGCGACCCTTACTGGTTGCGGAGACCACGAATTAAAATGTACTGTCCACTTCATCCACCACGAGTGGGCTGCAAATAATTAGAAAACTCGAAATGACCTTTGAGTATTAAAAAAAAAGTCATGATGTCGTTGACTCACTTCACACTCAGCTTGCTTCGAATGTGTTTTAACTTTTATAGAGGCAACTTCAAGCATGGAGTTTTCTGAAAAGAAAAATTCGAAGCTGCATGAAATACATTCTGTTTGACGTTTTACTTTTTGATGGGTATATTTCGTAGCTATTTGACTGGAAGATATCTCTTTAGATACCGACTATTTTGCGTGCACGACATTCAAAAATTCTTGCTTTATTTTACGCAAGGATTTTTGTAGAACTATGTCAGAAATAGTGATTCATGAGTTCTTTACATTAAAGTTGGTAATAACTGAGATATTCGAGTATGATTTATGCGTTATGCGTTTAAATATATAGTAATGGCGTTGCTTATTGGATTGGAAGTGTATTGAGTGAATTAGTTTGTGATGCTCTACATGACTTTGATATTCTTTTTATTTCTGCGACTTCAATATCTTAAATATTTGAATAATGAAGACCTAACTTAATATTGATAGAAAGTTCACCGAAATGTGTTAATTTAATGACTTGACTCAAACAACCAACCAATCATTTTCACTAATAAATATTTATTACATATCAACACATCTGTAATCCTTGACGGATTTGACACAAGTTTTTTTTCTTTATTTTGTTTTGAGATTTTTATCTAAATAGAGATGCCAACCCTGTCGTGCGTTTTAACATTAAGCAGAGGTGAGATTCATTTTTTTTAAATGTTGCTCGACTTATTTATATCTTATTTATAAGTAGTTCACCCCGTCCACCCAGTTATGTTTAAATGCCTAATAATAAAGGGCGAGACTAAGCCATTAAACAGGCGCAAATTCAGACTGGTATTTGGAAGTTTGCTTTTTTTCAACGGTTATCGCGATGGTAACTTAATATATATTTCCTTGTACTTATCATTGATCACGATAAACCATTGATATAAGGCAAAAAAACATCAACACACAAACTTTCTGTTTACACTCTTCCCTTGTACCTAATGGAGAAAATAATGGAACATGAAACGATAAAAAACTTTGCACTCACAACCATTTCCGAAAACTCGATAAAAATCTATCATAACATGCTTGATATATTGGGATCGCCGTAATTGATAAGAAAACAGTTCCCACACCCGTATCACAAGGATGAACTGTAAGGTATTCATTCAAATAGAATCGTTTCATCGTAAAATATTCATTTATTCGCTACAATCTTTCATAGAATGCAACAGCCATGCATTACATTCAAACTCTTGCGCTCTCGATTCAAACTCACGTGTGAATTAAACATGAGGTGATATTCTCAATCTGTCGCGCGTCGTTTCCAGTTAACCTGAGCTTCCCTGCTTGTCTTTTGTTTCGGTGGTGTGGAATTTTCCGGGGTAGAGACGGGGTGAAATGACGAGTCAAGTTATAATGGTTATGTATTACGCTTATGTTTTCGTTGCCGGCGAAAGTTTGACAAATAGCTCGCAGTGCAGTTCCAGTTTCGATAAGCTGATACGACCCTTTGGTGTGAGCGTTTTCCCAAGTATCAGTTTCGAGTTTCCAGTTTGTCCGTCGGCAGTGATTTATGTTATCGCTTTCTTTTTGTCGCAAATATTTTTGTTTGTGTAAGTAGTTTATATGTGAAACTGCGTGAAATATACGAAGCGGGATTGTATCTGGAAGTTAAGTTGGTGGGGTTGGGAAACCGATTTGTTTGTGGAATATTTTTACTTAAGAGGGTTTTTGTTTAGATCTGTTTTATGTTACCTACTACTGAATGTATAAGTGAATAATGTAATCGAATACTTAATTTAACGATTGTTGTTGTTCTGAATTTGTTTTCACGAGTATTTACTTGATACGATGAAATAGGGGACGTATTACTGTGAGTAAGCTTTGTATTTTGACTATGGACGTCAGTGAATGTCTATGAAAAGACATTCTGAGATTTGATTGTTCAAAACTGCATATTATGCGCTTCGTTTTACTCGTATTGAACAGGAACCTATTATAAAACGTTTAAATATCTATCAAGAATCCACTCCTATCGGGACTCCACAAACAGTTAAAACATAGTGGGGAAACCAGCAAGTTGTATCTATAACATGGAATCCAACGACCCTACGAGCCAAAAATTCATAGATATTTGAACTACTAACCGACACTGACCCCCTTTGCCGGACGGCCTACTCTTGTGGACCAGCAGTGGCTGGAAGTTTAATGCTGCTTAAGGACCGCTGACTTGGCTTTGGATGCTGTTAAAACCAATCCACCCGCTTTGGAGATTAGCCGGAACAAACAGACAGACAGAAAAAATAAAAATGTTACAAGTACCGTATAATTATACTTTCCTTTCATATCATACTAGGTGGCAACCGCGGCTTCGCCCGCGTCATATCGAAAAAAAAAGTATCCTATGTGTTATTCTAGACCATAGTCTACCTCTGTGCCAAATTTCATCAAGATCCGTTCAACTGTTTTTTCGTGAAAGAGTAACAAACATCCATACGACCATACATCCATCCATCCTCACAAACATTCTTATTTATAACTAGCTTTTGCCCGCGGCTTCGCTCGCGTTAAATTCGGTAGCGCCTTATTGATTTGTAATAGCAACGCTAAGTTTTCCCGTTTCTTTCCCCTTTCTCCCTCATATCACACTCTTTTAAAAAAAAGTAATAGCCTATGTCCGGAAAGTCCCATTAAAATCGGTTTAGTAGATTCTGAGATTCAATTTCCTGCCTGCCCCCTAAGTTCATCGGCGTGATTATTTATATCCCAGTTTACTCTCCAGGTGATACTGAGTCAAATAAAAAAAGTCCCGTCAAAATCGGTCCAGTAGATTCTGAGATTAGCCCGGACAAACAGACAGACAGACAGACAAAAATGTTAAAAATTTTTGTTTTGGCTTCTATTACGGTAATTAAGACCCCCTGTAACAATTTTTCATAAAAATCTTCAATGTACAGAAATCGATCTTTTACAGTCTTATTATATGTATAGATGTAGATACTTACATATTCGTACGTTAGTAAGTTACAACTTTTATTACCTACTTCTCTAAATAAATGTTTTTTTTTAATCTGAGCTATGCATCCATTTTAATGAAAAACTAAGCTGCTTATCTACATTCAACACCAACATAAACTACTAAAAACACCTGAAAATGTGCATCCCAACTAGTTAGCTACTATAAAAGCTGAATTCAGGCCAACTCCGGTAGGCGTCAGGTAATGGGCAAACTTGGGGGCACTGCACTTTGTACTCTAACATACAACTTAATTATCACAGGCCTGGGATAATTACGTCACAGGCTGATCGAAAAAGGACAGTTTAGGCTTAATAATATTGTTTTTAGAGTTCAATTTAGCATTCAACGAATGTTTTATTGAAGAAATAGTTGGTTTAACGGTGGGATAAAATCTGCGATAATTATTCCGAAATAATTTATAATAGTGTGTGGTATATTTTAATTAAATAAAAATGTGATTCATGATAGTAACATCACTTGGAAACGGAATACCAGTGCTGTATCATTTTAATATATGACAACAATATTCTGAAATACCTTTTGTCCACACACAGGACTAATTAGTTTGACGACCTATTTTTGTTTTTTTTTTGTGTTTAGGGAAAAAGGCGGAATTGTTATTGGATCATTTTGTTGTCCATCTGTCTGTCTATCTGTCAAGACCCTTTATGTCAAAAACGTGATATCCAATTTAAATCCAAACCATATACTCAACTCTGAGGTCCCTTTGTGCTGTGAAAAAAACGTCTTCTAAGTCTACGCAGTCAAAAGACAGGGCCGGTTATTTCACAAGTTTGTTCGGAACCCACGGTGCGCGAGTCTGCCTCACTTTTGCCGATATTTTTCTGTGCGAGTCAACTTCTTTTTTCTTCTTTTCTCAAAATATACGTGTGTAATCCTTACTAATATTATAAAAGCGAAAGTGAGTTTGTTTGTTACCTCTTCACGCTTTAATGGCTACACCGATTTTGATGAATTTTGGTACAGAGATAGTTGGGAACCAGGAGACGGACATAGGCTAATTTTTATTTGAAAAAAGTGGGATGTGAGGGAGAAAGAGGGAAGAAAAGGGAAAACTTAGCGTTGCTATTACAAATCAGTAAGGCGCAAGGGGAACTGTGTTACCCCGAATTTAACGCGAGCGAAGCCGCGGGCAAAAGCTAGTCTTTAATAAAACGTTGTCCCACACTAGGAATTTCTCCTATTTCGTGGGTGCGTTTACAAACATATAAACTTACATACACAAACAGCCAGACCCGAAACAACTATTTGCAGGTCATACAAATATTTGTTCCGTGCGGGAATCGAACTTGCGACACGCAGCGCAGCAGTCGATCCCTCAGCCACTGCGCCAACCGTGCCGTCGCCGTGTAATGCAGGGAAGCTAAACATAAAGTCCATTATAACCACCACCAAACCACCTGACACTTACATGAAAAAGAACAGTTTCAACTGAGGTAGGATATTCAGCGCTTTGCAGTTAGTTTCAAATACAATGTTTTTGTAGGAAACTTGGTAATTGTTTTCCAACGTTACTGGGATATTTTTCAGAAAAGTTTTCAACATTTATCGGGCTGTAAACGTGCATAGAGATGTGGTAGTTTTAAAAGGGGTTTGGTGTGTGCAAGTTTTGGTGATCACGCAATTTTAATGGGTATCTAACCCATTAAAATTGCGTGAATCGACTTATCTTTACTACTACTTACTTACTCATAGTCCGTTCGGCTAGTGACGACAAGCCGTGTCGACGGCGCGTTAGTGTTCTACGTGCGCCTCAAAGAGATATCAGCAAGGCCTGCCAGGGTCACTGCCTGCCGGGGTTACAGGTTGTTCGAAAATGATTTTTAAAATAATATTTAATTTAATTTTAAATGAATATACCGCGGCCCTGGAATACAAAAGACAAAATAAGGAATATAGATGGGTTTTAGTTAGTAAAAATCTAACGAGACTTCCCCTTTGATTTCACATCAAAACTCGCGAAAACACAATTAACAAGTGCAACAACACGTAGACTATATTATAATTAATGTTCTTTCCCTAAATCCTATCTTGAATTGTCACATTGGAAAATAAAGGAAAATGATGCAGGAAAAAAAGCTTAAGCATTGCCCTACATAAAAGACTTCAACAATTTTAACTTCATCTCCCCATTGCATGGAACCCACAAAGGTTTTCAGAACCCGCTGATACACATCCCGAACTTCATTTCAAGCTCTGTTTGATTTCAATCTGTGCTAGTGATGTGACCCAATTAGTGGTTCGTCGCAAGTGATACTCGACGTGTGAACACTTCACTGTCTATGGTAGGTACCTACTTCATGTTGAAACTCAAGCGAACTGGCAGGTGATAGATGGGCATGTCTGGAACAATAAGATTGGTTTTGAGTTTCGAATGGTGGGCCAAGTACGAACGTGCTGTGTTGATTTAACTTAGGTAAATTCGAACGATTTTAAAATTGGAAATATTCGTTTCGCACATTAGATTTAATTACACACTGTAAATACCACGATTTAATCTTTGTAATAACGTTATAACGATTTCAACGAACGTTGCAATATAACTAGTTACGGGTGCGTAAAATCGGTCTATCTGTGACTCTTACCTAATATTAATCTGGAAAAAATTGTTTTTTTTTGTATTTCATCCAAGCATGGCTCGGTCGCGTAGGTAGTTTTAAGACTGCATTCATATCCATGGTTGATATTTGATGTGCGTTTTATATAAAAACATAAAGATTTGACTACGTCTACGTCACGCGTTGGTGCTAGGGCTTCGATTAATATACAATCAACACGGCTGCATCTAGCACAGAGCCCAATGTACTCAGACTGAAGGTAGATTAACTTCATATAAAGTAAGAGAACTGCCCAGTGTTAGGTGATGGAACTGAAGCAATAAGAAGGCCAGCTTTGGAACAGCGATGATGAAGTTTGGCAGCGAATATTTTGTGATATCCGCACTCCTGAGCCACAAGAAACAAACGCTGTAGTTTGTGGCTCACCGACAATGTTGATTCTGTTTTGTTTCTTTAATGAATAAACTTTTTGCTTACGTAAAACTAATGTCGAGGATTGATACTGTAGAACCTTGGGCATTGTCACAGCGAGGTATTTGCAATCGCTTTCAAACAATTTCGTGTTTCTACACGAAACCACCAAGAATAAAAATAAATAAACTATGGCAACCATACATGGATTATTTGGCATTAACTGCATTTTGACTTTTTTATCATCGCTTCTGTTAATGAAAATCGCGAAAGTGGTACCTTAATGAGCGTTTCGTGTCTTGTTAGCTTGTATATTTAATATTAAATTTGACCTAATTTCTCTTAAATGTTACCTAGTATTCTAAGTTATGGAGTACTTTTGTTGATAAAATGTCACTTCGTCAAGCGTTTTTTTTATTGCGCATAGCATTGTCGATACTAACGAGTTAGAATGTCAAATTTTTACAAATTTTCAACGCCATTCTGTCTCTACGTTCCTACACGTTTGAGTCGAAATAGAATATGGTCATGGGATTGTATAACAACGTCATATGCAAACCCAACATTTACCATATGGGCATCATATTTAACGACGCAAAACATGGACAGTACAAAAAGGCAAGCCATCAACGTTGCCGAGCGGAGCCGCGGGCTAAAGCTTGTTAGCGGTAAATGTGAATGTAACTCTGTGTCTGCATATTTGAGGCGAAGCGACGGGACTGGCATATGTAATGTGTATCGTGTTCCTTCCATGTTTATGTTGATAGAAGTGCATAATGGGTCTACAATTATTATTTTTTACTAATTTTGATTTGATTTGATTGCTGTTAATACTAATGATATATTGAGTTAGAAATAGTTCGGTTCGGGAGTTTCATTTCCCTCACTTACAGTTAAAAATTAGTTTCTTTCCATTTGACGTTTTTTGGTGCGTTTGTAGGTTCTTGTGTTAATGGTCAAGACTGCTGAAAACAGCGTCCTGATTTCCGTTTAAAATCAGATTGAAAACCTTATTGAAATTCTTAAAGAAAACCGTCAAGACTTTTGACCGGGACTCAAGACATACATGGCAAAGTAAAGAAATAGGTATTCAAACTATATCTCACCATTTTTTAGGATTTCTAGCTGCTACGATAAATGTATGTGATTTTGAAAAGTAGTCTTTATCCGACAAATTCCAAGAGCTGATCCACTATAACAAAAGGTATAGCAACGTCTAAATACATTATTCATTGCTCCATTACTCTTAGGTAAGCCCAAATTTCTAGAGCCTTCAGCACTTGATTTGCGGCCTTACATAAACTGTTCTGCCTTACCTTAAACTGACATAACTAAGTATGTTCACTATGTACAGTCGGATTCAAAGTTAAGTGCTTTTTGTACCTGTTACATTTTGGAACGGGGTTCCCTCTATCTGGCAGAATCTTGAAGCTCCGATTTTTTTTTGGCATAACACACTTAGCATAATTTTCTTTAAACGAACATTTCAAAGGCATAAAACTTATTTGGTATAATTATCGTTTGGCATAATGTTTAAAACTTCGAATTAACATTGGCATACTTTTAAGATGGCAGAATTACATTTAGTATAATTACGATTGGCAGAGTTGAAATTTCGCATAATATATTATTTGGTATAATTTCACTTGGCATACTATGCAGACGGCAGTAATGGCTAGGTTAGGTTAGGTTAAAACTGTGACCTCCTACGAAACGACTTGCATTAATAGAAAAAAGAGATTGTTTTAAGTAGGTTACCCGGAACTGAACTAGTTAGATTAGGATAATTACTTATTGAATTCAATGACATTATTTCAAATTCAATTAAACAATAACTAAAATAAATAACATTATTTTAAAGAAATAATTAATTAAAATAAATGACAACATAAAATGACAAAGATGATCCTAACTACACACATCAAAAGTGTCTAGGGATCAAGCATTTTTATGCGGATTTCTTGAGATTGAGATGTGGCTTTGTAATAAATTTATGATTTTATAAATTTATATGGATCCTTTTTGGTGCATTTCATAATTTGAATCAGGAACTCTCAATCAAATTCGAGTAAAAGATGAAAATAAGCTGTCAATATTTTCCCTATAAAAACATACAACGCATTGAAGACATTATTAGTGCTACTGTTTCCCTACTACTGATTAAAACCAACGTTATTATGGAGCGGCGACGTCATTTAAGCAGGGAAGAAATGCTCAGAGCCGTGGGAATGATAGAAGCTGGTTCCCGGCAACGTACTGTAGCTTTAGCTCTGAATACAAATCAGAGTGTTATCAGTCGACTTTGGACACGTTACCGAAGCACTGGTACCGTGGCTGAGCGCCATGGAGGACGGTATCGCTGCACCACACGGAGACAAGACCGATACATTCAAATCTTAACTCGAAGAGCTCCAACAATAACCGCCATGATGTTAGCCGTGAGGCTTCATCACTCTTCAGGGAACTTAATTAGCGACCAAACAGTCAGAAACCGCTTGCATGAAGTGAACCTTCATTCCCGAAGACCGCTACGGGTACCACCTATAGCAATGCACAATCGTAGGATTCGATATCAATGGGCTCTTGAACACAGAAATTGGGCAGAAGAACAATGGCGTTTCGTGTGCTTTTCTGATGAGTCTCGTTTTGGTATGAGACCGGATACAAGACGTATACGACACTGGAGAACCCCTGGACGCCAACAGCGATTAAAATCCTGCCAGGAAGTCCATCCTTATAGTGGTGGAACCATCATGGTATGGGCGGGTATTTGGATCGGCGGAAGAACTGAGTTGATTTGGATCAGAGGCAACCTCAACGCTCAAATTTATGCTGAGACGATTGTATCAGACGTCATCGTTCCTCTACAAGTGCAAATCGGTCCCTTATTTCAGTTAATGCATGATAATGCACGACCGCACACCGCAAGAGTTGTAAGACAGACTCTCGCCGCAGCTAACATCAATGTCCTGCCCTGGCCTGCTCAGTCGCCAGACTTGAACCCGATTGAGCATGCATGGGATATGCTACAGAGAAGAGCTCTGCCGAATATGGAGGGTATCCAGTCGCAAGAAGACCTTTTTTTGTTGTTGCAACGAACATGGGCGGCCATTCCACAGCGTGATTTGGATGAACTCATTTTGAGTATGCCAAACCGATGTTCTTGTGTTGTTAGTGTTCGCGGTAGAAACACGGATTATTAATTGTTTAAGTTACCCAATAAAATTTTAAAGAAAACTGTTATTTCAGTCTTTTTTTCGAACTTTAATGTTAGTGGTTCAAATGTCAAAAATCCCTTTATTAGGAAAATGGCAAATTTCTTTATTAATGCAAAGGTGACTTGGTTTATCGTTACTGTGACAAACGAAAACACTTTATTTGATGAATCCTTAAAGAAAATTTTAATTAATATCAATCAGGAGAAAAGTTATTGCAAAAATATATGTTGATCCCTAGATACTTTTGATGTGTGTATATGATAGGATATTACTTTCTGCGATATGACAATTCTGATGTTTAATGATTATCGATTTAGAATATATGCCAAAAGACGATTCTGACTGTGAACTTTCTGCGATATGATGTTTCTACTTTTTAAATATTATGGATATTAAGTTTATGCCTAGAGATGATTCTGACTTACAAAATTATGAGTTTAGACTGTATGATAAATGAGTGTCTGCTAAACAATTTTCTGCGAAGTGAAGTTTATGTCATCCGTTGTTATGCAAAATAAAATTATGACATAAAAAGTTCTGCTATAAAGGGTGGACCCTTTGGAACGTCCTCATGAAGTCAGGTTAAAGCTGTGCTATCATTAAAAAATTGTTCTTGCTTAATTTATTTGATCAATTTACTGCTGCGCTGCGTGTAGCGGGTTCGATCCCCGCACGGAACAAATATTTCTATCACCTACATGTAGTTGTTTCGGGTCCGGCTGTTTATGTATGTAAGTTTTGTAAACTCACCCACAATACAGGAGAAATTCCTAGTGAGGAGCAAAGGAGTTTAAAAAAAAAGTTATAATTTGTTAGTATTACTCTTTCGTTTATTTTCTTTGTAACTATTGTTGTACACCGTAAAGGTACCTTTACGGTGTACAACAGCCATCTAGAACAACTATAATTTTTAATCTATTCTATTTATTCATCATCATCATCTGTCAAGCCTAGGTATATCATCGTTTGTTGGAGTGGGATTCCGGTCAAACACATTACAGCTTAATTTTACATGGAGCGAGGACCTAATTGTCATTCAAAACATAATTAAAAAAAAGATTGCACCACTCTAAACGTAACTCATTGTCAAGACTACCTCGCTTTTCTCCCGACCTTTAAGGTCTGTCAAATATCTAAAGCTGCCACCTGCACCAGACAGCTTGGAGCAACAGCTGGAGATGTCTCAGTATATAACAGATCTGTCTTCAGTAAGCATCAGTTGCTTATCATATGCTGTATGTTTAAATTCGAACCCTGCCGCTTTTTAACTTATTATTGCTCATCATCATTTTCCTGTCTTTGTCCCATTCTATTTGGATCGGCGCAACACGTTTTCTTCTTCTATTCTCGCCTGTTAGATGTGACGGCATCGTTTACTCCTTTCTTCTTCACATAATTCCTTACACTATCCATTCATATTTTCTTTGGCTTTGCTCTCCCTCTCCATCCATCAACATTCATATCATTACAACTTATTATTGCAAAAAAAAGGCGCGTTTTTTTTTATCTTGAACCTGGTTTGACACACTACCGTACGTCTAGTGTCAAGGCTACACTATAAAAGAAAAAGGAAAAGTGTGTAAGAGAAAAATTCCATGATTATGTTAATTTAGTTGTGTAGCAGACGGTATTTACCTAAATGTATATAAATACACTACTTACCACATATAGGTAATATAAAAGTAAATCCTGAACCATTTATTCAACGAAGAAGCTTCATATTGCCTAACAACTGTTCTAGCAAAGATTTCCCAAAAAAGAAAGATTATTCTTTTAGTAGGCCTGAAAATTCTATCTTTTTAGATCGTTTTTCCAGGCCATTAATTTTTGTGCCTACGTTAGTGTCTGACGTTGACATTGTCGTGTCTTACCTGCCATTCTATGTTTAGATAGGTGTTTACTTACAATGTCTAGACATTTTTCACTAAGCCACCTTTTTTTGTCGTTCTCTGTTAGAGAAGGTTTTTATTATATTGGTGAATAGTGTCATATCGTCAAT
The DNA here is from genome assembly GCA_905475445.1 of Ochropleura plecta. Classification (NCBI taxonomy): domain Eukaryota; kingdom Metazoa; phylum Arthropoda; class Insecta; order Lepidoptera; family Noctuidae; genus Ochropleura; species Ochropleura plecta. Next base: position 13,333,721 of record FR997735.1, on the reverse strand, counting down.
TTTTAAATACATTGTGAGACCATTTTACTTAAACTTACATTTTCACTCACATTCGAAATAAGAATCATAAACCTGCCTTTGGTTGGAAGTTTTACACGCAAGGCACCCACAGGATAGAACGATAAAGCAGACAATGACCTCAAATATTGCCCAGCGAGAAGCCATTAAAAAAATAAGAATCCTAATCTGATGCAAACAAAAAAAACCAGCCAAAGTTTTCTTAGAAACTGTCGAGACAGTTTGTAAGGAAACAAAATAAGTGTCTATAAAATAGCTGTCAAAATAACTGGTCATTTATCTCGATAAATGACCACTTATTTTGACTGCTTAGACTTAGAGAGTATTTTTTTATGGGATTAGTTATTAGTCTTGAGTAGGTATATGGTTTTAATTTCAACTCGATACATCCACGTGTTCCTGAGATAAAGGGTCCTAACAGACAGCCAGACGGTCAACAAAGTGATCTCCTATAAGGGATCCGTATTTTTATTTTTGAGAATAGGAACCCTAAAAATAGACAAACAAAATGAAGGTTTAATCCCGCTCCGCACAGCTTAGCTGCCACCGACAGCTGCGTGACTCCACACCCTTTCAAGGAATTAGTTCAACACTTAATATTAATTCTATGCAGTCTTAACAAACTTGTTGGCGACGATATTATATAGCTGAAGCAAGTTGTTGTCACTCCAGTCTCGAGTTTACTCGGTGTCTCGGAAAGCACGTTAAGCCGTTGGCCCAGTTGTCATTTGTACATCTTTCTCTACAAATGACGGCTGGGAGCAACAGCTTGACGTGCTTTCCGACGTTCAGAGGGGATCCACAGACCAACCTAGGCTAGCGCTACTTAAACTAAAGATTGACCCGAGCGGCGGTTATCCTTACTAATATTATAAAAGCGAAAGTGAGTTTGTTTGTAGGTATTTTTTTTAAATGAGAAATGAGAGAAAAAGAGGGATGAAAAGGGAAAACTTAGCTTTGCTATTACAATAGAAAAGGCGCAAGGGCAGAAACTACAGGTAGCAAATCAGGAAAGGGGAACTGTGTTACCCCGAATTTAACGCGAGAGAAGCCGCGAGCAAAAGCTAGTTAGTAAATATGTCTCCCTCTTCAGTGGTTTAACTTCTGCAAGTCACAGAACCAGCAACTTTGTATGACATAAAGACCGAGATGAGTAATTAAACTATTACCAAGAAAAGCTGGCGACTTGAGCAAGTAAATTTTTAATTAAAACGCGCCAGAGTGTACGAATACTTTTGAGCTCGCGTTAGTGAAATTAATATGAAATATTTTGTTGTTATTCATTCTTCAACGTCTCTCTTTAGCGTTTATAATGTTATCAACTTATATTTAGCTTTACCTGCGTCTTTATTTTGTTTATTTAAATTGAATCTGCTATAAGGTGGTAGTGACTACACTTACTTCTTCGTTGTTGATGGTAATCGACTTTTTATTATAATAGAATGTTGCCACAATAAAAATGATTTTTGTTTTTTTTTTTACCTTATACGATTGATCTGAAATTTTGCATACATGTCTAGTTTGGATATTGATGCATGATGAGTTTAGTGACGTCATTCTAAATCCAATATGGCGGATTCCCAAAGATGGCGTATTAGCTAGATTTTGTGCTTTTTCATGTAAGAGGTATCTCGCCGTACAGGGTCCATAATTATATTAATTATTAATATTAGTAGAATATAATATTTATGGGTATTTAACTCATAATATAGTATAAAACACATTTTATTTTGTCATACATATCCACATACATCAAGGATATTTAACATATTTCGACTCTTATAGTCTTAATACCCTATTATATCCAAACCGAGCACTGGAAACCAATAAAACTTCTCATAAACACATAAACATCGATCGTATACAATTCCTTCGCCGTATTACCTATAAAATTGTTGGTTATTAAAAGTTTCACCCCTTAATTGCGTATCCTTAACCGAAATCCTTATTACTGTAATGGTTGGGAAGTCCCACTAACTCTGCCAAAGGGTTGTTCACAACACCCTTTTCTGATTTGGAGACTTTTTAGATTCAAACTTTTTTTACATTAGACTTTTTTATTTGAGAGAGAGTTGGCTGTATTTTCATTAGACTTTAAGTGCACACGCACTTAAAGTATATATAAGTTATCTATAAGTTCCTTGGTACACACCAAGGAACTTATATACAAACTGGAATGATTACAATCAAAATGATGATTTCAAACAAATGAACTTTAACTGAAACGAATAGAGTTAATTTTTCTTAAATTCACTTAAGGGGCATAAATTTCCGGGTTTGCGGGTTGTTCGAAAGAGATATCGCGGCCTCGGAACGTAAAGAGCAATAGAAGGAACATAGATGGGTTTTAGTCAGTACAAGTCTGACATTCCCCCGCTCCGCCCAGAGCGGGTGAAGTTATTTGGTAATTTCCCATCCCCAAAAAAAACTTTCTCCTTTTGAGTGATCGTCGTCATTACGAGTTATAAATCTTCTCTTTCTTTCTTGTCTTTCTTGGCGTGAACTAAACAAAGTGGATAGCAGTAAAATCACGTAATTCACTGACAAGACAAAAGAAGAAAGATTCAGACAGATAGCATTCATTGAACTTAAAACATGAGTAATTTTCATATTTCTTCTACTTTTATGTCGAATATATGATACTTTTATGTTCACTGAGTCGTTGGTCTAGTGGTTGCGACTGCTGAGTAGTCCTAGAATCAATTGCTGGGTCTGGAAAATTGTTTTTCTGTCAGGAATTCCCAGGGAAAAGGCTCGCAGCCTATTACAATATAACAATAAACAACACCTTTGCCTAACACTTCAGAAATAACAGCCGTGATGATTCGTTTTATAATTCACTAGATTTTGCCCGCGGCTTCGCTCGCGTTAAATTCGGGGTAACACAGTTTCCCTTTCCTGATTTGCAGGTAAAACCTGCAGTTTTTGCCCTTGATTTGTAATAGCAAAGCTAAGTTTTCCCTTTTCTTCCCTCTTTCTCCCTCATATCCCTGTTTTTTTTTATTTTTAAATTAGCCTATGTCCGTCTCCTGGGTCCCAACTATCTCTGTACCAAAATTCATCAAAATCGGTTTAGCCATTAAGGCGTGAAGACGTTACATACAAACAAACTCACTTTCGCTTTTATAATATTAGTAAGGATTATGATTTGTTATGATGAATCCACAAATTAATGATTAGCTTATTTCAAACGGATGGTAATGTGGAGGCCAGGCTTTATAATATTCTATTAGTGTATTGCTTTTGTAATTTATCAACCACATATTAATTAGCATTTGGAATTAATGAGAATTCAGAATATGTTTTATGCATTTTATTCAAAATGCACTTAATAGGCGATGAAAATAAACTGTATCGGAATTAATTAGATGCTTATAACGGTTTGATAATTATTTTATCAGAATGTTAGATAATGTAAAGAAAAATAGTCCCAATGACCACGAGCACACAAAATAAAAATAAATATCGAATATACAAAGCATTACAAATAATTATAAAACACATTCTTCTTTGTTAATTAACTAGCTGTTAAAGAGTTTAAAATAGTGCATGTAGTGCGTGTCTATAAATGATGAGGCACTTAGATTTAAGACAGAAATGTTTTCTAGCATTCCATTGGTGTATATATATATACTAGATGTGCCCAGCGGTTTCACCCGCTGCTCACTTAGGGGTATGAAAAATAGATGTTGGCTGATTCTCAGACCTACCCGATATGTAGGTACACAAAATTTCGTTTAAATCGGTCCAGCCGTTTCCGAGGAGTATGGGAACGAAAATTGTGACACGAGAATTTTATATGTTAGATAATATACTCTTTGTTTAAGAGTCAAATAAAATAAATACGTAAACGGACCCCTGATACCGGAGGAATTCCTAGTATAGGGCAAAGTTTAAAAAAAAAACAAAGTTCGAATATAATTTAAAAAAGAAGAAACGGATTGGTCCATGTCCCCATGATAAACAAACCCTAAAGGTCACTAAGTCCCATTTACGTCGGTCCCTATTATCCCTTCAGAACATATTGCCGTTATTGGAACGACCTTTAATGGGGAATCACCTCCATAGTGGTACTGGACGATAGACATAAGTTATTACTATTAATATGGCAAGGGTGGGAAAAGTCTATCTTTTTATTGCGTAATCTGATATATTTTGGCGGCCGATATTGATTTGGAGCTCGTGGCTTACTAGCTACACGGGTTGATCTTCAAGGTTAAGCCGCACTTGCCAAAGTCGGTCAGTGGATGGGTGACCGTAAAGTTTCTTGCACGCCTCAGAAAGCATAATATTAATCAAATCAAATAATTTATTTCAAATAGGCCAGTTACAGGCACTTTTGAACTGTCGAAACATTGACAACAATAAAATGAAGCTACAGACCCAGTCGCAAGGCATTATATAATAACTGTGAAAGTACTGCAGTTAAGCCATTGGTCTCGGCTGTTATTTGTAGATCCTTAACAATTGGTACAGGTAGTCTGTGGGTGTAAAAGTTTGCCTCACACTAGAAATTTCTCCTGTGTCGTGGGTGCGTTTACAAACATTTGAACTTACATACACAAACAGCCAGACCTGAAACAACTACCTGTAGGCCATACAAATATTTGTTTCGTGCAGGAATCGAACCCGTGACATGGAGGCAATTATCTATTATTAACTGGGTTTTGTAATGAAAGTCTGACTAATCTTACCAATTATTAACTGGGTATTGTAAGTCAGATTACCAGTCGCTTCATGTTAAATACTGGTACCTATTCAGCTGCATTAGACTGGAAGCCGACCCCAAACAGTGACGAACAGCACAATTCCGAAAAGGCTAGGCAGATAATGATAAAGCGTATTTACGTTTATTGACAGAAAAGTTAATTTAATTATTTCCTTTCTTTGATCTCTGCCCGAGGCTTGGATTTAACGAGAAACAATTTGCTCAGAAATTAGATTCGATTTAGTCACGTTGAAATCTGAAACACGGGGATCGTAAATGTTTTGAATAGATAAGTAAACAATTGGTTCAGTTTGTATTGGATTTAGTCTGAGTATTATTTAGTTCGTTCTTAGAAAATGGGTATGATTTAAATCCTTGTCAAAATTTGTTTACGTAGAGGGTTCATCATCTAATTTAACGTAAGGAGGTTGATATCCTGTATGGACATGTAATGAAGAGGGACGAAGCACATGCGACTAAAAGAGTGATGAATCTGAATGTGGATGGATGGACGGAGAGCGAGAGGAAGGTCAAAGAAAAAATGGATGGATTGTGTAAGGAATGATATGAAGAAGAAAGGAGTAAATGATGCCGTAACGTCTAATAGGGGAGAATGGAAGAAGAAAACGTGTTGCGCCGACCCTAAATAAAATGGGACAAGGAGATCAGGAAAATGATGATGATGATGACCACGAGCTAAAACCAAAAGTCAAATTTCCTCAAACATCATCAGCATCATCACCTTACATGCATATTTTTTGTTTAATTACAGTGCAACTTTACTTTTACTTGTTCAAGTAAGCGACGCCGGTAAAGTAAATTTAATTTCCTAAAAAAATATTGTCAAATAAAATGTTACATAAAAAGGCAATTTTATATTAGCCTATAATTTTATACCCTCCCGGGTCGACCTTGCCCTTAAAACGCGTAACTACACAACGTTCCATATTCTTTCTATTTAAGAGTTAACGTTAAAAATACAAACGTTTTACTTTATTTTACAGCTTACATTATTTTTTTATCTTTTAACTTCCATTATCTAATAAACTAAATACAACTTTACAAACTACAAAAATACATAAACCGAATAATAAATGCAAGAATGAAAATGGTACAGTAAGTCACAGGGCGTCAACAGACCCAGAAACCTGGCAGCATTATCAAATTGGATTAATGCTAATTCTTTGGCCAAAAAGAAGGCCAACCCTCTGGTCACGAGATGAGTTGACCAGCCGCTTTGCGATATCTCGAAATACTAGGGCCCACCTATTATTTCGAGATTCGGACCTCATGGCCCTAATGTTTTAATCCCAAGGGGCTCAAACACATAACTGCCAATTAATATGTGATATTTGCGCCGTTTCAGGTTTTCAGGATCTGCTGCAACCAACTAACATTAATTGTTTTGTGCACACACAAGTGATGATAATATAACGACGTATTCCTTTTTTTTTTACTTCGCAAGTACTTTATTCAATGAAACTAACTAAGCATACAAACTAAAAATTTACCCAAATTAATAATAATAATATGTACAAGTAAAAATGGTAATTTACACTTCGCAGTCAACAGGAAAAGTGCCCAGAAGGCTAGCAGCATTACCGCGTTGGATGACAATGCTAAATTATTGGGGAAATAACAGGCCAGCCCTCTGGTCACGAGAAGAGTCGACCATCATGTATTCATGAATAAAATGTGGTATATAAAAGTCTCCTTATTATTAACCAAGTCACATAATTTATGCAGTTATTTAGCGAGAATATTCTGTCAACTAAGTAGGTCTCAACATTTGTATTATTAACTTAAATAAGATCTAATAAAGTTGAAAATTGATCATGGCTTTTACTTAATTTATTTCAGACTACAATGTGGTCCAGTGTGTTAGTAACAATATGACTTAGCCTATGTTAGTACTTAATAACTAAAAGAGATCGAGTGCGATTAGTTAGCGCCCACATTAGCGGGCTGTCTGCCCGGTTAGCTATCGATTGCAGGATAGTGTTGGGACTGCCACGCAGCCTGTGGAGTAGCGAGGCAGATTTTTTTCGCCACAATGCATCAAAACTGACAGTGCGTGCGTCAGCAAACATTGCTGAGGCACTACAGAAGCGTGGCAGTCGCAGCAATACCCTAAACGCATTATTATATTGGATACGCAGAGCATTATAAGCCTTTTGGGTATAAGTGAACCACAGGGCTCCCGAGTACAGTGAGGTGCAGTATGCCTTGAAGAGGACTATTTTAATTGCGGCTGTACATCGAGAGAACCTGCGGGCCAGCATATTCGCCCTGACTGATAATGCTCTGCGCTCCCTCTCTAGATCAAGGTCATCTTTCAGATCATCAGTAACCAGATGGCCCAGGTATTTAAATTTGAAAACTCTGTTTATGGAGTGACCTCTCAATAAGAGAGGAGGGATTGAAGTGGGACACCTGGTACCAGACCTGAAGACCATGAGCTCTGTTTTACTACTATTATACACCAACCCATGAGTGTCCGCGTACGCCTCGCACACATTGAGTAGTTTTCGGAGAGCACCGACCGAGGGAGCCAGCAACACCATGTCGTCTGCATAGCTTATGTTGTTGAAACAAACTCCATCCACGTAGCAGCCGACACGCGTGCTACTGAGTCGCTCAATCAGTGCATTGACATACAGACCGAAGAGCAGAGGTGAGGACAGGCCCCCCTGCCTCACCCCGCACTCCGGCCTGCATGTCTCCGACAACTCACCCGCCCATCGCACCTGAGTCTCCTGGTTTAGATACCAGTGCTTGAGGAGTAATATAAACTCTGGCGGGAGCGGCGTCTCTGCGAGCTTTTTCCAAAGGAGATCGTATGGGACAAGATCAAACGCCCTAGACAGGTCAAGAAAAACCGCATATACAGGTGTTTTTCTAGCCGTATAATACCTGACAGCGTGCTTCAAGCTAATAATGGCTGTCTCGGTTGACAGCCCAGGCCGGAAACCAAACTGAGCGTCACAAAGCTGCACATGTTTATTTAGATTTAAGTTGAGCACGCTGTCAAGAACCTTGGCTATGACGGTGGCAAGTGAAATAGGTCTATAATTAGACCTGTCCGATACGTCTCCAGTCCTGCTTTTGACCACCGGCACCACCAGAGTCCGCACTAAATCAGGTGGAAGATGTGAATGACTCAGGCACAGATTAAACAAAAGAGCTAGCACTCGACATAAGTGGGGGCCCGCATGCTGCAGGTGCTCGATGCTGAGCCCGTCATGACCAGGTGATTTGCCTCTTGTCATCTTCTGTATTAAATGCCTGATCTCCTTAGCAAGAATGACAGTGGTCACCTCTGTAAGCTCGGGCCCAGCATCAAACACCCCGCACGGCGGACCCAGTGGGGATTTAATGGCGAATTGTTTTTTAAACATTTCGGCTATATCCTTAGGATTGACAAGCCCGTCGACGCTCACAGGAACGCCAGGCTTAGGGTTCAATCTGTTAGTGGCTTTCCAAAACCCTTTAAAATCTGACTTAGCATGGCATTTAGCTAGTAGATCCATTCTGATTTGGTCTTGGTGTTTTTGGCACCACTTTAGCTTTCCCTTAAATACCTTCCGTGTCCTAATCATGGCGTCAAAAATGGGGCCAGTGGACGGTTGACCGTACCAACACCATACATTAAACTCCATCCTGGCATTCCTGTGAGCCTCGCTCACATGCTTGTTCCAGCCAGCAAGGGGTTTCCGGTTACCTCGACTGCTTTCATAAGTCGCAACAGCACACGAACATAAAATATGAACTATATCACTGTATAAACTATTTATGATATCTTTATGACAATGATTACTACAATATTTACCACAGCAATTTTGTAAGTCTATTAATAAATCAATATGTCTTAATTGAGAATTACACATATTTTCATAAATGTTACATTGGTTTTCATTCCTTTCACCCCATTGTATTTTATTACATGTAGTGTTTTTCGCAGTCGATTTCTGCCTAATAACATCAAGATTACATGATATGACTAGCGGTAGATGGTCAGACCAATAAACGTCATATTTTACAGACACATCTGTTATACAGTGCATGGCTGACTCAGTCACAACGCAGTGGTCTAGCCAGCGCTTGCTCCCATGAGCCTCACTCACAAATGTAAACGTCCCTGACGCCAGTTGCAACATATTGGTATCTACACAAGTCCAATCTTGTTCCGTCGAGAAATCTATTAACTCACGGTAAAAACGCTCACCTGGATGCGCGTTGAAGTCACCAAGCATAAAAACCGACTCGATATCACTATCACTTATTATGGCACTGATACAACTCAGACAATCCGTAAACTCCGACACATTTTCTATGCTGTCCGTTGGCATGTAAACACTTACGACCAGCACAGGCCTATCGTTCGTCGTAAGACGAATTGCCGCGATACGCGGATTGGAACACTTAATCACCGACACACATCGGAACACTGCCTTACGCCACAGTAGCGCAACTCCGCCGAAGGGACGACCTCTGATGATGCCGGCAGCCGTGTCCATAGCAGAAGTTTCCGTGCCTCCGAAGTCCTCATGCACGCTGGACAGGTACGACAGCTCTTCAGGCTGTAACCACGTCTCTTGCAGCGCGATGACGTCCGCCAAAGTACAAAGCTGTTTTATACCGTCAATAGACCGCTTGATGTTTTTGCAGTTGTAAGTTATCATATTTATATTATGCATATTTATTTATTTCAAGCTTTTCTTTATTCTTCAACATCATCAGACTGAAGGTTCTTATAAGGCCTGAAGCGTCTGCATGTAATACCGGCCGGCCATAAATCGCCATTCAAAAACTTGTCCAGCTTAGCACTGGGAACCATTATTTTAAATGCATTGTAATCTCTTTGTACCTTCATTTTGATTTTCTGTAAAACGATTTTTTCTGTTATTTTAGAAAGTATGTACTCAGCTATATCACTTTCAGATGTATCTTTGTGCACGTTAGAAAGAAACAGCGGTATAGTTATACTTGCGGACTTAAACTTATTTCCAGGCATACAGGCAGCCTTGCCTCTAACTAATTGTGACTCAGAATGTTTATTTTTGAGTCTTTTCTGCTGCACTAGTACCCATTCGTTTTTAGGATTCTGCGCCTTCCATTCTCCATCCCGAGTTATTTCAGCTAATGATTTCGCTTGATTTACATCCACATTGACGTTAAAGTTACAAGCCGCAGGCGACAACGTATCTGTTCTTATCGTAGCAAACCTGTTTGACGACATAGGCGTCGCGTTGTGTATCGGCGAACAGCTGACCGCTCCGCTCCCACTATTTGCCTGAGGCCGAGGCTCGCAGGCCGCCGCTGTGACGCCGCTGACAGCAGTTGTGTGTTCTGTTGCTTTGCGTACTGATGTTTTAACACGATCATCACCTGTGTTTATTTTCTGCAAGGATAACGGGGATCGCCAATTCACATGATCAGTAGGTAAATCGTTTTTAGCAGGTGAACAATTGTCACTGTTACAATTTGAGAGATTTAGCAGACCGATTGGACCACTGTCTCGACCGCTATCCAGTAAGCAAGCACCACGTTTTATGTTTACGTTGGCGTTGCCAGTGCGTTCTACACCTACCAACGACGCAAATTTCATGTCGTTTATCTGTGCTTTAACTCTGTTCACTTGGTCTACCGTGGCACAGGTGTTCTTCAAGTCTTTAACCTCCGATTTCAATACGACGATGTCCTTTAATAAGGCCGTAACGTCAATGTGATCGAAGGATACTGGGGGTAATTTCTGTAATTCCCTTGCTACAAAGATAGGGGTTTTATCTGGATCCGTACTCTTAAACACGCAAATAATATCCTCAATTTCTTTTTGTTCTTTGTTCTTGCGTCGGGAAATATTACGGGTACTTGTAGTTATTGAATCAAATAACAAATCCTTCGCAGTGGTGATTTCCTGATGAGCTTACACACAACCGAATTAAACTTTCCTCGTCCATTATGTCAATTTTGTTTTGCACAAAACATAATAACTCGTTTATAACAATGTTACACACTATACACTTTATCTTTACGGAAGACATTTTACTGCACCCGAACGCTACCGAGTTCGCGCGAAGACTGAGCGAAGAAGACATAATACTTGTGATTATTTTTCCGACCCAAATATCGACCAATAGAATTGCACCATTCGACGTCACGTGGTACAACCTACATGGTATTATACTGAAAATTTTTTGAAAATTTTCTCTGGTCGTTGTTATGCATAAAAAACAAAACATGGTGCAATTCTATTGGCCGACATTTGGGACGGAAAAATAATCCCCCGAATACCACACGAGCTTCAAAATTATCTGGCATTTCCCGATAGGTTCCCTGCAAACAAATAAAATCGTCAAGTTTTTCAGGAAAAATCACTCGCGCTTCGCGCTCGTGATTTTTTAACCTGAAAAGAAAAACTTGACTCCTTCATTTGTTTGCAACGAACCTATCGGAAAATACCCGATAATTTTGAAGCTCTTGTGGTATTATATGTGATTATTTTTCCGACCCAAATATCGACCAATAGAATTGCACCATTCGACGTCACGTGGTACAACCTACATGGTATTATACTGAAAATTTTTTGAAAATTTTCTCTGGTCGTTGTTATGCATAAAAAACAAAACATGGTGCAATTCTATTGGCCGACATTTGGGACGGAAAAATAATCCCCCGAATACCACACGAGCTTCAAAATTATCTGGCATTTCCCGATAGGTTCCCTGCAAACAAATAAAATCGTCAAGTTTTTCAGGAAAAATCACTCGCGCTTCGCGCTCGTGATTTTTTAACCTGGAAAGAATAACTTGACTCCTTCATTTGTTTGCAACGAACCTATCGGAAAATACCCGATAATTTTGAAGCTCTTGTGGTATTATAAGTGAGAAAATACACAATAGACATTCACTTTTAAAATAAAGTTCTGTTTTAATCAATTGGTATATATTTATTGGGCTTGACTTTAGTTTAGTGCTGCAGGCTTTGGGCTCTACAAAGGGTCAGAGCTGGTAGGGCTTGAGTCCCCGATTATAACGCTACCACTCTTATCACAAGGTAATGCATATTTCTCGAGAAATTTACAAAATAAGTTTCTAACCTTAAATACGATAAAAGGAAAAACGGAACGTGAAAATGGGTGTTGACAACTCAAACTGTCACAATATTATTGCTTGTGGTGTAAAATATCGTGCCAAATCGGTAAAACGAAACGGAAAAAAAAAAAGTGACGTTTTGTGACTGTGTTACTGTCATTCGTTTCTGTCATTCATTCCGTTTCTCTTCGAGTTGCGTGAATGTGCTCTGTGTGTTGTGGAATTGTTGTGGCTTTTTTCGACGACCTCTGCTTCTCCCCTGGACTCGATTTGTTTGCCATTACGATTGACCCACGCCTACACACTGGACACCGATTTCCTGCCTACTCGACTGACTTTTGCGTGACATATCCCGGACGGTACCCGATCGACTGTACGATGGAGGAATTGCAGCAGCAAGCTGCGAGTCGCTCTGCGGTTGAGGACGAGCCGCAACCCTCGACAAGTCGCTCTGCGGCTGCGGACGAGCTTCAAGATACGACCAGTCGTTCTATGCTTGGAGACGAACCCCACTCTACAAGCAGTTCTTCGGAGGAGGATGAACCACCTGCAAAACGTCATCTTTCCGTAGAGGAAGTCCGTGGAATGTGGAATTTAATCAAAGTTTATCGTCAATTGGGCACGTGCGAACAAGCTGTGGCGTTTGCCGAAGAAAAGGGCATGATAACCCGATCTAAAATGTGCAATTACCATAAAAAACCAATGACAATTGAGTATAACACAAATAAAACGGTGGGCGCGTTTGCCTGTCACAGAGGGGCATGCAGAACCAAGTCCCGAGTCAGCCGTGGCAAAGGCACTTGGTTTGAAAATATTAAAATCACCATGCCGCAGGTATTTTATTTAATGTATGCCTTTGCCCAAAAATTTAGTTACGACAGTGTCATATTAGAAGATTTTTCGGAAAGAGAACACTGCCTCTCTACTGCAACAATAAGTGATTGGTATAATTATTGTAGAGAGGCAGTCGTTAAATATCAAAATGAAAAACAGAAGAGAATTGGAAAGATTGGAGGTCCTGGCAAAATTGTTCAAATAGATGAGAGCAAATTTGGTAAAAGGAAATATAATAAAGGACGGCGAATTGATGGGCACTGGGTACTTGGTATGATAGAAGATGGGAGTGAAGATCTCCGTTTAGAAGTGTGCCCAGAAAATATTCGGACTGCAGAGGTTTTGGTGCCCTTAATTAAAAAACATGTGGCTGAGGGCACCACCATACATACCGACTATTGGCGGGCCTATGATTGTCTGGGGGACCATGGCTTTATTCATAGAAAGGTGAACCACAGCGATTCAAACAATCCATTTGTGGCTGAGGATGGTACTCACACGCAGAGAATCGAAGCACAGTGGCGTTTAGTCAAACGTTTTTTTTATAAAGAAAATTATAATAATAGAGTAAACATTAACGACATTATAATATATATGAGTATTTGTGGAGAAGAGAAATTCAAAGAAATAAAAAGGATCCCTTTGAGGAATTAATTGATGTTGTGAAATTCAATTTTAATAAATAGATTTTAAATTAATGTTTTGTTTTTTATTTTCATTTATAATATCCTAGATAATTATCCTGAGATCAGAAGACGCAACAAGAGCGAGCGAAGCGAGCTCAAAACTTGGGGCCACCCCGACTCGGATAGATTTAGGTTAGAAGGAGGTGGCGGGGTCGTAGTGAGCGAGCGAAGCGAGCGAACAGACCCCGCCACCTCCTTCGTGGTTATTTTTTTTTAAACCACCCAGAAGGTAGGGGACACACAGTCGACTACCCTGTCAACAAACTTGGGGGCACCCCGACTCGGATAGATTTAGGTTAGAAGGATGTGGCGGGGTCGTAGTGAGCGAGCGAAGCGAGCGAACAGACACCGCCACCTCCTTCGTGGTTGTTTTTTTTTAAACCACCCAGAAGTAGAGGCCTTTTAAGCAATTTTTGAGTGTTTTGAGGTTAGTTTACAAAACATCGTTTTTCTCGGAAACGGTAAGTTACCTTGTCATGGGAGTGGTACTAGGGGGGAGGGGTCAACCCCCCCCCCCTCCCCCCCAACTACCACCCCCCAACTCCTGCAGCACTATTCTAAAGTTATACCATTTATTGTATTTATATTAACTAGTATTTTATTGGCAGCTTATTTTTTTAACCTATACTTATGTGTTATTCGCTTTTTGTTCTTTATTTACCTTTACACAACCGTCTGTCTGACCTCCATAAGTCATTAACTGGGTATTAATATACACGATTTTTTAAATATTATACTTTTCTTTTTACTAGAATATTTCCTGTATCCTGGGTACGCTTACAAACATTTTAACTCACATATACAAACAGCCAGACCCGGAACAAAAGTTTTAGTCTGAAAGATACCTGAATGTGTGACAGCTACTTATTTTTGTCTAGAAGGCTGTGTTTCCAAAACTAATGACATTACTCTTAGTAACAACCAAGATAAGTTTGTTATCAATTAATTAACGCTGCTATCTGATGGTTGGTCTGCTACATATTTTTTCCCTCGGGTTGCTACTTGGGGAGACATTAGCGACAATCCCACTTAAGTTTAATGAACAACTTCATTAATTTTATTCCCCTGTTGCCATGTCACAACCTTTCGTACTGTAAAGATTTTTGAAAGAAAGTAAACTTCGTTGTGTCTCTCAAATAATTACCAGAATTTAAAGTCAGCATGGGCTTCAGTAGAACATTATTAATAAGAAAAGGTGCAGAATCTTGCAATTTTCTTAGGCCAGTTAAAGAGACATCTTCAGTTTCTGCTAATTGTCAGTGCTTAGCTTACTATTCGAATAGTAGATGCTTTTTGTTAGCCTGTCAAGTATCCCAACACTGGGCAAAGGCTTCCCTTTTTCCGTGCAAACCTTTCTATCCTGTACAATCCGGCCCTGTTCATATCACACCACCTCAGCTGTTATCCCGCTGGCAAATGTTGAGTTAGAACTCATGTTACTCAATAAGTGACGAACTTTGTGCACCGAAGGGGCTGGCGAGTTTTCTTTTGAGTGTCATTGAAAACTTATTTTTTTGCGTATGGGAAGTGGAAAAACACTTCCCTATTTGTGCTTTACGGGCACAGAATGCAGATGCACTCGTTTAGCCTAAATATGTAACAAAAAAGCAAATAAAAAAAAATGAAAGACATGAGCTGGTCCAAGTGTCACACACAAACACACCGACACTCTCACTAAGTACTCATCGACACTTTACACACATGCCCTCTACCTTTCATGCATCTACATCGTCATGACTTGGGTTTTGTTTTTGTTCATTGAAATTCTAACCTCAAGACTTGGTGTTTTCGAATTCTGAATATGTGTGTAGAACAAAACAATGTCTTTAACAAAACTGAGGTTCACGTGGTGCATCTTGTAACTAAGCATTCTTAATTTACCTTCCGAAAATCCTTACTAATATTATAAAAGCCTAAGTGAGTTTATTTGTTTGTTACGTCTTCACGCCTAAATGGCTAAACCGATTTTGATGAATTTTAATACAGAGATAGTTGGGACCCTGGAGACGGACATAGGCTAATTAAAAAAAAAACTGAGCAATGAGGGAGAAAGAGGGAAGAAAAGGGAACACTTAGCTTTGCTATTACAATAAATAAGGCGCAAGGGCAATAATTTCAGGTAGCAGGTACCTGCAAATCAGGAAACGGGAACTGTGTTACCCCGAATTTAACGCGAGTGAAGCCGCGGGCAAAAGCTAGTAGGATATATATTTTATGCCTTCTTTGTCTCGAGAAGTTAAAATTGTAGTGATTCTTCATCTTTCCCTAACTGTGTTGAGATCGGCTCCCAGTTAAACCGAATGCAGCTGAATACTATTATTTTACATGGAGCGTCTGTCTATCTCACCTCCACTATCCAGTTATTAATAAGTAATGCAATGCAAAACAATATAGTAGTAGTAGTAGATTACTCCTTATTAAACAAAAATAAAAACCTTAATTTTCTGATTTTCTTTCAATGTAAGGACTACAAAGGGAAGCCCCAATACAAACTTCTGTTGGCGATTAGCGGAAGACTCCTGAACGAGATTAAATTTCTTTATTTTTAACTGCCCCATTCTTTTGTTTTAGACGACTCTAATTTATTTGACTTGCTATTATATTTAACTGCTATTTTTAATGTTTTTTTTTCTAAGATGTCTTTTGTTTGTTAATAAATGAATAATAAAAGGTAATTTTGAGACTTAGTTTTTTGTGGAGACAGGAGATTTGCCATGTTTTGTTTTTCTTTCATAACGAAGACCTTTGCTTTTAAGTTAATAAATCAGATGTACGTGAAATAATACTTATCATTTATCACTTTTTATTAGCAATAATATTACGAAAAACAGCAATTAAAAATATACGAACACCGGTGTCTAAACTATTCTGAAACGTACTAAACTAAGCCCATATACATTCACAGGCTGTGGTTTTAATTCCATAAATATTCATAAAACAAAAACGCTATTTCAGTTTAACTTTATAACACACATTTCATACTACATGTATAAATTCGTTGCGAAAAAATTCGAATAAGCAATGAAACGCAAACAGGAGCTATGTAAATGCATTTTTACTCGGAAAGCGATGGAAATGTACACTCTATTTTCTATGTAAGCACAAAGCTTAAGAGGGAGTCACCGAAAAGCCGTAGGTTTAAACAGGGAGCGGTTCGAAAGCACAGATTATAATAAAATTTAAATATAGTAAGCTGTTTAAACGGACGTGGTCCGAATGATTTATAATTACAGCGCGTATTTCGTACTTTGCGGTGCTGCTGTGCGTGAGCTAAAAGGACAGTAAGTCAGAAAAAATACTTTTGAGTTCTGGAATTAGTATGATAGATTGTTTGTTAAGTAACTTTGTCGATAATTAGATTTAAATAAGCAATCCAGTACAATTTGATCCTTAAGGCTTGGATGACGAAATGAGAAGATGTTATTTATAAATCACACAAAATTTTTTTGCGGATACGAATTCATCAAAAAACTTCCCCCGCTCTGGGCGGAGCGGGGGGTAGTATCAGACTTGTACTGACTAAAACCTACCCATGTTCCTTCTATTGCCCTTTACGTTCCGGGGCCGCAAAATCTCTTTCGAACAACCCGCAACCCCGGCAGGAATCACACACATTGACATCTAAATATTTGCTCAAAATATTTATAAATCAACTTACCTTTATTTTATCTTGCAGGCTGTTTGGACCATGGTTTATCAGCGAAGCTCCTGTGGATTCTGTGCATTGCGTTATTACGAGTATTTTTACGGTGCATATGCCCTGGGGATGAAATGAAATCTCTGCGAGCTATTTGGGTGTGTAGGGTTTTAATAATGCCGTGTTAATTGCCGTGAGATTACCGTTGTAAAAAGAAGGGCGTTAAGGTTTTAATTAGTTTTTGATGAAGGCCGTTTTTCCATACTAAATGTTACGAATGGACTTTAGGTAATATTCAAATGATTAAATAAAGCTTTTCATTGTCCTGTTTACAATACTATACCTATATTATTTGATATGGAGTGTGAGTTGTGGAGTATTTTTTGGAAATCGAGCCAGTGTGAAGTAAGATGACTCCCTGCTACCGTTGATGCGAGCTTGTGGACGATGAGCAATGGATAGCTCACCGTCCGTCCATCTAGTGTACGCAAGGCCGTGTTGACGGTGTGTTTGTATTCCACGCGTGCCTCAAAGAGATATCAGGATATCAGAGGGGCCTGCCAGGGCTACTGCCTGCCGGTGTTGCGGGTTGTTTGAAAGAGATACCGCGGCCCCGGAACATAAAGGTCAAAAGAAGGAACATGGGTGGGTTTTAGTCATTGGTCAGTACAAATCTGTCATTCCTTCCCGCTCCGCCCAGAGCGGAGGAAGTTATTTCATGATTTCCCATCCGAAAAAAAAAACTCAGTTGCCATCTAAATAATGGACGGTGGCAAAATGATAGCTTTGCGTTTACGAGCAGTGGCACCAATATAATAATAGATATAATAAATACATTTTTGTGTTTAAAGTAATTTTCTGTCCTAGACAGGTTTTTGAAAACTTTGATCTACAGTCGACCAAATTCTTCTCCTTTTTAGGGTTCCGTAGTCAAATAGGAACCCTTATAGTTTCGCCATGTCTGTCAGTCCGTCCGTCCGTCCGTCCGTCCTCGCTTAATCTCTGTGACCGTTAGCACTAGAAAGCTGAAATTTGGTACCAATATGTATATCAATCACGCCGACAAAGTGGTAAAATAAAAATTGGAAAAAAATGTTTTATTAGGGTAGCCACCCTATATGTAAAGTGGGAAGTGATTTTTTTTTAATTTCAACCCTAACGTGTGATATATTGTTGGAAAGGTATTTAAAAATGAATAGGGGTTTACTAAAATAATTTTTTGATAATGTCTATAATTTCCGAAATAATCGCTCTAAAAGTAAAAAACAATGTGTCCCCCCCCTCTATCTTTTGAACCATAAGTTTAGAAAATATGAAAAAACTCTGAAAAGTAGAACTTTATAAGGACTTTCTAGGAAAATCATTTTGAACTTGATTGACACAACAGTTTTTGTACAAAAAAGACAAAAAGTTGTACAAAATAATTTCCTCCTCCACCTTTAAACTCATAAGTGGGAACACTTATTGTGACGGACGGGAAACTACGGAACCCTACACTGAGCGTGGCCCGACACGCTCTTGGCCGGTTTTTTATTAGAATAGAATATAATATACTTTATGACACACCAAAATTGAAATAAAACTGTTTTACAAGAAAATGCTAAATATATGGTTACAATGGCGGTCTTATCGCCGATAGCAATATCTTCCAGATAACCTTTGTATGGACTGTTCGAATATAAAAATACAACAGGGGGTAGTCAATGATGTGCCTACTGCTAATACTACACAAACAATAAAAAATATATTTATAAAAATACAAAAATAAATACACAATATATTCTATTTATTTAACATGTGTTTTATAATATGCGGTTGACAAATAGGATAATTATAGGAATGACATTGAAATAATTTAAATATTTTTATTATTTAGAAAATAATTTATTCTCCACTATGACTTCAACTTACTATAATTGTATCGTGCTTATTTAATTTAATTTATTCCAATGTCTATCTTGATTAATTTATTCGACGAGCCTGTTGGTCTAGTGGTTAGTGGCCCTGACTACTGAGCCGGAGGTCGTGGGTTCGATTCCCACTCAGGACAAACTTTGTGTGATGAGCATGATTGTTTGTTCTGTGTCTGGGTGTGATTTATCTATAATATGTATGTATTTATAAATTATATAAGTATGTATATCAGTTGTCTGGTTACCATAACACAAGCTCTGCTTAGCTTGGGATCAGATAGCCGTGTGTGAGTTGTCCCAAGATATTTATTTATTTATTTATTATTTATTAATAACTATGACTGTATAAATTTTGCATGCCTTACGGTAGAATCACTTGAAACATGTAATTCTTATAACACCATTGTAACAGTGTATTCAGCAAAAAAATAAATGATTTGATTTGATTTGATTTGATAGGTGTCAAACATTGCTTCAGAAAAATTCAATGACATTAAAGGGAAAGATAGTAGCTCACATCTTACGAACGAAGATGTCGATATCATCATACCAGACAGTGTCCATATTTTCGTTTCATTTCCGGCACGAAAATTCCTCTATGAAAAATATCACATATTTTGAGAAGAAGAGAGAATGTATAGTATGAGAAAAGACGATAGGAACATCGACAGGCTTCGTACTATCACGTAAGGACAATTTATAACACTATAGGCGGTGTTCCGAATGCCAAACTTCAATATAGTTGGGATTCGAAAGCAGTACCTATCTAGACAATGACAAATGGTAGGGATGGAGAAGATATTGACTAGTGATGGTACATGTCATTTGATTGTGTGTTTTGACTGCTAGGCAAATTATGTTTATTTATTTAAAAACTAAATATTAGTTAAAAGTACTCTCAAACCTTATAAAAACACATCATCATCTCTGCCTAGCCTTTTCCCAACTATTTTGGGGTCGGCTTCCAGTCTAACCGGATGCAGCTGAATATTATATTTGTATTTTACATGGAGTGACTGCCTATCTGACCTCCACAACGCAGTTAGTACTGGGTAATGCGATACCCCTTGCTACGTACGGACAATTTATAACACATAGGCGGTGTTCCGAATGCCAAACTTCAATATAGTTGGGATTCGAAAGCAGTACCTATCTAGACAATGACAAATGGTAGGGATGGAGAAGATATTGACTAGTGATGGTACATGTCATTTGATTGTGTGTTTTGACTGCTAGGCAAATTATGTTTATTTATTTAAAAACTAAATATTAGTTAAAAGTACTCTCAAACCTTATAAAAACACATCATCATCTCTGCCTAGCCTTTTCCCAACTATTTTGGGGTCGGCTTCCAGTCTAACCGGATGCAGCTGAATATTATATTTGTATTTTACATGGAGTGACTGCCTATCTGACCTCCACAACTCAGTTAGTACTGGGTAATGCGATACCCCTTGCTACGTACGGACAATTTATAACACATAGGCGGTGTTCCGAATGCCAAACTTCAATATAGTTGGGATTCGAAAGCAGTACCTATCTAGACAATGACAAATGGTAGGGATGGAGAAGATATTGACTAGTGATGGTACATGTCATTTGATTGTGTGTTTTGACTGCTAGGCAAATTATGTTTATTTATTTAAAAACAATATTAGTTAAAACTACTCTCAAACCTTATAAAAACACATCATCATCTCTGCTTAGCCTTTTCCCAACTATATTGGGGTCGGCTTCCAGTCTAACCGGATACAGCTGAATATCAGTATTTTACATGGAGTGACTGCCTATCTGACCTCCACAACCCAGTTAGTACTGGGTAATGCGATACCCCTTGCTAAGACTGGTTGTCAGACTTTCGGAACACTGACTTCCTGTAACGACTGTCAAAGATCTATAAATGACAGCTGGGACCAACGGCTTAACGTACTTTCCGAGGCACGGAGGAAACTCGGTATGTAAAGGGTGGTCACCCATCCACAGACCAACCTAGGCAAGCGCGGCTTAACCTAAAGGTCGACCCGAGCGGCTGCTATTATTTAGCCACGAGCTCCTCCCTTATAAAAACACATATTAAAACACATTCATTTGATAGTAAAAAAACAAACTTACGTACACTAAGTTAAAAATGAATATATTTATTTTGGGTCAACATGATTCGGGAAAACTTGGATTGTGCCGAGAAATGCACTTATTCCACATCCATAATTGTCATATTTTTATAGACCGTAGGTACTTAGGAATGTTTTAGTGACGGAGATATTTAAGGCGCTGTACAAAGCAAACACTTCGTAAAACGTCTAGTTTTTCGTCGCAAAGTTAGCCGTATCTGTACATGCCACTAGCCAAAAAAAAAATACCGTGTATAGTTCAATACATAAAGTAAAGAGTTACACAAAATAAGTTTACAACAGTGGTCTAGTACTACGAAAAAAAAAATGTTTAAAAAGACCAAGAAAAAAATTTTTTCGTCTCGAAATTCTCAATTTTTTCAGCGACCACCATCATATTTTTTATATCTATAACAAAGAAAATTGTATATACTAAAGAGATATCTAAAATTTTTCAAACATTGAGCTGTATTTTTAACCGACTTCCCAAAAAGGAGGAGGTTCTCAATTCGGCCGGTATGTTTTTTTTTTTCTATGTATGTACAACGATTACGCCGCGGTTAATGGACCGATTTGCGTGATTCTTTTTTTGTTCGACGCGAAATAGCTGCCAGATGGTCCCATAAAAATTTCTTTCAGTTTGGTCAAGTAGTTTTTATTTTATAAGCATTATTGTTATTTGGACGATGTTATTTGGACGATGTTCTTTTAACGATACTTTGTAAAAAAAAATTAGTGTGTCGATAACTTTAACATTTCTAATCCGATTTGCGTAATTCTTTTTTTGTTCGTTAGGGTACATATTCAAATTGGTACCCTAGTCATCTAGTCAGGATATGATGATGGGGTCCCAAGGAAATCGAGAAGAACATTCAATTTAAAAGCGTATAACTGTTACGTTTCAGACAATATCATACAGTTTGTTCAATTATTTGCGTTTGATGATGATTTCCTATGGATGAGCTGATGATGGAAGGTACAACTCCTCAAAGGTTAGGAGTTCAGAGAAAATTCTTTCAAAATTATACGTACATATGGATAGAGAATAGTATTCCTTGAGGCTATTAGGTTGACCTTGAAGGTAAATCTCATTAACGTTTAGGTTTAATAGTGTTAAATGATTTTCTGTGATTGTTAAATAAATAATAAGCGAACATTCACATCATAGCCTACAGCCCTTTTGCCCAGAGTAACATGGGTGTGCGTTCTCCGCCTGGTGCACCTGAGACATCAGATATTTCACGTGGGTTCCCTCTATCTGGCAGAATCTTGATGCTCCGAAATTTATTTGGCATAACACACTTAGCATAATGTTCTTTAAACGAACATTTTAAATGCATAAACATTATTTGATATAATTATCGTTTCACATAATGTTTAAAACTTCGAATCTACAACGGCATACGTTTAAGATGGCAGAATTACATTTAGTATAATTACGATTGGCAGAGTGAAAATTTCGCATAATTCCGTTTAGCATTATGTTCATTTAGAGCGATGATTATTTGGTATAATTTCACTTGGCATACTATGCAGATGGCAGAATTGGCTAGGTTAGGTTAGGTTAAAACTGTGACCTCCTACGCGGCAGAAACGACTTGCATTAATAGAAAAAAGAGATTGTTTTAGTAGGTTACCCGGAACTGAACTATTTAGATTAGGATAATTACTTATTGTAATAAATTACATTATTTCAAACTCAATTAAATAATAACCAAAATAAATGACATTATTTCAAACTCAATTAAATAATAACCTAAATAAATGACATTATTTCAAACTCAATTAAATAATAACTAAAATAAATGAGCTTATTTCGAAGTCAATTAAATAATAACTAAAACAAATTACATTATTTTAAAGATAAATGACAACAAATAATGACAAAGATGATTCTAACTATAATTTTTCTGCGACGTGACAATTCTGCCGTTTAATGATTATCGATATGAAATATATGCCAAAAGACGATTCTGACTATGAACTTTCTGCGATATGATGTTTCTACTTTTTAAATATTATGGATATGAAATTTATGTCAAGAGATGATTCTGATTTACTAACACCCATTGCTCCGTTGACTAAACCATCTAAGACTGCCATATTTCTCCTTAGCATCACCCTTGAACCTACACCTATTTTAATGCTATGTAATAGTCCTCCACAGTTATAAACATCCGCAGGAATGACATTATGTGGAGGGCGCTTACCATAAGTTGACGATTCTCGTGACTCGTCCACAGCATTGATGGTATATATAACAGCCAATAAAAGTTCTTCACGATCTTTCTGTGTTTCCAAAGAACGTGAAATAGCATTACGCGAAGCATTACTTTGAAGACGAGCTTTTTTTTCTGTCCCCGTTTCAAGGGATCTATATTTTTAAAATCATACACTAAAAAGCAAAAAATAAAAATAAAAAAACTACGTTAAAAAAAACCGACTTCCAAAAATACTAAAAAGCAAAAAATAACTTACTCAATTTATAACACTATCCTCTACTTACCTACTAACTACTTATTCTTTCCGCTTACTGCTTGGTTTGAAGTCGGTGCCAAGCCATTTATATTGATAACTCTAAAATTTGCAAAATTGAAGAACTAAATCGTAGCATAAACCTAGAGCATGCGTCTAAAATTTAGAATTTTAAATGCCTTTGGTGCCAAAATTTTTGTTGACCTTATTAAATCATCGAGAATCTAAACACCGCTATTCAGAAATAAGACGTCACGTCACAACGCCATCTAGCGTTTAATAGTACAACACGTGATATTTCTTTTTCATTATAGATGGCGCTAATTACTTTTTTGTATAATGTTTATTGTAGGTTTGCTAATTATGCTGTGGCTTGGCACCGACTTCAAACCAAGCAGTAAGCGGAAAGAATAAGTAGTTAGTAGGTAAGTAGAGGATAGTGTTATAAATTGAGTAAGTTATTTTTTGCTTTTTAGTATTTTTGGAAGTCGGTTTTTTTTAACGTAGTTTTTTTTTTTTATATTCAATAAAAACTGCAAAATGACCTACATTTTGGCGGACATGATATTCAAATAAAATCAAACACCGAAATATTTTCGACCTTATTTCTATTCTTTCGATGCAGTACTGTCGTGTACTTGTGTCAGACCATGCCTAGTATGCAGCTAGCGTCACTTTCGTGAATACCTAAAGATTAGCTTATTGCCGCGCCTTAAGGGCAAAGGTGTGTGTGACCTCTGCACTGAATGCATTTTATTAGGTTTCACATTAATCACCCAAAATAGAATTCCTTAATTTGATGTACAAAATGCTTTTTTGACAGTTTTATGAAGGGCCCATTTACAACTTGTACCTATGTTTAAAAAGATGAGTTCGTGGCTAAATAATAGCAGCCCATCGGTTTGATCCTGCCTAGGTTGTGCCTTGGAAAGCACGTTCATCTGTTGATCCCGGCTGTCATTTGTAGATCTTTGCCAGTCGTTACATATAGTCAATGTCCCGAAAGTTTGACAACCAGTCTTAAACCAAGGGCAAAAACTAGAGGTAGCAGGTACCTGAAAATCAGGAAAGGGGAACTGTGTTACCTCGAATTTAACGCCATCGAAGCCGCGGGCAAAAGCTAGTAAACTATCAATACAAAAAACAGCCATAAACTTTAGAATGAAACGCGATTTTAATAACAACAGCATCAATTTCAATGTGGTCAAATTAAAAAGCATAATTTTATTATTGTTTACCTACCAAAGATAATTAGCATTCGATTTTCAAACATTTGACAGCCAGTGCTCAATTGATATTGTATTCAATAGAGCAATCTATTGAATACAATATCAATTGAGTGGTCACTTTGCTAATTATAATTATTAAATGTTCCCTGAATGATGATATTGGTAATAATACCATGGTATTATTACATATTATTTAAGTATATTGTGGTATTATGGCGGTGGCAAAGGCATTATAGTTTATGTTTTGTTCATGGGTACATTCTATGATTATGATAAAAAATATAAGTATTTATTCATTTTATACATAAAAAATCTAATATCCTATTTTAACCGACGAAAAAGAACGCGGAGGTTCGCAATGAGGGCTATCGTACTTAAGCCAGATGGTGCCACTATAGAGTAGGGTAGGGTGTTGTCGTTAATTCTATTTAGTACCAAAGTCCTTATAAAAACTTTATTATGTTTGCCAACATAGTGTAAACTACAGATACATATTTACAATATTGTCCCTACAATTAACCAACACGAAACGATTAAAAATCTTTATTTCTCGAAAATTTGGAGCTTAAACTTGTTATTTAAAATCTTCAAGTCATCATTTATTAGAAATGGCTCAATTTTGAATTATTCTTGTCTACAATCGTGAACATTAATTAAAATAAGTTTAAAAAAAACTTGAACTTTTCTGAAGACCTTACGGTACACCAGCGCCTCTAGTGGCGAATTCATGTGCGGTAGTATACTAAACTTGCTTGTTACTAAAAGTCAATCATGTGAGCGCGGTGTAAACGTAACGTAGTTAATTGATTACTAAGCCATGTGTCGTGGGTTAGATACGCACGGAAAAAATGTTTGTATGACCTACAGACCCGGGTCTGGCTGTTTGTGAATGTGAATTTAAAAGTTTGTAAACGCACCCACAAGAACGGACACGTTTACGCCTTTTAATAAAAAATAAATTATTCTACAACGTTATAGTTAATTTTTTTGTCGCCATCACATTGTGCTTGTTCGTTTCAACCATAAACATTTTTTTTTAATTATCCCGCGCTTATGCGGTAGGGTATCTGACTAAATATCACAAAACAGCGTATCCTTACTAATATTATAAAAGCGAAAGTGAGTTTGTTTGTTTGTTTGTTACCTCTTCACGCTTTAATGGCTAAACCGATTTTGATGAATTTTGGTACAGAGATAGTTGGGAACCAGGAGACGGACATAGGCTAATTTTTATTTTAAAAAAGTGGGATATGAGAGAGAACGAGAGAAGAAAAGGGAAAACTTAGCGTTGCTATTACAAATCCATCAGGCGCAAGAGCAAAACTGCAGGTCTGCTTGGTGTGTTATACCGAATTTAACGCGAGCGAAGCCGCGGGCGAAAGCTAGTTTACTATATATTTTAATAGTTGATGACAACACCAGCAACCTTCCCACTATAATAATATTTCTATTTTGAGGGCCCAACACAATTTTCCGTCGGAAATTTCATTATCCGTTGCTTAATCAAATAGCCCACGTAATGGCCAGCGAGCTTTTTCCCCTCACCACTGCATTTTCATACCCTGCACTACGAACGGTTTATACTACGTACTCACGATACGTAGGGAGGTAGGTAGGAATGTAGGTATGTAGTTTAATTATAGTGTGGTCCCGTTTTTATGGAAATGAATGTTTTTACGTTTTCATTCGTTTGGCGGAGTACATAATTCTTGGTTAATGTAGTGTTTCCTAGTAGTTTTGCATGAATTTCAATAGTACGTTTATCACGGTTTTTTTTATTTTAAGATAGGTCTACCAGTAGCAGCAGCAGTGTTACGTATTCAACTGAGTGGTAGAAGTCAGATAGGCAGACGCTTTATGTAAAGAATTGGTATTCAGCTGTATCCGGTTAGACTGGAAGGTGGGACCGAGCTGTCAGTTGTGACTGGTCATTTCTCAGTTGCCACGACTTATTTGAAATTATTATTTCTTTTTGTTTTTGCTGTGGATACTTTTAACATACACGTCTTGCTATATCGTTCTCACATTATTTACCATATCAACACGAATGATGTAACTAAGGTTTTGTAACAATATTCTGATTTAGAGTGTCCATAGACTTTCATGCTCATCCACAGAGACCTACGCTTTGGAATGGGCAACTACAGTACTTTCACAGTTATTATGCCTTGTGACTGGGACTGTAGCTTCATTTTATTGTTGTTATTGTTTCGACAGTTCAAAAGTGCCTGTAACTGGCCAACTTGAAATAAGTGTTTGTGATTTTGCTGACTGCAACATGATTGGGAAAAGGCTAGGAAGATGTAGATGTGACAGGGTTGCCTAGATTCCATTTCATGGTAAAGACCTTGTTGATGTTCTAGACCTCTCTGATACCAGCCCTATTTGTGATATTTGAAATGTCTATTATGCCTGTTATTTCAATTTAATAAAACAAAAATATGCTACGTTGTTCGGAAGAGTTCGGCTAGAAATATTTATTAAGTTATAGGTTTATTTAAAAAAAGAACGTAAATAAATTGGGCTGCGACCAGGCTATGAACGCATAGTTTTTTTTTGTCGATGTTCTTTTTTTGAATATTGGTTTATGGTGTTGTGCTGTGCCAGACTACTTTTTTTCTTCCTTTCTAGAATGGCCATGCTATGAAAGAAGAATTTTCATAACATGGCCATGGTATTAGTACCTACAGTGTAGCGGCTAGACTCCTTACTAGTCATTTGCATTCTTATTGGTAATGCCCAACACTAACCTGGAATGGAAATTCGTTGAATAAGTTTTCAATAACACTGACCGATTAGGTTATGTAAAGGTCTATCCACAATTTCCATTTGCCCGATTTCAATTTCAGCGAAATTTTCCATTAATACCTGTATTTGAATTTCGAATATTCAACAAAAGTAGTGATGACATTTATTATTTACTTTATGAGCGAAAATGTGGGTCATTTGCGGGCTTTTCCATAACTTGCGTCCAATTATATTTTGCGTCCATAAAGTTAAGTTGGATTAATATTTCATGTTAAATGCAGAATATTCCACTTTGATTTTCCATATATAATAATATACTGGGGTGAATTAATGAAAGCCTATTGAATTGCTCATCAGTAGGGTTTGAAAAACGATGTGAAAGCGTTGAGCGAAATTAATTGGTACTTAAATTAATTTACTCTATCTAAATTATTATTTTCTCGGAATTTCCAGTAAAGGCACATTACGTTGATATGCTGAAATTATTTCAAAAAGAGACTTTAAAATTCTGTAAAAAAATTAAATACTGAGAATACCCATATATGAATGAATCCTACTAATATACTACTTAATATTATAATGCGAATGTTTGTCAGGATAGATGGATGTATGGTTTGTTACTCTTTCACGTCAAAACGGCTGAACGGATCTTGATGAAATTTGGCACAGAGATAGATTATGGTCTGGAATAACAAATAGAATACTTTTTTTACGCGGGCGCCAGCTAGTATTAAATAAATATTCTATCTACAATTAGTCTCTGCATCACTCATAGGTTAAGTGATGATAGTTATATACCTAATGACTGGTAGAGAATGCTAGGCATTAAATCCACCAAGTCTGTATATCCAAAACTAAAGACATATCACTGTCAAGCACGAGCTCCAACTTAAAAAAAAACCAACGGACATTATCAGTAAAGAATCTTACAAATTGAAGAAGTCGGTTAGGAAAATACATAGCTGCTTGAGCAATGACTAACAATTTTGTAGTGTAGCACTAGTAATCTAATATTTTAATCTTTCACAAAAAGCTCGGTAATTATGCAGTAAGTCTATTAGACCCGGTCAAGAGTTAATCAGACACACGCACTGAGGGTTCCGTGCAAACTAGCGACATAAACAGCCATATCTTTTAAATCCGTATACTTAGATTTTTTACTGCATAAAGGGACCACAAACTTTTGTGTATGGTTTTTATTTCAACTCGATACTTCGACGTGTTCCCGAGATAAAGGCTCATGACAGACAGACGGACAACAAAGTGATCCAATAAGGGCGGAACCCTAAAAAACAGAAAAAATTGGCATCTTAAGTTATCGAAATTTCATAGTACACTAGGCCATCTTTAGGTGTAACCACATCCGTACTACAAAGCTTTGATTAGAACTGAAAACCATACGATACTAGATCACTTGTAGGACGCTTTACTGCTACGATATAAAGGCGTTGTTAATGTCAGATTACTACTATAGGCTTACAGATACTGGTTCGCGAGTATTTCGCGGTTTGCTTGCTTGTCCCAATAGATTAGATATAGGTAGCGTTGATTGGTA
Organism: Ochropleura plecta; assembly: GCA_905475445.1. Classification (NCBI taxonomy): domain Eukaryota; kingdom Metazoa; phylum Arthropoda; class Insecta; order Lepidoptera; family Noctuidae; genus Ochropleura; species Ochropleura plecta. The sequence goes on along the minus strand of FR997735.1, from coordinate 13,304,713 downwards.
GGATTTGGGTATTTCCACGTAATCTGCTCATAGCAACATAGTTATGTATGTGGGTATTGATGGTTTAGTACAATTATATTCTCCGAAGCAAGAGATGTAATACCAGATCATTAATTAACAGGAACAGTGTCCATACAAGTTGTGACGTAAGAAACACAAGACCTGACCTGACCTTAAAGCTAAACTAATTTTGTTTCATGAGTTATTGAAATTCGTTAAAAAAAATACTTTATTTGTATAGGAACTGACACGAAAACAAGTTGTCTTTATTTTAATCTTTACCCCTATTTAGGAATTTCTCCTGTATCGTAGGTGCGTTTACAAACATTTAAACTTACATACACAAATAGCCAGACCCATCTCAGTTTGTTTTGCCAACTATCAGTGTAAATTATGTTAAGATAATGATGAGGACTGCAAAAGTAAAATGCCCGATTGATGCTTCCAGTAGCCGAAGGCCTGGCTTTGACCCTAGTCAGAGGCTAAGTGTTGCCATACAAATTGGCAATGCCGCCAGTAGTGTAAACAATGTTAAAAAAAACTATATTGTAAACTAGACAAAAGAAGTGTTAGTCGTGGCAGGTTTCTATTCTATGGCTTCTGCCTACCTACAGAAAAAAAATCGTTATTTTATTAAATGAATGTTTATGAGAAATTCAACCATTCACGTTAACACAGTCAACGACTATCTGATGACATTTAAAAAAAAACTCGACTCCAACTACAAAATATAACACTTTCCCACATCGAAAGAAAGTCCTATAAACAACTCGATGCATGCCTAAAGGTCGTAACAATAGTAAATAATAGGGTAGGGCCACACTGTGGGGCGTCACAGCGTAACTATTACTAAGCTTAGGTCGGAAAATTGAAAAGTTAACGAGCCTATTTCACGATGCTCGCGTTTCACCGACCACCTTTGTTTTTAACGCCCGTCGGAACTCGGGCTTATTAACGGGAAATTGCTTGGAGTTACATGAAAGGTGTGTGTCGATGACCTAATTTTAGCTTTAAATCTTGTGGGAGTAATGAATTTGTTAATAGGGCCTGGGGGCAACAGAAATATAGGGAAATAACATTTATTTTCTACCAAAAGCTTAAATTTTTATCTTGAACGGCACAAATCTGCTTACCAAAATAATTAATTCACTGACACACAACAGACAGAGTCAAGTGAGTCCGATGCATGTGCAACAAGAGTTTAAAAAAGGTTGGTAAAATAAGAGAACAAACTTTTTATCGAAATTCATCATGTTTTCCTATGAAAAATTCTATCGGGGCCTTCGATAAAGGTATTAGGTGTAAAACCAATTCAAAATTAAATAAGGCAATCACTTGCTTAAAATAATCTAGTAAAAAAAAACAAATTCACAACATAATTCCTTTTTCAAACCTTCCCACAGATTAAAAAATAAACAGAGTGGAAACACTAAAAACAAGTGAGCGTTGACTAGCAGTAGCTCAACGGTACTTAACCCTTAACGAGGCTACGTGACATTCTCGGAATTAAAACAAACAACTTCGCACAAGTCGAAATTCCTACTTATTCAACAGGACATTAATTATATACTTCCAGCGTCTTTTGTGGAGCTCTAAGTCTTTTCAGTTTCGTTTTTTTTTTATTATTATTAAAGAAGACAATAAGAATATTATGAATATTTATTCTCGGATGTGCCTTTGTGAATGTTTTATTTTGGCATTTGAAAGTAGCGTAGCGGAAACACCTTAATTTTATTCTAAGTTAGATTAAGTACCTACCTACTGTGTCTTCTTTTTTTACTATGGATCTCTTTGTTACTTTGCGCTTCAAAAACTGCTTCTTTAGAATTAACAAATATTTATGAATAAAAAAAAATACGTGTGGCACTCAGGGACTGCCGCGGTAAAGCTATTGCATAGCATCTTTTATCAACTTAAATATGCAATAAATAAAAAAATAAAAATCTAAATATAATATTTAAAAAGTACTTCCAATGAAAAGAAGTCGCAAAAAGAAAAACAAGACCTTGGGTTTGATCCAGCGTAATGTCGATTGACTATCCGATTCTCTACTAAACACTCTATTAGAACATTAGAATCGGGATTGTAATAACTGACCGTATTGTGTAAACGACGTTAGACAAGCCACACCTCCATGCCCGTCGGAGTGGGGAGCGTCAGGTTTTTTTTCGTTACGGAATTTCTGGATTCGGTCCCCGCGCTCAAGGCCCGCGATAGAAGCTATGCAATAGCTTAAAAATATTGTGGCATCAATTCCAAAGACATTCTTAGTTAGCCAGGGCATAAGTCAGATAAAAATAAAATGTTTCTACAGTCGCATTAAAACTGAGAAGGCCTTAAAGCTAATGTTTGAGTCCATTATGTCTGCCGAATGGCCTCGTTTGACGCTCTGATCGCAGTTCGGTTAAGCGGATATTAAAATTTCCACGACTTGAATTATACTTTCCAGCGAATTGATATCTTGAGGGGAAAATTGAAATGTTTTCGCGAACGAATTGTTCAGGGATTTTGTGTGAGTAACAATTTAGATAAATGAGTTGATATTACAGATTATTGGGAACATGATTGGGTTTGGCCTATATTTGTTATAAGGTTTATTTTGTGGTACTTACGTGGTCAATGAAGCGGATTATTAAGGAAAAACTGTTTGTACTTTCTGCTAGGTAGGTTGATATTAATGTATGGTTTAATTTATTGTTTTACTAGCTGGCGCCCGCGGCTTCGCCCGCGTGATATCGAATAAAAATCCTATGTGTTATACCAAACTATAGTCTACCTCTGAGCCAAATTTCATTACGATTCTTTCAGCCGTTTTGATGTGAAAGAGTAACAAACTTCCATACATCCTCACAAACATTCGCATTTATAATATTAAAGTAGGATTGACTGCGCCCCACGGTATTTTTACCTGCGTAGACTAAGATAAAAAGGAACCTTTTTGTCAATTCAGGGTATAAGCAATCCACGTATCAAATTTTATCGAAATCGATTTAGACGTTTCAGCGTGAAGGAATAACAAACATACATGTACACAAATATAAACTTTCGCATTTATGTGTTGGATGACGTGCAATTGGATATTTTTATTCATTAGTGGAATACTATTTGATATTTTTTATTTGATTTTATTTGCTATTTATTGGCTGAAAATCACACCTCTGTTATTAATTCGGGAATTAGATGCACTACGCGCCACGAAATAAAATCATTAACAGAACGTTACTAATATTCTTAAAAGTGTTCCTGGCAAATCAGTATTTTAAATTATTTCATTCATAAAGGACATTCTTAAAAATGGCCTATGAACCAACACGCATGAAACATTTACTATAATTACTAGTTATTTTAATAATGTACCTTACATATATTTCAATAGAACGGACACTTTTTAATTTCGAAAACATTTTAAAAAGTATTTATTTCTGTCTTTAGCATCCGTCATCATCTTCGGTGTTAGTTCTATTATTTTTTCGTTCAATTTGAGATTTTTAATAGGCAAAGGTATTATAGCTCATACAGCCAAGTCTTTGTAACAGCACTCTTAATAAGAGTTTGACACAGACAAGCGTCGGTATTCTCAACACTTGATAAACAATAATGATTTTTAGTTACAACCAGTCCGCTATGATGTCGCGGAGCCTTAATACGGCTTATCAAAAAACTCGATTAAAAGCGCTGTTTGAAACGAACAGTAATATTGACACTGACAGTTGATGAATTGACAGATGACAACATTTGACATTTGGTAGTAATATCACTTGGCGTCAACATTATTGTTTTAATGTATGAAAAATCTTAATAGATGTCTATTATTTATAAAATATAGCCTAGCAAAGGTTGTTTCTTTTGTTTGCTGTACTAATGACTAATAGCCGTAAGCGCAGCTGCTTATTGTCCTTAGTTCGATCCTTGGGTCGAATAATGTTATCGAGTTTTTCGTAATCCTCAGTTACAGCCTGGAGTCTGGATGTACGTCCAGATTATGGAGAAACAAGCGAGATTTTATTATGTTTTTATTATGTTTGTATCTACATACATATGTAGGTATTTATAGTATTGTACTACTACAATACTATAAATACTTTATAATCACACGAAAATGAAATAGTAAATCCTAATAATGCATGTTCAATAATATAATGCAAGACTCCTAGAGTCGTGTGGCAATCAAACGTTACCTACAATTTATAATCCAATGCAATTACGTACTTACATTCAGTAATAAATGCTAAGTTATTGCTACATACCGAATGTTTTTATTGACGTAATTATAACCTGAAAATCCAAAAGTATTTTGTTTTTTTCAGAATTCTCAAAAGTGTCCGTTATTTTAATTTTGTTTCAAACGAATATCTAAAACCTAAAGAGTAAATACTCCTCCCTGTTGGATCTTAGGCGAGCTATGTATGGATGACGAGCCTTTGCTATAAATGATAAATGATGTTTATTTTGCAAGTAGGTTTTACACGTCTTTTTTTTTAAACTAGTTGAGGCCGGTGTTTCGTACCCGACTACTCTGAGAAGAAATAGCCGAAACAAACTCAGAGGTATCATATTATCATATCATAGTCTCTTTTAAGGTCCAGACAAAAGTCTTGGTCAACTTACGTTAGCTAAGAATACTTTAAGCAGTTGATCTCCGCTGTCATTTTTAAATCTTTGTCAGTCGTCACAGGGAGTGGGTGGCCTGTAAGTTTAATAACCGGTCTTACCAAAGAGTATCGTATAACCCGTTTATAACTGGGTTGTGGAAGTCAGTTTCTTTTTATTGTGAGGTTTAATTCCTTAAAGAGTATAACTAGTAGACTGCAGCTGAGAATCAGCGTCAGGTGGATCACCACGACCTTTATTGCCATTTGAAAATAAAAGCAATTTACTTTCTTTATTTCTAAGTTTCAACTTTGACAGATGATTATTAGGTTACACTTACAATTGCAACGTATTTGTACACACGACGGCAGGTCAACCTATTCTAAACTATTATAACCTGATCTCTCTACTACGGATCGCACACCGTAGTAGAGAGATCAGGTAAAAATGGTTTAGTGTAGGTTGATGTGCCGTCGTGTTTACGCAGGTAGGTACGTAATTTTTTTTCTTATAAAATCTTTGCCCCACTCTAGAAATTTCTCCTGTATCGTGGGTCAAACAAACAGCTAGATCCAGAACCACTATCTGTACGCCATACAAATATTTGATAATAATTATGCTTCTAGATTTATTTGTAATGTAAGGTACCAATTCGTACACGAATAAACAATTTCAATGTGAGAACACGTGTTATATACCAAAGAAAAAATTATTTTTAGTAATTGACGTCAAATTTGACATTTGTTAATAAATGTTACATATTCGTACTAACATTAACCTTTAATAATTAAAACAAAAGAAAGTTTTAGCAGACTTCATCGAGTGACGAAAATTCTTGCGACGTAAAACTAAAGTTTCTTGCTGAAACCATAGAAATAATAATAACGGACTTTGAAAAGCATGAAAAAACTTATCGCAATAAGAAACGGGTTGAATATTGTTTTTTTTTCTCAGAATACTTTAAAGGGCTTCTTCCTAGAAAAGTTGATTGGGTAACATTAATTTGCTCGCTCCAATTTCGTTTTAGATTCAAACGAAGTTCATAGGACTTCGCTTTCATAAAATGATGTTATTTCTTGGTAGGGATAGAAGTGATAGGTTTTTTTCTCGGATGGATACCCATCAATTAGCTTCCCCCGCTCTGGGTGGAGCGGGGAGTGTCAAACTTTTGTTTATTTATTTAAACTTTATGTAAAATAGTGGTACATAAGCGGACTTAATGCCATAAGGCATTCTCTACCAGCCAACCAGTCAGTTTTACCGACTGAACCCCATCCACGTTCCGTTTTTTGCATATCAATATCGCACCTGTGATCCCCGAAGAGCTAGGCAGAGGTGTCCCAAATAGTACACATATATTTCTCCAGTTATGTTTTTAGTTCCGTATAACATTACAGGGGCATAATGTCTTGATGGCCTCTGGTTGAGCGCCTCACCTCTCATGTATGAGCTTGTGGGTTAAATTGCTTAGCAGTAGGAGAGTTATAGAGTGTGAATTATTTCTATTTAGACATTAACTAGCTTTTGCTCGCGGCTTTGCTCACGTTAGGTTACACAAGGGTAACACAGTTCCCCTTTCCTGATTTGCAGGTACCTGCTACCTGTAGTTTTAGCCCTTGCGATTTATTTATTGTATTAGCAAAGCTAAGTTTAACCTTTTCTTCGAAAATTCTCCCTCAATTCTCACTTTAAAAAAATAGCCTAGTCCGTCTCCAGGGTCCCAACTATCTCTGTACCAATATTCATCAAAATCGGTTTAGCCATTTAGGCGTGAAGACGTAACCAAGAAACAAACTCACTTTCGCTTTTATAATATTAGTAAGGATTTCTCGCATCTCACCGAATAGCCGGAAAGTACTAAAAGCAAGGGGAAAGTACTAAGCCAAGTTATTATCAGTTATATTACTATGCTTACTTATAAGTCTATTGCTGTTGGAGCATCTTTATCATCAGCCTACGTCAGTCTTCTGCTGGATACGGGTCGTTTTTACCCACATGTTCAAACGCCTGACCAATATCTCATAGCTGCAAGTAGGCTAATTAGCGCAAATTGTAATTATCCCATCCAACTAATATTATAAATGCGAATGTTTGTGAGGATGAATGGATGTATGGATGTTTGTTACTCTTACACGTCAAAACGGCTGAACGGATCTTGATAAAATTTGGAACAGAAGTAGATTATACTCTGGAATAGCACGTAGCATATTTTTTTTCGATATCACATCGGCAAAGCCGCGGGCGCCAGCTAGTTTACTATAATATGTGTCTGTCTTTTTGACACTTTCACTTGCCCTTTAAAACGCACGTTGTTAACACCGAATTAAAATTATATTTGGCTGCATTGAGCATCCAGAGTTTATTCTTCCGGCATATCCCAAAAATTCCCTCACTATTGCCTTAAATCAGACACAAAACCAGACTCCGTGACCGCTACAAAAAAAATCCAGCTTGTCCATTGCCCAACCCGAGAATCGACAGGACTTCACGTACAAGTTCCACATTACTTATCAAAATAAAATAAAAACACAAATAACCAATTATGTATGATATTTAAAACTAGACCATACATTGTTGTTATTAATGGTTATATGAATAACTATTCCAAATTATTATGATATGGAGCAAATAAAACAAATACTACCAAATTATTAAAATATATGTTGTATCCTAAATTCCAACCAAACAACTAGAGCAGACTAGTCAAACACAGACAATTTAGAATGTGAGTAATTAAAATACCGTTTGCTTTCTCGCAGACCTTCATTTAATGAAAAACCTTTATCATTTTAAAGCAAAATGCCTATCATGTTTCAATACTGTCCATTGGATAGCATACCTGGCAGCTATGCGAAGGGAATTCTGACTGAATTTCATCAAGCAATTTTTGGTGCTAGCCTAATTGGATATAGGGATAAATAAATCAATTAAATTGTTCCGCTGACTGAACCCTCTAATGGCGCTGGAGGTTGGTGCGTAAAAACCAATCTAGGATGATCTACCCCACCCATTTTTCCCATATTAATTACAGGATATGAGCACCGGAAATATTTTAAGAGACAGGGGTCGAGACGTATTGGCGCTTATATTGGTAAGGATATTATTATTTCTAAAGTACGATTTTATGCACTAGGTGTTCTCAGTTATTAATTTAAAGAGTTTAAAAAAACCACTCGAAAAACTACGATAATTTCCCTTTAATTTTTAAATGTAAATGTCGTTCGTGTTTGTAGGAATCCTTATAAATATTTTGAGATACTTCAAAGACAAATAAGGTTTTTCATTCGTGTATTAGAGCTTTGATTGTTTCAAATATCATTTTCGAGTCGATCTCGTTATGCTGGAACTTAATGTCTGATATGGGTGTAAATTTTCAATAATTGGGGCAGGTATTTCATTTTTTATAAGTAATATTTAATTCTAATCTATGTATCTTGGACTTACAGCGACACAAAGAGAGTTATAGTATATGAGTCAGAACAACTGGTGGTCGTGTACGAGAGCCAAGTTCAGGTAAAGTTAATAAAAAAATAATAAATTAAATAGGTATATATTATTCGTATTTTGGTGGATTTGGTCTACAATCTCAAGTGACTTAAGACATTTGCGTAAATAGCTGTTTTTGTTATGTATTTTCTCATTTATTTATTTGTATAAACAATCATGCAATTAGTTCACACAGTAAGAAAAATAAAAAAAATAATTCTTATTTTTTTCTAGTATCTGTTTACTATGCAATCACATTCAAAAGGAATATTTTTACAATAACAAATTATAGAACAAATTAAACAAAGTACTAAATAAAAGGAATTTATAAAATAAAACATAATCTCACAGAACAAGCCTAAGAAAAAAACATCTTTTATTTATCCTCTTACAAAAACAAAACTCGACTCAAACATCCACATGCGCGTTGCTTGTGCGTGTAGACTGTGGACAAGCAATTAAGTGTGTATTATTTATTTAACTTAACTCATGTACAATAGTGGTACGTACTGAACTATTATGTACACCTCTGCCTAACCCTTTTGGCGGCTTCGGCATAATGTTATGAAGCCACTGCCACAAGATCATGGCTCATTAACGATTAATAGATTCAGTTTAACAACAATTTACACAACTTAACCTTATAAGTAAGGGTTACCCTTGACAGTATGAAGAAAAGCATAAACCCTCATCTACGCTGTATGAGGATACATGAGCTTTAATCTAATGTTAGTAGGTCCTGCCAAATTTTAGGAGATTAAGGATTAAGAAAAAGAAGATTAGCTTTCATTAGCTTAGCTTGTACAGGTTGTTACATGACAAGCTTATTAATGTTATAATCGCAATTACGATAAGGATTGAATGGGATAACTTAGATACGGTGGGCTGCATCAACTAAAATTGCTAAAATAACTTTCAAAGGTGGTAAAGACATCTTGACGCTGACTGTTCGGCACGCCACAATAGTGGCGGTAAGTCGCCTTTGAGGAGTGGCTGGAGAGGCGTCATGGCGTCCTCACCTACCGCCTGACGCAGCGGCGATCTCTCGGCCTGGTTCAGTCTATGGTCCGGAGCGAGAGGGAATGGGAAGCGGTCACCTCCTTCTGCGAAGCAGTCATGCTAGCGAAGGAGGTGGCCGGGCGTTTGAGGGAGAGAACCTCAAATCAACCCAGCCGCCGCGGGAGATGCCCCGGGCGACGGGCGCCGCGAGAAGGCTCCTGGCCACCGTAGATACGGGCCTGTGGACGGTGAGCAATGGGTAGCTTACCGTCCGTTCGTCTATTGACGACAAGGAGTGTTGACAGCGCGTTTGTGTTTCACGCGCGCCTCAAAGAGATGTCAGCAAACCAGAGGGGCTTGTTGGACTGTTCATACCCATATTATAGTGTTTATTTTAAATTTCCCTTCAAAAGTAAATTTTTAGGGTTTGTTAATTTAAAAGGGAAAACGGAATCCTTATAGGATTACTTTGTTGTCCGTCTGTCTGTCTGTCAAATCCTTTATCTCGGAAACGCGTGGAGGTATTTATCGAGTTGAATTTAAAACCATATAATGAAGTTTAAATAGTCTCTTGAAGCTGTTAAAAATCAACCCTCTAAGTCTACGCAGTAAAAAGTTAAGGTAGCTTATTTCGCAAGTTTGTACGGAATCCTCGTTTTTGGAAAATTCTATTGCAAGTATTTAAAATAATTTTACTACGCGCAATTAAATAAGTTTAATTGAGTACCAATGAGTCCTATTTAGCTGATACTTGAAAAAAGAATGGCATATCAGAGTCGTATGATGAACATGGTTGATTTTAGCCTGACCATTAATACATAAAATCATATCTACGTCAAAGACAGCCATTGCTTGGTTTATCAATAATCATAACTCACCCGAACTCGCCTCGCAGCTTAATCCTAACCCAATAATGATAATAAGCGGTATTGTTTGGCGCGAGGCTTAAAACCCTGAACATGTCATGGAGTAGAACTGGCTGGAGAGTCGTTTATCAGAGACCGGTCGAGTAGCGGAGCGTAATTAAACCTTACATACTGGTGATAAGGATGTCAATCTTTGCGGTTTTCAGGACACCTAAGTGCGATTGCTTTTCAGTCATAATCACACTGTTCCTTATGCTCATAACAATAAGGTTGTTGTTAGGTTGCTATTTGCTGACAAATCTATTAAAATTTTTGTAATCTTTATCTTTATACGTCTGCGGCTGGACTGCAGCTGTCATAGGGAAAATAACTGTGAAACGACTGGTTTTCGATGACAGTGTGATCAGTCTATAAAAAATATTACCCGCTAAATCTTCTTTAAAGTAATGTAACATTTTTGGTGATTTTGGTCACTTATTATGGATTCAGAAATCTAAAAAAGGAAATTGAAAGAAAATGGGTCGGCAAAAGCACCCGTTTTCCTGTAATTCTGTGTTTTATGTAATAGCCGTTAAGGTAAGGCCATTGAGGTAGCTGCGTAAATACTTATTCAACTTACATGTTTTTTTTTTGCAATTTAAATGTGAATTATATTAAATAATTCTGTAAGTAAACGAGTACACCCACGTGATACTATTGTCCTCCATAATTTACTTCTCATGATCTGTCTACATCTTTTGTTGGAGATCCTGAAGATCAGAAAGAGAGATTTTTCTGTTTCTCACCGATGGGAAAAAGTCGTGCAAGTCTTTTTGCAAGACACAACTAATATTTTTCTTGGTTTTTCATGTTATTTAAAAGCACATAGCACATTCATTTAAAAAGCTCACCAAACTCCGAACCCGTATATCTCACCATTCACAACCAACAAACAAACAGGCGTCCCAGACAAGTGAAATGAAATGGATAGGAACGAAGTCGCGTGAGATGTCGCTTCGAGTGCGCCCGTCGCGTCGGCCCGCGATTACTCTCCATACTACGGCGCGGCTGCCACCAAAGCGGAGATGAGCGGAGCGGAGATATATGCGATATTCGACCAATCAAATCCAGCATCAGCTGTAATCCCCGAAAGGAAAGAAAGATGTGTGCTTAAAAGTATGCCCACTTTTATAACAATGTTGTAATAGGTCACTGTGCCATCAACGAGCAAAAATCCAGACTCCATGGCGAATACTGAAGCAGAGGGACTTGCCAGGGTCACTCAAAAGAGATACCGCAGTCCCGGAACATAAGGGGCAAAAGAAGGATCAGGGGTGGGTTTTAGTCAGTAAAAGTCTGATACTGGGAAGTTATTTAATGATTTCCCATCCGTAAAAAAATGACGAATGCTGAGAAATCCTTGTTGAAAATCCCACACCTGTCTTGACCTGGAAATCGAACCTAGACCTTATGCTTAGCGGTTGTGCAGTAATCGACCAATAATATTGGTTGATATCTACATGTATAATACTCTCGTGTCTTCCATGAGTTATCGTATAACATCTCATCTCTCGACACCAGCCTGTTATACAATACAACATCTCATTGACGGGTCTGTTGGTCTAGTGGTTAGTGGCCCTGACTGCTGAGCCGGAGGTCGTGGGTTCGATTCCCACCCAGGACAAACTTTGTGTGATGAGCATGATTGTTTGTTCTGTGTCTGGGTGTGATTTATCTACAATATGTATGTATTTATAAATTATATAAGTATGTATATCAGTTGTCTGGTTACCATCACAAGCTCTGCTTAGCTTGGGATCAGATAGCCGTGTGTGAGTTGTCCCAAGATATTTATTTATTATCTCATCTCCGCTCCGCTCAACTCCGCTTTAATGAAAATAAGGCTTACTCGTCCGTGTGTCACGTCTACGAGTTCATAGCGAGTGATTAGGTATCGAGTTGATGTTGATTCTTCAATTTGTTGATTGGATTCTCGTTAGTTGTAGATAATAAATTGTGGCTTTATGACTGACCTTTGAACTTTTGTCCTTTGAGTTAAGTGATATTGTAAAACATACTTCGTCTGTTCGTTTTATCGGTAAACTAGCGACCCGCCCAGCGGTTTCACCCGCTGCTCACCTCCTAAGAGTCATAGCGTGAAGTATTATACATATAAACCTTCCTCTTGAATTACTCTACCTATTAAAAATCATCAACATCTGTTGCGTAGTTTTAAAGATTTAAGCATACATACAACATAGCAACGGACAGACAGCGACAGCGACTTTGTTTTATACTATGTAGTGCTAGTTAAAACTATAACATATCACGTTCGTTTTCTTCTTCCGTAATTTGCTATCAGACGTCACTCTACCATTTGTTTCTTTCTCTTTTAGAATATTACGAACACAATCTATCCACCTCTTCTTTGTCCTTCCTCTAACTGAAACGATCATAGAATAACTATTATTATCATAGATCAGTTATGTAACTATCTAAGTTCTAAACTGCCAGTACTGAATCCTAATATTGCCATCACTAAAATATTCAACAATTACGATGGAAACTTTATTTTCACTTTCCTAAAACGATTAAGTTTAATTACACATTTCCAATAACAGGATTATTATAATTATCAAATGTTTTGATTAACCAAACTCCCGTCGACAAAGTTTATAATTTAATAAGCTCTATGAACAACAAAATTTTCCTACATAAACTATGTTATATTGGGAAAGGATGCTTTATTAATTTTTGATATACTTGATTTGTGTCTACGTATCAAAGGTTCCAGTAGACCTTCAGGAGAGTTTTATTTGGATTTTCAGTTTATTAATATTTTAGTTTAAAAAACTTGAAAACAGGGACTCTTGTATTCTTAGCAGACCCTTTTATTTGATTCACATAAAATATGCAATATTTGAGAGTCCGCCATCTTTCAGAGTCCGCCATATTTGATTTAGAATGACGTCACTTAGCCATGCATTGTAATTTGATATCAAATCTAAACAAGAAAAAAATCAGCTCAAACGAAAATCGGCAAGTCGGTCAAAGGACCATGGGAAGAAACGTCCCCACCCACCAACAGATTAGAAACACGTGTCATTTGAAAGATCTACCAGAATAGAGAACTTTTTACTATGGCGACATATGTCAAATACGTGGGGTTTAGGTTTTATGATATATTGTTTTTTATATATTTTTTCTATTTGACTAACACATTTCCTTAGTGTGCGATAAATAGGGTTAAAATATGGCTATCATAATAATGTTTTCAATTATTTTAAAGAAAACGTACGATGGTAGCGTTCATCGCAGGAAGATTATGTGCGGAGTTCCGCAGGGATCTGTTTTAGGACCTCTCTTACGATGTGGTTCCGTGTACTGATCTCCCCGTTGGCGTTAATATCGTTTGCTACGCAGATGACACCCTGGTGGGACACTGCTGAAGAGACTATTCAGCTTGCATAGCTGGGACTAGAAAAGGTCGTGGCGTCGATCCGTGAAGTGGGTCTAGAGATAGCGCTACATAAAACTGAGGCGCTTTGGTTCCATAAGCTGCCAAGGACCAGAGAGCCACCCAGCTTGTCAGTCAGAGTTGCAGATGCGCAAGTTCAAGTGGGACGATACATTAAGTATCTTGGCCTGACTTTGGACGGTCGGTGGGGATTCGAAGAGCACTTCCAATGCCCCGAGTTGGAAAGATATTATGCGCTTTGCACAGACTGTTGCCCGATCTTGGGCCACGCGAAGAAGTTCGACGCCTATACGCGAGGGTTGTGCAGTCGATGTTTCTTTATGGGGCGCCTGTTTGGTCAAATAGGCTGTCAGGCGTCCGTCCGAGATTTACAGCCGAATGTGCGCCATCCGCCATAGTAGTGATAATCTGCCAGGAATCACTGTGGCAAGGCTGAGGCGGCAGGAACGGCGACGCGCGCTAGAGCAGTGGCGTGAGTGGCTGCAACAGCCGCAATATTCACAGAAGCGTGTTGTCGAAGCGTGTTGCCGTCCTGCCACACTTCGAAGCATGGCAGAAAAAGGGGAGCGCATGTCCTTTAGACTAACTCAGGTGCTTACCGGGCACGGTTGCTTCGGTGAGTACCTGAATAGGATTGGAAGAGAGGCCACGGCAAGCTGTCATCATTGTGGAGGCGGTTTGGACTCTGCACAGCATACGTTTGAGGCACTCCTCGAACTCCTCGTAACAGTCCCATACTGTCCGGTCTTGTCCCCAAAGACCGGTCGCCTTTTGAAGAATTTCCCCCGACAGCAAAAAAAAAGGAACTTTCATATTAAGCTTACGATTGCCTACGATCAGTGCGATTGCCTGTACAACCGCACTATGAGAAGTTGTAGGCACATTATATCCATTGTATGGTGCATGGGGTAAGGGCGACATAATGACGGCACGGTTGGCGCAGTGGCTGAGCGATCGACTGCTGCGCTGCGTGTCGCGGGTTCGATTTCCGCACGGAATTTTTTATTTAATTTAATTTGTATGACCTGCAGATAGTTGTTTCGGGTCTGGGTGTTTGTGTATGTGAGTTTAAATGTTTGTAAACGCACCCACGATACAGGAGAATTCCTAGTGTAGGGCAATGTTTTATTTAAAAAAAAATGACTATCGCACCAGCACAAATGCATAATAGTATTTTAATAGATGAACTCGCAATATAAAAATCAGAGCTTAACTTAAGCTAGTAGTGTATCCCTAGCAGCGTCACAACACGCTTGTCCTGGTACAGGGGGCAGGTCGCACCGGGCGGCAGCCGAAGTAATGACCCGCAGGGTTGCGATGGTCGCGGAGAGGATCCAGCAACTGGGTCTCGAGGTGGCATTGCACAAATCCGAAGCCATTGTTTTTCATGGCTGCGGGAATGCGCCACCGTCGGGATCCTAGCTGACGGCAGGAGGGGTTCGCATCGGCGTCGGGTCGACGTTTGAGGGGGAGAACCTCAAACCAACCCAGCCGCCGCGGGAGACTCCCCGGACGTCGGGCGCCGCGAGACGACTCCCGGCCACAGTAGATGCGGGCCTGTGGACGGTGAGCAATGGGTAGTTCACCGTCCGTCCGTCTATTGACGACAAACCGTGTCGACGGCGCGTTAGTGTTTCACGCGCGCCTCAAAGAAATGTCAGCAAAACAAAGGGGCCTGCCAGAGTCACCGCCTGCCGGGGTTGCGGGTTTTTCGAAAGAGATACCGAGGCAATAGAAGGAACATGGGTGGGTTTTAATCAGTACAAGTCTGACACTCCCCCCCCGCTCCGGCCCGAGCGGGGTAAGTTATTTGATGATTTTCCATCCGCAAAAAAAAAGTTAGTAGTTTATCGTTTGACATGCATTTTGATGTACTTACTAATAAGTTAAAATGTATATTAATTAACTGAATACTGTTATTATTATTCAAAGACTTTTCGTTTGAGAACCAAGTATTTTTTTTTGTATAGAATCGTCATTTGTTTACGTGAAAATATGCTTTTTGTTTGTAGTTTTTTTTTTTTTTTTTTTACATAAACCCAATTGATTTTGAAACTAACACTGGTACTTTAGACTTTTCTGGGTACCAGTGAACAAATCGAGACGCATTCCAAGACTGTTGAAGGGTGGGGACGGGGTCCATACAAAATCCCCCATGGTCCTTTAGTTTTAAGGTTTTTTTACATACAAAGTAGCATAAAAAAAATTAAGCATATTAAAAAAAACACTAAATTTACCTATACGACTATATATTACACACTATATTATTGTGTCAAATTAGGACCAATTTTATTATATTAACTGAAAGATGTAAAATCTTTTATATTGTACAAGTATTTTCCCGCATCTTCGCTTGCGTTATAGTTGAAAATTAACACTTGGGCAAGTTATAAATATAACCTATGACATTCGGGAATAATGTACACTCCCATTAGTGAATTTTTCATGAAGTGGTCGAGGGTCTCGAACTTGAAGAAGGATGGTAAATCAAACACTGGACTTGAATACTAAGCGCGTATAATATTTAGACACAGTGACTCGACTTGCTGCTCTCAAAAACAAAAAATAATAATTTTGGTCTTATGCTTTCTGATGTAACGAAACCATAGCGCGATCTAACTCGACGTCAACGCCATCTATCGAGCGATGCGGTACTAAAAATATTAAATTGTCGTTATTGATCGCGCTATGATTTCGTTTCGCCTTATATTTACGTGAACATGCCGCCCACCAAGGACATTATGGCAAATGTCCTTTAAAAACAGACCTTGCTTACAGTTAAACTATGCTAAGTACAATCATAATAGAAGTATAATAAATTCACTGGACCACGGCTAACAATTACGTTTTTAACTAGCCAATTCTTAATATAATACAAGTAAGTAATAACAATATGAATTCCTATGACAAGTATGCTTAATTAACAAATGTTTATGTACTTAACTAAATACTACATCAACCAGTCACAGGTAATACACATAGTTTGGATGTAGGTCTTTTTATCATAGATTGTTGTGTTCTTAAAGTCACTACACGTGTAAGACCATCAGAACCCGGATGTTTCGCTTCAACTCTACCTAACAACCACCTGCCAGGGGGCATATTGTCCTCCTTTACTAAGACTACATCACCTATAGACGGCTCTGGGATTTTGTGTTGCCACTTATGGCGTTGTAGAAATTGGTGAAGGTAGTCGTGCGACCACCGTCGCCAAAAATCTTGCATCATTCGTTGTTGCAATTGCCATCGTTTTAAACTACTAATATTGTGGTTCTCATAATTTGTATCTGGCGGTACAATCAGTGGCTCTCCTACTAAAAAATGGCCTGGTGTCAAAATTACTAATTTATCTTGATCTTCGATGTATGATAGAGGTCTGGAGTTCAGGCATGCCTCTATTTGAGCTAATACGGTGATCATTTCCTCAAAGGTAAGAGTCGAATTTCCAATTACTCTTTTCAGGTGATATTTTGTGGACTTCACTGCGGCTTCCCAAAGACCTCCAAAATTAGGGGACTGAGGGGGAATAAAATGCCATGCCGTTCCATTGTTTCCTAATTCATCTGCTAACTCGGGATTACAGGCTGATTTTTCTTCATTAAACAAATGAAGCAACTCGCGCGCAGCGCCTACAAAATTGGTCCCGTTGTCGCTATATAATTCCGCACATCGACCACGCCTAGCCACAAACCGTTTGAAAGCCGCCAAAAAACCCTTTGTGCTTAACTCACTTACGGCTTCCAGATGTAACGCTCGGGTGGCCATACATACAAACACGGCTATATAGCCTTTATATGATTTATTTCCGCGACCTTTTGACACCCTAATATTTATCGGACCTGCATAGTCTACTCCGCTACGTAGGAAAGGTTTGCCCGGTGTTAAACGAGAGGCAGGTAACTGTCCCATCAGTTGAGTCCTGACCTTAGCGTTGTACCGAATGCATTTGACACAGTTTCTAGCAAACTTCTTTGTCAACGTTTTAGCTCCCACAATCCAGTACTTTGACCGCAGGTATGTGATCATTAATTGCGGACCCCCGTGTATCGTTTTTTCATGAGCGTCAGAAATCAAAAGATTAGTAAGAAAACCTTCCTTTGGTAACAGGATAGGATGCACTCTTTCATAACCTAACTCAGACATCTCGAGTCTACCTCCTACTCTAATTATTCCTTTAGCATCTACAAATATGTTTAATGAATTAAATTTTGAGTTTTTCTGTGCTGATTTATTGTGTTTTAATTCCTTCAATTCATTTTCAAAATTATCTTCTTGGTACCTCTTAATGCTTATTTCTAGTGCTTCTTTTAATTCTTGCGGAGTTAGCTGTTGGGATCGTTTACTAGCGTTCATAGATATCTTTTTTCTTAAATTCAAAAATCTGCGACAGTAAGCTATTACTCTAATCAATTTTGATAATGAAGAAAATCGGTTCCAAAATGTATCAACTAACGTAGTTGTGTGTACCTTGATCTCTTCTAGATGTGTGGCAATGTGTTTAGGTCTTTTAAATTCAATTACAGTTTCCTTTAAGAAACTTGGACCTTCCCACCAGAGAGATACTCCGGCAAGCTCTGCAGGTGATACACCGCGTGATGCACAATCTGCAGGATTTTGTTTTGAAGCTACATGGGCCCAATGATGTGTATCCAAATTGCTCAAAATATCGGAAACTCTATTCGCTACAAAAGTCTTCCAACGGTTCGGATGACTATTTAGCCAGGCTAATACCACTTCACTATCTGTGAATGCATACAAATTTTCCCTTGGTATTACCATAGCTTGGGCCACTTCCAAAATAAGTTTGGTTAAAAGAACTGCACCGCAAAGTTCGAGCCTAGGAATTGAAACTTGCCTTATAGGGGCGACTTTTGTTTTGGAAGACACTATAGAAACATGAATATATCCCATCTCGTCAATTACTCTAAGGTATACAACTGCCGCATATGCTACCTTAGATGCGTCCGCAAACCCGTATAACTCGCGTTTTATTTTATTACCCGTGTGCAGCCAGCGAGGTATTTTAATGTCAACTAATGCAACTAAAGATTGACGGTAAGTAAGCCATTCCCTTACTAAGTTGGATGGAACTTCTTGATCCCATTGTAATCCTGCTAACCACAGCTTTTGAATCAGGATTTTGGCTATGATTATGCTTGGTGCTAGCCAACCCAAGGGATCAAATAATCTGGCTATATCCGAAATAATTTTTCTTTTTGTTACAGGTTCATCTATAGACTTCAGTTCCAGAGAATATTTAAAGCAATCGTCGCGGGAGTTCCAGGTAAGTCCTAAAATTTTTGTTATTTCATCTATTTTTATGTGTAACGATTCATCATTTTTACCTCTAATTCTATCTAATAACCCTTGACTATTGCTTTTCCATTTTTGTAACTGGAATCCGCCCTTGGATAGGACATAGGTTAATTCCGTATAAATTTGGAACGCTTCTTCTTCCGTTGCAGCTCCGGACATCAAATCATCCATATAAAAATCGTTTAGAATTACTTGAGCTGTGTCCGGACTGTTTTTACACTCATCAAATGCTAGCTGTTGCAGCGTCCGGACAGCTAAGTATGGTGCCGAGGCTGTGCCGAAGGTAACGGTTAGCAATTCAAACTCTCTGATTTCCTTTTCAGGACTATCCCGCCATAATATACGTTGCAATGGAGTATCTTCCCTACTCACAAGAACTTGCCGATACATTTTTATAATATCCCCAACTATACAAATCTTGTGTGCCCTCCAACGCATAATAATGTGACGAAGCTCATCTTGCAGGGACGGACCAACCATTAGATCGTCGTTAAGTGACCTCCCGTTACTTCTCTTACATGAAGCATCAAACACAACACGTACTTTCGTTGTGTCCTTATCTTCACGGATGACCGCGTGATGAGGTAAGTAAACACCCTTTTTATTATTCTTTTCTTGCTCTGTTACTTCTGTCATGTGATTAAGCTTTAAATATTCTTGTAAGACCTTTGTGTATTCTTCTTTCAATTTATAATTTTTTGCTAATCTTGTTTCTAACCCTTTAAGCCTTTTTTCAGCTATTCCTTTGGATTCACCAACCATGCTGACCGGGTCTACATCACGTAATGGTAGTCTCACTATATAACGACCACTCTCATCACGTTCAGTAGTAGCTGTGTATAAAGCTTCGCATTTCTTTTCATCCTCCGTTAACATTTTTTCCCTAGCCGGTTCTGCTTCTAGTTCCCAGAATCTTGTAAGCAGATTATCTGTCTCTAGGCTTAAATGCATTACGGTTATGGGTGACGGATTACTAGTTTGATCCACTTCAAAGGTTCCTGACAGTATCCAACCTAACGTGGTATCTTGCGCTAAAAGAGTACCACCAATATTCCTTTTAATGCCCTCCTGAATAACTTGACTATATACTTCAGCACCTAATAAAACATCTATTTTATTAGGCCTGTCGTATTCAGGATCAGCCAAATCTTCGTCGCCTAAATCTACCCATTCTACCCGAGTTACGTTCGTAGCTGGGAGAAGCGCTGTGACTGATTTTAGGACGAACGCATTCACATTTATTTGGACCGTCGGATCTATTCTTGACCTCAATTGCAGTACAACAGTTGACTTAGCTGTCGCACTTTTCTCGCCACCTACGCCTATCACAATTTGCCTGGATGGCGTTTTGTGTAATCCCAAAAATTGGACCGTAGATTCAGTAACAAACGAACCTTGCGACCCTTGATCAAGTAAAGCCCTTACTACTCGATAGCCCCCATCTCTCGACTTCGCCTTTACTAACGCGGTAGTTAATAAAACAGTTTTGCGACTAGTTCCCGACGAGAAACATGCGACTAATGGTTTACTTGACCCCTCCGCTTGCGCGGCTTTTTCCCCACTATTAATTTTAATATTTTCATTCACCACCGTTGCAACGGCTGATGAGATTTCCCCGTGAGCAGCCCTACTACCCTCACCAATTTCCGACCCAGAAACACCTGTTGGGTGTAATAATGAATGGTGGCGACGTTTGCACACCTGGCACTTGAGAGTGTTCTTACAATACCTTACAGTGTGGTTGTTAAGCAAGCAATTAAAACATAAGTTTTTCTCTTGGACAAATTTTCGTCGATTTTCTATACTTTCTTTAATAAATTTTGGACATGAACTCATCTTGTGCTCACCAGTACAAAATGCACAAGATATCGTTTTTATCGCATTTTTATTATTAATTACGTGTAATACCTGTGTAGTCCTGGGAGCCCTATCTACCTTAGATTCTATATTTTCTAAGCCCCGATATCTATTAACTAGAAAATCCTTAAGTTGATCAAAAGTAGGAAGGTCATCCTTTGGATCTGATGCTACCTTTAACTCCCAGGCTCTTTTCGTAGCCTTATCTAATTTTTCGGTTACTATGTGTATCGTTAAAAATGATGCAAGATCTATCTTTAGGTTTTTTATTTCCTCTAAACAATCTGTAGTTGTATTGACGAGTTTTTTAATTTCTACTGCGGACTCTGCTGTTAAAGATTTTTGATTTACTAAACGTTTAATAATTCCGGTGGCCAAAAACTTTTTATTATTATAAATGGTTTCTAATTTTTCCCAACTTGTACTATAATTGTCTGATGTTACATTTACATTTCTTAATAACAGTTCCGCTTCCCCAGTTAAATATCCTTTTAAATAATATAACTTCTGTGCATCATCTAACCTACTATTTTTGTGGATCAAACCTACGAACAAGTCTCGGAAGGTTGACCACTCATTATATTTACCAGAAAACATTGGTATTTTTACTTCAGGTAACCGAAAATTACTAGTTTCTTGAAAGCTAGGTCCCGGGCTAGGATTAATCGCGTTACTTTTTCTAATAAGTTCTTTTAGAGTGCTTTTAAACTGAATGTATAGTTCTTCTACCACCTCATACTCTCCATCTTTATAATACTTCGAACTATACAACTCTGGTTTTTTAATTTCGCTAATAATTTTAACGTGTGTGTTTTTGAAAAGTTGCCATGACTGCTCTAAACTTTCTAGACGTGTTTCAAGATACGATACTGTAAGACGATCTTTAGGGGATTTTTTAAAGTTAGCCCACGACTTCTCAATTTTAGTTTTGACGTCTTCTTGAATGTTTATAAAACAATCCATTTTGAACACAGAGTAAATGGCACACAATCACATAAAAAAATAGGAAAACAAAATAGTAAATTTCTAACTACAGCACAATAAAATGTAAACAATTCAAATACTACAGAATGGAAGAATATAATTAATTACGCTAAACTTAATGTCCACTAATTGCACTTGTTCTGAACACCAAAGATTATTTAATAAAGTTTCTTGAAATTAGAGCAAATATTAATAGCTCACCACTTTTTCACTTAAAACCCACTTTTTTTTAACACAACTATTAACATTAGATTCTTCCTGTTTTAATAATGTTTGAAAGTACTCACGATTTATCCAACTATTGCACTCACTGACTCTGATGACGTCACGTTGTTGTTTTGCACCACACTAGTGGCGCCCTCTGCTTGCTTGTCCACGAACTACTGCCATTCCTCCGGATGTCACCGCCCACCAGTGACGTTGCGCCGCCTGCACTGCCTTGCACCACCAGCAGCTGCTCCCGGCTCCTTCCGGTTCCACCTTCAGGTACCTCTCACCTGGTACCCCAATGAAGGGGATGCTCTGGACAGCGATCCACTGCCCAGTAATGACGCGAAGGGTGATATCTATATCACCACTGGAGACTACCACCAACACTCCCGGCCAATCCGACTTCGAAGGACCATGAACGAGGGTCTCGAACTTGAAGAAGGATGGTAAATCAAACACTGGACTTGAATACTAAGCGCGTATAATATTTAGACACACTCAGACACAGTGACTTGACTTGCTGCTCTCAAAAAAAATGGTTGCCTGTAAAGTCGGTTTTACGGGCGAAGATTTTACGTGACAACGTCTTTTTCTCGGTAGAATATTTATTGATATGAATATAATTAAATTGCACAATAGGAACAAGGAATTGAATGAAAATAAGAATTGCACAAATTTTAACTATAGAAATATATTTT
Source organism: Ochropleura plecta (assembly GCA_905475445.1). Taxonomy (NCBI): domain Eukaryota; kingdom Metazoa; phylum Arthropoda; class Insecta; order Lepidoptera; family Noctuidae; genus Ochropleura; species Ochropleura plecta. The sequence continues at coordinate 13,282,250 of FR997735.1, read as the reverse complement.
GTTTACTAAAAACCACACGTGTGAACTTGTATTATGACGCTTTCTTGTTTTTCCAACGCCAAGAACGTTCGAGAAAGACAAAGACAGAGACACAAGCATGCGCCGATTCAATGCGCCTAATTCTCTAGTGCTGCGCGCGCGGCAGACCGATCATAGTTGAGTGGGAGAGAGACGCAAGGCATTCGGCGGGCCTCTCTCTCGTTCGGTGACTCATCGTAACGTTACCGAGCGTTACACTTTTTCATAAGTGACTCCCAGCCGCAACCTAATTTAAGACGTTGTCACGTCAACAAAAAATAATAATTTTGGTCTTATGCTTTCTGATGTAACGAAACCATAGCGCGATCTAACTCGACGTCAACGCCATCTATCGAGCGATGCGGTACTAAAAATATTAAATTGTCGTTATTGATCGCGCTATGATTTCGTTTCGCCTTATATTTACGTGAACATGAAGTGATAAGATAATAGTTCCGAAGATTAGCCCAGCTGTCACAGGTCTCCAGTATTGAGAACTACGGTCAAGACTAATTAATTAAAAGAAACACTATCTTATGAAATCAGTTCATTTCGTTTTCTTTAGAAACAATGACCGAAACACGCGTATTGTATGTGTATCCCTGCCATAGCGTAATATAATGACATTGTGACGTTAAATTAACGTTTCAATTAATTATTCTTTTAGAAAAGTCCACATTTACGCACCGTCATTGTTACTAATTCGTCCATTGTGTTCCTTCTTTTCAAGTCGCCCATCTTTGTTTCCAATGATTCCTCTTTTTATCAATTCACTGCAGGATTCTGTCTCTTTCGTTTTATTTCTGACTACCTTTTAATTTAATTAATTTGTGACTAATTTTAACGTGAATTTAATACGCTTTTATAATAATTCCCATGTATGCTTGAAATTCAGCATACATGTTAAGTTAACATGACATTGCATGTTATTACTCTGACGTATTGTTCTTAATTCAATTATTACCGAATTCATGAGGTCATGTACAAATATATTGTAGACTTAGTAATTGCAATGTCTTTTCAAACTGCATATATGTTTGAAGAAAAAAAAACTTCTTAGCGTTTACTCAAATCATTAGATTGTAATCGCAAATCAACTTGACAAGCATGAGAATTTATTAGAGCAACTAGCTGCGCCCCGCGGCTTGGCCGGCGTGATGATAAAAAAAGTATTCTATGTGTTATTCCAGACCCGTTCAAATTATCAAGATCCGTTCAGTACTTGATTCGTGAAAGATGATCAAACATACATCCATTCTCACAAACTTTCGCATTTATAATATTAGTAGGTTATTCACTTCAGCTGTCTAGTTGCCTGTGCAGTGGAGCAAAAGGCTTTTGCGATAACATCAAAAAGTAGTTTTCGTTAAATCTAAACTTCTTGTTGCCTACTTGAAAATAAGCTTTTCGTGATGATATGAGTGAAACAATCACGGTGTACTGAAGACTATAATTATAATCTGTATAGGTAGTTTTTTTTGAGGGTTCAAAATCTTAAAATAACTTCTCCCGCTCAGTGCGGAACGGGGAGTCTTCGTGTTGTAAAAAAATCAACCTTCTAAGTCAACATAGTCAAAAGACGTAGCAGTTTATGTCGCAAGTTTTTACGGAACCCTCGGTGTCATTCCAGTCCGACTTGCACTGGGCCGGTTTTTTTAGTATCCGGTTAAAAACAAAATAAACATTTTTTTAGACTGTTCTGAACTGACTAAACATAACCTAGTCAACAGCAGGGCCCAAAAAAACCCTTCCGTCCATTCCCCTCTTAACCTAACCACCTAGTAGTATATTATCTAAAGGAGAATACCCAGAAAATATCCGCTAATTTCGCCCAGTGGTTCCGCGGCGCACTGCAGTGTTTAGATAAGGATGTGATGCATTAGAGGCACGGTGTGGCAGAAAGTAAACAGTTGCCTGTTATCACTGCTCCGCCCACCACTGCCAGACTGCAGGCGAGGTGATTATGGGGAGTTACGATGACGAAGTTTCAGAAAAAGAGACGTATCTTTGGAGTATAGAGAAGGGGTTCCAAATAAAATGGTCGGTCCAATACGAATTTCAAATGTAATGAAACGAAGTTTTTATTACAGAATCAAAACCCGGCCAAGAGCGAGTCAGACTCGCGCACCGAGGGTTCCGTACCAACTTACCACATAAAAAGCCATATATTTTCACTACGTATATTTGGAGGGTTGTTTTTTGCACAAAGAGACTAGAGAGTTGAGTATATGGTTTTATTTCAACTCGATACCTTCACGCGTTCACAAGATAAAAGGTCTTGACAGACAGACAGACAGACAGACAGACGGAAAACAAAGTGATGCAATAAGGGTTCCGTTTTTCCTTTTGAGCTACGCAACTCTAAAAAATATGCAGAATATGGAAAAGTAAACAAATATGATATACAGCTTCTAGGAATTTTATGATTAAATTTCTGTTGCCACTTTGTTAGAAATATTTCCAGAAGTATTTTATGTATCGACTTTATTTTATTCAGTTTAGACTAAATTAGAATATGTAAGTATAATATTTTTCACCAACAAGTCATATCCGTAAAAAGCTTAACAAAATACAGGAACAGACACAACAAAAGAAATATAACATTAAAGTACCGTTTAATTCTCGCGCCTCAGAATAAAGCGTCCATATTTTGTCTACAATCCGTCTAGACTACGTTCCATTTTGCCAATGATCGCGGCGGAATGCGAGCTTTGTTTGAACATTGATTCATTCCGTTTTACGGTACGTTCTTTGAGCATGTTTCACTGTTTAATAAGTGGTTTATTTTGTTTTTGTTTGTATTTCAATGAGGGTTTGCAAATTTTAGGTGAGAGGTTCGTGAAAACGATTTGTTTTGTTTACTGTTTGTGTTATGAAATATTTTTTTGTTTGTACCTAAACGTTGTAATACGAAATGAAGAGAGCTGATTTTTAATGAAAAAATACTATTTTCGTTTAATTATCAAATGAGTTCAATCTATTGAGATACAAAATTCCTTTTGATATTATTAACTATTACCTACCTATGTCACCGATGCTCCTGAAACGAGCATTTAATAAAAAAAAACAAACAAAAATCAGTTATTTTTTCCATCCAGCCAGTTCTCGAAATAGGAAGAAATAAAAACATTTTTAAACTTTTTCTTTTTTTTTCTAACCTCTCATAAAAACCTAACAACACATTTCCACACCACTTAACCCTGCTTGCGTGTTCCTATGTTCGTGTAATACGACACTTTAGCCCCAGGCTAACTAGTTTAAGTGAAAGAAGGACTTGCACACCAGTACAAAGTAATCTTTGGCATCGATCATTCACAAAGCGAACGGTGCCGTGTGACAGTTTGAAGCTGCGAAGCTGCTCTATATGTCACTTTAGTGTAACATTCCCTGTTGATCTTAAAGGATCAAGGAAGTGGTGTGATGACATTTTAGTTGCAAAGAGGAACTTTAAATATTTTTTTACATTATTTTTTTTTAAATATTATTTCATACTTCATAATTATTACATAAGAACGAAAGCGTTAATAATCATTGTAATAATGCACATTACAGTTTTGCCTAGGGCACACAGAAATTTTGGAGAATAATAAATTACTTACGAATACTAATTTATAAAATGGGTAATATCGTAGTTAATAGTTGCAAAGCTGCTCAGTTTTTAAAGGACCATGGCTGACAGTCACCTATTAGTTTTGTTGTTTTTTTTTTGAAATTTTATGTTTGTGTTTGTATTCATGACACATTTATACGTATAAGGTAATCTTGACATACCTCTGGGGACGGAACCTATACAAAAGTGCCCATTGTTTTTATACCAATCTTCGTAATTTATACCATGCCATACGTTGTATTACAACTAACTAGCTGGCGCCCGCAGCTTCGCCCGCGTGATATCGAAAAAAAGTATCCTTTGTGTTTTGAATTGCATCAAGATCCGTTCAGCCGTTTTGACGTGAAAGAGTAACTAACATCCATACATACTTCCTCACAAACATTCACATTTATAATATTAGTAGGGTACTGAATATAAGCTTACTTGCACTAATTGAATTTTACCTTTTTATTTCAGTTAAATTTTTCGTAATTGCAATAAAAATAATCTTTGGCATCGATCATTTACAAAGCAAACTGTGCCGTGTGACAGTTTGTAGTTGCAAAACTGTTTTTTATGTCACTTCGCTGTTGATGGTATAGGACCGTGGAATTCTGTATTATCCGACTACCGTGACGGTACGTTATTGTGGTTACAATACAATACATTGTCAAAACACAGAGAATGGTTAAATGGCAAAAGTTTTTCATTAAAAATGTTAAATTAAATAGAGAAAGATTGAATGTAATAAAACAATTAGAAATGTACTCATTTAATTTGGAACAAAGCACTAGGAAGTACAAAATTGACACTGAACACTTGCAATCCAAACTTGACCACCTACAAGAGAAGTTAAGTTCAATGACTACCAAATATAATACCTCTGAACATCTAATGAGGGAATATGTGTTGGCGATGAATGATCTGGTGAACTCACAAACCAATAGCTGTGAGCACTGTCAACCAACTTCACATGTACTTACGCCAGACCATTCAATGACAACATGTAATGCCACCTTACCGCAGCCATGTGTTAACTTGCATAGTCCTAGAAATAGTTCTAAAAATCATTGTAAACAAGGTGTAAATAATGACATAATAATGTTTTGTGATGAGATTGGAAAAGACCTAGGTAGTTTGTTAAAAGATGAATATCCAGGGCACTCGGTTATAAACAACTGTATGCCAGGATGTTCATTATATCATATAATGAAGGAAATAATTAAATGTGAATTTGATAAGGACGCCATACTAGTAATTTTGATTGGTAATAGAGGAAATGTGAACAAAGGAGAATTGCTCCAATATCATAGAACCTTATCTAGCTTGAATTTAAGACAAATTGTATTGTTTACATTTCCATATAGTACAAGTTTGCCACAGGAAGAAAATTACATACGATACAATATGAATAAGACATTACATAATTTGACATTTGATAGTAATGTATTCCATTTGATTGACACCAATAACTATGTTGGTAACTATTTTTATTTGACAAAAGATAGATTTTTTGTGGATCGGTACTATCTTTCAAACTATTGTAGAAGACAAGTAGCTGTGTCGCTATCATATTTTTTTACTATAACAGCCAAGAATTTGGCTAAGCGAGTTGCCTCTATTGAACATTGCAATACTCAGTCAAGTTACTCAGCCAATAGTTTGATCACAATTAATGAATCAGTTCATCATTTAAATTAGAGATTGAGACAATAGAGGCAGCCTCTTGCAATAACGTAAGGAAGCCAGATAGTAAATCAGTTGAAATAATTGGGAATTTTGATTGTATCAACCTGGTGCATCAAAATATTCAAGGATTTTTGAACAAAGAATTAGAAGTAGGGCTTTTCCTGAACTGTAACAACATAGATATTCTTTGTATCACAGAGCATTGGCTCAAAAGTCATCAATTAATTTTTAATTTTAGTAATCACCAGGTTGGTAGTTCATTCAGTAGAGTAAATGCTATACATGGCGGCGCATTAATCTTAGTAAATAATCAGCTCAAATTTAAAGAACGTAAGGATATTGTAAACCTGTCTGTTGAGAGAACAATTGAAATAGCCTGTATAGAATTGGAGCAGTTTATCATATTAAGTGTGTATAGGCCCCCTTCAGGTTTGTATGATTGTTTTGAAAAGGTAATGGATGAAGTGTTGCATAAAATCTGTAGCTCAAAGAAATCTATAATAACTTGTGGTGATTTTAATATTAATTTGCTAGAAAAATCTGTGTTAAGTACTAAAATTACAAACCTGTTTCAGTCATACAACCTTGAAAACAAATTTTTGGAGCCCACTAGAATAACCCAGACTAGTGCCACTTGCCTAGATAATATTTATACAGATGTTATACCAACCCACAAAGTAATTATTAACTTATTAGATTCAGATCATTGCGGGCAACTGATCACAATTCCAAATGTAAACAAAAAAGTAGCTAAAATGGATATCATTGTCAACCCAAAAACTAAAAGTCGCCTAGAAACTTTTAAAATTAAACTCTCAACTAAATTACCACTTTTGTCAACTAGTGATGACCCCAATCAACAATATAACAATTTTTTTAGTATGTATTGCAGACAGTTTAATACCACGTTTGTTCCTAAGACTATCTCGGTTAATAATAACGCTTCTTTCAATGACTGGGCCACCATTGGTATTCATAAAAGTAGAAAACGGCTTTACGAGCTGTATGAAGAGCGAATTTGTATTAATACTGTAGAATTTAATTTGTATGTTAAGAATTATTCTAAAGTTTTTAAAAAAGTATGTACTATAGCTAAGTCACATTATTTGAGTTCAAAAATTAAAAATAGTAGTAACGTAATTAAAACGACTTGGAACATTATTAATAGCGAAGCAGGAAGGTCTTGCAAGCGAAATAGTGACTACAGCCTTGCTATCGGCGATAATATCATAAAATCAGATACTCAAGTTGCTACAGCTTTTGAAAATTTCTTTGCGGATATTCCTGTATCGACTACTAAATCGCTAAACTCGTCGCCTGCGGCTGCAGATGCTTTACTAAAGGAAAACGTTCCATTTAATGATTCCGAATTTAATTTTCAATATGTTAACTGTAATGATGTAATTAAAACATTTCATATGTTAAATGTTAAGAAGACCGCTGATCTATGGGGTCATTCTGTGGACGTTGCTAAGTCCATTATAACCATTGTAGCTCCTTCATTAGCTGTTATATTTAATGATTGTATTGACCGTGGTGAGTTTCCTGATCTAATGAAAAATAGTAAAATAATACCATTGTTTAAATCGGGTAGTACATCAGACCCTACTAACTATAGACCAATTTCAGTGCTACCAACATTTAGTAAAATTTTTGAAAAAATAATTTTAGATCAAATGCAAAGATTTTTCAATAAACATAAGTTAATGCATCATAAACAGTTCGGTTTTACAAAGGGTCGTTCAACTACTGATGCCGGTGTTGAACTTCTAGGACACATTTATAATGCCTGGGAAGATAAATGCGATGCTTTGGGGATTTTTTGCGATTTGTCCAAGGCTTTCGATTGCGTTCTCCATAACACATTAATCAGAAAACTACACCACTACGGAATCCGGAACGCCTCTCTGAATCTTCTTACGTCATATTTGAGTGGTAGGATTCAGAGAGTTGATGTTAACGGGAAAAGATCTCCCGGATCTGTAGTAAGCATGGGAGTACCTCAAGGCTCCATTCTTGGTCCTTTTTTGTTTCTTATTTATATTAATGACTTGCCTTACCTCATAAAGGATAATCATGATGTAGTGTTGTTTGCAGACGACACTTCTCTTTTATTTAAACTAAAACGTCAGCAGCTAGCTAGTGACGATGTTAATAGCGCTCTGGTAAAGGTCGTTAATTGGTTTAACGTTAATAATTTACTTCTAAATGAGAAAAAGACCAAATGCATTAAGTTTACGTTACCTCATGTTAGACAAGTGGAAACTAGTGTACTAATCAAGGATGAAGAGTTGAAACCGGAAGATAACACAGTGTTTTTAGGCTTAACTTTGGATGCTAAGCTTCAGTGGGGCCCTCATATAGATAAGTTGTCAAAAAAGCTTAGCTCTGCAGCATACGCCGTTAAAAAAATTCGTGATTTGACTGATTTAGAGACAGCCCGTTTAGTTTATTTTAGTTATTTCCACAGTGTGATGTCGTATGGTATTCTCTTGTGGGGCCATGCCGCCGATATTCAGACAATTTTTATTTTGCAAAAGAGGGCAATTCGTTCAATGTATAAATTAAGTCCTAGACACTCCCTCAGAGAAAAATTTAAAGAGATTAACATACTAACTGTGCCCTCTCAGTTTATTTACGAAAACCTTTTGTACGCGCATAAAAATATAAAATTGTTTAAAAAATACAGTGATATCCACGACATAAATACAAGGAACAAACACAAATTTGTTGTTCCTGCAACGAGGCTCAAAAAAATAGGGGGTACGTTCACATGCCAATGTATACGTTATTATAATAAACTACCAAGCGATATTCAAACACTAAGCCTCAATAAATTTAAATCTTTTATAAAACGTAAGCTATGTTTGAAAGCTTACTATAATATGAATCATTACCTTGAAGATAAAAAGGCTTGGGATTAAGCTGCTCCAATTTAATTTGCTCTGTGAGTGTCAAAATTTTCCTTTGTTTCACTTATTTATTGTTTATTCCTTTATTTTATACAATTTGACATTACTTTGTTTATTTTTATTTTTACATTTCTTTTTATTATTTGTGACATTTTATTTTCCTTATTATTTTAATTCATGACATTTTATGATTTCATTATGATCTCATTAATTTAATTTTGTATTTTTTTATTTTTATTTGTTTATTGTGAATGTGAAGACCATGTGGATCATTTCTTTTATTTACTTTGTTTTTTGACGATAGTCTGGCAGTTTGAGTACTATAAGCGACCTACACAAATGTCCTTTTTTTGGTATTGTTCGTCGTGTCGTTGAGCTCCTTGGGTTATGAGTTGAGCTACACGATAACTGACAAATGCTTGCACTGACTGGACAGGTCCACTCAATCTGTGTGGTGCTTTCTTAAAAAGACCATTTCAGACACTATCTGCATAGTCTTCATGTAAGTTGACCAAGATTATTTTGTCTGGACCTTAAAAGAGACTATGACCTCTGAGTTTGTTTCGGCTGTTTCTTCTCAGAGTAGTCGGGTACGAAACACCGGCCTCATCTAGTCTTAAAAAAAATGACGTGTAAAAGTGTTTGTGAAAACCTACTTGCAAAATAAACATCATTTATCATTTATCATTTATCATTATAAAGACGACACGATTGACGCAGTTGCTGAGTGATCAACTGCGCTGCGTGTCGCAGGTTCGATCCCCGCGCGGAACAAAATATATTTGTATGGCCTACAGACAGTTGTTCCGGGTCTGTATGTGAGTTTAAATGTTTGTAAACGCACCCACGATACAGGAGAAATTCCTAGTGAGGGGCAACGTTTTATAAAAAAAAAGAATGAAAGAAAGTGAACTATACAGTTTTTTCTATAACTATTTTACATATACATCATCTAGCCTAGCCTTTTTTACTCCAAATATGTTCGGGTCGGTTTTCAGTCTAACCAGATGCAGCTATTTATCAGTATTTGGCATGGATCAGCCGCCTATCTGACCTCCACAACCCAGTTAGTACTGGATAATATAATACCATAGATTTAGCATTTTTTTATAAAACAGTTTGTTTTTTCAATTTTTGGTGTCCAATAAAGTATATTCACTTATAATACCACAAGAGCTTCAAAATTATCGGGAAATGCCAGATAATTTTGAAGCTCGTGTGGTATTCGGGGGATTATTTTTCCGTCCCAAATGTCGGCCAATAGAATTGCACAAACTCCAAATCGACTCATTTTCATGCAAAATCTCCAATTTTCACAATTGAATTCAACGTGTCAGTTTGACGTGTGGTTAATTTGACTGGATCATGTTTTGTTTTTTATATATAGCAACGACCAGAGAAAATTTTCAAAAAAATATCAGTATAATACCATGTAGGTTGTACCACGTGACGTCGAATGGTGCAATTCTATTGGTCGATATTTGGGTCGGAAAAATAATCTATTTTATTCTATTCTACCTTCTGGGAAGCCTGATCGTCAGATTTTCGAATCACTGACTATCTGTTACGACTGTCAAAGATCTACAAGTGACAGTCGGGACCAACGACTTAAAACGCTTTCCTTATTCATGAGACGCCTAAACGTTGAAATCATATTAAAACGTTTTTGTTTTACAATTAAAAATACGTAATCATTTAAACTTATATAATAATGCAATTCTAGTAAAATTGTAGCTACAAAAAAAACAATACATAAAAAGAAAAACAATACATAAAAAGATTTAATTACAATTGTTTTTATAATCTTATAAATTAAGACAATAAAAACAATTGTATCACAATTAGAAGAAAAACAAGCTCCTTTTCATTTTTATTTTTGTTTTGGCGCAGTTGTCTAGCTCCAAAGGTCAACAAACCTCAAAGAAATCCAATCCAACATTTCATCAACAAATCCAATTTAATCAACAAACAAAAGACTGTCTTTTTACTTTCCAACTTTCATTTAATCAAATAGTTCACATCACAGACATTGTCTTTTTACAACGAAATGTTCTCAAATATAATTGACAGATATAAATCTGTCCGTTTTATTTTTCGGTCTAATTTGTTCGACTTGAAACATTAGGCTCAATTTATATTGCCGTGGAATGGAATAAAAGCGAGTTTTTGAAAGAAATCTTACAAAACATTATAAACTTTATGTCAATTGTGTATTGTACAAATGAGTTACTGACATAATTTCGGATTTTCCCGAGATTACGCGAGAACTACGCCCTGTGACCGATTTTCATATTTCTTTTTTGTTTGAAAGGGTATCTTTGTGAGGTAGTCCATACACATTTTATTTTTGCTAGGGTAGTTTATGAGTTATCTTGTATAATACATTTATTTTCTTCTATATCTATATGGATGAGCTGCTTATCTTTTAATAACAATGGAAAATTAATACTCGATAAAAATTACATGATTATGATTTTTTTGTTTTATTATCTCTTATCCTGTACGTAATATTTTTTACAGAATCCATCAGATAAACCAGGGCTGTGAAAATTATGTTTAATGTTGCAGCATCATGCTGGGACAGTTTCTCCTCTTATTCTACTTCGTCCTTTTACTCTTTGTGTTTAGAGTTCCGTAATTAAAAATGAATCAACGGAACATTTCATGGTCCGTCCGTCTGCCTGTCTGTCAGGACCCTTTATCTTGGGAACGCCTTTAGGTATCAAGTCGAAATTTAACCCACATTCTCAAGTTTGAAGTCCCTTGGAGCTGTAAAAAAAAACCTACTAAGTCTACCCAATTAAAAGATATAGCCATTTATGTCGCAAATTTTTTTTTTTTAGTAAGATTTGGTAACAATATTATATTCAGTAGCATTGTAAATTGATCCTTACTCCAACATTAGACTGAAAATAGAAAGTCGAATCAAGAATTCAACATGTTTGTTGAACCGACATGCGACATTCTCAGACGCCTTAATCTGTCCCGTTTCTAACGAGGGTAGATTCACACGATACCTGCTTGTCGTGAATTAAGAGGTGCAAACTGAGGAACGAAATACTGGGCATAATTATTTGCACAAAACGTCGCCTAATTGCATGCTCTGTTGGCGACACTTCCGAGGGTACGTGACGGGCCGGGCCCATAAGGGGCAGGATATGATGGGTATAGCGAGTGATGACAGGCTTTTGAGCTTAAATATATTATGTGTTGTGGAAGAGAGTTGAGAATGATGATGACTTAATTAGCATGAATAGAGGTGTGTTTCGTGTAAACAAAATGAACGAGTGAGAATAATAGATATTAGTTATATTTAAATGTTTGAGTTATAAAATGAAGGTACGTTTGACGCACTGGCTGCGCTGCTTGTCAAGGGTTTAATTGCACGTAAACAATATTTGTACAGTATAATACTGGTAGTCTGGGTCTTGCAGTTTGTGTATGTGAGTTTCAATGTTTGTAATCGCACCCACAATCCTTACTAATATTATAAAAGCGAAAGTGAGTTTGTTTGTTACGTCTTCACGCCTTAATGGCTAAACTGATTTTGATGAATTTTGGTACAGAGATAGTTGGGAGCCAAGAGACGGACATAAGCTAACTTTTTTTTAAAAAAGTGAGTAATGAGGTAGAAAGAGGGAAGAAAAGGGAAACTTAGCATTGCTATTACAATAAATAAGGCGCAAGGGCAAAAACTACAGGTAGCAGGTACCTTCAAATCAGAAAAGGGGAATTGTGTTACCCCGAATTTAACGCGAGCGAAGCCGCGGGCCAAAGCTAGTGCAGTATAAATCAAATAAAATTATTTAATTTCACATGGGCATTTATAAAACGTCGAGAGAAGATACACAAGAAACTCCATGGTTACTCTTTTAACATAGATAAATTCCTAGTGGGCAACATTAAAGAAAAAACAAATATATATTTTTACTTAATTAACGATAAAAGGATATTTTGAATGCTGCGAAATAATACTACGTCTATGTTATTTTATTTTTCTTTTTTGTCAACTGATTCGATGTCGAGAATAGTCGATATCGGCCAGCATCATGTGGTGGACTATGCTAATAACTTGATGACTTTGCTAACTTGATAATTCACGACTGACAGGGGCAAAGTTAGTTTTTTTTTTCTGATAGGTAACATCTGATATTTGCTGATGAGCATAGACTGACCCTCTCAGTGTCGAAAGAGGCATAGCAGATGTAGCTGGAATTTCCACGAAATATGCTACTTTGGAAAATATTGCGGGTGGGCTACTTTATGCGGAGCGGGGGGAGTGTCAAACCCATCCATGTTCCTTTTTTAGCCCTTTGTGTTCTAGGGCTGCGCTATCTCTTTCGAACAACCCCGGCAGGGAAATCGATGTCTAGCAGCAGAATATAGGAGATGACAAAATATTTCTAAAATATATTTTTACCGATTTATTGACTAGAGGCTCATTGACTTGGCAAATAGCTGCGGATAAGCAGACAAAGCAGCGCGATCAGCCTCTCATTCATCGCTACCAAACCCGCTATTTTTATCCCCATAAAACCACACCCTTACTTTTACGTTCAAGTTTATGGGACGTTATGAAACACCGCTCCGCCGGGACAATGTAGCAAAACAATTTGGCGCGATAGTTTTGACACTTTCATACTTTGTTAACAAGTATAACGTTACCTGTGTTGCGAATTATGTGAGAAGTTTAATGTTTTATATGGTGTAATTGCTGTTGTATTAGTTGGAGCATTCTAGTTGTGGAGAGAGACTAAGTTTTTATGGCCGGTATTTAGTTGTGTTAAGTTAGGGAGGTCATTGCAGTGATTGCTGTGGAACAATTTCAACTGCACGGTTGGCGCAGTAGCTGAGTGATCGACTGCTGCCCTGCGTGACACGGGTTTGATTCCCACACGGAACAAATATTTTTGTATGACCTACAGGTAGTTGTTCCGAGTCTGGCTGTTTATGTACGTGAGTTTAAATGTTTGTAAACGCACCCAAGCAAAAATTCTTAGTGTGGGGCAACGTTATTTTTTTTTAAAGAACAGAGACAAACAAACAATACAATTTCATCCTTGTATCGAATATGCCGAATACATATGCGAACGTTGGTCTCGCGGTCATAAGCACGACTGGGGAGTACGGAGTCTTGGATTCAATTCCCGAGTTGGGCAAAAATTGTCTTATTAGGAAATTCACAGTAGCAGCCCATTTGGAAGTTGGCGGTAAGATATCCCTGTGCTTCAAAAAGCACGTGAAGCCGAATTACAATGCTGTCAGCTGGTAATATAGCTAAAAATCTGGCGACTCGGCGTTGCCACGTTGTATGGCAACGTTTAGCCTCTGGCCAAGGTCAAAACTAGCCGTTGGGTCACGGGAAGTGTCAACAAGGCCTTTAGAAACAGCCTGTGAGTAGTCAGATCCCACGGCCGCCCACAGAGTTTAACCAAAAATACTCCAAAATATAGTTTCCTCATAAATAGTATTCACATATCAGCGGAAATGTTACGCATATGTAACATTGTTCCCCTAGGCAGAACAGCATACAATTTTTCACACTTTCCTCTTAAATTCCCGGTAACGGCTTTGAAAGATTTATGGGTATAAGTCTTGACGCTGTGTCATTGGGCCGAAGAGCAATAAATGTGAGAGCATCGGGTACACCACTTTGTTTAAAAGATAGAAGGTTGAATAGGTTTGTTTACTTTTATACTAGGCTATTTATTTATTAAAACTTTATGCACAAGTAAAAACTGTACAAAGGCGGACTTAATGCCTTAGGCATTATCTACCAGTCTACCTTAGGGTGCTGCCGAGACTATGCTATTAGTCTTAGTTCCAAGTTAGCAATGCACGCAGAGCAATGGCCACTGCTTGCCGCAAAGAGATACAGCGGTCCTGGAATACAAAGGGTAACAGAATGATCATGTATGTATTTTAGTCAACAAAAGTCTGACACTCCCTCCCGCTCCACCCAGAACGGGAGCACTTATTTGATAATTTCCAATCCATTGCACGAATAAAATCAACACGAGATGACCAACAATATAAATTTAATAAAAGTGCTTTTCGCGCAAAAATGGTTTCATTGAATCAACGTTGTTTTCTTCCGTAACCTGAACAAATGAGACTGAACAGTCTCATTTGTAATTAAAAACAAATACAAACTATGTAACATAACTCTGCTCGAATGAAATGTGATAGAAATACATCAAACTTATTCACGGTCTGTACACAGAATAACGTCAACAACATGTTATTTTTGCACATACATACATCAACAAAGGTCCAGACATCATTAATCTAGTCGCAACAAAAGCAAATAAAAATAAGACCACAAGCCGTGGATATAATATTATTTATAACACCCTAAAAATAGATATTCACGATATTCGTATACAGGGTGCAAAAGATTATGTATCTGAATCATAAACCCAGATAGCCGCCATTATCATCTCATTCTCATTCTTATCTTCCATTTTTGGGGTCAGCTCTGTATTTTTTTTCATTTTCCCACACTAGGTATTTCTCCTGTATCGTGGGTGCGTTTACAAACAATTAAACGCACATACACAAACAGTCAGACCCGGAACAACTACCTGTTGGTCATAGGGATCGAACCCGCGACACGCAGCGCAGCAGTCAATCGCTCAGCCACTGCGCCAACGGTGCCGTCATTGTATTGTAATCTCCTTCCTCATTCTCAAAATCATTTATTTCAATTAGACCATTACAGGCACTTTTGAATGTCAAAAAAAAAATATTAAAGCTACAGTCCCGGTCACAAGACATAATAACTTGTGAAAGTACTGTAGTTGCCCATTCCAAAGCGTTTATCTCTATGGAGAAGAATGGGCAAGAAACTCCATGGACACTCTTTTAAATTTGAATATTATTACAAAATCGTATTTACATCATTCGTGTTGAGATTATACAAATATGTGAGAACGATGTAGAAAGACGTGCACAGTAAGAGCGTCCAGAGTAAAAATTAAATTAAATATAAAAATCTAAATAAATTAAAATGAACCGTGGCAGCTAAAAGATGACCGTTCCCAACTGACTGCGCCCGTTCACGAACATGACGTATGGATTAGCCCCATTCCGCTCGACCATTTTGATGGGAGCTAAATGTTTATCCCTCTCTTACTATCTACCTATCTAAATATCGTCTATCTTACTTCTCTTTTACTTGTCATCAATAGGGAATATTACGCAAACCTCGGCGCAGAGGGCGCCACTAGCACATGCAGTAAACAAACCGTCATGTGCGCAATCGCATATCCAGATATTCTGTGAAAATATGTCAAAGTGTTAATTATTTTGGTATAACTTACCTATCTGTACTTTAATTATATATATTATGGCGTCCTACGGCCATTTACGTCTCGGCAAAAAACTTTTCACTGCTTACGCTAGTGCTGCGCCCTTGCGCCAGAATTTTGCAGTAATATCCCCTATTGCATCATTTACAGACATCTTTTTATGTTCAACTTTGCCCCTCACTAGCAATGTCTCCTGTATCAAGGGTTGCATTCACAAACATATAAAGTCACATACACAACCGGCACAATTACATGTAGGCCATAAATATATTAAAAAAAACCAGCCAAGAGCGAGTCGGACTCACGCACCGAGGGTTGCGTACAAGCTTGCGACATAAATGGCCATATCATCTGACTGCGTAGACTTAGAGATATGATGTTTCCATAACTCAAAGGGACCACAGACTTAAGCATATGGTTTAAGTTTCAACTCGATACCTTTACGCGTTCTCGAGATAAAGGGTCTTGACAGAAAGACCAACATACGGACATCAAAGTGACTCTGAAGATCTCTTCAATAAGGGTTCCATTTTTTCCTTTTGAGGTGCGGAACCTTAAAACTACATTTCAAATATATCATCGACAGACACTTTTCAATAAATCTATATTTTAACTCAATTTCCGCTCGACTTTTGACCTTGACTTGAGAAACAAGGAGTGCACTAGAAGTTGGAAAAGATTTTTAGAATGTGCTGCGTCATCCTTGTTACTGAAGATTGCTGTCATTGATGCTCTCAAAGAGTTTTAGTCCTGAATTCTGAACAATTTTTATTTGAATCGATTTAGTTTCAAACGCAGCCTGTACCTTTATATCTACGAAATGTATAGGTTTTGAAACTAGATATTATTATATTTTTGTTGGCTCGATATAACGTTATTACAAGAAAGTTATACAAACTGCTTATTGTAACACAATAGATATTATGAGATAAATTCAATTTTCGCTGGTCTTCAAAATAGAAGATATAAATTTACGATACACGAATTTTACTATTAATATAACAGAATCTAGAGGAATTACATCAATTTGTTTGCACTTTGCCATACAAATTAAAATCATGCAATACGCACTTAAAAAAAAATCATGCCAACTACATAATCGCTGTCAAATAAACGCTAAACGCTTTAGTAGTTCAACATTTATCTGCAATCAATATGAAAACTATTATTGTGTTCAAATGCAAATAAAAAATTAAACCCACATAAAAACAACCCTTGACAGACTTTTCTTCTAATATTAGTAACTTTATTTACGAAACATTAACAAAAAGAAACAAAACATTTTTCTCTAGCTCAACGTGGAGGCGGGTTGGGACAAATAAAACATAAATAAAAAATACAGGGGCCTTTATTCAGGTACAAAACAAAGTCTCGGGCTAAGATACTGAAAAAGATTTTAAACCTCCTTAGGAGTAGGCCTGAAGCAAACACAAAGGCAATAAAAAGTTAACAAGTAAAATACGAAGTAAATAAAAAGGATCTCCGCAAGAAAACGCCAGAAGAATATAAAATTTTCGTCGCATTTTCTTATGAAGCGTTTAATTCTATCAAAAGAAAAAATAAAAGATAAAAGTTATCCAGCCAGGCTTCGTGGATTGAATCGCGATAAGTTAAGCCTGATTGCCGTTGACTAAGACTTGATTAAATTTTTAGAAACAAATTGTTTTGTCACATAATTTAATTTAAAATATGCTTAGCTAATGCGGCCCCGTCAAATAAATTTTATAAAACTTTAATAAAAGTTTTATTTTACGAAAACAATCACTGGATTGTTAAAGGCTAAGAGAACCAATCTAAAACTGCTAAAAAAATTACAAAGGCGAAATCTTGATGCTATAACTAGTGTCATTTAAGAAAAAATTATTACTTTTGTCGTTTAATCAACACCAGACCTTTTGATCCCTTAATGACCGTTGACCGGAAAACCCAAAATACGTTACAAATGGCTTCGAAGACCCCCTCAAGATCAAACTTCATTACAACAAATGAGACATTTACTCCATCCTTTGGGCCATTACAACTGAATGTAACGTTGTATCCAATATAATGGTTTGGGGTGCCCATGCTTACGGGATTATTCGTCTTGTGTGCTTCTAGAACACGGAAGTGACAACACCTAAAAACCCATTGCGGGGCAATATAGACAGGACATTGATAAATTAAAAAAATAGATTGCATGTGAAGGGTCCAGAACTCCAGACCAAGAAAACACTTTCAGCGGACTCGGATGGGTTTCCAAATATTTGTTTTATTATTTTGTCATATAAACTAATTAGAAGGTATGGGAATGGAGCTAGCAATATTTAAGTTTCAAATGATGTTATTAGATAATAAGCTTAAATATGTCAAATCATGTCTACCAAAATGAAAAACTTAATTCCGTTGTAGTAAGTAATGCCAAAGTACAAGTAGTAGTGAAAATCCCCTTCGTCTTCTTTTTGTAAAAGAGCTGATACGATTCTGGTATACAATTAAGTACAAGTCTGATAAATGATGTTTATTTTGCAAATAGGTTTAGTAAATACTTTTATACGTCGTGATTTTTTTTAAACTAGATGAGGCCTGTGTTTCGTACCTTTACCTTAGAAGAAACAGCCGAAACAAATTCAGAGGTCATCAAAGATCTTGGTCAACTTTCATTATTGTCTGAAATGGTCTTTTTAAGAAAGCAAAACATATTGATCTGGAGTCAATTTTCGTGTAACTCGATTCATAACTAAAGACGCTCAACGACGTGACGAACAATACAAAAAAAGGACATAATTATGTGTAGGTCACTTATAGTAGTAGTCTCTAGTTCTGTTGTCTATCTAAAAGTTTCTAGTATTTTGTGCATAGGTCCAATTTGTTAACTTCCTTCGTCTTCAATTGTGTTTTGTAGTATTGCTATCCCTTTCTCGTCCATTAAAAGCTTCATAAAGCCTTTAATTTGCCGTATCTCTGTCATCCGTTCATTTTTATTTGTTTATAAGCATCCAAGTTACCCTCTGCTCCATATAATTAGATTGGTTGTTTGTTTGTCTGCATAGACCACAGACGCACAACTTTTGTCCCGTTCCGCGTCCCGATCGCAACTTGTTTCTTTCAGTAAACAACGTTACGTCGCACTGTGTTCCGTTTCGTACTGTCTAACTTTTTTTGTTGTTTTGTTTATTGTTTAAGATTTTGTGGTCATTTGAATTGGGGTTATGAATTTTGTTGCTATAAGAGAAATGGTCAACTTTATTGCAATTATTTTTCTAATAAGTATTAGTATATATAAATATATTAGTAATCGCAAGTGCTACTTTGTTCTGATTATACTATTCTCTCTTTCGTATTACCCATTTGTAACTGGATTGTCCTTTTTGCCTTTTATGTATTGGGGTCACGGTATCTCTTTCGAACAACCCGGCAGGCCCCTTTGCTTTGCTCACATCTCTTTGAGGCGTGCATGGAACACGATCGTGCCATTGACACGGCCTGTCGTTACTAGACAGACGGACGGTGAGCTACTCATTGCTCACCGTCCATAGACCCGCACGGTGCACACGCACACGGCTATGGTGCACCCGGAGCTGTGTCGTGGCTGGGTTGGTTTGAGGTTCTCGCTTAAAAGCTTGGTGTAGTCGTGAGTCCGTAAAAACGGGAATATAAAACTACGTTTAGCAGCACTGTTGGCGCAGTGGCTGTGCGATCGACTGCTGCGCTGCGTATCGTGGGTTCGATTCCCGCACAGAACAAGTATTTGTATGATTTACAGGTAGTTGTTTCGTGTCTGGTTGTTTGTGTATGTGAGTTTAGAGATACAGGAGAAATTACTAGAGGGGGCAACGTTTTAAAAAAAAAAAACAGTAGGCAGTCATTCCTCTCCTCCTCTCACCTAACTGACATAATAAGCCTACAATAAGAGCTTTTCTTAAACAGCCCTCTCATACGAGATAAACTACACTACAAAAGTATCAAACTAAACTAACTCCGATACAAGTAGCCCCAATATGAGCGGTCCGTCGCGTGGGTCCCGCGATCGTATATAACGGGTAGGACGTCGTAACTCTTTGTGATGGATTAGTGCTTTTCCGGCTTTTCAACGGACCCCCAAATGGACGGACCCTTGAGGGAGTAGCATCTGTTTACTCATTACTCTATGAACAGTTTTGGTTAGTGTAAAATGTTTGTTTAATACACTTTATGGTCAGAGGTTTGGGATAATGCGAAGAAAGTTTTTGAGGATTAAATTTAATTTTGATTATATGTAAGGCATATAAATAAAGTATAGTAGGTTTGTATGAGAAAATTTAGTAAAACTTCTCCCAATTATATGTTACTAGCTTTTGCCCGCGGCTTCGCTCGCGTTAAATTCGGTAGCGCCTTATTGATTTGTAATAGCAACGCTAAGTTTTCCCGTTTCTTCCCTCTTTCTCCCTCATATCCCACTCTTTTTAAAAAATAATAGCCTATGTCCGTCTCCTGGTTCCAAACTATCTCTGTGCCAAAATTCATCAAAATCGGTTTAGCCATTAAAGCGTGAAGAGGTAACAAACAAACAAACAAACAAACTCACTTTCGCTTTTATAATATTAGTAAGGAAGTAAGGATTTAATTTAAACGACTTGAACTCAACTCAACTTAGATCCGCTTCGACTGCAAATAGCTTAATGACTCATACATGTCTAAAAATATAATTAATTATAACAGTATAATGTACATAACTTTAGTATATGAAGCAGAGAGAAAAAATAACTTAATATAATATCATGAAATATTTCTTCTAACTTAGTACCTACATGTTTAGATGTGTCGCTATGTGCTCGTTCCTGAACGCACGGCGACGAATCAAGTTATGTTAAATCAGTTTACGTAGATCTCTCATTGCACGGGAAATTTAATCTAGAGTGAGGCATGTTACACTGGAAATGTAATGTAAATATATATGTACTTCTTAGTATTCAATAATACTAATAAGTACACATACATCCAACCGTGTATACTAAGAAGCGGTTAAGGAGGGGTGTTTTACAGTGAATGTCTTAATTGCCAAATAAAAAAAAAGTTGGTGAAATTTATTGAATCTTCAATAGAAAAGATTTTTTTAAAAGTAAATACATCCATCTGAAACTCAAGATATACAAAATGATAGAAACACCCTCCCTCCCAAACTCTTGCAATAAAACTTCCTTCAACGTCTATAAATTAAAGATATTGTTAAAAATTTAATCAGACTCCGGAAGTTAAAGTTTTAAACGGCGTAAATGAAATTACGTACCGCCCTTATCTGCTATAAAGTTCTTTCGGATGGAATTTAATATAACCTTGGAAGTTGTTATCTGTGCCTTGATGGGGTTAGGTGTGAATTAATTTTATGAGTAGGTACATTTGTTTCTCTGGTATCTTGTGTTATGATTATACTTTTAGTAAGTTTCGGGGGCTTAGGGTTGCGGGTACAGTTGATGTGTCTGTCGTTGTAGGCTTTTGAACAAGGATAAAGTTGTATTTGATCTGAACTTGTATAATTTGACTTATGTGACTACAACAAGTCAGCCCTGGTTTGCGGGTTGTTCGAAAGAGATACTGCAGCCGCGGAACACAAAGGAAAAACAAGTAACAATGGATGGGTTTTTAGTTAGTATTCGTAATTATTTGATTAATACCCATCCGAAAAAAAACCAACAACCAAGCATTAAGAATATCAAATTGAGGAACTGTGACCCCTAATAGCTACAGAGTTATTACTCTATACAGACAGTAGACACATAGAAAATATCACAATGACGGGCAATAAAAGTACCTTTCGGATTTGCTAAGAATATTTTAACACCTATATAAATGTCAATAACAAAGAAAATATTATAAAAATGCATGAAAAAGCTATAACACATTAGAAAATTAATCTCTCAAAATCTTGATCAGATACCGAAAAATTGTGATCAAGGGCTAAAGACCAAAGTATCTAAAAGTTGTATCTTGAGTACTCGATGTGACCAGCCAGTTTGCTATTCATCGGTACCAGTTCAATCGATCCTCATATCGCTTCTTGTGATCGAGTAGGCGGACATGAATGACCTTGCTAATATCATCATCATTTGCCTAGCCTTCTCCCAAATATTAGAGGTTGGCTTGAAAATATCAGTTTTATATATTATCCAGGTACACGCACTAACTGAAAGGCAGTTGCTTCCCGTAAAATACTATAACCTCTTATGTGTAATCAACAAAAAAAAACAAATACAAACACGACGATGAAACATAAACACGTTATTAAGTCCAAGAACAAAAGGTATTTAAATTCCTCTACAAGCGAAGCCAGACGGTCATATCGTCCACGTAATGTATTTGAGTGTTCCGGCAAGTTACTGTGTCCAGGGTTCCGGACTACATGATTAGAGCTTGGTAGTAACTACCATAGAGTAGGAAATTGAACGGACTGCTTATTTTAGCCAAATAAGAGTGTACACGCGACTTCTATTTCGCGGTGTTTAAAGTTACCTAACACGAAGGGGACGGTTTGCTCACTCAATAAACCCCGCCATCCTCTTCGAACCTAACCTGTTCGAGTCGGGCTGCCCCAACTTCCGAGCTTACTTCGCTTGCTCTTAAATTATTATTTTTTACTTCTTCCCTAGAATAAAACGGGTTACAAAAGGAATATGGACGCCTTTAGTCAGTAAATGTCTGACGCAGAAGGGATTCTGCGCCGCCCACAGCGGAGGAGTTATTTTGTGCTCCGTACAACTTGCGACATAAACGGCTATATTTTTTGACTGCGTAGACTTAAAGGGTTCATTTTTACACAGATCTAAGGGACTACAGATTTGAGTTTTAATTTTAACTCGATACCTCCACGCGTTCCCGAGATAAAGAGTATTGACAGACGGACAATAAAGTGCTCCTATAAGAATTCCGTTTTTCCTTTGGAGTATTATTTGTTAAATTAAGTACTATTTACAAACTATAAATAGACACAAACTAATAATAAAAATATGGTAGCTTGGACCCTGTTCCCGATACCGGTGGGCTACTATTTTTATATTTTTAAATGTTTTTATTATTTTTTAAGAAATATTTAAAAATTTAATTATATGTTATTTAGACAATAAATGGACGAAAATATGTACAAGTAAAATATGGCGTTAAAAATTTTGTCCGCATAACAGTCAACAGGAAAAGTGCCCAGAAGGCTGACAGCATTACCGCGTTGGATGGCAACGCTAATTTTTTATACGCAAAAAACAGGCCAGTTCTCTGGTCACGAGAAGAGTCGACCAACTTTTTGAGTATTAAAAAATACTGTCGACTTACGACAGCAAAGCAGCAATATCGCAGCTACACATTCTTAATCTATGTCCCTACTTCCTATAGTTAGCACTAGGAATGTTTCACTCGTTACGTTTGTTTCAATTTATTTGCTAGTACTTTGGTAGCTACTGTTTAATGTGGCGTGGAATTTTTGAGCTTAATTGAGAGCGCATTGTGGACTTAATGTATACTAGATTCTATTTTTGTGTGTCTTTTATGTATAAGTGTCTTTTGTGGGGATTTATTTCGAGAGCATTCCATATTTTAAGTTGCCTTGTCAGTCTAGTTGCAAGTTCGATGGCTGAGTATGAGGTCCCTAATTCGATTCTCGGGTGGAGCTAAGTGTTATTAGGTTTTTCCAACTTTTTTTCTCAATAGCAACCACGGAATCTGAATATGTGACATGGTTGATGGCAATAGACCCACCCCCGTACTACCTGGGACTTAAACATAACGCGGAATTTGTGAGCACGATTAGGTGCACCTCTGCCTAATCCTTCAGATACACGGAATACAGGCGTTATGTTATATACTACTAATATTATAAATGCGAATGTTTGTGAGGATGGCTTGATGTATGGATGTATGGATGTTGTTACTCTTTCATGTCAGAACGGCTCGATGAAATTTGGTACACAGGTAAGACTATAGTCGGGAATAACACATAGGATACTTTTTACCCGACTGCGCACCGCAAAGGAGGGTAATGTGTTCATCAGTCTATGTATGTATGTTTGTTCCTTTGAAGCACTATACAGACTAAACGCCTGGGCCGATTTTTTTCTGATATCAAGCGGGCGAAACCGCGGGCGCCTGCTAGTGTTATATAAACGATTTGTCAGGAAATGCTCTGTTTCCGCATGTCACGCTGAAAGGTCGTCACGTAACTTTACACCACGCATTCCGTCCGATCTTCAGGACTAAGGGATTTTATTGAACTCAGTTACAAAACTCCACAGATTTTCCTGCGATTTAATATTTGATTTCCGTTGGGAACTAAAAGTTATTAATTTCACAGTTTGTCCTCGTCCAGAAATAGAACATACATATTTTAATACGAAAATGTAATTAACTTCTGAAAATTGACTGCTTTTTACATTGTTTTAGTTTAAATGTTTTGATTGCTTGCTGGCTGGTTTTTTTTATAGGGCCACTCGCAGATCAACTCGCTGTTGAGTTGTCTATCTGCTTAACCGGACTATTATTGTTGGCTAGATAGATTGATCTCCTTTTAAAGCTACTGTGGTGAAATAGACAGTGAAAGCATAACTTTATAAGTAAATACATTTATTGGCAAGTTCAACACTGTAGGCGAGAGAACTAATTTGTTATGTCCAAACTAGAATTAATTGCTTGTAACAATCTATAAGGTTACAATCTATAATAATAATTTAGTGTTACTAAAATATTTACAAGTAAAAAATCGACTTCCAAAAAAATAAATTACAGATGGCAAGGAATAAGGAATAATTAAATGGTTGTAGTTTTTTCTTCATGTATCTTTGTATTTTTAACTTTCTTTTTATTATTTTTTGTGTATGTATGTATAAGTATTTATCATTATTTTTTTTATTGTAAATATTACAAATTTTTTCGGTTTCAATCTTTCTGCACCCTGCACCTACTGTTTTCTCTCTGTATCACCCAAAGGTAGACTGGTAGAAAATGCCCAAGGCATTAAGTCCGCCTTTGTACAATGTTTTTATATTTGTGCATGAAGTTTAATAAATAAATAAATAATTAAAAATAAATTAGGAAGTCGGTGACTCTAGTTTGTTTCGTTGGCTTTTTTGCTACCGAATTCCGGAAGAAAAGTTATTTTCTTTTAGAATTCGGTTTTTTTCGATTTTATATCATTTTACATTGTTACTAAAAGAAATGTTTAGATCATCCATATAGACAGAAGAAAAAATAAAAAGAAAAGAATTTCTTAATAAAAAAGAAACTGATGGATATGTTTGTTGTAAAGATTTAGTAAAAATGTTTCATATTAAAATGTTACCTATAAAGATTTTCTAATGTTTGTATGCGTTGTACAATATGGTAAAACGTGTTAGTTCACGACTCTTATTATAAAACCTTATGTACCATGTTTTTAAACAAATAAATTTTATGACATTCTATTCCAATAGTAAAATAGAATAGAATATAATAAATATGAATATCATATAAATAATTTATTGCACACCAAAATTTAAGAAAAACTGTTTTTACAAAAAATGCTAAATCTATGGTAAAATCATTTTGTTAAATCAAAATAAACTGCAGGACCTGACATTATTTGGTAAAACTTATTAAAAAGTCTTAATGAGTCAACACGAAGTGGAAAACAGCAATCATGGAGGGAAATGAACCGCCCTAATGATGTTGTTTTTGAATCATTGCGCAAATTAAGGGACGGCGAATTATTTTCGTGTGTGTTTATACAATGTACATTATGTTTTTACTGTTTATGACTTAAAAAATAAAAGGTTTTACTTAATGAATTATAACATCAAATTAATTACTGCATAATTATGTAACAACTAGCTTTCGCCCGTGGCTTTGCTCGCGTTAAATTCGGGGTAACACAGTTCCCTTTTCCTGATTTGCAGGTAGCAGGTACCTGCAGTTCTTGCGCCTTATTGATTCATAATAGCAAAGCTAAGTTTTCCCTTTTCTTCCCTCTTTCTCCCTCAGGAGGTAACAAACAAACAACAAACTCACTTTCGCTTTTAATAATAACAATAATTGTAGTGCAATAAGAGCCAGTTTTCGAGGAAGGGTATTGAGTTTATTGTTAATTAGCTGGTGTTCGTGGCATCGCCCGCGTGATAAAAAGAGTATCCTATGTGTTATTCCAAACTATAATCTAACTCTGTGCCAAATTTCATCAAGATCCGTTCAGCCGTTTTGACGTTAAAGAGTAACAAACATCCATACATACATCCATCCATCCTCACGATGTAAGTGTTACTGGTACAAAGGGCAATATCGCGTAGGTTGAAGAAAAAAACAATAACATAACAATAATAATAGCAAATAATATAACAAGAGAAAATAGAGAACATCCAATAATTACAAATACCATTGCGCCTCCCGAAACTAATCTAAGGACTAGCACAAAGGAACTACTGAAGCCCTAAGCAAGAATGAAAGCAACGGTACTCCGCCCAGAGATTTAATATATTCACCCCTAGTCTTCACAATACCTTCACGGCAACAATAACAGACATGTGTGAACCCCAAGTGTCAAAGAGTAAGCATGCAAAGTTACCCAATACCAAAGTGATTATTATCGAATCCCCGATATCTTAGATGGTTGATTAAATTCCAGGGAGTTACAACCGGAGGCCCCAACACGAGCGCGCGGTGTTTAGCGTAACGTAAAAATCATCGTCTTTTAATCATCATGATCATTTTCATCTCTATAGGGTTGATAGAAAGTGCATTTTTGAAGCTTTTTGTATTTCCAACTCAATTCTGGCACGCATGTGGATTGTTTATTGTTTACATAAAAAGGTCCAATTGTATTATCGAATCAAAAATTTACTTTATGTATATAACAGGCACTCGCGGTAGAAGGCGTTAGCTTGAGTTGGCAAACGTTCTAGTGAAATGGGCCAATTACGGTTCTTTCACAAGTTATTATGTCTTGTGACTCGGACTGTAGCAGCATTTTTTTGTTTTTAATAATGACATTCAAAAGTGCCTGTAATGGTCTGATTAAAAAATGCTTTGAGTTTAAGTTCGCGAGTTAACGAAACGAAATTAAAAAAAAATAAAAATGCAATTACGCTGTAGCATTTAAGCTAAATTATTAAAAAAGGCACACATTCAATACCACCCATAGTTTAAAATAAATTATGAAAATATGACATATAAACGGATATTTAATTTTCGAATTGACGCATTTCGTCACGCCAATGCCGCGAACTTGTGCTAGGTCCTAGGATTTGAGTCAGATACGGCGCAAACTTCACATCGATTAGAGTCAATAATTTCATTCGAAATTCAAACTTCGGTCCTTGGGACGTAAAGGGACGATTTAATGTCTCACCTCACATAGTTTTCGGCGAACTATATTGATCTTCAGGCTTTATTGGATTAATCAAGTTGGGTGGAACAGGTACCTATAGGTTTGTGTGAATTGTCTGTCAAAGTATTAAGCCGAGAATTCACGGGGCTGAGAATCGTTTGAGAAGATAGATTGATCTAATAACACGTCGATTACTAACAAGATACGACTATTACTACACAAAATGAAATATTTTGATCAATGAATTGATTAGAAAATGTAATCTATAAAGTGACTTTCAGATTTAATCAATGAAATAAAGAATTTAATCAAGTTTTTAACTATTAAAGACATTAATCACGTCTGCAATGGTTTCTACTTAGAGTCTTAAAATAGGACAACTCTTGGTTATAATGCTTTTCAAAGGTGTAACATAGCATAGCATCTACGGTGGCCGCAAGACGACTCCCGGCCACCGTAGATGCGGGCCTGTTGCAATGGGTAGCTCACCGTCCGTCCGTCTATTGACAACAGGCCGTGTCGACGCGACGGCGCGTTCGTGTTTCACGCGCGCCTCAAAGAGATGTCAGCAAAGCAGAGGGGCTTGCCAGGGCCTCCGCCTGCCGGGGTTGCAGGTTGTTCTAAAGAGATACCGCGGCCCCGGGACATAACGGGCAATAGAAGGAACATGGGTAGGTTTTAATCCGTACAAGTCTTCGCCCGCTCCGCCCAGAGCGGGGGAAATTATTTGTTGATTACTCATCCACAAAAAAAAGGTTCCGTTTTTGGTTTTGAGTAACGGAACCCTAAAAATATTTCCAAATGACGACACAGTTGGCGCAGTGGTTGAGCGATCGACTGCTTCGCTACGTGTTGCGGGTTCGATCCCCGCACGGAACAAATATTTGTATGACCTACAAATAGTTGTTCCGGGTCTGACTGTTTGTGTATGTGAGTTTAAATGTATGTAAACGCGGACACGATACTTAGAAATTCCCAGTCTGGGGCAAAGTTTTATTGAAAAAAAAGTGGTCATAGAACAACAGTTTCATTGTCTGAGACACCACATTATAGCGTGTGCGTTTATTATGTCACATCGTGTGTACCTACTCCTTTTGCATCATTAACGTTCATACATTGGGACATAGGTACCTACAGTCATTTTAAGAGTAGATATAAATTCCAGTAACAAAATCAACATTCAATCTATTTTTAAATGTATTTTTGTCACGTATTCTAAAAGCAAACATTCGTTCAAATCTCTGATAATAACACAGAATAGAAAATTCTAACTTCCATTTTATGAAATGACAAACATTTTTATTTGGAACGAGGTTTTATGACTAAAACGAGGGGTTTTGTTACATCAAAATGAAACAATCACGAACTGGATATTTTTTTACAGTTCCCGAAAGAATAATTGTTGGACAGTATTGTTATTATGTACGTCCATTTTTTTCCTGAATACGAGTCTCACAATCTAAACGGATAAACGAGAAGGTCATATGGCGCGACTGTGGGAACAATTAATAATAACACTGACTGGTTTACATACTCGTAGTGTTGTAATTTTAATTGACGACACGGTTGGCGCAGTGGCTGAACGATCGACTGCTGCGCTGCGTGTCGCGGGTACGATTGCTCGGAACAAATATTTGTATGACCTGCAGATAGTTGTTTCGGGTCTGGCTGTTTGTGTATGAGAGTTTAAATGTTTGTAAACGCTCCGACGATACAGGAGAAATCCTAGTGAGGGGCAACGTTTTATTAAAAAAAAAAAAATGGAACACCAGTTACAAAATCGTATAACTGTACTCACATATCTGTACCGAATTTTACTTATTATACTGAACGCGATCAGCAGATCTATACCGCATTCAGGACTGCCAGTGTCACTATTTCATTACAATGACACCACTTACTGAGCATTGGAAGAATTAATAATAACACTGGTTTACATACTCGTAGTGTTGTAATGGAACACCAGTGACATACTCGTATAACTGTTCCAAGTTTATTCACATTTTACTTATGATATTGAACGCGTATGTCACTATTCCATAACAATGATTACACTTAACCGATATAAACAGACACTTAAGCGATATAAGATACTTAAAAAGACAAAAAAGAGAAACCTACTCTATAACATTAACAGCAAAAAGCAGTTTGTATGTGTTGTTGTCGTACAGTCTCATTGTTCAAACAACTTGGTTTTCTATTTAGGTTACACTGATTTCAAACAATGAGTTTGTCTAAATTATCTTTAACATACAAAGTATAATAATAATTTCAGCAAGATAAATTAGCAATTAAGGGCCAAGAATATCTCACTTTATTTTTACGCTAAAATAAATATCAGTTGCTAATTACAATTTCATTGTAACATTTCTCAACCAAAAGTTTCCCCAAGAATAATTAATTAGTTATACTCGAATTTCTAGGGTTCCCTCGGCAAACATTTTATTTATATTATTGACGAAAACGAATCGAATCATGGAACGTTTAATCACTGGTTCTTGGAGAACTAATATTTGTTTCACCAGTTACGCAATCACAGTTCACGAGTATTCGATACTTTGCTCCCTTTTTCCCTTCCCTAGTGGCTTCTGAAACAATTTAGCCGAAGCAATATGGCGGCAACAAAATATTAATTCGTCGATACAAAATAATATTTCAAATTCATTGTGAACGAATCCATTTTTAAATGGGGACGAGCAAATATAGTTGACTAGCTTTTGCCCGCGGCTTCGCTCGCGTTAAATTCGGGGTAACACAGTTCCCCTTGCGCCTTATTGATTTGTAATAGCAACGCTAAGTTTTGACTTTTCTTCCCTCTTTCTCCCTCACATCCCACTTTTAAAAAAAAATTATTAGCCTATGTCCGTCTCCTGGTTCCCAACTATCTCTGTACCAAAATTCATCAAAATCGGTGTAACCATATAAGCGTGAAGAGGTAACAAACAAACAAACAAACAAACAAACAAACAAACTCACTTTCGCTTTTATAATATTAGTAAGGATATAGAGAAAAAAACTTTTGATGAATTGATTTCGAAAAGCTTGCGCGTATAAAAGTAATTTGTAGAATGAGTATGGATGAATGAATCATGGATGGTTATTTGATA
Source organism: Ochropleura plecta (assembly GCA_905475445.1). Taxonomy (NCBI): domain Eukaryota; kingdom Metazoa; phylum Arthropoda; class Insecta; order Lepidoptera; family Noctuidae; genus Ochropleura; species Ochropleura plecta. The sequence continues at coordinate 13,252,329 of FR997735.1, read as the reverse complement.
CACTGCTTTTTTCATAAAAACATTTTTGTTTACTTGATGGTTTGTATTTCAAGTGTTACTTTGATAGTGTAGAGTGGATTACCACTCAAATCCATTGTGTGATTGTTTAATCATTGATTCGTGGTTTTAACATTGAAACGGTTAGCTAGCGTTATGTAAACCCAAAAATATCGCTATAGAAGTTATTGTAAGTTGTGTCGTATTGTTATTTAATTCTTTCTTCCTTTAAAAAAAAACTCACAAACACATATAGTCAGACCCGAAACCACTACCTATGAGTCATACAAATAATTGTTCCGTGCGGGAATCGAACCCGCGACAACCGTGCAACAGCCGATCGCTGCTCAGCCACTGCACCAAACGTGTCGTCGTCGTGTAGTCGTTATTCAGTTGAAAACAAATACATATATATAACAAATACACATATAATTTATAATTACGTATAAGATATAATTTACTACACTACTGTAAAAGAGAAACGCTACGTTTAAAAAAAAGAATGATTGTTTCCACAAAAAAAAAAACATTTATATTCTTGTGTTAAATATATTTAACAGGAAAAATTAAACAATAATTTCGATAAAATGTTTGCCTAAATAACAGGAAGAGCGTTGAAATGTTTTCTTTCATTTTCTTTATCAGAGCCATTTCAATGATTTTTTCGTTGACTTTCCCTAACCAAATTACTACCTTATAGATAAGAATTCGGACAATAGACTGAGTTTCTTTGTTCTAAAAATACACAACACAAGTAACGATACGTGTAACAAATTGTTAGGGTCCGAAGTCCCTTGGCATCTACTATGATATTCTTGGTACAATCACTGTTCTTCTGATTTTAACATCCATTGCTGGCTTACATCAGTCATGTGCCTAAACCGAGAGGATGCCGTCATGCTCAACGTGCAATGGATAATGCTGAAACTAAAATTTACAAGTTTTGTAGAGTCGTGGTGCACATAAAGTCCAGCTTACAACACAGACAATTTATTTCAAAAGGGGCTCCTTTTTGCCGTTAACCTAATGTGTAAATAAATGTGTGCAATAATTAAACACAAAACAGAATGACGTGAAACTAATTGCCTTAAAACCCTACTCTCATGTTTTGGTAATGAAACTCATTTTGATTTTATATTTAATCGTTTCACGGCGCGTGATGAACCGGCATTGAGTTAACTCGGTTTTTAATCGTTGTAACACAAAAGGTTGTTTGTATAAATGTTTTCATTTATTTAGGTTATTTTTTTTGCCTGTAATACTGCGAATTATGAGACACGTTGGGTTTTGAATATAGCTTCTGAAAGGATAACTTTTTGTTTCTTCAACAGTAATAGTAGTAGTAGTTCCAGGGCCAAAGTAATTACATTCTATTTAGTCCCTCTTTTAGATTATTAAAAAACAACGGACATGTTTTTTTATTTGTAAATTAGACCAAAAATGACAAAGATATAGCCCATTAAAGTTACGTGTGACGTCACTTGTTCCGAAAAAATGCAGCAACGCGTGAATTCACACGTCATTTTAATGGGTTATTTCTTTGTAATTTTTATAAGGTTAATTTTTACTCAATTATTTCAATTTTGAGAGTTCCGTACGTCAGTAAGAAAAACATGGAACCCTTTTTGGATCACGTTGTTGTTTGTCTGGCAAGACCCTTTATATATATTTATTTACCACCAATTTATAGCACCTTTTTTTGGGTTGGGAAATCATCAAATAACTTCTCCCGCTCTGGGTGGAGCAGGAGGGAGCGTCAGACTTGCACTGACTAAAACCCATCCATGTTCCTTCTATTGCCCTTTACGTTCCGGGGCCGCGGTATCTCTTTTGAACAACCCGCAACCCCGGCAGGCGGACGCCCTGGCAGGCCCCTCTGTTTTGCTGACATCTCTTTGAGGCTCGCGTGAAACACTTACGCGCCGTCGACACGGTATGTCGTCAATAGACGGATGGGCAGTGAGCTACCCATTGCTCGCATCTATGGAGGCCGGGAGTAGACTCGCGGCGCCCGTCGCCCGGGGCGTCTCCCGCGGCGGCTGAGTTGGTTTGAGGTTCTTTCCCTCAAACGCCCGGTCACGTCCTTCGCTAGCATGACTGCTTCGCAGAAGGAGGTGACCGCTTCCCATTCTCTCTCGTTCCGGACCATGGACTGAACCAGAGCCAAACGCGAGAGATCGCCGCCGCCGATCGCCTCTATGAGGGCTTTGCTCTCTGGGCAAACCACCACTGTGTGCTCCACCGTGTCCTCCGGGCGATCGTCACAATGGTGACACCCGGGCGTTACCTCCCGCCTGATTATTTGCAGGAACCTCCCGAAACTTTCGTGTCCGGTGAGGACCTGCGTCAGGCGGTAGGTGAGGACGCCATGGCGCCTCTCCAGAAACTCCTTTAAAGAGGCGACTTACCGCCACTGTTGTGGCGTACCTTGCACGGGGTTGCGACAGTCACTCTCTCCATGCCACCATGCGGACAGACCTCCGGTGCGATCTGCACCGGAGTTCTGTCCGCTGAGCGGCAATTTGCCGCGGTAGCGGAGTTTCCCCCCGGTGTAGTGCCTCCGCTCGCCACTCATACAGGCGTGCGAGGACTATCGTCTCCAGATAGCACCTTAACAGACATATCCAATATGATGCAATAAGTCACCAAATAATACAACATACAAAAAAAACACGTAAATTAAATTAAAAATCTCGGGAACGCGAACGCGTTAAGGTACCAAGTTGAAATTACCGTACAATATATACCTATATACCTCTGTAGTCTTTTTTTGCTGTGAAAAACTCGCAAGTTTGTACAGAATCCTCAGCGCGCGAGTCTAGCTCGCTCTTGGCCGATTTTTGTTTTGCTTTTCTTCCTAAATTAGCAGCTCGATATGTAATTGTATATCATCATAACATACCTAATGCAAGCATTATCTACCTACCTACCATAAATATTATTAATCACACACATTTAACAATATACATCGTTCGTCAAACATTATTACTCTCACAAAAAAGGCATATTTCAAAATGACATTCTACATATAAAACAAATGACTGTCTCCTCTTGAAAGATACTTCGCTACATTTGCCTAATTATTAGGGGGAGATCAGAATATACGACAGTAATCTTTCCTCATCCCTCGCATATCTGTCCCTGCCCTAAAATAAGTTAGTTATCATTATTTGTTGTCAAAATGATATAAGATGATGATCATGGAGTGTACTTAATATCAAGATTTATTGTGTTTTGCCCGTAAATTGTAATTATGTATTAGGGATTTGCGTGGAATAAATTGTCATTTAAATAAATGAGGCTATTCTTATTTTCCCTGTAACTAAGCACCTTGGATGTGTTTTTATAGATGTACTGACAAAATCACGAAAAAAACAAACTTAAACTAACTTATAAATCATCACTTTCCAGCCCTTGTTCCATTCTACATATTTGGGATCGGCGCAACACGTTTTCTTCTCCCATTCTCCCCAGTCAGATGTCACGGCATCATTAACTGCCTTTTTCTTCATATCATTCCTAACACAATTCATCCTTCTTTTCTTTGGCCTTCCTCTATCTCTCCACCCATCAATAGATCTTTCTCTCTTTTAGTCACATGTGTTTCGTCCCTCCTCATTACATGCCCATAACAAGACAAACGACTCCCCTTATTTTTTTTTTGTAAAAGTCGGAACTTTCAAACTTCAGTAAATATATATGCAAGTGGGAAAACACAGAACTAAAAAAAATGTACGAATGCATTTTGTATTGACAAGCAGCGCCATCTTGAATTAAAAACTTAAAGTGGACATGCAGTTAAAAATATTTTCTTTGCGGCCATTAACGTTTTGTTACTAAAATATTATTAATGATTGAGCCAATGAAAAGTCGTTACGATCTAGTAATAGTAAAATTCTTAATAATGACAGACAAAAATGTATGAGATTAAGACTTCAGAGATAAGTTTATGTCAATTTGGCTGATACATTATATGGTACAAGACACACTTTTAAAGCTATAATATATCACTAATCTGGGCTCACTTATATAGATATAATACCGTCCTCTGTGCCTAAAAACCCGTAAAGCTCTTGGTCGCGGCAGTCATTTGTAGATCTTTGACAGTCGTTACAGATAGTCACTGTCTCGAAAGTCTTAGAACCAGTCTTACCAATTTGCTACCTTTTGGTTAGACTGACTGGGTAATCCCAGTATTAACTGGGTTGTGGAGGTCAGAGAGGTAGACGCTCATGTAAAGTTGCCCCCAATATAGTTGGTAAAAGGATAAAATAGGGGTCACCCTATATCCTTCTGACAATAACAAAAACTTTTGTTTTAAGACGGCCTTACTGTTGAACATACCTTTTTTTTTTCTTGATAAACACAGTTGATCGAATCAACATTCTAACCTTAAAACCGGCACGCCATTTCCAAACTAAATGATTGTTTTTATTTCCTTACCTAAACGAACATCCCCAATGTAGTGCGTTGTCAAATATTTACGCCCAATGCTCGCATTTGACAAGGGGCAAACAATTTAACGCTATCTCTCTCCAAACAGACGTTTTGTGTATGTAAAGGCAATAAATATTGAAAATATATGCTGTCATTCAAAAAGATCATTTATTATATAAGGTTATATTTATGAGAGAAATTGTAAAGGTAGCTTAGAGAAAAAGGAGGTAAAATGAAGTTAAAGTTAAAAATTCGGTCATGAAATCGAACAGTGAATGGGATTTGAGAAAGAAGATGCGTTTTGAGAATTAGCCTTGATTATTTTGAATTTAAATAAAATATTTTTTTTAAATTTAGGTTAAGCTATGCTTGCCTAGGTTGGTCTGTATATGGGTGCCCACCCGTTACATCCCGAGTTTCCTCCGTGCCTTGGAACGCACGTTAAGCTGTTAATTCAATAGGGCAATAGAAGGAACATGGGTGGGCTTTAGTCAGTACAAGTGTAACCAAGACCGGGGGAAGTTATTTCTTGATTTCCCATCCGCAAAAAAAAGCTCTGCCTAAACAGAGTTGTAAGCGCATGTATTAGTAAACTCGTTTTAATAAAAACTAGCTGTCCTTCGCGGTTTTACCCTTGTCTTAAGTTGCTGCCCCGCTCCCGAAGGTAATAGCGTGACGTTATATAGCCTATGTTACTTTCTGATAATAGAGCTTCCTGTAAGTCAAAAATGATTTAAAACGGTCCAGTAGTTTTGGAGCCTATTCGATTCGAACAAACAAACAAAAAAATCATTCCTCTTTATAATATTGGTATAGATAATATCCACAACCTTAAACAATTTTCCTCACAAAAATGTCAAAACTGTCCTTATATACACACACACATTATTATTACACACGTCAAACATACATGTCAAACAGCGTACTTACAAAACACGCAAGCACACAACATCCATGTACTTAAAACATTAACCCTTTCACAGCGACGTCCATTGTAACAAAAATAACCCTGCGAGTACTCGAGAAAAAACATCCCCAGTTCTTACGTTACTCAAAACAGCAAAACATTCTCGCTTTGGAGGAGTGCTTGACATCCCTACGTAATAGAGGATCGTTACTACAAGGTAAGAGTGTAGAAGGGTACTCCACGCACGGCTCTATAGAAATATTGCGTGCCCTAGTTCTACTTCTATTCACATTATTGTAAAAACGGCTGGCGAAAGTAGTTTACTGGGTCTAAGTATAACGCTAACGATGTCAGATCTTGAATTCTTTTTATTCGATCTCCGTGGGGTTAGAAATGGGGCAGTAGTTGTTATAATATCAGAGTTTTCTTTTACTGTGACAACTGAGAGAGAGTGTGTGGGTCTCAAAAGTAATAAATCGTTTTAATTATTTTGTAAATGGTTTGTTCTTCCCAGCTAAAACACTAGGAAGTGGCGATGGGTAGGCGTTTTGGGGGACTGTGTAATGATGTTCAAGAAGTGCTGATCATCAGGCTAGTTTGAATAAATTACATTTGATTTTGATTTTAAAGAAACAAACACAAATCTAAATGTCATTCGAGTTCTATTTATAAACGCTGCATTGGTTAGGTAATGATTAATCTCGTTTAATCATAACCTTTTTTTACATAGAGCAAGATTTTTCGAACATTGTTCAACTGTTTGCGAAGAATGTGTACTCGAAGTTGGTACTCCAAAAAGAAGAAGCAAATAGTGCCTATCAACCCGAAAAAGCATATTGCAGTTCCCAGTCCCCACCTGTGACTTCACACGGCAAAATATAAATCAAACATACAATACTGCAGTACGCAGGGTAAATGCACCAATTGTACAACGCATAAATTAACCAGCTTAAGTAACGTTATCGGGCTGAGAACTTCAATGTGTGCAGAACTGCGGCTCTCAATCGGTGCTCCCACCTGGAGTTACGTGTGGAAATTGCAAAGCTGCTCATTAAACTAGGTTAAGCCGATGCAGTCCAGTTGCTGGACGACTGCCCCTAACTTATTGTTAATTTCTACGTTCCTGGTATTTTGCAGAGCTGGAATAAACTTTTCTCTTTAAGGTCTTAATCATAATTAATGGAGGATCATAGAAGTTTTGCTATAGTGACAAAAATACATTCACTGCCTTAGGTCCGTTTTTTAGGGAAATCATCAAATAACTTCCCCCGCTCCCCCGCTTCCCCGCTCTGGGCGGAGCGGGAGGTAGTGTCAGACTTTTACCGATCAGAAAACCCATCCCTGTTCCTTCTTTTGCCTGTTCGAAAAACCCACAACCCTGGATCTGAGGCCTTAGCACGAGTGCGCAACGTAAATAAGTCGATTTTTTAATCGAATCGCTTTATTACACTAAGTTCGCCTATGTACCACTGTTGTACAAGAAGTTTATTTCATTTAAAAATATATAATATACTAATTAAAACGGGTGTTTTAAAATCGGTCGTGCTAGGGTATGTTTTCCAATCTTTAGTCATCATGAAAATCTTCAGGGCTTAATTGCATACAGCATTACATAACTTAATATACATAGTTTCTTGCCCATTCTTCTCCATAGAGATCTACGCTTTGGAATGGGCAACTACAGAACTTTCACAGTTATTATGCCTTGTGACAGGGACTGTAGGTTCATTACAGAAACATTGACAACAATAAAAATATTGTTGTCAATGTTTCGACAGTTCGAAAGTGCCTGTAACTGGCATACTTGAAATAAATGATTTTGATTGATTTTTGATATAATCACTGTCTAAAGTACAGTTCCAAAGCTGGACATTTTAGCTCTCGGTAAGTTGGCGTTGGTGCCGATTCTGATAAACCACCGGTTTAAACTTTATTACACACCATTTTAGTAGCGATTTAAGGATAGTCCGATTTATCTTGAGAACTACTACATTTGGTGAAAAAAAAAAAAATACAATTTTGACAAATTGAGTAACAAAGCCATCATTAATGCTGTCACACTATACTACAGTTAGGTGGTGTAACTTTAATAAATTTCAGAGAAGGGAACGTCGTTTGACATGAATAAAACTTAATTTTAATAAGGTTTAGTGTAGTTTTAGTTTAGACGCCAGTATCCGTAGTTTTAATAGGATAGTGATCGTAATACGAAACTTTGCATCCAGCTTAACTTAGTCTAGGTTTTACCAAAACCAGATCAGCACAGCAATTGCAGTTTACACTTTTGATCATAATTCTTAGGGTTTTGAAGGAAATTCCTTATCTATTTCTTCATGTTCGAAAAATTCGCCAGCTCTGTAACGTAAATTAAAATCTTACATTAATTTATTCGCTGTTGTCGAAAAGTAAACAGGCTACGAAAGTTCATCTTTACTAATAGGAAACTCCATCGGTCTGGGCCCAAGGCGTGTAATGAGCGGAACGAAAACTGAGAATGTTACGCAATTAAAATTAAATCCATTTATTTCGGACAACATTGATTCGTATTTTGTTAGAATTCTTCTTCTTCTTAGAGTAGCGTTGGCAAAAAAAAATGCTGTTTAGTATAACAACTCGTAACCTCGCGTACTTCGCTGACTGATAAATAAAAAAATAAATCTAAAATAAATAAAAATAAGTCATCATATGGACAGGTGATCTGCTATGCGATGTAAGATGGAAGGTGGGCCGCCATGTATGTAGGTAGGGAGACCCCGCTTACGCATTTATTACAAACAGTTTATGTTCTAGTGTTTATTTATTTATTCTCCATCTTACGACTATCATTACAGGGTTACCTAATGCAATAGTGTTCACAATAACAATGTGTTCAGTTAAGTTTTGTAACTAATTACAAATAAAACAATTTGTGAACTCGTTCAGAGTACAATGAAACGGATCAATGTCACTTGCTAAGTGGTTGAGAGAGCGAATTGCACGCGTCATTGGCAAGGGGGCAACCGCGCGGTTTCATACAAAAGTGCACCATCGTGGGGACACGCAGGGGTACCGCCAGCGGTAACACGCGCGGGCTTGTTCAGTCAATAATGCTTGATGAAAAGTTTTGATGAAAATGACATTCGACAGAGAAAGAGAAATTATGGAACTGCAGTGTCGTTTTGTCATATGGGGTCAAGCGAATAAACTCTTAAGGTACCTGTGACAGGGTCCTTCACGTACCCACAGAGCCAACGCGTGCAGACACGCGACGGTTGCCCGTCGCGGGCGCCTTCTTGACGCAGTTTCAGGCCTAACAGATCAGTTTGCGTGCGCGGCACCACCAGCAAGCGCGGCTTTAAGTAACATTCAAATAAAAATAGTATAATTCAACAATTTTCGCACAAAATGCTAACATTTGGAGTACGGCTCTCCGCAATAACTCTCAAGACAGTAGCGCCAACGATTTCCAGTAATCGTCCCAAAACTATGATTCAATAAACGGACCACAACTCTAGCAAGACTTATGCGCCAAGCTTAACCCGAAAGGTGAAATATGGGAACGAGACAGTCAAGAATTAGGTTAATTGCATTCGAGGATCCCATTATGTCACATTACATATCCGAAGGCGTCCAGGCAGCACCGCCATGCATTTTAAATAGTTTTGTGCATAATTTAAAGGACTGTCTAGATGGGCAACTACTGCAGTTAAAAAATTGTTGCCGGTGTAACTGACCTTCACGAAACTGAAAGAAAACATATTTTTTGGCACTTGCCTGAAGTGCACACAGAAAAAAAAATAACGGCACGGTTAACGCAGTGGTTGAGGGATCGACTGCTGCTTATTTGTTCCGTGCAGGTTCGATCCCTGCACGGAAGAAATATTTGTGTGACCTGCAGGTAGTTGTTTCGGGTCTGGCTGTTTGTGTATGTGAGTTTAAATGTTTGTAAACGCACCCACGATACAGGAGAAATTTCTAATGAGGGCAACGTTTTTTAAAAAACAAAAAACATAATACGCAAATGAATCCGAAAAATCTGAGGTGTGTGCCTTGGTTTTAAACTAAGGACCTATGATTTGACAGTTCAAACGTCACAGTACTAGGCTATCGCTGCTTACTTTTATAAAAACTTATACTTTTTTAAAGGTTTTTTTTAATGTTGACTGCAGCAATGCCAATTGAGTACATTTTTGACTTATGTTGTTTATTGATTTAATCACATAATAATATTTTTGTATGAAGCCCAGTTGATTCAGATGTTGGTCGAGGCTCTTGGCAATTAAGCCATTGGCTGTAACAACTATCGGCACAATGATCGCTGAGTCCACATCCCACATGTCGACAACCTCGTGAGCCATGACTTTTCAATCATCGTTATGGCTGATGAAACGATTAATCTCAGAAAATTTCGCCACAATAATGAGGTTGTAGTTGTGGCACGTATGAACAGACTCTCAGTGTCGCAAATCCGCGTCACATTCACCGTGCAGATATTTTATTTCACGGAAATTAACTTTAATGAACTTGGCTATGTTTCAATTTGCATTTTCGCAACACCCTTTTTGCTTTTTGTTCAGCTTTTCAATTTTAAGCTTTATAAAATGGAGTTAGTGCAGTAAACTGTCGGAGTTTGCTTGGCTGTTTTTGAAGGCGATTTACTAGTTTCAGTGATTTCATAAAGCTTTTATTTAATAGGGTACATTCAAGCTTGTTTGGTTGAGCTTCATGTTCAGTCGACATCTTGAGAGAATTCTATAAATAGTTCAGTATTTTAGTACTGGGATGTATACCAAGTTATCAAGGTACTGTTTTGCATTTGTTTCAATACAACATCCAACGTGATAGTATTTTGTTTTTTTTTTAAATAAAACGAAGTTTATAATGTCAAAACTTTGCATCAAATACCTCTGGAACTGCCGTACTATCCTACTGGGGTTGCAGATTGTTCGAAAGATATACCGCGACCCCAGAACATAAAGGGCAAAAAAAGGAACATGGGTGGGTTTTTGTCAGTACCAGTCTGACACTCCCTTCTGCTCCACTCAGAGCGGGAGAAGTCATTTGATCATCCTATCGCATCATCGAAAACGAGGTATATAGTAGTACATACGGCGACACATCAAACTATAAATTTCCAGTATAAAATGGCCTCGTTTTGTTTAGATTTCCTTTACATTGAGAGGTCCGCATTAAAGGGTTTTCAATAGCTTGATTAGTCGTCGTGCGTACCTTGCATATTTAGTATATGTGCCGTTTGATAGTAATAATATAAGCTGTTGATTGATGTGATGTGTTATATTGTTATGTTATTGGCGTCGTTAATAAAAGACAGCCAAGTGCAAGTCAGACGCGCGCGCCGAAGGTTTCGTACAAATTAACGACTTAGAAAGACTATTTATTATTCTTATAAAATAATTACCTATCGAGAAAAGGTGCACGGTTCGGATTGATCGTTTCCTATGGAAAACAACCGGCAAGAGACCCCATGGTTGAAGCGATAGAAAAACAAAATTCGTACCGTCATGTTGTATAATCCACTGTAACCACTCAAACAGAACATTAAACAAGAACTTTCAACAGCTATTTAGACAGCCCGTCCGTTTTCCAATGAATAATAATAATTGATAATAACTAGTGGCTTCAATTGTACATTCATGAACAGTGGTGCAGTATAAATTATTTCCTGTCAATGTGACTACCTATTGTTGGCCATACAATAGTGCTATGATAATGAAAGGCTATTAATTATTTTAATTTTCACAAATTTTGTCGGGGACGGTAACAAAGGATTATAATGTAACTGGCTTTCGCCCGGTGCTTCACTCACAATGTTTTTCATAAGGTTTTCGCCCATTATATATTTAACACACTCGCACAAGACAAGACAATTAAACAAAATAAAAATAAGAGCAACAAAAACCAATAAAAAAGATAATTAATTAAATTAGTATGTATTTTCAGTGCAATTAATATTTATTACAGTTATAACAGCTTTACTGATTTTACCGTTAAATCACGAATGTCACATTTCAATCGATGCGGACCAGTCTTCGTCTATCCTAGGTTGCGGGTTGTTCAAAAGAGATACCGCGGCCCCGGAACATAAAGGGCAAATGAAGGAATATTGATGGGTTTAAGTTATTAAAAGTTTGACACTCCCTTCGCTTCGCTCAGTACGTGTGAATTATTTGATGATTTCTCAATGGGTCAAAAATTTCATTGAAGTCAGTCTAATTCTTAAGTTGGGACAAACAACCTCTTCGAATTTTTACTATAATTTATGATAAAAATGTGAAAAATTTTACGTTATCTTAGGGATCAAATAATAGTTAGGAATATGATGTTCCCGTCATTATTTTCATAAGGGAGTTTAGTTTTCTTTGATTCTTAGGGATCTAATTTTTAAAAGTTAATAATGTAGGTTAGGTTGCGTACCGACGATTTTGTATCGTGTTCATTAATTATTTGTTTTTTTTTTCATAAGAAACATTTTTTTCCCTAGAAACATAACCAAGTATTTATATATCCCACAACATTTTAAATCATCTAGCTAAAAAACGATTTAAAATAAAATACAGGCAGTCAAAACAGCAAACAAAATTCTGTCATATCCATTCCAGTGTAAAAATTGGCTTTTAAAACCCAAATTAAAAAATAAATAAACAAGCCACTATGGAATATAATAAAATCTCCATACAAGTACCCAGTACAATTTAGTGTTCGAAAACAAGCGAAAAACTTCTGAATAGAAAAGCCACAGCGATGTGCCAATAACAGAAAAACTGGACAAGTTCGAGTCTGACTTGTGCACCGAGGTTCTAAATCAAGATATTTTACTTCGAATAGGCTTACATGGCCACTAATAAAACGTCGAGAAAAGGTGTACTGTTTGGATTGGTCGTTTTCTATGGTGAAGAACTGACAAGAAACTTCATGAGTATTCGGTTTACGTACAAACCTGTTTTAGGAAAACTTAACGATCTCCTAAAACAGGGCGTCCTGTCCTCTACCCTTTTCTATAGAAAAAAAGGGTACACCCTATAATGATCCCAATTTTAAACTACCACCATAGTATGTACTAACGTAGTCGTTTAAAATTGAGATTATGGTAGAGCAAAAAAAGTTATTGAGCATTGAGAAACTTGTTTATTGACAGTTTGTGTATCACGGAAACCAGGTCACAAAGATTCAAATTCTTAAACTGTTACGAAAAGATAAGTCAGATTAAAATAATTCTCTCCTATACATTGATATATGCGTCATGTTTAATTATCTATAGGCAAACGTATAAAAAATGTGATATAACTACAACTTAACAATTTTCGGTTTTTTTTTCCAATATTTGTGCCACAAATCCTTGCCTCTTACAAAACTTTATGATTCAATGCCAACGGAAAGTACCCTGTAGTAGGTTTGATTATCAAACTAATAACAAAATGTTCCGTTTTATCTTTTTGTGTACAGAACCATAAAAATACGCAATATGGAAAGTTATTTCATAGTGAGGTTAAAACCAATTCGAATATTCGATAGACGTGACACAAAACCAATTTGGAGGCGAAACCGATCTCGGCGAACCTTCTCTATTGTCAGTGAGACTGTGACAGACATTTTTTGGGAATCGCGAGCGAATATTTTTGTATTTGAGAAATTGGCAGTGTATGGCACACCCTGTAAAAATAGGTTCAATACTTCTTAGATGGTGATTTAGGCCATCAAACTGGACAAATATCCCAAGGAATATGAGTCGAAAATAATTATCGATCCATGTTTCTTTGGGAAAAATTTACCATTTACCTGTTTTATGGACTGAATAACCACTTATGAGATAGTTCTCTTAAAACAGGTAAATGGTAAATAACAACATTTCATGTAATAACATTGCACTTTATCTAGTACCTTGCGAAAGAAATGTTGTTATTTGAGGTAAATCATCAAATGACCCCAAAAATAAATAAAAAGAGAGGGTTAATTGTAATTTTAGACTGTTCGTGTACTTAAATGACTACGGATTTATTTTAAAGGTGAACTCTTGCCGCAAGCGTGAAAAAGTTTGTAAAGTTCCGGGATGAAAATTGTATATTCTTCTTGTTCTAGTAACCTGCTAACCAGCTTTAAATAAATTTAAAGCTGGTTAGCAACTGGACTAGCTTCCGCCCGCGACTTCGTCTGCGTGGTATAGTTACTTTTGGGCTAACGCTAACTTTAACCCGCATGATGATCGAAAAAAAAAATTGTCTCCTCTTTTCTTCCCTCTTTCTCCCCCTTTTCTTTCTCGGTTTGGCCATTTAGGCGTGAAGACGTAACAAATAAACAAACTCACTTTCGCTTTTATAATATTAGTAAGGATAAAGATTGAGGTTTCGCTAACAAAGCAAAGAAATAGACACACTGAAAAAGCAATTGTTCTGTGTAAAGATAACGTTTCCTATTATTTACAGATTACAGTTCTCGATTTGTATTGGATTGTGTTTCTACCTAAGCTCACTTAATTTGTAGTATAAACCATGCCAGCTCTGTATTTTTTATGAAATAAAAACATTTTATTTTTATATTTTATTGGTTGTTAACTAATTCGTTATATTCGTTCGGTCTACTGTTTGCAAGCGCTGATTTTGCGCATGAGGTCTTTTTTATTTCGTATGGGAAACCACAAACACATAACAAATAACTTCTCCTGCTCTGGGCGGAGAGGGGGGGGAGTGTCAGACTTGTACTGACTAAAACCCACCCATGTTCCTTCTATTGCCCTCTATGTCCCGGGGCCGCGGTATCTCTTTCGAACAACCCGCAACCTCGGCAGGCGGTGGCGGTGGCCCTGGCAGGGCCCTCTGCTTGCGCATAAGATCTTGGGTTAGATTACCAGGGCATGAAAGGTGATAAGGTGATTGTTGTTTTTGCGAAAGATATGCAGTTAATTAGTTTTTTCTTCTTCTTTGATAACTGAGAATAATTAATTTAGAAAACTGAATACAATACTGACATTGACATTGATTCTAGGAAATACAGAAAAATATCACTCACTAAAATCCCAAGAGCAATGATAGTGTTAGTTAAAAGTTTGTGGTATTTCAAGATATTAAACATTTCACTGTCAAGTCCGGAGTTTCAATAGTGATGATGGATGGATTTTTCCATGTGATTTTTTCCAGTAGTTACTCAAATTTTTCGTATTCATATGCGTATTGTATAAATATTACTGAAGGAAAACATTGTGTCTAAAGAAACCAGCATGTCTGAGAGATATTTCTAGACGGTATGTTTAGCCATGTCAGAACCCTATGGGCGCCAAAGGCCCTGACGCCAGGTTAAGCACCTAACCGCCAAAGAAATGGGGCCCGCTAGGGTCACTGCCTGCCGGGGTTGTTACCGCAGTCCCGGAACAAAAAGGGCAAAAGAAAGAACAGGGATGGGTTTTATTGTGTAAAAGTCTAACACACCCTGCTCCGCCCAGAGCGAGGGAAGTTATTTGATGATTTCTTCATAATTATAATTTTGTGACATACATACGTATGTGTATGTACTGTAAATATATATATATATATATATATACATACGTATGTGTATATATATATTTACAGTTATTTATATATGTATATTTATTATTATTTTTAAATATTTATTATCTAATATCCTTTATTTCTGCTATCGCATCTACTGTGTTTTGTCTCTGCATCACCCTAAGGTAGACTGGTAGAAAATGCCTAAGGCATTAAGTCCGCCTTTGTACAGTTTTTACTTGTGCATAAAGTTTAAATAAATAAATTTCCCATCCCTAAAAAAAAGCACCTTACCACACAATGTAAAAGTAGTAGCCTAAAGTCCAAATAACTGACCAGGTAATAGACTTGCTCTCTATAAGCTGGGACTTAAAATATAACTGGGAAAATGTGGGCGTGCTATGTAAATAGGTACACATTTGTCTGTGCCTTCAGGGAAACAAGCGTGCTTTAATCGTATGTAATTGGTATACCTAGTACTTAAAATACAAAAAAAACACAACATACAAAATTCGCTCTTATGCGCTCCTGTCAATAGCGACCGCTAAACCACATCAGCTTTCAGCGTTTGGCTATTTAGCCAGTCATTAAACCCAACCTGGCCTGTCGCCAAACATTCAAATTGAACTAGAAATTGCCGTGTTAGAACATGTATTTAGATGCTATCCGCGCGAATACGGCCCATGAATAACTTGGAATAATGTCTTAGAGAAAATGTTGAAGCCCTAAATCTTCTTAGTGTAGAATTTGGCAAAGGAGCCGCTCAATTTAGTTTTGGCAAAGTATTCGATTAGTCTACACTTTTGTGAATCCTAAAGCTCTTAAAGCGATGTAACATATTGTAGGATGTTGTTGGTTGTAAAATCTGCTAAACAGGGTGTTAGCAGAAGTGGAGCCAAGTTAATAAACAAGTGACTGCTGGATTAGAACTGAATCTTTCATTTCTAATCCAGAATCTTACATTTGTAGTAAACATTTCTTAAAACGAATGAAATGCATCATTCGAATGTTATAAATGTGAAAGTGGCTCTGTCTGTCTGAAATCTGTTCACGAGGTAACGACAGATCGGGCTTGGATTAAATTTATGGGTAAAAAGTTAATATGCCCAACTATATCCTTACTATTATTATAAAAGCGAATGTTAGTTTGTTGGTTACGTCTTCACGCCTAAATGGCTAAACCGATTTTGATGAATCTTGGTATAAAGATACTTGAGATCCTGTAGACGGTCATAGGCTATTTTTTTTAAAGTCAGAAGTGAGGGAGAAAGAGGGAAGAAAAGGGAAAACTTAGCTTTGCTATTACAATCAATAAGGTGCAAGGGCAAAAACTACAGGTAGCAGGCTACCTGCAAATCAGGAAAGGGGAACTGTGTTACATCGGATTTAATGCGAGCGAAGCCACTGGCAAAAGCTAGTATGAAAAACATGCAAAATTTCAATAACACTTAAAACGTACCTGATGATTTAGATACCTACGTGTTTTTATGAAACTAACGGAAAATTCAGAAAGTAAAATTCTGAATTTAGAAAGTTCTAAATTACGTTCAGAGATGCACCGGGTTGTGTATTACCCCTTTTTTACGTAATGAAAATCATTAAATAACTTCCCCGCTTTAGGTAGAGTGGGGGGTGTCATACTTTTACTGACTAAAACGCACCCATGTTCTTTCTTTTGTGTTTTATGTTCCAAGGCCGCGGTATCTCTTTCGAACTACCCGCAACCCCGGCAAGTACTGGCCTTGGCAGGCCCATCTGCGTTGTATTTCGCATTTGGTGTGTATTACCCTGTACTACGTTTTTGGTAATAACTTCCAGCACCAGAAACAAAAAGTTAAATAAAACTGGAAATTAATTAATGTATCAATCAATAACTCAATCTGCTAAGAGAATCTATTTCTATTAGATATAACGATAGAGAAGTATACTTCTAATTTTGGTAGCAATAAAATGCTACCGAGGTTATTATTTCAAGTACAATAGCCGTTGCTCGAATCCACAGCCGACTCGAAGGAAGCCGCAATTTTAATAGCCTAATTGTCGGGTTTCCTTTAACGGGTTGAGCACAAAGCAATACCGAAATATGATTAATGTTCCAACAATACCTGTTATTGTGAATAGTACAGATTGCCAGTTTATCGTTCATTTGGTTGGAAGCCAGAATTTTGATATGATTAAGGTGTTTGTTTAACCCGATAAAAATAATTCTAAAATTACGTTTAGCTGTAAAAGTTGAATACGACAAAGTTAAGTGTCTGTGCTGTTAACCGTTCAAGAATTTTCTCGTAAGGAGATGTTCACCTCCTTCCGTATTTATAAAAATAAATTAAAAGTATCTGATTTTATTCGGCTCAATCGTTTAAATGGTTTAAAATTCAGTTGCAAGATTTGACGAAAACATAATTATTATCAAACTAACAACGCAACTCTATATAAATGCTAATAAAAAAAAAAAAATAAGAATTACAGGCAGTCGATAGAAGGGTTTTGGGTTTTTCAACATTAATACCTAATTCCCACGTAGCTATTCACCTACGTGGGAAACTAATACCTACATCTACAATAATTGTATTATTATTTATTATGAGCCAGATGTGTCCCACTGCAGGGCAAAGGCCTCCCTTCCTTCGTTCCAATTTATCTCGTCTTTCGCTATTTGGGCCCAATCTTTGTGTAAAAGTCCAGCTCGTCACGCCATCTCCTTCTAGGCCCAGCGACGGTATCGCTGGGCCCTGTCTTTTGGAGCCCATTTAGTTTCTACTTTGGCCCATTTTTTTTGGGACTGGTGTCAGATTTGGCCAGCCTAGTCCTACTTTAATTTTGTGGCTTTGTTGCAAACGTCCAAAATCAGCATTAGATATAACTCTTTTTAGTCTCTTTCAGAATCTTTTCTAAATTCATAATTAAGCTTTTCGAGTTTCAAAAATCATATCCCTTCTGGTTTCTTATTTTATGGACAATCATTATTCATTTTATCATTCGCCAAAATGGAACATATAACTAAATCCTGGCTAGCAACAAAAACAAAAATAAGTACACAAAGATAATCTAGAATATTTTTTTCTAGCACCATTCCATTTTTATATTTCCCCTCGGCGTTAACGCATGAATTATTATGAAAGGCGCGAACTGTGAAAGAAATACGCACGGCCTCTGTTCGAATGAACCACTGACCGAGCTTAGTTTAAAAGGACTGGCCGTATTTTATTACACAGTGATTTATGTTGACTTCAGACCTGAGGTCACGGTAATGAAAACTGCGTCGTTAGGTACAGTCAGCATAATAGATGAATGCGGGCTTGTTTCGAAATTTGGTTAACGACGTGTAGGTGTTGCAATTTTGTTCAGCGGAATCGTACGGGTTGACCTGCTAAGAGCATAGGACACTCACAGATCCGACAGTAGGTATCTATTAGTCAGATTTATGTATCAGTTACTCCGAAATATCGGTGACATCAAAACTAAGGTTATATTTTTGATAAACAGAGAACAGAATTCATTATTTTTCTGTTTTCGCTGTAGCATGGTGCGGGTGACATTAATTAAATGAACCATTCCTCTTAAATCTGAAACGTTACCGCGATCTAAGATCATGCCTGAATATTGGCTTTTCCCTGAATGTCATATTCGGAAAGGAATACCTATTATAGAAAGACATTTCATCACTAAACATGTATTTTCATCTATTGTCACCCGCACCATGGTACAGAAAACACTAGAGACGAATTTCAAATCTCGCCTTTTGTTTAAAAAAAACTTTTATTCATTTTTTTCTTTAAAAAAAGCTAGGCTATGGGTACATTTACAAACATTTAGTCTCATATACACAAACAGCTTTCAATATGCAATTAAGGTTTATATGCGCGCTGTCAGTTTTGCATTAGGTACACGAATCTTTGATCGTCGTCTTATAGGTGCACGAGCCTCTCATCATGGTGGAATCTATCATGGTGGCTTTCGGACCAAAAATCTGAAGACATGTCACCTTCACTGACCCGCACTAAGCCTTTTTTCTAAAGGATAGGAAACTCATCATAACTTCTCCCGCTCTGGGCGGAACAGGAGAGGGTATAAGACTTTTACTGACGGCACCCGGGGCGTCTCCCGCGGTGGCATCCACATTAGGCCTGCGTAGTTAATTATGACTCACTTCGTCACATAGAGATTTCCAGGACCCGCTCAAGGTCAATGGGAACATAACGTTACGCCTGTATTCTTTAAAGCGAGACGCAGAGCACCTATAGTAGACCTAGTAGTACACCCACGATTTTGCACAGTTGTGCGAAATTTCGGGTAGAATGCCCCCTAAAAACTTTGCCGGTCATGTTGATCTTTAGGTTAAGTCGCGCTTGCCTAGGTTGGTCTGTAGATGGGTGACCACTTGTTACATGTCGAGCTTCCTCCGCACCTCGGAAAGCACGGTTACCGTGCTTTGAAGATCTTAGACAGTCGTCGACAGGTACTCAGTGTCCCGAAAGTCTGACAATCAATCTTACCAAGGGGTATCGTATTACCCAGTACTAACTGGGGTGTGGAGGTCTAGGCCAAGTAGGTCAGCAGTCGTTTCATACTGTCATTCAGTTGGACTGAAAGCCGATTCCAACATAGTTGGGAAAAGGCTAGGCAGATGATGAATATGTCGACGTAGAGGGATCCCAGGATTTACATAGAGTGTTATTTAGGTACCTACGGGGGTTCCCTCTAAATGACGGTATTCAAAATCTCAAAATACACTTTGCAATAATTACTTAATACAGCCAGTTCAATTGAGTTGTATTAAAATAATATTTGTAAACAGGAAGTTGAAACATAAAAAAAGTTATTATAAAGCAATGAAGTGCGTACGTTTTCACTGAAATTAAATGGATCATGATGTTAATGTTTTTTTTAACAATGGGATTTACCCAGTTTGGCGTGGTAGTAAAATGAAGAAATAGGAATAGATTTATATAAAAAATAAACTGAAATATGCAATACAGATCATAAAAAAAACAATTTTTAAAAGTGTAATGAACAATTTATAATAAAAATGGATATTACTCAGAAATGGTCATGCAATTGGTTCTTTCTTCCTAGTCGAAAGGAAAGCTCTTGACTTCCGTATGTTTTGTTCACGGGTACGGGTACCACGCATAATTATTTAAAATAAACTAATCATTAAATAGACTACACAATGATATAAAACAACCCTATGAACAGGGGCCTAAGTCTGCTATTACAATAGTGACAGAATGGTCGATCACTGATCGCATAATGGTTAATTTTGACAAGTTTGGTAATCTACTACATACTAAACTTGTCAAAATTAACCATAATGCGATCAGTGATCGACCATTCCGACACTATTGTAATAGCAGGCTTAGGCCCCTGACGTGATACTAATACAAATCGAATGATCACTATTCATAAAAATACCTATACACAGGCCTTGCCGTGATACATGTATTCTCGCTAGAACGATGACATGTGGGACAAAAACCAAACTTCACGCGGGCAATGCCGCGGGCATGAGCTAGTTAAACAACCCGAAATTTCATAAAAAATTACACGCATGATTCCGCATTTTATTTATTATTAATAAACTGATCGTTACAATAACTAACTGTATTTTAATGGCTACCATTCTAGATCATAGACATAAATCGCATTTAAATTATTTCAGCCACCAGCAAAAGTGTTAGTAACAATGAAATTCTTGGCTTTGTTGTACGCCCTGGGATTATTATCGGTAATGTAACATAATATATAGCAATATTTTACATCCTGATTCATATTTTGAACAACCGTCTTACTAAAAGATCATGTGTCACATCAGAAACTGGGTTGTGGAGGTCTGATAGGCTATGGAACCATTTAGATACCTCATCTCTGACTATTGATCAAGACTTTTGACTTTTTTGACTATTGATAAGATTGAGGTCAAGAATAGGCCCATTTAAAATTAAAATATACTGGTATTGAATTGCACCTGAGGGCCCAGATAAAGTGGCATACCATAGGGTGTCCTATGATTTTATCAAGCCACCTTTAAAAAAAAAAAAGTTTGCCCTACACTAGGCATTTCTCCCGTATCGTAAGTGCGTTTACAAACATTTAAACACACATACACAAACAGCCAGACCAGAAACAACTACCGTCATACAAATATTTGTTCCGTGCGGGAATCGAACCCGCGACACGCAGTGCTGCAGTCGATCGCTCAGCCACTGCGCCACCCGTGTCGTCAAATTTGTGCAGTAAAGGGCTGGCAAACAAAAGAAATATCCTATTGGCTGTCAAATTAGGGCTAGTAAAAAGAAACCACAACACGAGAGAACAATGCCATACAGCCCGTGGAATAATTCAATAACAGCATGATTAATTTTTTCTTCGTATACTCTTTCGTATTGGAGATCAGAAATCTTTTTTTAATTAGTAAACAACCGGCCGAACATTTGCTCCGTATAAACTTGAGGTTATGTCTTGGACTGTGTAAACTTAGAGGGTTGATTTTATCACCGCTCTAAGAGATTCAAGATTCAAGATTCATTTATTTGCAAAACATGTGTAGATAATATACATGGTATGATGCATAGTATAGGTGTTACAAACAATTATCAGGCTCAACATGTTTGACCATGGCTGGTGTACAAATTATGTCGTTAGACAGTCACATTTAAAAAAATACAGTAATATAATTAAATTAAAATTAATAGAAAATAAAATAAATACAATAAATTAGTCAATTAGTTCATAGCAATTTATCATTTAAAAATTCATCAACATTATAATATGCTTTTTTTGTCAGTATTTTTTTTAAAGCTTTCTTAAATTGGTCTGAATTTAATTTCTTAACATCGTTAGGTATGTTATTATAAATTATTGGTGCTCTGCAGACCACGCTTTTGTACAGTAGCGCTGTCTTCGATGGTGGAACACGAATTTTACTATTGTCCCGACGATTACGTATTATTGTATCAGATACTCGAGGAAACAAATGAGGGTTATTTTTGACAAAGACGGCTATTTCCAGAATATAAAGTGCTGGAAGTGTGAGTATTTTATGCTTTGTAAAAAGTGGCTTACAGCTCTCCGTACTTTGGATGCCAAACATGGCGCGTAGGCATCGCTTTTGCATTATAAAAACCATATCTTTATTAGATGAGTTGCCCCAAAACATAATGCCATATCTGAGGACAGATTCAACAAGTCCATAATAAGCCTGGAGTAACACAGCAGTGTTGACGGACGGAGCAAGTTGGTACAAAGCATATGATTGACTACTGATTTTTTTACATAGTTTGTCAATATGTTCTTTCCAATTTAGTTTACCGTCTATAATTAATCCAAGTAAACGGGCATTCGTTGCTTCATTTATGATGACATTATTATGAACCAAATTTATGTTTAATGGATTATACAATCTTTGTCCAAAGTGCATAATATTTGTTTTTGATAAATTTATTTTTAAATTATTATTTTCAAGCCAAGATATTATAGATGTCAGTGAATTATCAATGTCAGATTTATAATTATTAATGTCCTTACATGCAATTGAAACAGTACTGTCATCAGCAAATAATGTCATGGGTTGAAACGTTGCCTTTGGCAAGTCGTTAATATAAATAGTAAACAACGGCGGCCCTAGCACACTGCCTTGAGGAACACCATATGTGACAGATTTCTTCACAGAGCAGAATGACTGTTCTTTTTTAGTTTTCAGATTCACTCTAGTTATTTCTGTTATCTGTTGACGATTCGTTAAATAGGAACGAATCAGATCTAAAACATTGCCTCTTATGCCGTATGCGTCAAGTTTGCTGATTAATACATTATGATCTACATAATCAAATGCTTGTGACATGTCGCAATAAATAGCACAAACTGGTACTTTTTTGTCAACATGGCAGATCACACTTTGGATAAATTCATATATAGCCATATTTATGTTTTTATTTTGTCGAAATCCCTTTTGTTCATTGCACAAAATATTATTTTTTTCAAGATAGGAATTAAGTTCACCGTAAAGATATTTTTCGAAAATTTTTGAAAATATTGATAAAAGTGCAATAGGCCTATAATTCACCATTAATTGTTTACTTTCTTTTTTAAATAAAGGTTTAATAACTGATATCTTAAGCTCTTGTGGAAATATTCCAGTTGTTATCGACAAGTTCATAATGTGACTCAGGTGATGGCATATATCCTCATTTACTGCTTTAATTATTTTAGTAGAGAAACCATCATATCCTACGCTGTTGGTATTTTTAAGATTAGTAATAATTTTATTAATCTGGTAGGGTGAACTTGGTGCCAGAAACATAGAATTTAATTGATAATTAATTAAAGACGTAACATTTTTCCCGGCACCCGAAATGGGGATGACTTTTTCAATAAAATAATTATTAAAAGCGTTTGCTATTTCTGTTGGATTAGTAAGGACGGTGTTTTCATGAGTTTTTATTTTATCAATGGATTCTTTTGGGGTATTAAACCTCGTTTTATTTATAATCCGCCACGCTGTTTTGGTTTTATTATGAGATGTTATTATTTTATAGTTATTCTGCGCACGTTTTGTTAGTTTTATAATTTTTTTAAATAACTGACTATAATTCAGATACTTTAGTTTGTTGTCTTTTGTTGCATTTAATCTGTATTTCCATAGCAAATCTTTCTTTTTTCGACTACAAATTTTTACACCACGTGATACCCACTTTGGTTTATTAATAGCTTTTATTAAAAATTGAGTTTGTGGAAAACAAAGGTCATAATAAAGTTTGAATTCAGCTATGAAGTATTGATAAGCCGTGTTTGGGTCATCAGTGATGTAAATATCGGAAAAAGACAAGCTCTTAATACACAATTTAAATTTATCAATATTTTCTTTGCTATAATCACGTTTTAATGTACGCCAATAATGTAGTGTCGGTTTTTTTTTTTACAGGAACTCTAATTAATTGTGCGGTATGGTCAGATAGACCTAGTTCTAAAATTTCAGATTTACAACCCTTTTTAAAGTTGTGTGCAATATTATCAATACAAGTACCACTGGCGAATCTGGTTGGTTCATGTAAAGCTAATTTTAAATTATAATTTAACAGTAAACATTCAAAATCCAATGTTACATTATTGCGTTTTAGAACATTTATATTAAAATCTCCAGTAATTATAACATTTTTACAATTCAATTTGGTAATATAAGTCAGAAGGTTTTCCAGTTTGTGAAGAAACATATATAAGTTATTTTGTTTAGGTACCCTAAATAAACAAACAATAATAATTCCAAAGTCAAGAAGTTCAACCGCACATCCTTCCATTATACAGTCAAGACAAAATTTGCGAATTTCAGGAATTTCCCTGAATTTATGTTCTTTTTTAAGTAAAATACATGTTCCTCCTCTTTTACTGTTTGTTCTACAATAACATGATGCTAGATGGTAATTTGGTAGATATAAATTTGACTCAAGTTCCGCTAACATAAAGTGCTCAGTAATACATATGATGTCCACACTTTTGTTACTGTCTGCGAGTTCTTCTAAGTTAACACATAATGCATCACATTTGCTAATTAATCCTGCGATATTCTGATGTAAGATATACATATATTTCTCAGAGAAAAAACTGGTTGTCGGTTTCTTTTCCATTGATTTCAGGAGATTTTACGATATTGTAGGGTTCAGCAAGTATTTTACTGTTTTTCCGCACTGGGTCATGTTGACTAAATGAGCACAAGTCCATTACAATGTTATTCATAATGCCATCGTATATATGTCTCATTCCCTGTGCTTTTATTTTTCCTGTTGTGTTGGAGAACATGTCTAGTGATAGCTCATTATTGCTGTCAAAAAGGTAAGCGTAGTCATTATGTTGTATGTCAAGATAAAGAAGATTATTGAACATGTCTACTTTAAAATTGTTAATAGGTGCTCCTGCTATAAAAGTCGGCAAACAGATGATATTATTGGTATGTGCCACCTTCTGCAACGATTTCCTTATCATATTTATCATGTTAATGTAATTTGTCTCGGCTTTAATGTCACTTTCTCCAATAAAAATGATACAGTAGTCATTATAGGTGAAGTCTTTCAATTTATTTTCTATGTTGTATAAGTGTTCCTTTATTGTTCCATTTGGTATAAAATAATGGCAAAAATTGAAGCAATCGGAGAAGACGTCGTCAATTAAGGATAAGTGCCCGGTGGTTTGGTGCCAGTTCTTAGAATGCATAGTTTGTTCTTTTGGTTACTCTTTGCAACGATATCTGCCAGCTCGTTTTTACTATATTGAGGTTTGATACTACTGTTAGATATGGATGGTACTGGTTTTAAATTGTTAGCTGTCTGCATATGGTTGTGGCAAGGGGTTTGGGTCTCTTTGTCAAACGTAATTATCGAGCTTAGGGGGTTGTTATCATCAGATGGTTTTTCTGGATAATTGTTTAGATTATCCTTTGGAGAACTCGTCTCAGTTTTGTTATGAACTAGTATTTTGGTTCTACGAACTGATTTCGGTGTCACGCTTTTTCTCGCAGGTGATAAGCACATTTGTTTATATGTACTGATAGTTTTAATCGATTTTTGAAGATCAGATTTTAGACGAAAATTTTCGGTACTTAAATTCTCTATTTCTAGATGAGCGCTCTGTAGTTGTGACGTGAGTAAATTAACTTGTTCACTCAAATCCTGTATTTCCCCACTATTGTCATGCAAGCTGTCAGGTACACTCATCATTGTAGCATCGAATATGTTTGTGTTACTGCTACTGGTGATGTTGGCAAGATCATTTAACGAATTTGTTCGACAGATTTTTCGAAAGGTTATGTTGTTTCTTTCTTCCATATTTCTGTAGATGTATCGTCACTATAGCGCCCTCTGTCTGCTAATATCTTTCTGTTGTTGTTGTTGCTTACTGCGAGAGGTTTAGTTTATATTGGACGAATCTTTTTGGTTTAAGAAATCATACAAAAAGACAATCATTAGGTGTGGATCGAACTTGGGGCACTTCGTTCCGAACGTGTAGACATTCAATACGTGCAGCCACTCAGCCACGGCGTCTTTAATTTTAGCGATGAAATTATGGTATAGTTTCTAGGCTGTTTTGGTTTTATAAACAGTTAGTCGGTTATTGTGATTCATTGAATTTAAATGTTTGAACGAAGTCCAAAGGTCATTTTCTTTGTTTGTTTTAGACACTGTGTTTTTACTTTTTTGTTAAGTTTTTATCACTTCTTAATTAGGACTTTTAGCGTGTATAAATTAAGTTTTTATAGATATGTATTGCACATTGAACACTGTAATATAGCTTGTAGCACTCAATAAGTTTCTAAATCTCGAGTTAATGAGAGAAAGCATATATTTAGATTTGGTGTTCACTGAAGTATGTAAGTTCTTATAACACTTCCACATTTACACAACACAGTTTAGATTGTTTTTGTACTAATTTTATAACAGATTGTGCCGTTTTACTAATTTTTAACTTTAATTAATACGGAGCACAAAATTTGCCGTGGCGGTACTTGGTACTTTTTTCAAGAGATTAGAGAATTGAGTATAAGGTTTTAATTTCGACTCGTTCCTGAAATAAAGGGTCTTGACAGATGGATAGACAGGCAAACAACAAAGTGATCAAATAAGGGTTCCATTATTACGGTACGGAAACCTAAAAACAAGTAACCTTCTAATACCAAGAAGCTGTTTTTAAGCTATTGCATAGCTTCTATTGCGGACCTTAAGCGTGGAGACCGAATCCAGAAATTTCGTAACGAAAACACCTAACATTACGAATACGGTCAGTTATTTAATTCGCGATTCTAATGTTCATTTAGCGTGTTTGGTAGAGAATCGGGTCGTCAACCAATGTTACGCTGGATCAAACCCAAGGTCTAATTTTTCTTTTTGCGACTTCTTTTCATTGGAAGTACTTTTTAAATATTATATTATAGTTTTTTTTTATATATTCCATAACTTTTTTTTATTTATTGCATAAGTTGATAAAAAATGCTATGCAATAGCTTTACCGCGGCAGTCCCCGAGTGCCACACGTATTTTTTTTACAAGTCACGCTTTGATGGCATTTGCTTATTTTTTTGGCATTTACTGAAAGAGAACCCAACAAAGAAAAAGATATTTATAAAATTAGTGATTATTCATCATTTTCCTACCCTTTTCTCATTCTATTTGGGGTCGGCGCAACACGTTTTCTTCTCTCATTTTCTCCTGTCAGATGTCACGGCATTATTTACTCCTTTCTCCTTCATATCATTCCTTACATAACCCATCAATCTTTTCTTTAGCCTTTTTCTCCCTCTCCATCCACCAAAATTCATAGCTCTTACTCTCTCTTACTCACACGCGCTTCGTCCCTCCTCATTACATGTCCATGTAAAGACAAACGACTCCCTTTCAATTTTTCTGTAACAGGCGCAACCTTTAAACTTCCTCTCATATAGTCATTTCTTACTTCATCCATTCTTGTCACTCTACACGTCCATCTCATCATTTTCATCCATTTTTTTCACAACCCAGCATTCTGGTCCATACAGTACAACAGGTCTAATCACGGACTTTCATTTTCCCCTTTAATTTGAGGGGGTCATAATCATAATTAGTGATTATTATTTTAGTTAATTACTGGCCGGCTTACTCCTAACTTTCGTGTGTGTGTGTGTTAAGTGTGGCCTACTTCAACTTATAACTCTACTTATGGAAACTAAAGTGGAATTCTAACTAAATGCATCAGTTGGATACTCATAACATAGTTTGAAGATTATTAAATTATTTATGGCATTATGCTGAGCAGGACTCCTATTTGGTGCAACCTTGAGACACACACCGCCCAGTAATGCCACCGTTATAAATGTATGTGATTTTTCTAAATATCTATGTGTCAATCTAACCTCTAGCTTAATTTTTTTATTCTCAGTTTGATATTTTTTGTGTTAATTCCTGTATTATGTCTTTTCTTGCATCAAATAAATAATTTATCTGTCTATCTATTTCCAAACAAATGACTTTAGATTTTTACCATGAAAATTACAGATGATCGATTAAATGAGATTTGAAGCACCGAAGAAACATAACGTGAACTTTGTACATTTTTATGGATAATGTGTAAATTTTCAGGCTATGCAGATAGTTCCCGAAAGACACGAGATCGAATATTTCAACCGCAAATATCTCAACAATGTATCGATATCGTTTAGGAAGCTCAGCCGTAATAGTCCACATTATGTTAACATGGAAATAGATTCAAAAATAGGAGTCGGCAATAACTTTACGGTATGTTTAGTTTTCGTATTAATTTAGAGTACTGAGACTTACAGATGAGCTGCTCTTGTAAAGATCTTAAAAATTTGGGTAACAAATGTCCCTGAATTAATAATATTTTACAATTTTTATTGCAACGAAATTTGGAACGAAGTTCCTTATCGCGCGGTGCGAAAGGGGCTAGACAGAAAAAATTAAGACCAAAAGTTGTAACGACACTTTTTGCTTTAGACCAAAAGTTGTAACGACACTTTTTGTTATAGTTGTAAGCCGTGCGGCGTGCGCGTATTTCTCTGTCTCTCTCTCTCTCTCTCTCATAGAAAGCAAGCCAGTTATTTTCGTTTCGTCTTTCTATTTCGCATTGAACAGTGTGGGGTCACGACGATTATTTTTGTTGAGTTATACAGGTTTTTTGTACATAATATATAAAAACTTCTTTCCATCCGGGTCTCCCTTGACATCTCTCAAGTTTTTTTTCTCACACTATCGCCTGTGTTTTGTTTTTTGTTACATCAAATAAATGATTTGTATATCTATAAGGAATCCATTATTCTTCTTTAATATTAGCGTGGTGCTAGGAAACTGGGCTGATCTCAGATCTAAACGTCCCTTTGTGCCTATTTGCCTTGTTTTGTTCTGTCTCCTGTTCACATGGAGGGAAGTGGAAATTATGTTTCCAACTCTTCCGCTATTCTTTTTAGGTTAATATTGTTGCGGAATCCAAAACAGGTTATTTTCTTATGGAACCCTAACAAACTCCTATTTGTAGAAAGAAAATCTTTATTCATAAATCTTACCTTATTGTTCTTAAAATAACACGAACTGCGATAAATTCCGGAGGTCTTTGCTGGGTAAAAGGGTGAGCGCTAATTACGTCATCGCTGAAAATGAGACAAAACATAGTACCTAATTGTAGCTACTTATTGATACCACTTTGTGGACACATATCGTGAACGATTAAATTAATTCTTGTCGATGCTCAAACCTTGTGGAATACATTCGTCTGGTTTCCCAAATTGCCAATAACTGGCTTGTGAAGCAGTATTTAGTATGATATATGTACTATGAACTTGTGTTAAGTAGCTATGAAGTGTGTGAAGGATTTGTAAAGTGTAAGTCAAAAGTATATAATAACCTGAGATCGCTGAGATTGGCCACCGCGGCTAATCCTAGCGGAGATCAACCATCGGCACGGGAGATTTGTGAACTCTCTGTTCCCTTACTCTCATAGTCCGATAGGACGGCTATCCACAACCGGAGAGAGAACAGGCGCATGGCCAACGGCTTAACATGCTTATCGAGGCGACGAGGGTATCATACCACCAACTTCCAAACACCGGGCCGCTACTGTGAAATCCCTAATGGAAAATCCCGGTAAACGAATCCAGGACTCCGTGCTTTGTAGTCCCGCTTACGACCCCGAGACCAACGAAGCAGTCAAAAGTGTATAGGGATTAAAATGAATTTGAAAAGAGCGTTACGAATTCTTCAATATCTACGCTTTGGAATGGGCAACTACGCTACTTTAAAAAGTTACTATGTCTTGTGACTGGGACTGTAGGATCATCATTTTAGTTTTGACATTCAAAAGTGCTTGTATCGGTCTACAAAAAAAAAATACATGTATTTTCCAGTAGGTAATAAATGTATTCAGCTTAAAAACTACAACCTCTTCAGCAAGATTATTGCATTTTTAATGTTGTTTGTTATTCTCTTTTCAGATAAATATGGCATTATTTGAATTCCTGGGTGGCCATTACATACCAACAGGTGTCGTAGGATCGTACAAGCTCTGTGATTTTCTATACAAGGAGCCCTTTTTCGGCAAAATGTATGCCAAACAGTTCCCTGGAAATTGGTCATGTCCGTTCCCTCCTGTAAGTTCCTTGTAGTTGTGTATTTTAAGGGCTCACATTCTAGTACTTAATGTAATTAAAAAATCTTCAAAACAGTTAACACAAAAAGGTGTGCATATCTGTCTCAATTCTGTCTATTATCTGATAGGAATCTCACCATCCTATGAGCATTAGTCAATCCATAATTCATTTATTTCTTTTATATATTTAACACTTCAGGCACAAAATACAGAGGCTGATTTAAAGCCATAAGCATGTAGAGGGGCCTGCCAGGGCCACTGGGCCTAAGTTGTTTGAAAGAGATAGTGCCGCCCCGGAACATAAATGGTAAAAGATGGAACATAGGTTTTAGTCAGTACATATCTGACACTCCGCTCTGCCAAGAGTGGGGGAAAGTATTTGATGATTTACCAACCATAAACCACCTACCAGACTTATTTATTTTATTTTGCTAATGAGTCTGCCAAGCAAACAATATTGTCAAATTCATCATATCGTTTCTTTTTTTTAAATGAGTATCATAAACGAAGATGAAAATGAAGAAGGAGAACTTATTCTGCCACTTACGGGATATTTTCATGATTTCCAATTATTGTGGGTCTGTAGGTGATAGTGAAAGTTTAGTTAGAAACCATGAAAGTTAAAAAAAACAGCGTTTGACGCAAAATAGGCTTTCAGAATATCTAATAGAGCATAATTTTGAATCGGCAAGAATTATTAATGTTCCCTCTTAATTTTCAGGGCCAATATCACTTCCTAAACCTGACAATTCACCTGGAGAACTTCCCTTACAACATACCCTTCACATACTCGTCAATGATCGTGAGGACTCGGGCCGATGTCCAAGGCATTTTCACGAATACTAATGAAGAAGTCGTTCGATGGAAGACTTTTATTAAGATCACGCAGAAAATGAAGGATGCCAAAAAAAAGTCCAAGCTAATACAAAATTTGAATAAAGCTTTAGTAGTTAATGATTATGGAAATTAAATACTAGTTTTAAAATTATTAATGGCTGTTTTAATTGGAATTGGATTGAGCGAAGTTTTAATGAGACAACCCATGAAATGTAAAGCATACCTACCCACATACTACCCATAAAAAACCAGCCAAGAGCGAGTCAGACTCGCGTACTAAGGGTTCCGTACAAACTTGCGACAAAAAAGGCCATATCTTTTGACTGCCTATATTTAGAGGGTTGACATTTTAACTTGACTATTTTGACGGCACGGTTGGCGCAGTGGCAGATCGATCGACTGCTGCTCCGCGTGTCATGGGTTCGATTCCCGCCCGGAACAAATATTTGTATGACCTGCAGATAGTTGTTTCGGGTCTGGCTGTTTGTAAACGCAAAGGTATGTGAATTTGAATGTTTTTAAACGCACCCACGATACAGGAAAATTCCTAGTGTGACGAAATGTTTTTAAAAAAAACAACAAATAACTAAGGGACCACAGACTTGAGTATATGGTTTTAATTTCAACTCATTACCTCCATGCGTTCTTGGGATAAAGGGTCTTGACAGACAGACAGACAGATGGACAACAAAGTGATCCAATTAGGGTTCCGTTTTTTACGTAACCTTAAAAATTAAAAGTTTGTTGTAACTAATGGCGGTTGCAGACAAAATAAAATAGGTACTATTGGCTTGCTCCCATGCCACTTGAGATTACAGTGATAGTCTAGTGGTGTGACTGTTGGACTGCCAAGTTACAGGACTCGAACTCGAAGTCAAGAGACGCACCTTTCTATCTTGGATTCATGTCTTGTGGGTATTGTATTACTATTTTTTTTATTTGCTTCTTTAAAGAAAAAGATCATGGGGACACCAAAACAACCTGCCTGAGAGATATTTTTCAACTGCATGTAAAGGCCTGTCAGAACTTCAAACCAACCGAGCCACCGCGGAAGACTTCTGGCCACCGTAGATGCGAGTCTGTGGATGGCGAGCCGTCCGTCCGTCTATTGATAACAAGCCGTATCTGGACCGTTCGTGTTCCACGTGTGCCTTATAGAGATGTCAGCAAAGCTGGTTGTTTGAAAGAGATACCGGATCCCCGGAACGAAAAGAGCAAAAGAAAAACATGGTTTTACTTAGTAAAAGTCTGACATTCCCCAGTTAAACCAGTTACTTGATGAAATCCCATCCGCAAAAAAAGAAAGCCAAGTCAGAAGCTCATGAGCGACAAATGACTCTGTTACCAGATTGTGTAACTGTCTAACCAAACGAAAAAGAAGAACTTGGAATTTAATTGCAGATAAAATAGAAGAGAAGAAATGTTTCTTTGATGTTTTCAGGGTTCCAGTCTTCGGAATAATGTCCATTATTTGACCATTTTTATTGTCTTGTCTAGTTATGAAAAGGGTCACGGCTGCAGTTTAGGATAGAAAGAAATATCGAAATCCAGAATGTTCCAAACATAACGTGCATAGCTTGCATTCATTACTATGTATGTATGTACATTGTTCACAAACTTGATCTTCAGTTAATCAAAAAGAATAGCCGGGCGTCAAAAAATTTTCCCACGTTGCTGTCAGTAGGAAAAGTGCCTTGAAGGCTCACAGCATTGCCACGTTAGTTTGCAAAAATCTGAAGAGCATCTTTGGCCAAAAAAAGCATAATGATTTACAATGCAATTTTATCATGGGTTGCAAATTTGTAATACAGCTCAGAAGAATTTTTTTGTAATTGCTAATTTATTTTTGACTTCACTTTATTTTTTAAGGAGACAGTGTTTACGCTGTATGACCATAACATCCTTACTAATATTATAAAAGCGAAAGTGAGTTTGTTTGTTACGTTTTCACGCCTAAATGGCTAAACCAATTTTTAATGAATTTTGGTATAGAGATAGTTGAGACCCTGGAGAAGGGCATAGACAAATTTTAAAAAAAAAGTGATAATGAGGTAGAAAAAGGGAAGAAAAGGAAAAACTTAGCTTTGCTATTACAATAAATGGTAGCAGGTACCTGCAAATCAGGAAAGGGGAACTGTATTACCCCGAATTTAACGCGAACGAAGCCGCTTGCAAAAGCTAGTTATATATATATGCCTCAGAATCATTTACTACAATTTATTTTCTATATTTCGTCATGAGGATGAATGAACTTGAGGAAAACTAAAAAAAAACAATAATTTGCTTTAACAATTAAGCACCTACGCGCTCTGGGAGATATTGGTTTAGAATTCACTAAGCAGGGGCCTAAGTCTGCTATTACAATAGTGTCAGAATGGTCGATCACTGATCGCATAATGGTTAATTTTGACAAGTTTGGTAATCTACTACATACTAAACTTGTCAAAATCAACCATTACTATTGTAATAGCAGACTAAGGCCCCAGACCTAATGTTAATTATGTCAGACTACTAATGGCCCTACACTCATAATATTGTGCCAGTGTTTATGACCCCAGATGAATCGTTGAGATACCAACCCATTTCCGACATAGTTAATGTGTAAAAAATTGCAGTTCTTTTTGTTATCAATAAATGAATATCATTAAATTGAATGAAGGCCCTTCATTAGTATGAATACAATGTAGTATTTTTATATTCTCATTAAAATTGCGTTTTCCTTTTTTTTTCATTTCTACGCCTATGAGTGATTTAGAAGGTCTTAACATGTGGAACTTATATATTTTAGGATTCCGACCTAAAAGGGAAAATCTTTACTTTTATAGTGTCACTGCCTTGTTCATAATTTTATTTTTTCAATTTGTTTATGTAAGTATTTCATTTTTCCTTTAATTATCCAACACAATATGATACTTTAGTTTTACTAAAATAAACAGTATCTTGAAACATTGTGGAGTGCGATTGTTAATGTTATTTTTGTCTCAACCAAATTTTTGTTGGATTACTAATTTCCGCCTGCGACTTCGTCCGCGTGGCATAGTTTCTTTGGGCTAAGCTAACGCTAACTTTAAGCCGCGTGATGGTCGAAAAAAAATATCTTTCTCTCCCCTTTTCTTCCCTCTTTCTCCACCTTTTCTTACTTTAAAAAATAGCCCATGTCCGTTTTCAGGGTTTCAATTATCTCTGTACCAAAATTCATCAAAATCGGTTTAGCCATGTAGGCATGAAGACATAACAAACAAACAAACTCACTTTTGCTTTTATAATATTAGTAAGGATCACACAATCATGATTCTACACTCTGGTATAATTATTTAAATAAAACACTTCCTTCGTGGAAAGCACCGATTCATCATCATTCTTTTGTACGAAGCAGCAGTTTAGTCAGGAACTTTTTATTAAAGGCCATTTTTAGCGAGGTTTCTACCATCCATGGCTGATTTCATGTGATTAGTTTGCGCTACAGTGTCCTTTACACCCTGTATTTGTTACAATTTCAGACCACCGAATTGTTTCCTGAGAGGGTGGAGACAGAATCTGGTGACACCTGCTTACATAAGCTTCATTTCACATTCAGAAAACGAAGCCGAAACAGTCCGTATTATATCGATTTAGATTTCAACGCAACTTGTGGATACGGTAACAACTTGACGGTAGGAATACTTACCACATCTTGACCAGGAATTCCTTTGTGTTTTTGAGACTAACACTCTATTATGTCATTATTTCAAAATCTATACACCGTCTGTCTATATCTTTGAGGAATACAAGCGTAATGTTACGTACAGACTTGTAGGTATTAAGCTTCTTGAAAGGTGCCTTTAGGTATCAATGATGTCCAAGTACCTTAGTTTAACTACTCTCGCTGGTACAATCGATATGGTCAATATGGCACGTTGATAGCAACACTTTGGACCATGAGCTGGATACCATAGTATACCTCAGAATAAAAGGCCACAGTTCTATTGATAATCAGATAAATTCATTGATTATAACTACTTTAGTTGACAAAGTGAAAAAGGGTGCCAAATGTTTGGCAGTTTTCCTAGAGTTTAAAACGGCCTTTGACACAATATTTGTCTCCAAACTTCTGCAAAGGCTGAAAAGCATCGACGTAAGGGGCAGCCCCTTTTCTAGCTATTCAAATCTTACCTGAATAAAAGCAAACAAATAGTCAAAATAATGGAGAGGGAGTTTACTAGCTCAAAATAATCAATTTCGTATTGCGTCTGGCAAGGTAATGTCTCTGGTCCAACGTTGTTCATTTTTCATATTAATAACCTATGCAAGTTACTTGGGCAAAACATACTCATAACACATTTTATTTTTTAGATCAAATGGAAGTTGAGTGAATACATAAGCGGCCGCTATGTTTACATCCCGGTACAATTTGAGTATAGACTGTGCGACTTTTTGAACAAGGACCAGTATCTTGGTCAGATGTACGCAAAGCAACTTCGTGGAAATTGGAGTTGCCCGTTCCCTCCAGTGAGTATTCTCCTGCCCTCCCTTACAGGTTATTTCACCCGGAAAGTCACACTGCTCGGCAAAAGCCTTCATCTCCTTCTGTGTTTTGGTAGAGCAGATCAGGTCATTCGGTAGTAGTTAAGCTCATGTAATGATGTTCTATAATGTTTATTTTTCACTATTCATAAGACGTCCTTTTCCCTTGCTTCCTTCTATTTCTTCTGGACTCTTGGCTGATACCTAGCTACTCAGGACTGCTGCAATATGTCATATTCCCCCTTGCAACCATTACTGCGTCATTATTTACTCACCTGTTTTCTTTATTTCAGGGAAGAAGCATCTTCAAGAACTTAATAACAGACGTCGACAACATTCCTATAATACCGTTCACATATTCGTCACTCATTGTGAGAATCCGTGTTGATCTTATATTCTATATTGGATCACGCAATGATGTGGTAGCAGTTGTTAAAGTGTATATGACAGTGAGGCAGAAGTTAAATAACTCCAAGGCTTAACAAAAATTTTTGAGAAGATTGGACAGATGGAGACACATTATTTCCGACACTATTATAAACTATTGTTTCAGTCGAATAACATAAATATTGATCAAGCACAATTAAAAACGAGTATTTGTCTACCGAAACCGAAAATAATTGGGTTTATTCTCGAGGCTAAGTCTAACACACACAGCTCGGCATCAGCATTGCCCCAACTGAAGCCGTTTAGGATTTGTTCTATAAAATTCTACAACCATAATATTCATCTGGTTCCATCCTCCTTTTTATGACTAATTTCTCTAGTCTTCATGCTTCTCTATAATGCATCGCAAACCTATGTTTGAAAATGATCGTATGTAGAATAGGTGGGTCAAAATCGTCTTCATCAAAAATTTTGTAGCTTGCGACAAGCCATCGCCTCGCTAACGTGGAGTCGTCACTACATTAATGAAGACATAAACGTATTGATATTTTTATCAGCCATTTGATACCCACTGCAGGGCAAAAGCCACACTTCTTTCCACTAGTAAAGAGCATGGTTCATAAACATCTGTTATAAGACAATCTTTGAATTTTTGATTAAAATTAATTATTTTTGTTGACGATGTGATTATGTTGCTAATGGATTTTTGAGGTTGTTTAGAAAATACACATTGAACTAAATAACTGTTTGTTTTAAAAATAAAATAATGCTTATCCTAAGGAATGTAAAAAAATATTTGTTATTATCGCTGAAAATGCAGACATATTTGTGCCAACAGTTATTTTTACGAAACATATTCCAAATTATTTATAGGTAAATTAATATTTTAATAATATTGTACTATTTTATTCGAAAAAACGTATTTAAACCTAAAAATCAGCGGACGGAGAACTCTGCTGTATTGTTTGCGTCGGGTATTTTCATTGCGTTACGTCATAATTGACCAAAAAAAAAAATATATATGCATGTTCCTCAAATATTTTGTAAATGAGGTAGTCGTTTCTAAATAATAGCAGCAGCTCGGGTCGATCTTTATGTTAAGCCGCGCTTGCCTAGGTTGTTCTGTGGATGGGTGACCACCCATAACATACCGAGTTTCCTCCGTGCGTCGGAAAGCACGTTAAGCTGTTGGTCCCGGCTGTCAAATGTAGATCTTTGATAGTCGTTACAGGTAGTCAGTGTCTCTAAAGTCTGACAACCAGTCTTATCAATGGACATCGTATTACCCAGTACTAACTGGGTTGTGGAGGTCAGATAGGCAGACGCTCCATGTAAAATATTGATATTCAGCTGCATCCGGTAAGACTGGAAGCCGACCCCAACATAGTTGGGAAAAACGCTAGGCAGATGATGACATATTTTGTAAATATTGAGGACCTCGCCTTAAGTTATCGTATTGTTTACTTACTATAGTTAGAGTGACGACGCACCGTTGCTTCGGAGGAGCTGGCCCGATCCGTGTGTCTAGTGATCACAGGCAGTTTCGACGGCGGGTTCGTGTTACACGCGCGCCTCAAAGAGATGTTAGCAAAGCAGAGGGGCCTGCCAGAGCCAACGCCTGCCGGGATTTTTTTTCCGGGTGGGAAATCATCAAATGACTTCCCCCGCTCTGGGCAGAGCGCAAACCCGCAACCCCGGCAACGCCTGCCGGGGTTGCGGGTGGTTCGAAACAGATACCACGGCCCCGGAACATAAAGGTCAAACGAAGGAACATGGGTGGGTTTAAGGCAGTAAAAGCCTGGAATTCCCTCCGCTTTTTAGAGCGGGGGAAGTTAATTGATGATTTCTTATCTGCAAAAAAAGACCTCGCCTTAAGTAAACGTATTGTTTACTTGCCATAGTTAAGGTGACATCGCAGCGTGCGTCGCTTCGGAGGACCTGACCCGATCTGGTTACGTTCCTACTTTTTGTGAACGCCTGCTTGTCGTCGAGCTGAAGAGTTGAAGTAATTTTAAACCTAGACAGTGTTCATACGTGTGCAACTTGTGTTATTTTTAGGAACAATGAGGTATTTCATAAAACTGGGCCAGTGTTGCAGAGAGATTTACTGTAGAGATAATTACAATCAATTTGTAATCTGTAAAAATTGCAGTCGTTTTTGTTATCAATAAGTGAATATCATTAAATTGTATGGGCTAGTATTTAAAGCAGCAGTTGTATATTATATTTATAATAGTTTTGGTAAGTTAAAATTTGCAAAATGTATACTATAAATGGTCAGTTACGTGTGTAAATTATTGGATCGACTAAAAGTGAAAATTAAGAAACCTTTAAGTCTAGCTAAGTTTCAAAGTCAAAGTAAGTAATTAATTTTAACCTTGGTACCAAACAAACAAGAAAATTATTAATGTAAAGCGTGAAATGTTGACAGCTTGATTGATCGTCGATCATTGTTTGTTGGCGCCGCCTCAAAATAAATTACATGTTTAAACTTCGGAGCTTAGCTAGACTAAAATGTTTTTATTATCTACTTTTCGTCAAATCCATTTATTGTTGTTGTTTTCTTTTACAACGAATTTGTTTTTGTTTAACTTCATCTAAATTTCAAATCCTAAATTTTTTGGTTCTTTTAAAGAAAATATTGTTTTTTTGCTTTCTAATTTCCTTTTTCGTCGGTTTCTTTGCTGAAAACTACTTAGTGCTCAATTTTTGGTTGGCAAAGCCCTCCGCATATTATTTGCTATTGATGTTTAAAAATCCTTGATAGGCGAAAAGAAATATGATGAATACTTCCAGGAAGGTGTTCCGAAACACCATCAAGTTCTTGGGAAGAAATCTCC
The DNA here is from genome assembly GCA_905475445.1 of Ochropleura plecta. Classification (NCBI taxonomy): domain Eukaryota; kingdom Metazoa; phylum Arthropoda; class Insecta; order Lepidoptera; family Noctuidae; genus Ochropleura; species Ochropleura plecta. Next base: position 13,213,822 of record FR997735.1, on the reverse strand, counting down.
AGACATTGTTGTATCGAAAAATCTGAACAATTGAGGTGACGACAAAAGCATAAGAAATAGACGGATACATAAACAATGGCTGTGCTGCTATACCTCTATTGGTGGCAACTTCCAAAAGAATATGTGTTCAAAGTGATATTGAACGCATGATGTTGCCGGTAATTTTAAGTTGGGCCGTCACGGTACATTAACTTCAAGGGACGACCCTGAATAAAACATAAATCGTTTTAAGACTGAAAGTTTTAGCAGCATATTAGTTTTAGAAGCAAATAAAGTGTTAATCTATCTACTATTTTGTCGCATTAATCGCTAAAATAAATATTAAGTTTATTTTAAAAATCCGTCGGAACCGTCCGTCGTCATTGTCAATAAAGTGCACGAAATAAGCGCAAACTCGATAAAACGGCTTTACACTGGACCTCTTGCAACTGTCTTCGGATTCCACCACCAGAGCATCGATGACAATCATATTCCAGCTAGGTCTACAGTTCTCATCGAGGTGCATGAAATGAGCCGACACACAATATAGCTGCTGTAAACTGTAGAGAACTTCTTGCAAATACCTTCCGTCTCCATCGTCAGAATTGCCAAGACAGTCATTGGCCAGCTAGGTCTAAAGATCCTGTCAAGATGCACGAAATGAACCCAAACACGATATAGCGGCTGTAAACGGTTGAGAACCTTTAGCAATTACCTTCCGTCTCCATCGTGAGACCTTCCGAGACAGTCATTATTTAGGTAGGTTTAAAGTTCTTATCAAGGTGAATGAAAGGAGCCCAAACACAGTATAGCTACTGTAAATTCATGCGAACCTCGCCTCTTCTTGCAATTGCATTCAGTCTCCTTCTTTAGACCTTCGATGACATCGCTATTCTCCAGCCTTAAGGGCGGTCTTTGTAGGTGGAAAATCTTATTCTAAGCAGTTCTATAAATAATGGGTTGGTAAAATGAATTCCTAGTAAAAACATAAAAATGATGTAAATGACCCTTAAGTCAAGTAAAATAAAATTTTGTAGTATGGAGTAGTTGACGTAGCCCCGCGATGTGGGGCCCATAAGTCTGTTTGCAGGGTATAAGGTAACCTGACTTTGAGAATGGTGGGGTCTTAAACCCCACCATCCTCTTCGAACCTAACCGTCTGAGTCGAGGTGCCCCAAGTGCCGAGCTCGCTTGGCATGCTTTATGCCTCATTTACATTCAGCCCCTATCGCAGCTCCTCGCGCTGCCGGCAATAATTCCCTAAATACTGCTTTGGCAGGATCGAGGGATATGTGTGTTTACATACTGCCCTCTCACTTCGCTTTCAAGTTCCGGCAATGGCAGACGTTGAAATTTTTGCAGCGTCCGCGCTGTCTTTTAGCGATACATTATTATGTGCGTCAGTCTTCTCAGTCAGTCATCTTTTCTTTTTGGCAAAAAAGAAAAGACGTCGTAGAAGATGGTGGATGATATCTATTCATCGTAATAGAACTTTGTAAGTACCTACCAACCTGCTTAAGATAATATTTTATAAATTCTACGAGGCATTATATTTGACGCCCGGCGTCAACTGAGCGCTTGAGCAGAATGTAAACACGCCCTACCGCTCGCGCTGCCGGTCCTTTGAAGTCCGCACTAAAAACCGCTCTTTTGGGGAGCGCTGGGCAGCGCGAGTGGCATTAAGCAGTGGCATGAGAAGTATACGTTTACATACTCGTCCTGCCCACTTCCCTGCCCACTTCCCTGCTCACTACAGCTGAATGTAAATGAGGCATTAGAAAATCATCATCATTTAAAAAAAACACCTCTCTTTAAATCGGATCGGGTTCAGGTGTGTCCTTGTCTAATACTGATATTGTTGGAAATAACCGGCCAATTGATTTTATTTATGTCCATGTTTTACTGTCGCATTAATTTACTAACCACAGATGAATAAAATCACTGCTCATTATTTTTTTTCTACTTATCGTAATAACTTCTCGAATGTTTAAATATTAGCTTTAAAAAAATCCCAACAGATATGGCTATAAACAGCCAAGTATTTTCATATTGTCATTAAAATATATATTTTTATGTACCTTTTTCATAATTATTATAACGGCGTTTGAGTGATTTAAAAGGTCCTAAAATGAGAAACTTACTATTTCTTAAATTCCTACCTAAAAGGAAAAATCTATACTTTTATGATTTCACTGTCTTTTTTATTATTTTAACTTTTCAATTTATATATGTAAGTATTTAAATTTGACCTCACTTTATCCAACACATTTCGAAAGCTTAGTTTCACAAGATGTTCAATTCTTCTTTATCAAAGTAAAATATGCAAACACATGATTATACAGTCCCATTTAAAACAAAACACTGCTTTAGTAAGAGCAGAGTTTCTTGGTGAAGGTTCTACCTTCTTACCAGGACTGATTTCATGTGAACAGCTTGGGCTACAAAGTCTCTTACTCCGTGCATTTGTTATATTTCAGACCGCCGAATTGTTTCCTGAGAGGGTGGAGACAGAATCTGGTGACACCTGCTTACATAAGCTTCATTTCACATTCAGAAAACGAAGCCGAAACAGTCCGTATTATATCGATTTAGATTTCAACGCAACTTGTGGATACGGTAACAACTTGACGGTAGGTATACTTGCCACATCTTGACTTAACCACGGACTTTATAAAAACCATTATCTCATAATCTGTCTAAGCTTTTCCTAACTACATTAGAGTCAGCTTTAGTCTAATTAAAAGCAAATTTCTATTAATCCCCCCCCCCCCCCCTAAGTTCTTATATGAACCGACTGCCTATTGGACTGACCTCCATATGAACCACGAACTATATGTATTAAAATTGATTTAGATGTTCCACGGTATTATCCTACAAATTTGTTTTTGTGGGTAAGCAGATTGACTGGGTTCCATCAAGATTTATTCGGTAGCAGTCCTGGAATCTTAATTTGTGCACAGTTGATGGCAATAACCTGACCCCTATTACATGGGACCTAAACATGACTGACTAAATAGGACTGTACTATTAAGTACACCTCTCAGCCTATCTCTTCGGAGAATATATGCATGTAATGTAATTTAATATTGTGTATGTTTTTAGGTCAAATGGAAGTTGAGTGAATACATAAGCGGGCACTATGTTAACATACCAGTACAATTTGAATATAGACTGTGCGACTTTTTGAACAAGGACAAGTATCTTGGTCAGATGTACGCAAAGCAACTTCGTGGAAATTGGAGTTGCCCGTTCCCGCCAGTAAGAACAACCCTTTTTTTTGAGGTGGGAAACCATCAAATAACTTTCCCCGCTCTGGGCGGAGCGGGGGGGCGTGTCAGACTTTTACTGACTAAAACCCACCCATGTTCCTTCTATTGCCCTTTACGTTCCGGGGCCGCGGTATCTCTTTCGAACAACCCGCAACCCCGGCAGGCGGAAACCCTGGCAAGCCCCTCTGCTTTGCTGACTCTCTTTGAGGCTCGCGTGAAACACGAACGCGTCGTCGACACGGCCTGTCGTCAATAGACGGACGGACTGTGAGCTACCCATTGCTCACCGTTCACAGGCCCGCATCTATGGTGGCCGGGAGCCGTCTCGCGGCGCCCGGGGCGTTTCCCGCGGCGGCTGGGTTGGTTTGAGGTTCTCTTCCTCAAACGCCTGGCTACCACCTTTGCTAGCATTACTGCTTCCCATTCCCTCTCGCCCCGGGCCATGGACTGAACCAGGGCCGGACGCGAGAGATCACTGCCACCGATCGCCTCCACGAGGGCACGGCGGTTCTCCGCCCAAGCTGGGCAGACCGCCACTATGTGCTCCACCGTGTCCTCCGGGCGATCATCACAATGGTGACACCCGGGCGTTTCCTCCCGCCCGAGTAAGAACAGCCCTGACATACTATCTGACCTGTAAAGTCTCACTACTTGGCAAAAATCTTCATATCCATTTTCCATACAATTCTGTGTTTTGCAGTAATTGTAATTTAAGGTTAATTCTTCGTTCTCTTGTCTTTTTGTATTGGCACTTTTTTACAGACTCCAAAAAACGGAGGATGTGTCTCAATTTGGCTGTATTTATTTTATGTTTGTTCCTCAGAACTTCCGAAATCTGGTGGCAAATATCGATGAATCAAAAAAGTGACCGACTTCTGGAAGTAAATTTATTTTCGATTTTTTTTTTGCCGCCCTGGCAACAAGCTGCTGAGAGCTGGTGCGATATGTTAATCTGTCTACTGCCACCATCACCCGATAATTTATTTAGCTTAACAGACAAGAACCAAAATCAGCTTTTTTTTCTATATTTCAGGGTAGAAGCATATTCAAGAACCTAATAACCGATACTGAAAGCATGCCTTTAATACCGTTCACATATTCGTCACTTATAGTCAGAACCCGCGTTGAAATCATATTCCATATTGGATCACGTAATGATGTGGTAGGAGTTGTGAAAGTGTATATGACAATGAGGCAGAAACTAAAGACGACCAAAGCTTAAGATTGCGATACACCATCTTTTTCTAGTAAAGCGGCATCCACCATACTCGAGCGAAATATGGTACTGTGCAAAAAGAAAACTTTCACAACTTTCTGAATAAACTAATAAAATACTCTTCAACTATCCAAAAATCTCATTTATTCAAACTAGGCTGATGATCAGCACTTTTTGAACGTCGGTACATAAGACAGTCCCCCAAAACTCCCACCCTTCGCCACTTCCTAGCTAAGAAGATGTGGCGGAACAAACTCTCCAGCAACACAACTGTCTGATAGGTTTGATGAACTGTATCCGTTTTTAACATCGACAAACATCGCAATGACACTTTTTTTTTTTATCTTTATGTACAATAGTGGTACATAGGGTAACTTAATGCCATAAGGCATTCTCTACCAGTCAACCTTTGGATAAAATACGATAACATAATATCCACTTGTATCGTTATCAAAACAGTGCTTGGCAAAAAAATACATAAATATCACACTTAAAAAGAAAGCCTTTGGTGTGTCGAGTTTTGATTAGTTTGTAATGGATGATATTGAACCTAAGTTAGTATTTAAATAATAGTCATTGTTCTCAAATAACTGATATGATTTGTTTTTTTTTTGAGAATAAAATTTATTTAAACCTGATAAGGATTTTTTAGAAATAAAACTCGATCTAAAACAAGGCGATCTATGTGGTTGCGGGTTGTTCGAAAGAGATACCGCGGCCTCGGAACGTAAAGGGCAATAGAAGGAACATGGGTGGGTTTTAGTCAGTACAAGTCTGACATGCCCCCCCGCTCCACCCAGAGCGGGGGAAGTCATTGGATGATTTCCCACCCGAAAAAAAAAAAAAAAAAAAAAAGCGATCTATGTCAACGCTAACACGAAAAGTACGTTAAGATGTTGGTCTCGGCTGGCAATTGTAAATCTTGTCAGTGGACTGGAAATATGAAAACTAGTCTTACCAAAGATTATCGTATTACCTAGTACTGACTGAGTTGTAGAGGTAAGATAGGCGTTCCATGTAAAATACTGGTATTCAGCTGCATCCGGTTAGAATGGTAGCAGATCCCAAAATAGTTAAAAAAAGGTTAGATACCTCGCCAAGGTAAAAAAGGTCGGTCAACTTGATGGTTATAAAAGTAATCGCATCATAAAGTTTGATGTAATGGTGATTACTAAATAAATAGCTATACTAATGGATATTTGGATAATTCATGTGCCCCTAATAATTTTATTATGGAAAATATAAAACTGTCTCGTCCGTGCAGTGTTTGTATCGTATGCGTAAGGCTGAGGCTACAGTAGGCAGCGATTTGCGATGCGACTGGAAGAGCGAAACGAGAAAAACATGGTATGGCTACATTACAAGCGAAATTCCGGCGTATATTCGGCGATGACAAGGCTACAGTACATTTTCTTAGAATGCGATCAAATCATCCATCGCGGTTTACTATACGCATAATGTAGCCACACGCATATTTAGCAGCACTATTGAACTAGTCGTGCAAGTGAGAAATTTTCTAATAAATTCGCTTTAATTTCGCTCATATGTAGATGTAGCCGATGCCGTGATTTCAGTAATGTTGTTCCTATCGCATAAAGAAATCAAAGATCGCTAGTAATATTTGATGAACGGTGAAGCCATATACGTGAGCATTCATTTACTTGTTTTAATCGCTCATGTGGCGCAGGTCGCGTCGCGGCCTAATGTAGCCTCAGCCTAACTGTTAAGCATGAGGTTATAGCTTAGATTACCAGGTTGGGGCAAATGTAATTGGGTTCCTAAATTAGAAATCTGTCACTGCCTGAATGGGTTTAGTTTAGTAGTGAAATGGATTGAGAGCGTAATGTTAAAAGTAAAATGGTTCTCTCGATAAAATTATGTTCGGTGGAGTAGGTTGACGTGGCTAGACAAGCTGACTCTCCCTCTGAAAATACCAATATTCACCTGCTCCTAGTAAGCTTGGAGGTCGATCTCAATATAATTTTGACGATACGGTTGGCGCAGTGGTCGAGCGACTGCTGCGCTGCGTGCCGCGGGTTTGATTCTCGCACGGAACAAATATTTGTATGGCCTACGAGTAGTTGTTTCGGGTCTGGCTGTTTATGTATGCGAGTTTAAATGTTTGTAAACGCACCCACGACACAGGAGACAATCCTAGTGTGGGGCAACGTTTTGAAAAAAAAGAAAATGGGTAAGGGCTAGGCAGCTGATAAGTTCCAGTAAAGTGTTCAATTATCATCTTAAAGTTTACTTTTTTATTATAATAATAATAAAATAATTAATTAGTCCAATAAATACAGTACAATATTGTCGTAAGTTTTCCCTGGACTCCACACTAGGATACCCTGTGTCGTGGGGTCTAGTCTCTTTCCAAGTAGGTTACATTCTAGATTTGGCTGAACATAGCTTTGTTCAAAATTCCACAAGTAAGGTTTTAGTCAGTAAAAGTCTGACATGCCCCCCCGCTCCAGAGCGCCGCCCAGAGCGGGGGAAATCATTTAATGATTTCCCACCCAAAAAAAAAGGGTCAAAAACACAATTACAAATATAGTTCTACTGACCGATTCCAGTCACGGTGGCCAATTTCAGCGGAAATTAGCCATCAGCACGGAAGTTATGCACAAATGTGTGTGCAGGCACAGGTGTACTCTCCCATCCCTCTGTCGCAGAATTCGATGGGACGGCAATCCGAATCAACCGGAGAAATATCAGGCGCAAATCCAACAGCTAATAGTGGTTTTTGAGGCATGGGGGTATCGTACCGCCAACTTTAAAGTTGCGGGTTGTTACTGAGGAATTTCTAATGGAAAATCCTAATAACTATTTTGCCCGATCTGTGAATGGACCCGGTGCGCAGGAGTCGCGCTTACGGTCGAAACCAACGGAGCAGTCACAGTAATTGCATATAATCAGCATATTTACCGAGGAAATCAAGATCTATCATTGCTTTCGTTGTCATGTAATATAGATGTAAATACACATAATTTAATGGCAGCTCTTATTTCATCAGATTCAGTGTCATCGGTGAAATTTGTCCTTGTCATCGATTTGAGCATCCCTATTCAGTTATTCGTGAAGGAAATCTAGAAAAATAAACATTCAGTCAAATCAAATACACAATTGCTTATTAAAATAACTTAAATAAACTGACTTATAAAGTCGTCCAAAAAATTCATCCTCACCGCTGTCAATTGGTAATGGCCCAAAGAGACTGCCCGCGTTGCCACGTTGTATGGCAATTCATAGCCTCTGGCCAAAGTAAAACCTAGCCCTTGGGTCACGGGGTGTGTCAGCTGTGAGCACACGAACCCCACAGTCCCAGATTTTGAACCCCATGCGGCTCGAAAACATAGTTTCCATTAAGGTGTATAATTATACTATAATACTTACGCCGCTCGAGAAAAAAAAACAGTGCCAGCACAGCACGTGCTAGGAAGATGGGATGGCGCAAGAGTTTCGACGCATGTTGCGTCCATAAACCACACTAAAGGTCTACCCACCTTCAACGGAAGCAAAGACATACCGTCCAGTCTTTTGCTGTCGTCGCGTGCCAAGCCATGGGACAACAGCTCGTGGGATGATGTCTTCCTTACTAATATTTTTACTAATACTTTATTAATACTTTATTTTATACTAATACTTTATTATAAAAGCAAAAGTGAGTAACAAACTCACTTTTGCTTTTGTTAGTTCGTCGTCGTAGTTAGTTTTTAGGTTTGTTACCTCTTCACGCCTAAATAGCTAAACCGATTTTGATGAATTTTGGTACAGAGATAGTTGGTGAACCTGGAGACGGACATAGGCTATTATTATTTTTTTAAAAAGAGTGAAAAATGAGGGAGATAGAGGGAAAAATTAGCTATTACAATAAATCAGGCGCTAGGGCAAAAACTACAGGTGGCAGGTACTTGCAAATCAGGAAAGGGGAACTGTCTTATCCCGAATTTAACGCGGGCGAAGCCGCGGGCGAAAGCTAGTTAATATCAGCACATTTACTATAAAAAATTCAGATCCATCATTTTCATATAATATATGAACACATAATATTGTGACAGTTTTTAGTTCATCGCATTCAGTGATTCATTCGATTTGGGCATCCCTATTGAGATATCAATGATGCTGCAAAAACCGATTGCAACATTACTGACCGTATATTAATTTGTTCTAAATTTCCTTTTAATAGGATGTAAAAAATGCACTGCCTTTGTGTTGGTTTAATAAATTTATAATAATAGTGAATTGCAGTTCCATGAGTATGATGACTTCATTATTGTGTGAGCTGTCATTATAAATTGATTTCATATTGCTTATTGTCTATAAGTTTATCTGTTGCTTTGCTTTTCGGTGACTTGACTGACATCAAAATGATAAAGTTTTTGTTTTTAATGTTTTGCACTATCCAAATGATTTCAGTAAGTACTTTTGAAAATTCATAAATACAATAATTTAAATGTTTAAATAAATCAGCGTGAGGGCAAAGATTATGAACAATAGAGGATATTGAAAGGAAGACGCAATTCCCCCAACTCCTGCTCTAGTCTTGCTAAACTAAAAGCGGACCTTGTTGGGAAACAGATCGGTGATGAGGCAAGAAAATTGATAAATAATTACTAAACATTTAAGCCCACAGAAGTTTATCCTGAGAAACTGGAGACGATTGTCAAGAGTACCAAATATTTATATAATATCTCGTTCACATACAGAAGGCACAGCCGTAACAGTCCTTATTACATAAATTTTGATTACATTGCCAATGTTGGATACGGAAATAACTTAACGGTATGGTTTATAAGACTTTTAGATGTAACTATCTTAGTTTACTGTTCGCCATATTTTTTTTTAAACGAAATACGTAGAGTGGTGCCCTAGTCTAGGAATTTCTCCTGTATCATGGCTACATTTACAAATATTTAAACTCACACACAGAAACAGCCAGACCCAACTACAACGAAGCCAACAACTACCCGTAGGTCATACAAATATTTGTTCCGTGCGGGGATCTAACCTGCAATACGAAGCGCAGCAGTCACTGCGCCAACCGTGTCGTCAAATTAAATATTACTTGTGTTAAATGCTCTATGATATTTTTTCATGATATCTATTTTATTTTGACTTCTTATTTTAGGTTAAATGGCAGTTAAATGAATACATAAGTGGACACTACGTGCCAGTACCGGTACAGTTCGAGTATAAATTGTGCGACTTTTTGTACAAAGATCCGTTTCTCGGTCGGATGTTTGCAAAGCAATTGGCAGGGAATTGGTCGTGTCCTTTCCCACCTGTAAGTATACGCCGGTTTTTAACCATTTTGTTAAGTTTGTTACAAAACTACTTTCGTAGGATTGTCACGTTTTGTTACATTTCAAGAATACTGGTATTTAGAATCATCCGATCAAACAGGAAGCCAATACCAAAAATTCTACTCACAACTTTAATGTCCATTGAATTAAAGTTGTATCCGTGTTTCCGAGTTCATATAGCCTGGATCAATATAATTTGTGGCTTTTTTATTTGTGGTTCCTTGTATTCACGTACGACCTCATGTATGTTCTCAGGACAAGATTGATGCTAAGCTTGAGCTCATTATTAAAAAAAAAAATACATATATTTTTTCAAGTCTTGTAATTTTACCTGACTGTGTTATTTGTAAGTTAGTTATTGTTTCTATGGATAAAGATTTTATGACTCATGTTAAATTAAATAGCTAGTTTACCCATAAAATTCATTGTATTCTTTAACCTATTTGATCGATTAAAACATACAAAAAATAGAAATAAATCACCTGAAAAATTACTTTTGCTTTGTTTTCATCATCATTTGTTTTTCTTTTAGGGAAGAAGTCCGTTCATGAATCTTGTAATGCATGTAGAGAACATGCCTAGGATACCTTTCACATACTCTTCACTAATAGTGAGGACACGTTGTGATACCATTTTTTTTATGAACAACCCATTTGAAGAGATCGCTCGGATAAAGACATACATGACAGTGAGGCAGTCCTTGAAGAAGATTGATATGAAAGCATGGGAAGGAACTCATTTGGCTAACCATACTTTTGCATGAAATTAATGATCGTCATGATTATTTTCACTCAAAAGTATGATTAGTTTGATAGCCGCGTTCAGTATTAACACGGCTGGTATGTGGTAATTTTGTTTTTGGGTAAATTGAAATAGTAATAAATTATTTTGGAAAGATAAACATTTTTTATACCACACCTGGTACGCAATATACTTACGCTCTGGGACCAACAGTGGCCGCATTACTGTGCTTAGGATTTCAGATTTCAGCGGTTTCAGGACTTTCAGTGAAATGTGGCCAGCTTATCAAAATCAAATTATTTTTATTTCACATAGGCCTACATGGGCACACATAAAACGTCGAGAAAAGGTGCACGGTTCGGGTTAGTCATTTCCTATGGAGAAGAACCAGCGGTAAACTCCATGGTTACTCTTTTAAAATCATTTAATTTTACAATGTTGTTGTTACAGCGTTAGAAGTTAAGTATGAAAGGCCCGACAATAAGTCAGTGCTTACTTTACAAAACGTAAAATAAGATAAGAAGTTAACAAAAGTTAACAAGTGTCTAAGAATCAACAATGCCAACAATGTCCACTTATTCACAACGAATTGGTAAAAAAAGTCTATACAAGAAATAAAAAAATATTGCAAAAAAAGAACTATTTGGAACAAGTTGCACAGATGTTGCCATCAGTTTTGTAATATGCTTTTTTTTTAATAAGGATACTTTTAGTTGTAGTTTTTAAACCATCGACAACATTCCAACTTCGGGCTGGATGAGTCTCTTTGAAGCAACAGATCTCGCTATAAGCCTCGTGGTAGACATAAAAAAATTGACACGGAGACAGTTTTATACGATTACCGTTCCATCTGTACGCCAGGAAAGAGAAGACGAATAACACATTAATTCAAGAATTTCTACTAGGGAAATGTATTGAGGAAAGTTTTGAGTATGAATGTGGATGGATATAAGAATAGGGGGAGACCAAAAAACGCTGGATGGACTGTGTGTTTATATGTCTAGAATGGAAAATAGAAAAGCTAAAAAAAGGGTGGTATGAAGTCGGGATCTGCATAAACATATAAATAACCCAAACTAACTCTTCCTTCCATTACACTTTTAACAACTGTCTCAGACCCCCGATTGAGGGGTCAGCAGCACTACATCGTCAGCGTATCTAAAATTATTAACACATAAGTTATCAATATGGCATCCCACATGCATGCAGGTAAGCTCCTCAATCAGATGGTTAACATAAATGCTAAACAGCTGCGGTGACGTCAGCCTACCCTGTGGTACTCCGCACTGTAGCGAGTATTCGTCAAAACATACGTTTACTCCACAAGACTGAGTTCGACTAGCTACTGTTCTAGTAGGCAAAAATGACTAGAAGATCAGCAAAGATACCTGCATCTCTTAGTTTTGTCTACAGCTAGTAAGCTGTTGACAACAACTGACAAGTACTGATACTACGTCAAACGCTCTGGACAAGTCGAAAAAAGATGTCTAAACAGGTGTTCTTTTCTTTACATAGTGATGCACAATGTGCTTGAGAGGCAGTATTGCATGCTTAGTCGACAACCCCGGTGGGAACCCAAACTGAGTATCTCGCACGTGAAAACTGTTTATCCAATAGCCCGTCCAATACGTTGCCAACACGACGAATCAGCCATAACATTTCAATTACCGGTAGTACAGTCGCTTTTTTTAGAGCAGATGAATACTGTATGCATAATGTAAATAACTAAGTCAAGACACTAGACAGATGAACCCCGAATGAATTAAATTGGTTGCTGAACTGACATGCACTTAACATCCAACACCGTCAACAAGCAAGAGTCCAATTGAAAGTACATTCTGAATGGGTCATCAATTTTGGATCCCTAATGCCATCAACGATCGTAGGCAGACTGACCCGACCATTCAATTGCTTAGTCCCTTTCCAGTACTTCTTAGAATAGTGCTGTCAAGCAAGTCTATCTCTTTGAATTTGATCCTGGTAATTCTGACGTTTGACGATTTTAAAACTTTTACACATTTTTGATATAGATCCGTCACAGGTCTGCATCTCACCCGTAAACTCAATATTTCTTAGTTTGTAATTACAAATGTCACGGTATTTCTTTATTTACCCATCTTTAACCCCCACTGTATATTACTACTGTAACGCTGATTTATTAATTACTACTCTTGATTTAATATGGTGACAGCTCTCAGTTCATCGCCTTTAGTCCTATCGGTGGAATTTGCTCTTAGCGTCGAATTGGGATATCCGTTATTTCCTGTTTTATGTGTTTTTGCACCACTACTGCCGACTGAATATTAATTTGTTTTAGATTTCCTTTTGGCAGGATGTGAAAAAATAAACTGTCTTCATAAAGGTATAAATAAAACTATAATAACAGTAAATTGCAGTTTCCATAAGTATGATGACTTCATTATTGTTTAAGTTGTCATTTAAATTGATTTCATGTAGCTTTTTATCATCAGTTTATCTGTTGCATTGCCTTTTGGGAACTGAACCTCAAGATGACGACTTTTTTATTTTTAATGTTTTGCACAATCCAATTTATTTCGGTAAGTCCTTTTACCTGTTCCTTTTACTTTTTTAGCCGTTACAAATGAATTAATGTTGGACTAATTAAAACATAATGCAAATTGTTATATGAATGAATAAATTAGAAAAAACTTGTACATTGTATACAAAAAATATTTGAGAGAATAGTTTAGACTGTGAATTAAAAAAAGGAAAAGAAAAGATTAAAAAAATGATAGATTTCAAGAAAGATGCTACGCTATCCAAATGAAGTGCAGTTGGACTGGAAGATCACCTAGTTAGAAAAAGCTACAACGATAACGATGCGAAAAAATTGATAAATAATTACGAAACATTGTAGTCCACAGAAATTTATCCTGAGAAACTCGAGACGATAATCAAGAGTACCAAACATATCCACAACATCTCATTCACATTCAGAAGGCATAGCCGTAACAGTCCCTATTACATAGATTTTGATTACATTGCCACTTCTGGATACGGAAATAACTTAACGGTATGGTTCTTGAGAATTTCTAATTTTTGGCATACAACTTTTACAGAAGAAAACTATGAATAATTGTTGACAAACGAATAGAACTCCTCTATATTCAGTTTACTCTTCTTTTATTACTTGGTTCAGTTATATGGGACAACCTTAAAAAGGTGGTTGGACAAACAGAGTAGAAAAAGCGGAGGAGAAGGTCCTCTGCTTTACCTGCGATATGAGAGATAACGCGCCAAATAGAAAAAACTCACCCAACTTCGCCATTAAAACTACGAACGTGCTTCGGCGGTCGGGAGTTAAGTTTTTTTTTTAATTTATTGATTACAGTTAGTTTCATTATAAAAAAAACAGGATATAAGGCTGATGGCTGATGCAAGACTAAATACAATCCAAAAAAAGATTAAGAAGTAGGATTCTGTGTCCCTTTATAAAAGTTTGCTTCCTAAAGCAGGCCAAAAAAGACTTATGAGCACCAATGTTCATTGAGCTCCATTTAATCTCTATCAACTACAGCATTTGTCTTCGATATTTTTTCTCATGATATCCTTACTAATATTATAAAAGTGAAAGTGAGTTTGTTTTGTTTGTTACGTCTTCACGCTTTAATGGCTAAACCGATTTCGATGAATTTTGGTATAGAGATAGTTGGGACCCTGGAGACGAGGAGATATGAGATAATTATGAGGGAGAAAGAGGGAAGAAAAATGAAAACTTAGCATTGCTATTACAATAAATAAGGCGCAAGGGCAAAAACTACAGGTAGCAGGTACCTGCAAATCAGGAAAGGGGAACTGTGTTACCCCGAATTTAACGCGAGCGAAGCCGCGGGCAAAAGCTAGTCTACTATATATTTTTTTATTTTAGCTTAAATGGCAGTTAAATGAATACATTAGTGGACGCTATGTAGCAGTACCGGTTCAATTCGAATATAAGTTGTGCGACTTTTTGTACAAAGATCCATTCTTCGGTCAGATGTACGCAAAACAACTCACAGGGAATTGGTCTTGTCCATTTCCTCCCGTAAGTACAAACAGTTTTATTTTTGTTATATTCAAACATTACTTTCGTTTGATTTTCTCATTAAAATAAAATAAAATAAGCCTTTATTTCTGAGTTCATACAGTTAATTCTTAAGACTAATATTTTCAATGTACGTTCTTCCCCAGTTTGTCCTTCGACACAGGCCTCCTCTAAAAATTTCCACATATCCCTATCCCTCACAATTGTCATCCATTTTGGTCCACCAATTCCCTTTAACTCGTCTTTCCAGCGAATCGATTGTCGTCCTTTGCTCGTTTTCCTATCCCTAGGGATTTTTCATTATGTTACATTAATTCACACCATGTAAAATACCGGAACTCAGTTGCATCAGAGCAGACTGGAAGCCGATCAGATTGATTTGCACTTAACTTCTTTCTCCGTGTGACTCACTCATATTTTCTCTTTAAGCTTCTTTCTCTCTATGGAACCAGTCATTAACACAGTCAGGCAAAGAGATAACTTAGCAGGCTCGTCAGATACAGTTGAGATTTTCCCAAGAATCCATGAATGTTTTCAAATAAACTAACTAATTAAACTTTTGGCTATAAGTTAATTACATTACATTAATTACTAATTAACTAATTGCCAAAGAATATTCTGATATGATTATCTTATCTTAATAAAGAGAAATTTACTTAACAGAAAACAAATAGTTCTTTAAATAAATTAAGTTTAAGAAACCGATGGACTTATGTCCGAGATTTTCTTTACTTTTTAAGAACTAATCAACTACATCTATTCAGCCTAGTTACTTGTCTCCATTGCTAACTGTACCGATTGCAATTTTTTTTTAATACACTTCCTCAAAAACTGTCTCTTATTGCACTAAGATTAGCTTACATGCAATGTATTTCACACACGTGCTTTTTATCATTTATCGCAACGACGGTTTTTTGTTTTTTCTGATTACACCACGGATGACAATAAACAGCTGTTCAAATCCCTATAGCGGCGGTAACGGTTGACTCGGGCGTAAAATCCGCTTTGGCCGCAATGACAAAGTTTCCTCATTTAAATCAACATTATTTATTAGTCAGTTAAATAAATATATATCTTGGGACAACTCACACACGGTCATCTGATCCCAAGCTAAGCAGAGCTTGTGTTATGGTAACCAGACAACTGATATACATACTTATATAATTTATAAATACATACATATTATAGATAAATCACACCCAGACACAGAACAAACAATCATGCTCATCACACGAAGATTGTCCTGGGTGGGAATCGAACCCACGACCTCCGGCTCAGCAGTCAGGGCCACTAACCACTAGACCAACAGGCCCGTCGAGTTATTGTTTATATGATTATATAATTTAGCCCTTGGGGAAAAAACACTAATAAAATTGAACTTATAACAAAACACTAAATATTGATAGTTATATTTCTTGAACGCGAATGGAATGTGAGATTCAGTCAGCTTCTTTGAAATTCACCTCTGACTATTGCAGAAATTTTATTTTTTCTTTTAGGGAAGAAGTCCATTCAGAAGCCTTGTTATGCATGTAGAGAACATGCCTAGGGTACCTTTTACATACTCTTCTCTGATAGTGAGGACACGTGCAGACCTCACCATATTTATGAACTCACCTTTAGAAGTGTTAGCTGTGGTGAAGATATACTTGACAGTGAGGCAATCTTTAAAGAAGATTGATATGAATACATGGAACGGAACTGTTTTGGCTAATCACACTTTTGCATGATCAATGTGACGATAGTTAGGAGGCCGCATTCAGTATTAAAACGACTGTAATGCTTTTGTTTTTGGGTGAATTGGATGGTAATAAATTAATTTGGAAATATGTTTAAGCATTTTTTATACCACATCCTGCAGCCAGCATTTGGGAAGTTTCGTCGCGTTTACCACAGAGCATTTTTTTGCGGTGGGGACAACATCAAATAACTTCCCCGGCTCCGGGCTGAGCGGGGGGAAGTGTCACACTGTTCATGACTAAAACCTACTTGTATTCCTTCTTTTGCCCTTTATGTTCTTTCAATCAACCCGCTACCTCGACAGGCGGTGGCCCTGGCAGGCCCCTCTGCTTATACCACAGAACCTAAAGTCTAAATTTAGCAATATCTGATCTGATATATTTTTTGTTGCCCGTACAAAGTAGTAAATTGTCACACGAAACCCTTATAAACAGGCACAGACCAAAGTTATATTCAATACAAACCAGACAAGATACGGCGAGTATCTGACGTCGACAAGCAGTTCATTAGTTTGAATGGTCAGCCAGATTCTGGCAAGTTTCACGGGGCAGTTGCCAACATCGCAACAAACATTTTAGAAACAAAGAGCTTCTTATTACGATGATAGCGTTAGTAAATGGCAACATTACTTTGTTTAGATAGTTTTGTAAATGGCATGTGTGCACTCACATTGGTTTTATTATGTAATCGCTTTGGTTTTAAAAATAAACTAGAGTGGCTGCCATATATAATTAATTGGCAGCTAATACGGAGTCTTCCTTCTTAGCGTATCGATGACAAAAAATTCAAACGTTATTAGTAAAGTAAAACTCAGCCACACATACCCCGCGAACGAAAGTGATCCATGCGGTGCACGATGGAAGTTAGGCCATTGTTGTTTGGTCTGTGGAGAAACGCCGTATACGTACGTGAGATCTTAGAGATACTGCGGCCCCGGAACTTAAAGGGCAATAGAAGGAACATGGTTGGGTTTTAGTCAGACACTCCCCCCCCGCTCCGCCTAGAGCGGGGAATGTTATTTTATGATTTCCCATCAGCAAAAAAAAAGCCGTTTGGGAACCCCCATTTGCAAAAATTGTCTTTGCTACGACTGACGTGGGTTCAAAATCTGCTTAGAAATTTCACTGTCAGAGACGGCATCGCGTGCCCAGGTGGAAGATTTTCTGATAGGTCGTTCAAGTTGTCAGGGGGTTTAAACTGCTCCCCCGTGGAGGCCTTGAAATTGGTTGGACTCGCTGGACCCACGCACCCAAGAAAAACTTCAAAGTTTTTCAGCCTCTGGAGCTTTGAGACCTGCACATTGCATGGCGTGAGTCTGCTTGTTAATCAATCTTGTAAAAAATTAAGGGAATCGACTCTAGTCGAAATCTAATCTAATCTAGGTTAATCCTTTTACCGCGATGGCAAATAAAAGCAGTAATAAGGAGTATCGTAATGAATAAAAAGTAGCATATGAATACACATGAGAACAATGAGTCCGGATCATAATATAGGGTTATATTGTCTATTAAACACAATTTATTTCATTAAACTAGCATTCGTAGTTTCCGAGATTTATAGGTTTCTTCAAGGGACCTGGTTTCATTGCTCTAGAGTGTATATCAGTTAATAAGCTCCGTTTTAATTTAAACTAGCATTAAGTTTTTCTTTTGGTAACTAATTTTTTTAATTAATGTATCGAACCGGAAACTTGATGATGAATCCTTACTAATATTATAAAAGCGAAAGTGAGTTTGTTAATTATTTTACTTAAACGTAAATTTCGCCATGTGGTTGGTGTTACTGAGGATCCAAAAAACGCTACTGGTGGTCATCTACTGGGGACGACATAAAAGTTTTACAGTTTAAGAAGTTTTACAGTTTTAATGTATGTCATCTGTCGAAGCTCTCCTTAGACGGTTGGATCAAGGGTCTGATTCAGAAAGCAGTACTGTCTGTAGTCTATTGTTTTTTTTTAAAATATTTTTTTAAAAATGTAAACGGATAACTGAGAAAAACGAATAGAAAAAAAAACAATAAATCGAAAAAAAGAGGAGGAACTAAACCTACCACTTTAACAAACGTTGAATAGGTACATCCTTACTAATATTATAAAAGCGAAAGTGAGTTTGTTTGTTACCTCTTCACGCCTTAATGGCTAAACTGATTTTGATGAATTTTGGTACAGAGATAGTTGGGACCCAAAAACTATTTTTTTTTAAGTAGGATATGAGGGAGAAAGAGGGAAGAAAAGGGAAAACTTAGCTTTGCCATTACAAATTAATAAGGTGCAAGGGCAAAAACTGCAGGTAGCAGGTACCTGCAAATCAGAAAAGGGGAACTGTGTTACACCGAATTTAACGCGAGCAAAGCCGCGGGCAAAAGCTAGTACTTAATAATTAAGAACCGACCACCAACGCATTAAACGAAAATGATAAACATCTGCCCGAAAAGCCAGTAATGAAAAGATAGAACTATATATTTTTATGAAGCCATTGCGAGCACTATCAGTCGTTCCGGTTCAACGGCCCGAGACGATTTGAGTTTATCGTGCTACCGTGCCGCGGTTACTATGCCACATATTTTATACAGTCCTTAAAAACCTTTGTGGTACATCACTAACTTGAGTGACAGGAGACAAAACTTGGGTCTTTAAAAAGAATGGGCACTGGACATTGTGGAGTTTTTATTTCAAATTTTATGTTTTCTTTACAGTTGTAGCTGTCTGCTGTAAAAAGTTTATTGGGACTATTTATTTATTTATGTACAGATGACGGCACATCAACCTATACAAAACCATTTTAACCTGATCTCTCTACTACGGTATGCGATCCGTAGTAGAGTGATCAGGTTATAATGGTTTAGAATAGGTTGACGTGCCGTCGTGTGTACATACATATTAAATACAGTAAAGAAGACAGGAACAAAAAAAAAAGGTACAAATTACAGTTTTTCACACTTTTTGCATCGACACTTGCGAGAAATAACAAACAAAACTGAAAGAACGTCAAAACTGTTAAAATATGAAAACACTTCCGTAAATGGCAACATTGCAGCCAGTTGTAGTTTGACAACTAGTGGCCAGCCGTGTCTGTGATGCCTAGCTGCCATTTTGATTGCTGAAGCTGTTGTTTGATGTTGCAGTTTTCTTTTAAATTATACTAATTTTGAGTAGTTGATGTGACAACTGATCTTTGCAATGGCCATGACCAGAAATCGCATAAAATAGAAATGTTTCGAAGGAGAAAATGGAGGCGTTTGACAGTCTAGCAGTGAGACAGTGTTGTCAGACACGCAAAAAAACAAAATGTTTTTCTTAATATTGATAGTGGTACTAAAAAATGTAAGTGGTACAATTTTAATGAATCGGTTTTTTCTAAGCTAGCATGCACTCGTCGCTTTACATCAGGCAAGTTGCGGCCTTACGCAAGCCTTTTTCGAATAAATAAAAAAAAAATGTTCTATCCTTCCGAACATAAACTTCAAAATCCGAAACTAGCCAAATTTTACCCCGGAAAAAGTTTATATACTACCAATAAATAATATTATACCCCTAAATATATGGGATGTCCGGTCTCAGGGCAAGATTCCAACGAAAAATAACAACTTCATATCATTTGAATACGATGAAAAGCCAAACGGTTTGCATTATTCATTTGAGCAGAGTCGGGTGCTCTTATACGATAAAATTTATTATAAGTGCACGCAATGTTATGACGTGGTCGTGTTGAGATGAATAGTCACTTCAATGGCTTTTCTTCCTGCCGGGGTTGCGGGTTGTTCGAAAGAGAGAACGCGGCCTTGAAACATAAAGAAGGAACAGGGATGAGTTCCAGTCAGTAGAAAGTCTGACACACTCCCCGCTCCGCCCAAAGTGGGAAAGTTATTTGATGATTTCTCATCCGCAAAAAAAGGGCTTTTCTTGTTATCTGTATAGAAGTTTCCCGTTCCTTAATTTTGCAATAATGTTTCTGAAAACATTGACACCACACTTTTTTGTCATACTTACATTCTGACATTCCTTATTTAATATTAATATTGTTTTTTTTTTATATTTGAGGGATCATCAGGCGAATAATGCATAAATTAATTTGTAGTAGGTACGAACAGATTGTTTTTCCCAGTTTGTCATAGACAGTCACAACAAAAATATGTTATATTTTTTTTGTTAAGTCAATCTATGCACAATTATTATATTATTTATGTTTTTTTTTTAAGTTGCAGCCTCTTTTTTCGTGTAGCCAGCGGCAATACTATACATTCAACAAAACTGAGGACTATCATAATCCCTAAGTAAATTATAAATATTAAAAAGCTCAAACAGTCATCATCATTAGTCCAACGATTCATCATAAATAAAAGAAGGCGCGACAAAAATAAATTAGCTAAGCCACAACACAGTGACACTTCAAACAATTTGTCTCGTCTATCATTTGTCTGGCGATTTGCTTAAACCTCATCTGGTTTGGACAGAAGGGGGAACAAAAACACAGAGGGAACTTATCCAGTTGCCTCCCCTCAAAAGTCTTCTCCATTTACACCCGCGCAATCATTAACTCAACTGAGGGATCCGCACACATAGATACTATCCTACTATTTCCTGTTGAAAAGTAAACAACACCTTTTTACAATATAATTGTCTATTCGTGACAATACTGAATGTTTTACTTTCTCTTTAATATCTGTCATCGTTGCACATAGTCTTTTCAATAAACGGATAATATTATAACTCTAATAATTGTATCATTCCCAGATTTCCTACTAATAATATAAATGCGAATGTTTGTGAGGATGTATGGATGTTTGTTACTCTTTCACGTCAAAACGGCTGAACGGATCTTGATGAAATTTAGCACAGAGGTAGATTGTATCCTGGAATAACACATAGGATACTTTTTTCGATATCACGTGGGCGAAGCCGCGGACGCCAGCTAGTGTACAATATCTCGAAAATATCAAGGTAGCCCGCAAAATTCATATTTTTAAAACGTTCTTAGAGTACCGTACCTCAAAACGTATAACGGAACCTTTAAAGGATCACTTTGTTGTGTGCCTGTCAAGACACTATTTTGGGAACGCATGAAGATTTCAAATTGAAAATAAAAAAAAATTATCCCTTGGAGCTGTGAAAAAATCATCTCTCTAAATCTACTCAGTCAGACGTATGTAGTCAAAAGTATGGCAATTGATGCTGCAAATGTTTACGGAACCCTTGGTGCGTGAGTCCAATTCGTACTTGACCGATTTTTTTTTTGTAATTTTCAGGTCAGCATCAGATTGTATGGATTGGTTAGCGACCGAAATAAATATGTTTTTCTTTCTTTTACAGTTATAGTCCTAAATAATGACTACTTCATAAAATCATACCATTTAAGGTCAACACTAACTTGTATAATATTGATTTTAAGCTGTAAATATATTAAGTTACAGACGCTTATCAATTAATATGAAATCCAACTTGATACTGCCATGCAAAAAACTTAAGAATCGTCCCTGGTAGTTGCACTTTAAATGTGCGAAGGAAATACGCGTTTCTTCGAAATGACGTCACTTTGCGCATAACCAATCACTTTACGTGCATCGATGTGTGTGTACCATCACTGTTTTGAACTACGCAGTGAATCAAGTCTGCATTATCTGTGAAGCCACTTGGTTGTCGGCGGATGATTGATTGCACCGGTGTTGCTGACTCCGCCAGGTTATACTTAGCTACTACATGTCACTGACAGATGGGGTAAAAATCCAAAATTTACACGCGGCTGTGGCTAATAAAATTGGCAAAGATTTTTAAATAGCTTTTGTTTAGCTTTTTTACGGAAAAGGAAAAAACCTTATTGGACCACTTTGCTACCCGTCTGTCTGTCTGTTAAATAAATAAAATAAATATCTTGGGACAACTCACACACGGCTATCTGATCCCAAGCTAAGCAGAGCTTGTGTTATGGTAACCAGACAACTGATATACATACTTATACATATAATTTATAAATACATACATATTATAGATAAATCACACCCAGACACAGAACAAACAATCATGCTCATAACACAAAGTTTGTCCTGGGTGGGAATCGAACCCACGACCTCCGGCTCAGCAGTCAGGGCCACTAACCACTAGACCAACAGGCCTGTCTGTGTTAAGACCCTTTATCTCGGAATTTCGCGTGAAGGTTTCAAGTTGACATAATTAAACCATATATATCTGTGGTCTCTTTGTGCTGTGAAAAAATCAACCCTGAAGTCTATGCAGTCAAAAGATATAGCCGTTTATGTCGCAAGTTTGTACGGAACCCTCGATGCGCGAGTTTGACTTGCTCTTAACCGGTTTTTATGTTAGATTGCTTCCCAATAATATTAAAAAAAAAGAGAAAAATGGAAAGGTACAGGTCAACGCCGTGAAGTTGGGCACAAGAGAGATTTTTTGCTTCAGTTTGCGGGTTACTGCTAATCAGGAATGTTCGTTTAGCCGCGTCGTAGCAATAATGTTTAGTTGTGGATTTCTTATGTCGCTGTGCGTGATGATGCGCGTGTGAGGATGCTTGCGACGCCCGCGCCGCATCTCCGTCGCGAGTATTGCGGGTGTCGCGTTATCGTTTCACACACCGAGTTTAAGTAAACAAATTAGGAGAAGAACCCGCACGTGATGCGCAACACACCGTATTCCGTAAATATGTTCTTAGGTTGTGCATACCACTTGTCTTTGGAAATGTACAGTCAGCAATAGAGATAAGTAACTCCACTCGTCAGATACAGTTGGAATTTTCTTGAAAATCCATTCGAATGTTTACAATGTTAAATTTATTTGATAGAAAACAAACAGTTCATTAAACATGTTTGCAAACGGCCATCAGTTTCTAAGAAAATATCAACTAATCTGATTTGCCTGGTTACGATCCCTTTTGTTGACTGTCATGTTTTTATTCTAATAATATATAATAATATATAATTTTTGTACGTAGTAAGTAAGAAAAGTCTGTTGCTGGCAATTATTATCTTTAGAAAACCATTTCTTCTTAGTTCCATTCACGAGGAAAAAAGTCATTTAAACCGATTTTAAAAAGGAGGAAGTTCTATTTCATCGTTTCGTTTTTTTATGTACGAGTTTGTTCACCGATTACTCCGTGAACTATAGACCGCTTTGCATAATTCTTTTTTTGTTCAAAATGGTAAACTGCCGATATGGTCCCATATCAATTTTATTTATATTGCTTGGGTACTTTATGAGTTATCGTCCATAATATATATTTTCCTTCTATGTCTAGATGGATGATCTGCTAATATATTTTTGTAACCATTTAAAAATATTATTCGATAAAAAATAAAAAGTGTAAGATATCATTGTACCATAACTAAAAATGTTAAAATAAAAAACTCTTTTGCCAAGAAAACCTAAAGCTTAAGCCTAGTTATATCTACCAATCGATACCATTTGACGCGGTGGCTGAGCGATTGATTAAAAAGATTACTTTCTCATATGATTCTTCAAATATCTTGGACTAAAAATATACTAAGGTCACCATATCACAAACTAAGTAAAACAAATTATTTTTGAAGTCATAGAGAATCACGGTATTATTTCCGAATTGCAGATGCAGTCCAATACCAACAAACATTGTACATACACCAAAATTAAGTAAATTAAATATTGAATGTGTATATCCATTCATTACACAAATTAATTAAACCAAAACCATTGAACTTCGTTGGCGTCAAACACACGCTTCCAATTTACTTGGCGATCAAGAGTGGTTCTGATAAATACACTATATTATCGACATCGTTCTATTAGTTATGGTAGAGCTCATAGAGTTTCGGAAGTAAGGAGGTTCCACTGTGAAAGTGCTATTGTATTGGTTTTACTAGAGGTAGGATTAAGAGGAGGACAGGCCGGTCATTTAATTTATTTTATCGTAAAATATTTTATAAAGTAAGTTATGTTTTAAATTTGGAGACTGCATCCACGCACTCCTCTTGTGTTAGCAGACAATAGGGTCCTGACAGGGTACTGCTTGCCGAGGTTGCGGATTGTTCGAAAGAGATACCGCGGACCCAGAACACATAGGGCAAAAGATAGATGAAAGAGTTTTACGCAACCGACGGAATGACGGCACGGTTGGTGCATTGGCTAAGCGATTGACTGCTGCGCTGCGTGTCGCGGGTTCGATTCCCGCATGGAACAAATATTTGTATGACATGCAAATAGTGGTTTTGGGTCTGGCTCTTTGTGTATGTGAGTTTTAATGTAAAACGGAAATGTTCCGGTGGGGAAATGTTTTTTTTTTAATAAAATATAGTGGGTGTACACCCACTATTAGGTATTTTGACTTCTGGCTGGATAACAGGCATGATGGTTTGTATGTTTTGTGAAAACCTTTCCTATATATAATTTAATATAATAAATAAATAAAAAATATACATAAAAAACCCATTTACAATTTTAAAAAAAGGTTACAAAACTCGCAATGCAAAATTGTGGCAATAAAATTATTTAACCATCGTCTTGTTCAAACTAAGTTCTTTCCGGAGTTAAGTAGAACTTTTTATAATGGCCGTATCATTTTATTTAGTAAAGAACCTGAGTTGGAAAATGTTTTATCTACATTCGAGAGTTGTTTGCCCGGAGGTCTTGCGGCCCGTTAAAGCGTGTTCAAAAGGTTCGAAATTAAAAAAAAAAGACTGGCTGTATTGCAATTTCAATTTACGAAATAAATACGAGAGAAAAATTAAAAGACAACCCACGTTCGCGATTTTAATTTAAATACTGGCAGGTAATGTAATGTTTGGTGTAGTTTTTATTTCGTGGTGGCTTCGTTGTTTTTTTTATAAAGAAAGGTTTTACTATTTTTAAAATTATATTATAAAATACGTTTATAATTTAATTAATGGATTCCGCCAACCACAGCCCACTGCTGGGTGGACTACCAAAGCTGTGCGATACCACTCTGTCTTACGTTTTTCTCATTAAAGTTGTCCTAGCGTCCTTTTTAAGATTGACGGTCCAGCCAGCAGGGCGGCTAGGCTTAGGCATAGCCAGCCAATAATGGTCAAGTTCAAGCTGAGACAATACTCCTCATTGACTGTAAGAGGCAGTAGGCTGTACTCCACCACACGGTCAATGGTCAATTAGAATCTAGCGTTATGTTAAATCATAAAAAGAATAAACACAAAATGTTTGACTGAAAATTCAGCCATGTAAACTCTGATCGCTGATGCAGCCAAGATCATCAAGTTCCAGAGCATGCAGCGCAAAATGGAGTGTGGGCCATTGTCTATAAAGACCCGCCACATACACACTTAAGATCTGAGTCAACCAAGAGCCCTTATATGTAGAGATTATCTTTACTACGGCTGAGTTGAGGTTCGGAGTCTATTTAGAGATTACCAAGTCGGCCGTGGTAAGGCGTGGTGCCCATTTGGCGGTGTAGCCTACAGGAAGCCTTTAGGGGGTGAAGATACAGCGGAGTCTTAGTAATAGGGTCCTTTTGAGTGCGGAGCCCTAAAAACGAAAGAGTTACAACTTTTCATCTAAATCTGTGTTAAAAAGTCACCTTCCAAAGTCCACAAGCCTATTAAAGCCTTAGTTCCCAAGTTGATTTTATTGAATGGGCAACCATTTATTTAGTGCCGATACGGTACGGTACACTAAAAATAAATAGAGTGAAACGAATTGTTCGAAGTTCTTGAATTAAAGTTTTACTGTTTTATTTTCTCTAAGAAAAATGTAGAGGCGTTGATACAATAATAAGCTTTAATAATTTAACAATTCGATTGGAAGTAAGTAAAAAGTAGTAGGAATGTGAAATTAAGGCAAAGAAACTTTGTTATGCTCGTTTATTTGTTTTTATAAATATTTTTGTATATCTATTACTATTAAAAAATAAAGTTTTGTTTATTTTTTGTAATCCTTACTAATACTACAAAAGTGAAAGTGAGTTTGTTTGTTTAATGGCCATACCGATTTTGATGAATTTTGGTGCAGAGATAGTTGGGACCCTGGAGATGGACATAAGTTAAAAAAAAGTGGGAAAAAGGGGAGAAAGAAGTTTTTTTTCGATCATCAGGCGGGTTAAAGTTAGCGTTAGCCCAAAGTAACTATGCCACGCGGACGAAGTCAAGGGCGGAAGCTAGTACAAAAAAAAACGAAATTATTTGAGTCAGATTTGTGCGCCGAGCGTCCCGTACAAACTTGCGACATAAACAGCTTTATCTTATTACTGCGTAGACCTTGAGGGTTGATTTTCACAGCTTCAAGGAACCACAAAGTTGAGTATATAAGGTTTTAATTTCAACTCGATACGTCCACCTCCTCGCGATCCCGAGATAAATGTCTTGACATATAGACAAACAGACAGACGGACAACAAAGTAATCCTAGAAGGGTTCAGTATTTTCTTTTTTAAATTACGGAACACAGAAAATAAATAAAATAAAAAAAAACAAGAAAGGAACCTCCTAACAATACGAGTCGCGTCCAGGAGTACCGCTTCCAATATTGGGCCCTTGATGCAGCTGCTTAACGAGAGCCTCCGTTGGTCGAGGCTCTAGATTGCTCTAGATAATTAAGCCATTGGCAGATATTGAATATTTGTTTATGTTAATAGCTCGGACTAATTGCTGTCGGGTTTTTATCAATCCGGTATTTCTCAAAGACAACCATGGAATCTGGTTTTTCAGCCGGTTGATGGCAATTGGCTTGTTCTATATCATGTAGTAATTAAACTGAACTGACGAATTGTGGCTGTCATAGTTACTCGTAAATATTTCATAGTTGTGTTGTATTATGTTTATTTATTTTTTAATATTTATGTGCAGACAAAATATTTGACAGAACTAAGAATAGAATAGAATTTTTTTTTTTATTTTCTCTCAAAAAGGTATATTCTTTGGTTCATGTCATATTATGTCAAATCAGATTTGTAACCTTTGTGAGAGCTGGAGTCTATAATGGGTTCAGGACCTGTATGACAGATCTCCACAAGAGCTCAAAGGTACTGCTTAATTCATTAGATTTTTTCCTCGCAGACCTGTGAGAGGAAAATTGGATGAGATATGTAAAAACAGTGTGGAGAAAAAACAAAACAGTTTGTTAATAGATAATAAAAAAACCGCCCAAGAGCGAGTCAGACTCTCGCACCAAGGGTTCCGTACAAACTTGCGTCTTTAACAGCCATATCTTTTGACTGCGTAGACTATGCGAGTTGATTTTTTCACAGCTCAAAGGGTTTTCAACTCGATACCTCCAGGCGTTCCCAAGTAAAGGGTCTTGACTAACTGATAGACAGGTTGACAACAAATTGAACCAATAAGGGTTCCGTTTTTTCCTTTTGAGGTACAGAACCCCAAAAATACAAAAAATAATTAAAAGAACCTCCTAACAATACGAGGCGTGTACTTTTTGTATCAAACCCTTGAAAAGAAAATCAGTTTAATAATAAATAACAAAAAAATATTTTTGTATACGATCATGAAAGCACTTCGATCGACTATCCGTGTTCCGCATACAATCTTGGCAAAACAACAATAGTTTTGGAATCACGCTCCACGCCACTGCAATATAAAACTTCGCAAGAAATTTCACTAATCTTTCGCAATAGTTTCGTCGAGCCATATGGGCCCACTTTTAATGAAAACACAGCCTAATATACACCAGTTGTACTATACGATGGGAATTGAAAAATAAAATTGGCAGTACCCCAATTTTTTGCTTCAATAAATGCAGTTCAGTACAATTGTGTACAGTACAAGGTAGTACTTTTGTTTCCCTGAAACTTGGTCTGGAGAAGTATGGCAATTGAAAATTGTTGTTTATTTTCTTTTATAAGAGGACTTGAGTTTTTTGTTCGATTGAGTACCGCAAATTGTGATTCTTTCTTGAGCTCAATTGTTTCGATTGGTATTCAAATTTTGTTGCGTTGTCTATGTTAATTTGGCAATGTTACCATAATACTGATACTTGCCTTTGCAAAATTTTTTCTTGTTCTAAACGATTTATTGGTTTTTAAATCCTTTCAACTTTAAAGGAACAGTTTTACTGACTGTCTTCTGAGATGACAAGTAGAAGAGAAATTCGAAGAAGAAGACATGCTGACCCCCAAATAAATTGAGATAAAGGCAGTAGACTGATAAAAAGGTACGTGATTTCTTAAACTAAACAAAAAGCAATCAGCACATTTAAATTTCGAGCAAGAGCTGTCGTCATGGTTACGGAATACCTCTTAACGTGCTGATCACATTACAATTAATTCTAAACTGTAAGATAAAACAAACGAAAGGAACTTTTCATTAATGACGGGCAACAATCATAAGATGAAGCTTGACCAAAATACAAAGGAATATATTTTTTTCAATTTACTTTTTCTAGGTAACATCCTAGATACAGTTTGAATACCCAATATAAACAAGTTCAGAACTGTCCGAAGTTTCTTGCACTAACATTGAGAGAAGAAGTGGCCTTTAACACATTGGATGTGTTAAGCTTTACAGTTGCCCAAAAATCAGCACAGCGTTTTCTTTTTTGCGGATGGAAAACCATAAAATAACTTCCACCGCTCTGGACGGAGCGGGGGGAGTTTTAGATTTTTACTGTCTAGAACCCTCCCATGTTCCTTCTTTTGCCCTTTTTTTTCGCCGTGGCGCCTCTCCAGCCACTCCTCAAAGAGGGGACTTGTCGCCACTATTGGGGCATGCTCTGCACCGGGTAACGACAGTCGGTCGCGCCATACCACCATAAGATCGCACCGCAGGTCTGCCCATTGAGCGGCGATTTGCCGCAGCAGCAGAGATTCTTCCCGGTGTAGTGCCTCCGCGCGCCACTCGTACAGGCGCGCGAGGACTCTC
This sequence comes from Ochropleura plecta, assembly GCA_905475445.1. Lineage (NCBI taxonomy): Eukaryota > Metazoa > Arthropoda > Insecta > Lepidoptera > Noctuidae > Ochropleura > Ochropleura plecta. The sequence goes on along the minus strand of FR997735.1, from coordinate 13,184,717 downwards.
GCCTCCATATCCCACAGTGGCACTCCGGTAAGGAGGCTTGTCGCCTCGCCGGAGATCATGCGGTATTAACCTCGGATCAGCCTTATGACTACCACATCGGCACAGCGCCCCACTGAAATAATCCATGATCGTGAGAGAATTAAGTTCAAACTTCCTTAGTTTCAATGGAATACTCGAACGTCAACAGTCTCAAACTAGAGATATCCTGGAAGTTAGTCAGCCCAAGTACTCAGTGAAGTTACGTATAGTTACCGCAAACACTAAGGTGACCTATATTGGCATTGCAGTCTAAAACTTGGGTGAAAGTTTAAGTTTTGATGCCGTATATGAACTGGTTTCTACTGTTAGAATAACATATCATTACGTTTGTTATTCCTTAAGGGTTCGGCAGAGGTGTACCACGCCAATTATATTGAAGTTTCATGTAGTATGGTGCAAGCTTGTTATCATCAACTTGGCACAAGTCCATACTTTTGGCTGGTATTAAGAATTTCCTGATGGATAACGCACACATTACCCGACTTTGGAATCGCACTCGTAATTTCACGCTCAGCAGTCGCTTGCGTCCTTGCGATACTATGATAAAACAGAGTTCATTTATTCTGTAACAAGAGTAGGTATATATTATAAGGATATTTTATTAAACCAGAATTTAATCTGTGGAACGTTTAAAAGAGGCTATATTGGATTTCAAACTCAAACCATTATTTCAATTAGGCCATTACTAACACTTTCGAATCACAGAAACAAAAATCAAATGCTGCTACAGGCCCAGTCACAAGACATAATAACTTGTGAAAGTACTGTAGTTGCTCATTCCAAAGTGTAAAGCTCTATGGAGGAGAATGGGTTAGATACTCCATGGACAGTGGACACTCTTTTAAATCATAATATATTTACAAAATCATGGATACATCATTGATGTTAAGATAATACATATATGTGAGAACGATGTAGAAAAACAAGCACATTTAAACCTTCACAAGAAAAGCAAAAACAAGAGTTAATTAATAGATTATTAAAACAAACCGTGGCAGCTGAGAGATGACCAGTCACGACGGACAGCGCCCGTTCACAAACACGATTTCTTAATAAGTTAGAGTTGGTTTACACCTGGATGCAGCTGCTACCACTACAGTCACCGGGTTGGATTCCTTTGGTAAGACATATAATAACATGTAAAAAACTATCTGTATGCTATTTTGAATTGGATTTTTTTTTTAATCATCAGGAAGAGGCACAGGATGCCATAGGATTTTTTTGTGACCTTTCAAAAGCGTTTGATTGTGTTAGCCACGAAACCCTACTCTTGAAACTTGAACATTACGGCCTAGGAAAACTTGCGCTTAGTTTAGTAAAATCATATTTAAATGATAGACAGCAGCAAGTGCAAATAAATGGTGTCAATTCAATGGGTTTAAATGTAAAGATGGATGTACCACAAGGATCGATATTAGGTCCCTTCCTCTTTTTAGTATATATTAATGATCTACCCCATTTATTTAAAAACCAACCACAAATGGTGTTGTTTGCTGACGATACTTCTTTAATATTTAAGATAAATAGACGTGCCACAAATATAGACGACTTAAATAACGCCCTATTACAGGTAAATGATTGGTTCACCGCCAATAATTTGGTATTAAATGGGAAAAAAACGAAGTGCATAAGATTTGCTCTGCCAAACGTCAAAAGTAGTGATTGTGACATAGTATTGAATCAAGAGAAACTAGAATTCGTCAATAAAACTGTTTTCCTGGGGATAACGCTCGATTCAAGGCTACAATGGGGTCCGCATATAACATCTCTTGCAGGACGCCTTAGTTCAGCAGCATATGCTGTCAGAAAAATCCGTCAGTTTACTGATGTAGATACCGCGAGGCTAGTCTATTTTAGTTATTTTCATAGTATAATGTCATACGGTATTTTACTTTGGGGACGGGCTGCAGACATCGAGTCTGTATTTATTCTGCAGAAAAGAGCCATTAGAGCCATTTATAATCTACGTAGGCGAGATTCTCTAAGAGAACAGTTTAAGGAAATTAACATCATGACAGTACCTTGTCAATATATCTATGAAAACATCATGTACGTCAGAAAAAAATTGCATCTATTTGGTAAACGAGGTGATAGACACAAGTATAATACTAGAAACAGGGACCAATTGGTTCAGCCGGGTTTCAGGTTAGATAAAGTAGACTCATCTTTCATGGGGTACTGTTTGAAATGCTACAATAAAATACCTCCCCACATTCTTCAACTGAATGAAACGAAATTTAAATCTTGTATTAAACGCACACTATGTAGGCAAGCATATTATAAGTTGGGGGATTATATTGATGATAAAAATGCTTGGCTCAATGCTGGTCCTGCTCCTCAAGCATAGGGGTAAACTCATTGATAAGTACCCGAAGCTATAGTGGAAGCTGCAGAAGATTGTAAGACTATCTTTGCAATGTATAGAATCAATTCTCTAGTATTGTATAATTATTAAGCCCATATGTGAGTGCTATGTATTATCATTGACTTGACGAGGCCCTGGTGGTTAATAGTGTCATGCTCACTTAAATGTCTCGCTGATAGTGGCGGGTGTGTCGGGTCATTTAGCTCCCTTCAAAATGGTCGAGCTGAATGGGGCTGATCCATACGTCATGTTCGTGAACGGGCGCTGTCAGTTGGGACTGGTCATTTTTTTAACTACCACGGTCATTTTTTAACTTATTTAGATTTTAAATTGAATTTTGCTTTTTATTTACTCTGGACGCTCTTACTGTGCACGTCTTTCTACATCGTTCTCACATATTTGTATAATCTCAACACGAATGATGTAAATACGATTTTGTAAAAATATTATAATTTAAAAGAGTGTCCATGGAGTTTCTTGCCCATTCTTCTCCATAGAGATCAACGCTTTGGAATGGGCAACTACAGTACTTTCACAAGTTATTATGCCTTGTGACCGGGATTGTAGCAGCATCATTTTTTTGTTCTTGTTTTTATGACATTCAAAAGTGCCTGTAATGGTCTAATTGAAATAAATGCTTTGAGTTTGAGTTTGAATCACACCACTAAATAGCACACAGCTAGTTGTTCAAAGGAAGATGGATGGATTGTGTATTGGAAGGAGAAAGGAGTAAATGATACCGTGATGATGGTAGGGGAGAATGAATAAATTAAGAAAGCGTGTTGCGCCGACCCCAAATAGAATGGGACAAGGGCAGAAAAACGATGATGATAGTTGTTCAAAGAATAAAAAACTAAAAAGCTACACATATTGGTAACTATAAAAACGAGCTGTTTCCCGCAACCTCGTTCATTATAATCTAACGATATTTTCCAATTTCGCTTTGGCAGAATTTCGACTTTTCCATTTTAGCAGATGCCATATTATGAGTACGCACTTACGAAGGCGTTGTCGTATGAATGTTATGAGTTTTTCTTCAGAATTATAAAATAAAATAAATAAATAAAATAAGCCTATATTGCTGTTAGAGTTTTAACTTACATAACTGAACATCACTTAAGATATAAATATCAGAATTATAAAAATACTTATAAATTATTTCATAAAATAATGTGTTTGTACGGTTTTTAACCGACTTCAAAAAAGGAGGAGTTTCTATGTCCAACTGTATTTTCTTTAATATGTTTAGCGATTACTCCGCTAACTGTAAACTGTAGTTCTTTTTTTGTTCGAAAGGGTATACCTCCGAGGTGGTCCCATATTAATTAGATTGAAATAACTTTACATACGGACGTCGGTGGCAAAAATTCAAAGAAACAGACAGAAGTGACCCTCTTGACGTAAAGTAAAGTCGGTTTTTTTTTGCAAAAAAGATATTTAAGGGTTCCGAACCTCAAAAGAAAAAAAAACCGAACTCTTACAGGATCACTTTGTTGTCCTTCTCTTTGTCGAATCTCGAGAACTAAAGTATCGAGTTGAAATTAAAACCATGTCAGTATGCTGTGAAAAAATAAACCTAATAAGTTACACAGTCAAAAGATATGGTAGTTTAAGTCGCACGTTAATTTACAAGTTTTTACGGAACCCGACTCGCACTTGTTTTATCAACCAACGGCTTGTAATATAAGCATTAATTTAAATGTTAACGTTTGTGAAAACGAGCATCACATTTTTTAAATATTAATGTAAACCTTGATGACAGACTCTAAACGTTTTCTAATCTCGATGAATTATTAATAATTACAAAAATTACTAAGGGTAACAAACAACTTAAAACTATTATTATTTTCACAGAAGCTTTATATTAAAGTAATTGCTCCTAATAACGGGTTATTATTCATGGGACTACGGGGGCTATTGTACGGTAGTAATATTAGTATGAACATACAGTAAATCAAGTGGGAACGAATGTTCGGTGTTGGCGCGTAGTAGGTCAGAGCGTATCGGCAAATCACCTGCCTGTCTTCTCACAACCATGTTGGGGTCAAGTTCCAATTTAACCTATTGTAGTTAAGAATATTCATCAAGGAGCGACTGTCGAACTGCTCTGTCACAAATATACACCTTAATAATCTTGGTTTTAAAACTTTTTGGATTCTGCTGTCATAGGTTTTTTTTCACGAGTTTATAAAGATAATTGGTTCTATTTTAGGCGTGTAGTGTGATATAAAAAAGTTTAGCTCTGTTTGTGGACAATCCTACAACCCGCGTTTAATTTCACACAAGGCTTTCTTGACCTACTGGTGACTGACTTTATACTGTGGCTATAGGAAGTAGCGAACAATTACGGCGTATTAAATATAATTGGTCAATGAATTCTCAATAATGGATATGGGTAAAGTGAAAAGTTACTGGACACGTATATAATGAAAATTATAGGAATCAATCTACCTATTCGATTATTTAATGTCGATCTAGAGCTGATTATTTATTTGTGTCAGTTATTTTTTTAGTGGTCTGTACCTCAAGAGGAAAAAACGGAACCCTTATAGGATCACTATGTTGTCCGTCCGTCTGTCTGTCTGCCTGTCTGTCGAGACCCTTTATCTCTGGAACGCGAAAAGGTTTCGATTTGAAACCATATACTGAAGTCTGTTGTCCTTTGTGGTGTGAAAAAATCAACTCTGAGTGTAAAAATTGGGCCGAGATTGTTTTATTGGGTTTCACACTTGTAAAAAACATGTAAGTGGAATAACAATAAATAAATGAATTAAGTAGTTAAATATTTTTTATCCTCCACGTTTGAACTTACAACTGTATACACTCAACAAAAATAATCGTCGTGACACCACACTGTTCAATGCGCAATAGAAAGACGAAACGAAAATAACTGGTTTTTTTTCTATGAGTCTTGAGGGACAGAGAAACTCGCACACGCCGCACGGCTTACAACTATAGCAAAAAGTGTCGTTACAAGTTTTGGTTTTAAGCAAAAAGAGTCGTTACAAGTTATGGTCTTAAAAAAGCGTCGTTACAACTTTTGGTCTTATTTTTTCCCGTCTAGCCCCCTTTCGCATCGCGCGATAAGGAACTTCGTTCCAAAACTTTGTTCCAAAAAACATTTAAAACTGTAGATCAACAAACGATGTAAACAAAATGCATTCGATATGAAAACGTACCAAAATTTAGTTTACTTTTATTGATAGTGTTGAATGTACACGCATACTGATTGAAGCTTTTCAGAGAAAATGCGTTTGTTCACATTCATAGTTGGTACTGGATACAGTTTGTACATTTTAAGCTAGCAAAGGGACGATTACAGGCTTTCAGGGATAAAAAACAAATTTTGGAAAAACAGATTTAGAATGGATTAGCATAGAATTAAAATTACTTTATCGTGCACCAAAATTTAGACATCTAAACGAAGCCAAAGGCACTTGTTCTCATTTATATCTGGGAATTTTATTATATATTATGATTAAAATCAAGAAACGTTTAGAAGTCGATTTCTTTATAAAAGACTTGACTATGAAATTCATCAAAAGTTGTTCATTTTCATAGTTCGAGATAACAAAATAACAGAGAGAAAAAAATAACTATATACTAAACGCAAGATATCTCGCGTAATGACGCGAGATGTCTTGCGTTTAGTATATAGTTATTTTTTTATGATAAAATACTACTCCACACTAGAAATTTCTTCTGTATCGTGGGTGCGTTTATAAACATTTAAACTCACATACATAAGCAGCCAGACCCAGAACAACTACCTGTCGGTCACACAAATATTCGGCGGTCATACAACTATGCGAAGATCGAACCCGTGACACGCGGCGAAGCAGCCAATCAATAACAACCAATAATGTTATAAATACATTGTAGAAAGCTTCAAATTGTATCCAGACCCGCTCAACCTAGGCTTTAAAATAAAACAGAGAGTTATTCTCGTTTTCATTAAGATGGTTAAATGAAGGTACTAGTTTTATTTTTAAATTATCTTAGCATAATATTTATTGATAGAGCCCAACTGGCGAAACTTTCTATTTGTCTCATCATTTGATTTCCTTCAAACGAACTATCTCGATCCGAACTTGTCCCAAGAGTGCCATAAAAAGCAACGAAGGTAGGGCAATTGTCAAGAGGGCAGCAATATCCTTCTTTAGACTGATTCACATACATAGTTTCGCCAATCCTGTTAGCAATATATTTGTATACATTATAAATTAAATCATCATCCAAAAAAATCCCATCATCATCTGCTTAGTCTTTTCCCAAATATGTTGAGGTAGGGTCCAGTCTAACCGCATGCAGCTGAATACCAGTATTTTACATGGTGCGACTGCCTATCTACAACCGAGCCAGTACTGGATAATACAATACCCCTTGGTAAGACTGATCTCATCATCATCAAACTATTTGTAACACTACTCACACCCATAGAGTAGACCCCTCAGAATTGAGGCATTCTTTGCCGCTAAATACACATCATAAGTCACACCCTCATACAATCTCTCTTTTTTAATCTTTAATTATATTATTATTATTTTTTAAGTTAAAAAATCTCTTATTTGGAAATGGTTTTGTTAAAATAAAAAATTGATTGTAAATTATTGTTCCACTAAAGACAAAAGAGGCTTAACCCCACGACGCAGGGTATCCCGATGTGGGTCTCAGTGTCATTTAAATAATTTATGTGTTTTTTTTTTGTAGAACAATAAATTAATAAACAACTGTCAAAGATCTATAAATTACAGCTAAGACCGGCAGATTGACAGGCTTTCCGAGGCACGAAGGAACCTCGGTATGTTACTGCTAGTCACCCATGCAAAAACCAAACCAGGCAAGCGCGGCTTAAACTAAAGCTGCTATTTAGCTATAAGCTCCTCCTCCTCTCAATCTTATATATCTTATAATAAGTCCATCAAAAAATATAAACCCAAGCGATACCACAAACTCAGAGTATTCAACTTTACTAATGGCCTTCGATGTTGACTTTCTATCGACTAATAAGTTCAGTCAGGTTAAGCTGCTAGGGCACGCACTAAGCTAACTAAACGGTCAGGTTGGTAACAAATGCGCACAACTGACTAACAGACTAACACAGTGCGAACAATGTTTTTGTTGCTCGGCTTTTGAAGAAATTGCTGGCAGAGTCAGCCGATTAAACACTAGGATAGTTTCCAGGGTCAAAGTAATTACAATTACAAGTAATTAGTCTATTTAGTCTGTCCTTTAGATTATTCAAAACTAGCTTTTGCCCGCAGCTTCGCTTGCGTTAAATTCGGGGTAATACAGTTCCCCTTTCCTGATTTACTGGTAGTTAGTTTAGTTAGGTAGTTTTTGCCTTTGCGCCATATTTATTGTAATAGCAAAGCTAAGCTACGTTTTCTTTTCTTCCCTCTTTCTCCCACTATACTCACTTTAAAAAAAAATCCAAAGAAAGAAAAATTTATGCGCATATGTATGCGCAGACTCTTTTCATTGTATATACCCTGTTCACCAAGGATTTTGTAATTACCTTCAAATACGCAATGCTAACCAAAGCCAATATTGTCTGTCGATTTAAATTTTTTAACAGTCTCATAATCGGCTAAAGCTAAAGGCAGTATAGGTTTTTGTGTGACGGGGACGGGGCCCTACTCTCGCTCCCCGGCCTATTGTAGCCCGGGGGGTGGATGACGGCTTTCCACCATCAAGTCGAAATAGAGAGATCTGGGACTGACTCTGTAGTCCCTACGTTCGAGGGGCGAGATTGTCCGGGTTTGTGATCGTACCCCTGGTCACACCGCCTGCTGTAATGAGAACTCACGGTTTTTGCCCTGAGTCTAGCGTGGTAAGGATGTCGGAGACTGCTTCCAGCGTCAGTGGGGTGGTGCGCCCCTGATTGGGCGCACGCGGCGGTTCCAGGTCTAGGCCTGGTTCCGATACCCTGACCTCGAGAGCGCGGTCGTACCTATGATCTCTCCGAAGGTAGGTAGGGTAGGTAGGTAGAAAGGTAGAAAAATTGCATTGCCGGGCACAGCTAATTCTTACTAATATTATAAAACAGCTTTTGCCTGCGGCTTCGCTCGCGTTAAAAAATAGCCTATCTCCGTCTCCTGGTTCCCAGCTATCTCTGTACCAAAATTCATCAAAATCGGTTTAGCCATTAAAGCGTGAAGAGGTAACAAACAAACAAACTCACTTTCGCTTTTATAATATTAGTAAGGATGCGAAAGTAACTCTGTCTGTCTGTCTGTCTCTTTCTTCTTCACGCCTAAACCACTGAACCGATTTCAATGAAATTTGGTACAGATATAGTCTGGGACCCGAGAAAGGACATAGAATAGTTTTCATCCCGGAAATCCCCCGGGAATGGGAATTGGATGGATATTAATCTACGCGGACGAAGTCGCGGGCAAAAGCTAGTAGGATATATAAAGAGGTCTGCTTCACACTAAGACAATCACAGACTAGTACTAAGCGACGTTAAACCAAAACCAATTCTGTCGATACGTAATACGTTCGTACAGGATAAGTTTTAGCTATCCCATTACGAGTCCCGACATGGAAAGGGCGTGGGTTTGGTAGACTCCGGACGGTCATTACGACCAATATTCTTTGTATTTAATTTGATGTCGCTTAGGTTATGTTGAATGGAATAGTTATTGGGTGTTTGAAGGCAGGTCGGTTAGGAATAGAATTTCTGTATTATAAGTATACTGTTTTGCGGTTTACGATCATGACTGAATAAAGGTTTTACCCTGAATATCATAATGTTATAGGAGTAGGTACTCATCGTAGCAATACACATCACTACACATGTATTTTCATCTAATGTCACCCGCACCATGCTACAGCGGAAGCCGTTTAGTTATGTCATATGAAAAATATTGACGTTTCTGTTTTATTTCCCTAAAATAATCTGAAATTCGTTTTAAAATTTAAGCTATAGAATAATAATATTATACACTTATACCAGACAATAACTGTCAAACTATTAGACCCAGGCCTCTTTTCTTATAGTACATTGATCACCACACTTGCTCAAGACGGGTTGGTGATTACAGAGTTATATTTGTCGCAGAATCAACAAAGAGAAATGATTGAAATCGTTATTTTAGAACAACGCCATCTATTATCGGTTGTCGGAAACGTCAAGCAGTAGGCTTTGGCGGTACGGTGTGGCAAGTCTGGTTTGATAGCTGTCAGTTGTCATTTGTGGGCATTAGAGGAATGAGATTGAAGAGACGTTACTTTTTGGATGGACACGAGCGTGAGAGGTCATTTTGCCAGCCTGTACCGAACTTACCGCGTTTCTGATTTAAATCTGTATCGATCATTAGCATCTTTAGTTATTTTGTTTTATTGATTTTGTGAAAGGACAATACAAGTGTAAACAATAGTTTTGCGAGTATGATTTCGTGTCCTCCGCCATGATAATCTCGACCATCCAACGACGAATCTCCTTCATATTAATTATAAGTCCAGTTTTTCTCACGATGTTTTCCTTCACCGATTTCTGTAAGCATACAATATAATATTATTTACTATTGCTACAGTTTGTTTAATTTTAACGGACAGACTTTTATTATTTTTATTAAAAAAAAAAACTTTGCCCCACACTAGGAATTTCTCCTGTACCGTGGGTGCGTTTACAAACATTTAAACTCACATATAGTACACAAACAGCCAGACCCGAAACAACTACCTGTTGGTCATACAAATATTTGTTCCGTGCGGGGATCGAACTCGCGACACGCAGCGCAGCAGTCGATCGCTCAGTCATTTCGCCAACCGTATTGCCTAAGTCTTTGCTCATGTCTCGTGCTGAAGGGTTGAACTAGCCCTTACTGAATACCCTTTTTTTCGGGTGGTCTATCATCTAATGACTTCCCCCGCTCTGGGCGGAGCGGGGGGGGGGGGGGCATGTCAGACTTGTGCTGACTAAAACCCACCCATGTTCCATCTATTGCCCTTTATGTTCCGGAGCCGCGGTATCTCTTTCGAACAACCCGCAATTACTGAATACCTTACCAATATAATTTGTTATTGAAATTAATTAAATTGATCATACGGGAATATACTATTTGTGGATTTCTGAAACCAGTGATCTAACACATACATGAGATTAGGTACCTATCTAAAGTTTTTTTATTACTGAACCCAAAAATTTGGGATATTCATCGCCATACTTAAAAACAACCGATTCCGGACCTAAATACCTCACCAAACAGTCGCATCTACATAATACACACATCAAAAGTGTCTAGGGATCAAGCATTTTTATGCGGATTTCTTGAGATTGAGATGTGGCTTTGTAATAAATTTATGATTTTATAAATTTATATGGATCCTTTTTGGTGCATTTCATAATTTGAATCAGGAACTCTCAATCAAATTCGAGTAAAAGATGAAAATAAGTTGTCAATATTTTCCCTATAAAAACATACAACGCATTGAAGACATTATTAGTGCTACTGTTTCCCTACTACTGATTAAAACCAACGTTATTATGGAGCGGCGACGTCATTTAAGCAGGGAAGAAATGCTCAGAGCCGTGGGAATGATAGAAGCTGGTTCCCGGCAACGTACTGTAGCTTTAGCTCTGAATACAAGTCAGAGTGTTATCAGTCGACTTTGGACACGTTACCGAAGCACTGGTACCGTGGCTGAGCGCCATGGAGGACGGTATCGCTGCACCACACGGAGACAAGACCGATACATTCAAATCTTAACTCGAAGAGCTCCAACAATAACCGCCATGATGTTAGCCGTGAGGCTTCATCACTCTTCAGGGAACTTAATTAGCGACCAAACAGTCAGAAACCGCTTGCATGAAGTGAACCTTCATTCCCGAAGACCGCTACGGGTACCACCTATAGCAATGCACAATCGTAGGATTCGATATCAATGGGCTCTTGAACACAGAAATTGGGCAGAAGAACAATGGCGTTTCGTGTGCTTTTCTGATGAGTCTCGTTTTGGTATGAGACCGGATACAAGACGTATACGACACTGGAGAACCCCTGGACGCCAACAGCGATTAAAATCCTGCCAGGAAGTCCATCCTTATAGTGGTGGAACCATCATGGTATGGGCGGGTATTTGGATCGGAGGAAGAACTGAGTTGATTTGGATCAGAGGCAACCTCAACGCTCAAATTTATGCTGAGACGATTGTATCAGACGTCATCGTTCCTCTACAAGTGCAAATCGGTCCCTTATTTCAGTTAATGCATGATAATGCACGACCGCACACCGCAAGAGTTGTAAGACAGACTCTCGCCGCAGCTAACATCAATGTCCTGCCCTGGCCTGCTCAGTCGCCAGACTTGAACCCGATTGAGCATGCATGGGATATGCTACAGAGAAGAGCTCTGCCGAATATGGAGGGTATCCAGTCGCAAGAAGACCTTTTTTTGTTGTTGCAACGAACATGGGCGGCCATTCCACAGCGTGATTTGGATGAACTCATTTTGAGTATGCCAAACCGATGTTCTTGTGTTGTTAGTGTTCGCGGTAGAAACACGGATTATTAATTGTTTAAGTTACCCAATAAAATTTTAAAGAAAACTGTTATTTCAGTCTTTTTTTCGAACTTTAATGTTAGTGGTTCAAATGTCAAAAATCCCTTTATTAGGAAAATGGCAAATTTCTTTCTTAATGCAAAGGTGACTTGGTTTATCGTTACTGTGACAAACGAAAACACTTTATTTGATGAATCCTTAAAGAAAATTTTAATTAATATCAATCAGGAGAAAAGTAATTGCAAAAATATATGTTGATCCCTAGATACTTTTGATGTGTGTAAATACACAAACACTTACAAAGAAAAAGAACAAGAAGTTTTTGTTTGTTTCAGAGTAATTTTTAGGCAGGAAACTCTAATGTCATAAGTAAGTGACAGACGGACAGACAGACGCGTTTTCTACTCCAACGAAGAGTGCTTTTACTTTCCCAATTCAATGAATTATTCACTCGTTCGAGTTTTTTCGTCTCTCGCCTAAATTCATATTCGCATTAGGGCGTGCGTTCATTGGTCGAGCAAACATCATTTAAATATTTGATCATCGGGCAAAAAGGGATCATGACACCATATTGGGGAAAACGTTTGCTAACGGACAACGTTTAACCTTTTTATTATGAAAAAGAGATTGACTGTGTTTCGTAGATAATTATGCCATCAGAATGTGGAGCATCTGCTGATCATTTTCCCTTTTTTTTAAGAAATTACCCTATAATATGTTATAACTTATTTATTGTTTATCTTAATATATTTATTTATTAACTAAAAAACAAAGCATTGTTGTACTCGTTAAAAATGTTATTTTTAACATAATTACAATATCTACAAACGTGTGGGTGAGCACCGCTCTCCGAGTTGTGTTAAAGAAACTGTGTTAAGGCGATCTTAAACTCTATCAAATTATTATTTTAAAGCTCATTGCATATACTGCTTGCATTCCCAATTTAGATACAAATTTATTTTTACAACGAACTTCTTCTAAGTTCTCATAATGTTATAATCATGGTTTTTTTTTTGTTTCAGAGATGATTGGTTCGAGAAGATATAACATGAGAGATAAAAAAAAACATCCCGCCTGTAATCTCTGTAGAATCAATCAGACAAGCAAATTAAATGACAACTTTGGAAAGTAATCACTGAAATTAATATAAGGTCTGCTGACAGATATTTATTAAGAAATAAGCGGTACCTTTGTACTCAAATTTTATACGTTTTTTTCCTGTCTTGTCTTCTGTGCGTAGGACTGAACATAAACCCTTATCCTTACTAATATTATAAAAGCGAAAGTGAGTTTGTTTGTTACGTCTTGACGCCTAAATGGCCAAAACGATTTTCATGAATTTTGGTACAGAGATAGTTACCCATTATGGTCGGGTGACCACATTGGGTAACTATCTATAATAACTATAATTACTATCTCTGTATTCACAGACTAACCTAGAGAGGCGCGGCTTAAACTTAAGATGGACCCGAGCGGCTGCTTGTAATGCGAAATAAATATTGTTTTTTGACTAAATAAAAATCTTTTAAACATCTCCTACGCCATTATGACACACACCTTACTCAAAACAGATGCTTCCTACAAATTGATGTCGACAACTTTGAAACTTTTCAAAGACCAAACCAAAACTTCTAGAAAAGACTTTTGAAGAATAGTCGTTTGCTCTTCAAGCAAAGTAGCCAAACGAGACAAGTTGGATTTTAATAACTGTATATTTATTCAAAGTAATAGAATCCTCTTTGGTAACTACCTAGTTGAATAATTATGTGCCTAGTATTAAACGGTCTGGGAAATGTCATTTGGGCTTAATTTTAAATACTTAGACAGACTTTATAAATTGTTCTGGCAACATTTTGCGTAATACTACTTTCGTCTTAAGTCTTTTACAGAGGTTTGTTATTAGATACTGCAGTACTTTGTTTGCATAATATCATATTACTAGCTTCCGCCCGCGACTTAGTCCGCGTGGCATAGTTACTTTGGGCTAACGCTAACCTTAACCCGCGTGATGATCGAAAAAAATATCTTTCTCTTCCTTTTTCTTCGATCTTTTTCCCCTTTTTCTCACTTTAAAAAAATCCAAAAAAGCCCCAACTATCTCTATACCAAAATTCATTAAAATCGGTTTGGCCATTCAGGCGTGAAGACGTAACAAACAAACAAACTCACTTTCGCTTTTATAATATTAGTACGGATTTTAGAATACATAACATAACATTATACGACATCATGCCTGTAATGTGTCCTGTGTTCTTAATAGAAAACAAACATTAACATTCTACCAGTGATGTTTAAGTTTTAAACAATAGGGGGTTAGCTTATTGCCATCAATTGGACACAAATTCAGAACGCATGTGACTGCTCAAAAAAAAACCTGTTGGAATAACTCAATAACACTTTACCCACCCCGGGAATCGACCCCGCATGCTCAGCAGTCACGCTTGTGACCGCCAGACCTACGAAGCATTTTTTTTTGCCCTGACACTTCTCCCGCTGTGGGCAGAGCGGGGGAGAAGTGTCATACTTGTACTGACTAAAATCACCTATGTTCCTTCTATTGCCCTTTAAGTTCCGGGGCCGCGGTATCTCTTTCGAACAACCCGCAACCCAAAACTAGGCATCATATCGACGGCCCCCACGTAAAGTATTGAAACTGTAAAACCTCTACTTTACAGGAGAGCGATTTTAAGTTTAGATTTAGATTTTTGTTAAACATAAAATTCCAAAATTTTATATTACCGATGTATCTTAAGTGGAAAATTTTACTGTTTTATACTGTCTACTATAGTTTTTGATAATTATTATACTTTTTCTAATATTACACATTCGATACTTTACTTGGTTACTGCTGGTTACTTTTTTATCGAATATGCCAATTTCGATAGTTATCTATGACAAAATATTCTAGTCTAATATCGAATGTGCCCGTTTCGATACTTTTCCGCGGCAACAATTTCTAGTAAACTATTGAATGTGGTAGATTCGATTGTTTTCTTTGTTAAATTGCTCAAGCCAAGGTAACATAACACTAGATTCGATTTAAGATATTATCATTCGATATTTGTCTTTTATCGAAAAAACAAATAATTTTGTTTTTTCGATAAAAGAATTCTTCCTAATGAAGATGTGCCTTTCAGATAAAAGTTATGAAATTGCTATTTCAGCTCAGATTCATTGAAAGCAAAATTTCTCATCAACTAAGATCTTCATCAGCTAAGAAGCCGATTTTAAAGTTACCCAGTCTTATTATTGTTGTTACCTAAAAACACTTGAATACGCAGTTGTTCTCTTTTTAAACAGTCGGCATTTTCTGTTTACGCTCCCATCCTTCAGCAAACAATGAAATGTTTCAAAAACTTTTAATGGCGATCAAACAATCGTTCCGTTCCGTTTTTGCGAGGCGCGGCGTTTGCCTCGAACGGGTTGCGAAAATTTTATTTTAATTTTATTTTTTTCTATAAAACACTCCATTTGCTTAATGCTGCCAGTTGTAGCATTTTTTAAATATTAATGGAACCTTTTTTGACGACGATTATATTAAAAATGTATCTACAGAGAATCTTCTTTTGTTTCTGTTTTTGAAAATGAAATCTGGACTAAGATTTTTGATTCGGGTAAAATTAAAAATACCTTTTGTATTTTTGTGAAAAAGTATTCGTTATTTATGCTCGGATGGAAGATTTTATGAGTCTGCTCTATAAAACATAATTACCGTTCAATTCTCCGTCATAATTTTCACATTAATAATGTAGATAATTTTAAACACACATTTTACCTAGTAAAATGATTTCACCGCCATATCTAATAATACGTACAGTCACGAACAATAACTGGTAAATGTCAATAAAGATTTCCTCGTACTATTCTTTTCAATTTTCTTTTTCATATTTATATAAAACTAGCTGTGCCCATGTGTGCAAGCGTTGCAATGCAATTTACTACCTTTCTACCTACCCTACACTACCCTATCCTACCCTACCCTACCTAACCTAACTGCCCTACCTACCCTACCTACCCTTCCCTACCCTAGCCTAGCCTAGGGGTAGGGTAGGGTAGTGTACTACCCTACCCTACCCTACCCTACACTACCCTACCCTACCCTACACTACCCTACCCTACCCTACCCTACCCTATCTTTCAAGTTGGATCAAACTGCACGCAGTGTGCAAAAAATTAAAATCGGTTAAGTAGTTTAGGAGTCCATCGCGGACAAACAACGTGACACGTGATTTATATACAATATGTTGATTTGCATCCTCGTCAAAATTTAGGAGGTGCTAGTAAAAGTCATAAATAATCAATGAAAATTACGGTACCTGATCAATAATAATATACGGCGCTTTTATGATCTGTCTCTGTGTGTTTAAATTTAACAGTATTACAGAATATTTCACTTCAAAAGTAGAGAATCACCTACAGAACACACAGAACAGTGTGCGTGAGCGTCGGCGCATACGTATCATACAGCGGCATGCACGCACCTGTGTGCACTTACCGATTTTTGAAAATACGAAAAAAGTAAAAAAAAAAAAAACCTACTTATTTTATTATCAATTCGGGTCGAGAATCATTAGCATAGTTACGTCCTTGAATTTGACGAGGATGCAAAACAACACGCTGTATATTAAGATTTGTTGTTATTTTTTCGTCCCGTAGTTTATTTATTCTTGTGTATTTTATTGTATTTGACCCTGGCTTCACTTGCTTGGTCCCAACCAAAATATCAGCGCTGTGACATGACTGCCATGTTGCAGCACCATGCCGACGTAGGAGCCTTTTGGCTTAGTGCAGGACTAATTCATATATTGTCTTTTAGTTTTTTTCCTGTGCGAGTTTAATAAACAGTTTTTCTATCTTTCTTTACTGTATTGATGAATGTTTCACGATTTTACGATTACAGTATTTTGGAAGCCATACTATTACGAAATAAGTCTCATCTCAAAGTAGAAACCCTTTTTTCACGAGAAAACCGCTTTTAACATTTGGTTAGAGTAGTGTATACATGATTTTTCTCGTGACTGTACATATAACAAATTCAAAAGATATGCTTAGTATTAATATCACTCAGTTTTATACGCTCATATAAATGTTACGGTCTTTTTACGGCATGTCCTCTCATGATGTCGTCGCACCCTTATTAATTTTTCTAGATCGAATATTAATATAATGTTAGGTTTCACCGTGGTTTATGGCTCTTTGCAGACTTTATTCTAGGTTAAAGAGGATTATATTACATTTTTTTATACCAAAACTAAACAGTCATCTGTTTCGGTTCGGAATTAACGCTGCCATCTTGTTTTTTCAATACGATTTCCACAGATAATGATTTTTTTCTTCTTTGAAAACTGAGTCGATGTTGACTATTATCTGCCAGCGTCTTTCAAAAATGTTTATCAACAGCGCCCTCCTGTCAATGTCATTGCTGCGCCAATTGAACTGTGTAGTACAGATACCTACTTGATTTAGTCATTTTATTTTAAAGGTTTTTTTACAACGACTTGAGTGAGTTTTAGTTTGTTTGTACACCGTCTGTGTTGAATGTGGTTATACATTTTTGAGATATTGTGTTCGACTATTATTCTAGTTTTCTAATTAAGCTGTGTTGGTGTTATTGTGATTTATTTGAGAATGTTGAGAGATATTTATGGAATACAGCTTTCATGCCAACGGTCCTTTATTGAAGTGTCTGACACCTTTGCAATTAGAAAATCAAAATAGTTACTTTGATTTAAGATTCAATTGAGTTATGTCTACGACAAACTATATACCTTCGGAAAATCGATAAAATAATTATTTATTTGAATGTTAAATGTACAAATAAATTTAATATTAGAACTCCTAAAGCCAGAGCATTTCGCAAAATCATAAAGCTACGTCTCAGCCCGGATTAATGTTGACAACAAGCATTGAAAGCTACCATTCAACTGAAAACATGGACAAAAAGATTCTTAAAGAAAATCCCGATGTAAAGCAAATTACTTTTCTGAATGTACTACAAAAGAAATCGTAAAGGTACCATCGTTCTTTTGGGGTGGACAATAAACTGCACGCGCGATTCCAAGGGCCCTTTGCCAAAGACGAGTAAATTTTATTAAAACGCCACAAAAATATTCTCTGAGCTGATTCTGACAGTCTGTGGCAATATATTGGTATAATATATAAACGATGGTAATGAAATTGCTCGGGTAAGACTTACCCTTGGTTGGACGTTTTCGGTATCTGATTATTGAAATATAAAAGTGCTTTTTTTAGGGTTCCGGTAACTTTAAATAAAAAACTGGAGCCCATATTGGATCATTTTGTTGTCCGTCTGTCTGGCTGTCTGTCCCTTTATCTCGGTAACGCATGAAGGTATCCAGTTGAAATTAAAACCATATAGGTACTTAACTCTGTGGTTTCTTTGTGCTGTGAAAACCAACCCTCTAAATCCACGTAGTCAAAAGATATAGCTGTTTATATCGCAAGTTTGTACGGAACCTTCTTTGCGCCAGTCTGACTCGCCGGTTGGCCGGGTTTTTTTATTTTATTTTAAAGATAGCTTTTTATATTGGTTGAAATTGGTGACCAGAGGGTTTGCGCAAAGGGAGATACTACCAGAGATAACGAAGTTATAAAATTTAAAAATGTATGGCATTAATATAACATAACACAACACCAATATTTAAAAAAAAACGTTGTTGTTTACAAACATTTATAATTATATGCATCTACAACATGTATTTTACAAAACATTTATGTTACCAAAAGATTGGGCAGAGATGCTCAATAGTAGCACCTTTTTTTTGGAGTAGGAAATCATAGTATCAGACTTGTTCTGATAAAAACCCACCCATGTTCCTTTTATTGCCCTTTATGTTCCTGGACAGCGGTATCTCTTTCGAACAACCCGCAACGATCGCATACCCTTGCTTAACCTTACAGGGACAGACTTTGACAACATAATCTAAAAATAATATGTTTCACTAAAGCACGCACTAGCGCACCTGTGTATTTCGAGCAACATTTATATTTACCACGTCACGTTTTTAGGATGAGATTTATGATGCTTTTATCTAGTTTATATTATAGTTTGAAAGCCTAACGATGTTATAACTTTGTGTAGGTGGGTCTTTTCGAGCAGATTTAGAGGTTCGCCGAAGCTTTTATTTGGAACACCGTTTGGAGTATTTTTATAACCTTTTAGCTTGCCGATTTGTGTCGTGGTTTAGTCCACATTTTAAGCTTATATAGAGAAAATAGTTTGAGGTTTTCAAATCTGGTTTAATCTAACTTAAACGGTGTGTCCTCTCACTTTATTTGATTTCAAAAATTAATTTATTTTAACAAGCACCTTACTTTTGCTATCGCAAGAAGTAGAAAATGCAAGATCTAAACGGACCATTAGCGCAGAAATTATTGCTGGAAAACGACTTTTATTTTGGGGTGAAAAATCATGTATAGTACCAACGCACTTGAATAAATACAGGGGCATGGAATCATGAAAAGTAAACTGATAATAACAAAAAGTGGAAAGCTTTCGAAAAAGTTTGAACTTTGACTTGCCTTCTAGTTACGTTTCCGAATCAATTACAAAAACAAAATTAGTTCATTTAAATAAGAACCCAATGCACACGACTGCAAAAAAATAAATTAAAGAACATTATTGACAGCTAGATAGACAACTGGCTCTTTAAACTTTTTACCCTGTATTTTGCCGCCCTGAATAATTCATTTAAAAGAGGGTGCGTGAGCAAATTCTCCGGAACTTTCTAATGTTACGAGTAATAAAAGTTCGACTCTGTCTTTTAATTTCGATGTCATTACAAGCTTGTCTTTAAAATCTCTGTTCTTTTTTCAAATAGTTGTGTTTCTATTTTGAAGAGAGCCCGAATTTAGTTTTATTTTTTAAAGCGTGACCCACATATAATATTACTCCTGTATCGTGGGTGCGTTTACGAACATTTAAACTCATACAGCCAGACCCGGAACAACTATGTGTAGGCCATACAAATATTTGTTCCATGCGGGGATCGAACCCGCGGCACGCGGCATTGCAGTCCATCGCTCAGCAACTGCGCCTACTGTGTTGTGTGGTCAAGTTTGTTACTACGTGTAGGATAATCTCTGGAATTGCTACGCCTATTTAAAAAAAACTGTCGCTATTTAAAAGGTATATCGTTCGTGATGATTAATCTTTGTCTATTTAACAGTTTCAATATATATAAACATTAATTATTACGCATTTATATATTTAGTAAATATGTAACTATAATTTTGATAATATATGTCAATTAAAGCCCCGTTCCAATAAACAAAAACGACTCGTTTTGCTTACGGATGGTAGTATTTTGACATAAGTTCTATGAGACTTAACGACTCATTTTTGTTTATTGGAACGGGGCTTTAGTCGCAAAAAACATAGGTATCGTTTTTTAGTGACTAAAAGTACTAGCATTGCATAAGTACATTCAAGGTGGTGTTTATTCAAACGATTTTCTGTTGGTGCCTGCAACATATATTAATTCTAAGGCGATAGATACGAAGTTTGCATAGTCAGCTAGTTTGTTTATAAATAGGTTCTTCTCTTTTTTGAGTTTCTTTTATCTGATTTTATTGTAATCAACAACAGCAATGAAAACAATAGTAAATGATTGACGTTCACCTAAAACTGTCCTAAGTTTGCCCCATAATTAAACGTGTTCTTTAACTGAAGTCGTCTCTAACCCTCAAATAGCCGAAGACTCAATTAAAACCCAATACATTAAACTTAGTTTACTGTCAAACAAAACTACGAAAATCAAAACAGTTTAATAACAGTCGGCGACCAATAAGGGATGAAGCCCGAAGGTGTTTGAATAGGTATTCTCGCTGCGTCACTGCACTTCCACTTTTAATAAGTATACAACCCTCCTTTAATATAGAGAGCCCCAAGGGGTCCAGGGTTGAACCCCACGTACAAGGGGGGTCGTAAATTTCTTCGCAGCACTTGTGACTGTGATTTTTCCCGTCCGAGAATTTAATAATTGCATTTGTATTATTTATTTAGCCGTTTTACGATACTTAATTACGTTGTAATTTGGGGGTTAAAAATTGTGGATGGTTGGGATGTAATTCATTGTAAGAAGGGCTGTTTTGTAAATAAAAATGGTCAGCTTTGTTGTTTTGGTTTTTGTTTTTGGATGGGAAATCATCAAATAACTTCTCCCGCTTTCACCGACTTTTACTAACTAAAATCCATCCGTGTTTCTATTACTACGGTATTTCTTTCGAACAACCCCCAACATCCAGAGCTTTGTTGTGTTAATGATTTGATTTATATTGTTGCAGACGCATTTAATCTGTGATTAACACCATCTCAGATTAAAAACCTATGTTTTTTTTTATCTATATTTTACTTATATACAACGTGTAACGGAAAGGGTATATACATATCAAGAGCAAGGCTTCTTCAAGGCTTATCAAACGATATCGCAAGGGTTTCAGCTAAATATAAAAAAAAAAAAAAAAAAAAAAGAAAAAAAAAAGAAAGAAAGAAAGAAAGAAAAGAAAGAAAGAAAAAAAAAAAAGAAGCCTCGCTATTGGTATGTATATACCCTTTCCGTTACATCCTGTATAGTATTGATCAGTAGCTGCCTCATGCTATGTTTTCTTTTTCGTTTTTTTTTAATAGTTACATACTTTTAAAACAAATAGGTACGTTCTACCACATTTGTACAGACGACTGCACATCAGGTTACCCCACTTTGACCTTGAACGCCTTACGAGCAGCAACAACGAGAATCGTGCGAAAGAGATATAAAGCTTTTTGTCAGTTCTTACTTGTAATGTTTCGTGCTGCAGTGCATACGTAAGGATGTGTGCGTATGCGCGTCGTTGTGTAGAATAACATACTTTGCGATAAGGAATAGCGTAGCAAGTTGAACAATCAATAGAATCGAAGTAATGGTATGGTTATAAAAACAAGCGGCCGCGCAATGCTTAAAATATCCATGAAAGCTTAAACAATTTGTTTTATTTAAATACGATCTTTTACTAAATCCTTAAAGGGGAATGCCGATTTTAGGCCCAGCAATGCCCAAAAAAAAAAAATTTTGTAAAAAAAAATATGGAAATTTTACGTTATTAACTCTTCTATTCAGGAAGCGATACACGTTAGTAACATTTTTTAATAAAAAATAAATATTGAAACGATACAACAAAATAAACAGATATTTGCTAGGTTGCCAATTTAATATCCGGGAAAGAATAAAGATTTGTTGCTAAACATTGATTTGACATTTACACATATTTTACTTTATTTGTTCGTCCTTTTGTTTTTAGAAGTCCCAATGCATTTTATGTTAATACGTTTAGATTTGTAATCAACTTAAAAAATATATTATGATGATTTTAAAATGATCTACTGCATCGATCGATACTTTTTTGTGCAACGGCAACACTGAAACTTGTCAGTTGAAAATATTAGAAATGTCACACTTCACTTATTTATTTATTGGCGTTTGTGTATTAGAAATGTCATTTCTTACTTTATTTACATTGGCATCATAGTGATTCGTTGCGTTTGTTTTTCTATTAAAATCGACGTTTCTGACCATGAATACTAACTGGTGATTATCCTATACCTGACGACCACGGCTTGAATATGGATTCCGCTCTTGCTGATAATGACAACTCCCACGATAACTTGGATCTGATGT
Source organism: Ochropleura plecta (assembly GCA_905475445.1). NCBI lineage: Eukaryota > Metazoa > Arthropoda > Insecta > Lepidoptera > Noctuidae > Ochropleura > Ochropleura plecta. Next base: position 13,162,129 of record FR997735.1, on the reverse strand, counting down.
CAGTACCTATCGAAGACCCCGGCATACAACTTGGTTCGAGTTCTTCACTGCAAACTGTTGCAAGTGGATATGTACGCTGTGTAAATAAATTGTTATTTCAACATATCAAGATTGCGAAGACACCCTTTGGAAATCGTCGAAGTTCGATCTCTCGTAAAAAGAGTTGGACATCAACAGGTAACTATAATAAGTTTTACAACTGTAATAAGATGCAAATATGACTCAAAATAAAATACCTATTCATACATGCATGTTTTTTCTCTTCCAGTCAGTTACAAGACAGTGATAGTTTGGTGTGCCATGCATGTTGGACCAGAGCATGGAATAAAATCAGGCAGCCAACAAGTCAACACTCAACAGACCCTATTGTTGTCCACATTCATATCTCTATTAGCTGTGGCACCTCTCTTTTAAGGCAAAGGTCACATTCGCTGAACATTGATACATGACAACGGTTGACCAAATAAGGAATGTGATTGCATATCAAATTGCACCACAACAGGTTAAGATAACAAACTATACTATTTTTAGAATCCTATTAAATGCTGTAAGATTGCTCTAAAATGTTAAAAGGCTAACATTATATCATTTTTTTGCAGCCTGTCTGTGTCATACTAATATTTTTCCTCCTGCTCAATTTTTTGAGAATGTTTTAGTTTATGATGAATTAAATGTTTTCTATTAATATATTGTTTTAGTTTCAACTATCTGTAATATTTAAATAGTTTTAATATGTTATGTAGGAAGAGTTTTCAATACTTGTGTAGGGCACATAAAAAACCCATAAAGTTTGGAAACTCCAACATTTTTCAATCATAATATCTTATTACCCTTAATAATAATTTAATTTATGTATTTCAACTTGTGTTTTTGTGTGTTGTAATTTTGTTCTCATTCTGACATAATATTATTGAAATTGCAATTTAATTTGAATTTATTTAAATGTTCTTGATATTTGAATCCTTGATAATAGCATGATTGTATAATTGTAGCATGTATTCCTTTTATTAAATAATCTGTATTTATAGCATGTTTACCTACTCAATAATGTGTAAGTTGTGGTTACCTGTAGTTGAGTGTGCATTGCAGGACATTATACTGTGCAATTTTAATTTTGTAAAAGATGTATGTAATGTTACTCGTTGGTAATCCTAAATAAATAAATTTTCTTTTATCAATATAATTATTATTTGAGGGGCATACTAATATTAACATTCAATGTTACTTGTGGGCAGTCAGGGCCTAAGTCACTATGGCGGCTTGGCATCCCCCTTTTACATAATTGTTTATGTTAACGAATGTATGGATGTATGTTTGTTACTCTTTCACGTCAAAACCGCTGAAGGAATCATAATGAAATTTGGCACAAAGGTAGATTATGGTCTGGAATAACACATAGGATACTTTTTTTTCGATATCACGCGGGCGAAGCCGCAGGCGCCAGCTAGTTACCTATGTATATTGCATGTCAACAGCTAGGTAGGTACGGTATACGCCGTTTCACAATTAATTAGCGAAATTTCTCGGTCTAGATGAATATATTGTTATAAAGTATTCATGTATACCTACATCCAATGTGGGAAATAGATGTTTTTTTTTCAATTACAAGCAGGTTTTCCTTCTAAGCTTTTCTTACCTACTTACTGGCAAGTTCCCTGATCTCCTATTCTAAGTATTTTTGCGAAATTTAATACTGAAAACCAATTTTAGCCAATTAGTTGAGTATACCTACAAAAATTCTCGTCAGTCTGCCGAGTTTGAGATAAAGTTTCGTCCGCGATACGATCTTATTACTAATATATTAAGTTTAAACTTATTCTCCATCGGTTTAGGTAGTAATCAAATAATAAAAGAGCTGTTTATAGATAACACTTCCAGGATTCAAAATACCTACGCAATGACCAACTTTGATCAACGTTTTAAAGATATTTTTCTCTTTTGTTAAACGTTTTCATTTATATCTGAACAATTATAGACGTAACTATTTGAAAACATTTTCATAGTAGGTATAACCTATATAAAATAATTTAATATGTAATAACCTGTCTATTGTAAAGACCTTAAAAGATCAGGTAGGTACCCATAACATTTCTTATAAAAAATGAATACCTACGATAATGTTGCCAAATTAAAGACTACACCTGTTACTGTCTTTCTACATCGGCATCGTGCTAGCGTTTCGTATCGATTTTATTGAATTGATTATAATTACCTATCATGTTTTGTTTTCGTTACTAAATTAGGTATTGTAAGTTCAGCTTATCATCGTTAACTGTTTTAAAGTATTTTATCTAAAAAATAGTGCTTTTTTGCCAAAAAACCTTAAAAACGGAATTATCTATACAGCTACCGAAGTTTTCTTTAACATGCAAGTTCAACCTTACTGTTAACCGTAATTAGAAAAGTTATGAATTTTCAAAAAACATTGGTTCTAATCTATTATTATCGTTACATCATCATCAGCCACATTCCACTGCTGGACATAAAAAGGACAGTAACGTTTTATAAATATGCCGTAGGGGAGGGGGGGATTATAGATATAGCGGTAGCTACCCCCTGCTCAATGTGCCTTTACTACACAACCGATCATCATGCATCTAAAAACCTATCAGAAAGGATATAGGAATATGATAGATAGGTTACTATGGGAACGCTAGTGAAACCGCGATAAAAATCCTACTACCTACTATTTAATATTATAAATGCGAATGTTTGTGAGGATGGATGTAGGTATGCGGATCTTGATGAAATTTGGCACAGAGGTAGATTATAATTTAGAATAACACATAGAATATTGTTTATATATATTTTTTTAAATCACGCGGGCGTAGCCGCGGGCGCCAGCTAGTATCAAAACAAAATGCAGAATAAATATTTTAAATATTTTATTATAATATAATTGAAAACTTATAAGTAAATACCTACCTACCAAACTATACGATGGATTAAAAACAAGTAGATAATATTTATATTTTACAAGTTATAATGTTTAGAAAAAAGAAAATATGTTCATTTGCAATAAACATGACGCGACAAGGAACACAAACACAAAAAAAGTAAATATTGATATTTGTTACATTTTCATTATACAATTACATGTGCCACCTAAGGTTACCAAGCAAAATAAAATGCTGCCGCCAAACAAAAGCAAGCTTTTACCTAGATTAGTATAATTTGACTGGGATGTATATGTATAAGGCCCTGCGCACCCACAGGCAGCAAGGCACGACAAGGGATTATTGTAATACTTACTGATTATTTTGAATCTAATTTAACATTGTAAACACCCACATTTCATTAATACGTCACAGCAACGCTGTGATTGTGATTGCTGCCAAAGCAGGCTCTTTCCGTAGGTTCTGGCATGCGCGGCATCCCGAAATGTGAATGCTAACCATTATAAACTATTGTTTCGTATCTCAAATCATTTCTGCTTACTAAAATCACTTGTCGTGCCATGCCACCAGTAGGTGACGGCCGTAACTTAAATTATCATCAACAAGTAGTAAAGGAAAAAATCTCAAAAATATAAAAATGGTGCGCAAAGTATATGATTTCAATTTACAGTAAATTATTATGTTATGTTTATTACATTATTAGAAGAATTATCCATACTAATATTATAAATGCGAAAGTAACTTAGTCTGTCTGTTACGCCTTCACGGCCAAACCGCTAGGCAATCGTGATGAAAAATATGGAGATAGTTTGAAGCCTGCGGAAGGTATGGAGGAAGCTAGTTTATTATGACACAACATGAACGAACGATATGTCTGGCGTCTTTCCCAAATCGAGCAATGGAAGAAGAAGCGTTTGAGATCTGTATATCAAATAATATATACCTATAGTATGATAAATTAAATAATTAAAATACAACTTATGGATTGTAAAACTGTGCTACTATAATCTGTAATGTGTATATTTGTGGAAATGGATGAACGTATGTTTGTTACTTTTCACGCATTAACGGTTGTACAGATTTCAGTGAAACTTAGCACTTAAATAGGATAGATAGGATAGATTCCTATGGAAACACGGGTGAATGCAGAATCAAGTTCCCCATTCATGCGCCCGCTAACCTCCACCAGTTCACCCGGTCCCATAGAACTCATCCATCCCCAAAAATTTAGAGATATTCTTCCACTTGCCCGATTTGGCAAAGTATTCACCTCTACATAACGCTCATTCCTATTGCGCCATAATATTTTTCTTCCATCCATATCCGACCGGAAGCTTTTCTCGTCAACAAAAATAACGATATTGTTTTCCCAGTCAAAATTATAATACTCTAGGCAAAAACTTACTCTTGCCTCCTTATGAGCCTGGCTCATCGCTATCTTCTTGGCAGGGCGGCAGCATTTCTTTCCGGCTTCCTGTAGACGCCTCCTGACTGTGTCTATTGATATCTAAAACAAAGGAAATGTTGTCAATCACACAAAATTCTTAACTATGACAAATAGTATGGGCTAACTTACTAACTGCTTTCGCGATTTATTCGCCTAAAGTGTAAACAAATATGAGTTTATGGAAAAATAACTGTAAATCCTACACAATAAAGTTCAGTTTACCCTACCGCTTTAAACATTTTTATAACTGCTAGTGCCAGTCATTCTAAAATCGACCTAATTTTAATTAAAATAAAGTTGGTGTTTGTTTAACTTGAAATAACATAAATTTGAAATATTCGTTCGAATTCACTTTTAATGAGTATGGGTCGATTAATATAATATATTTAAAAAAAAATGTTGCTCCACACTAGATATTTCCCTGTATCGTGAATGCATTTACAAACATTTAAACTCACATATACAAACAGCCAGACCCGAAACAACTATCTGCAGGTCATACAAATATTTGTTCCGTGCGGGAATCGAACCCGCGACACGCAGCGCAGCAGTCGATCGCTCAGCCACTGCGCCAACCGTGCCATCAAGTCTTCAAAATAAATACACAATTAAACAATTTGTCGAATTGAGAACTTCGTTGACTGTGTTGGGGTGGGATTTAAATAAATAATAATAACAACCGCCTAGTCTGGCTGCGCGGCGCGAGTATAACCAGTTTGCGTAAGCACCGAGTAAGCCAATTCGAGTCTGTAGGTATCATGTCTAATGTGTGTGTATTAAGGTAAAAGGTTAGCTTTTAATCAGTTTTTTTAATCACTTTTCAGAAAACCATATTTTATGTAATGATGAACAAGTTAGGGTGATAAACACCGTGTTTGTAATAATAAGCTATACATGGACTCACGCTGTACGAAGATGAGGTTACTCGTGTGCTGAGAAACGGATCGGCAGAGTGTGCAGCGACTATAGCCTCATCCTCTGCCGCCGTAGTCGCTCTGGCGAAGAGTTGGCGGCGGTGGGCTTTCAGAGATCCACTTCCCACCGCCGAATCCAGAAGTAGACAGTTTTTTTCTGGAATAAAGAAATAATCACAGTTTATTTGGCCATTATTATTCAATTACTATAGGCAAAGGGGACATCCATAAAGTACGTAACACGAATTTCATGATTTTTAGACCCCTCCCCCCTCCTTGTCACAGATGGTCACATTTGTGAGACCCCCCTCCCTAGTGTGACGTCCAAATTTGCAATTTTACATCTACAAATACCTAATTTATAGAGAAAACTTAAAATAATTTCAAATTTCGCGATTGAATTTATTAATATTGAAATGTGACGTCACAAAACTAGGACCCCCCCCACCCCTTGTCACATTTCGTCGACCCCCTCCCCCCCTTTACATGTGACATACTTTATGGATGGCCCCAAAGATGAATCATACTAATACTATAAAGGCGAAAGTTTATAAGTGAGTGTGTTTGTTACTTCTTCACACAAATCTAATGAACGGATTTGTTTTTATCCCAACAGGATCGAAATTATTGCAGGTGAAATCGCGGGGCGCAGCTAATACTTTATGTAGGTGTTAAAAAAATAATAAGAAAAGTAACAAGTTGTTGAGAATTACAAATACAAAATATATTTTAAAATAACAACCCGTTTTAAAGATCTGCAATATTTTCACTTCATAAAAAAATTATAAATATGTGCTCCGTAAACTGCGCGTGCGTCTTTGGCGGGCGGCCTAGGACTCCGCGACTCGCGTACAGGGGTACGCGAGTCGCGGTAGCGGACGCGTCGTGACGACGCAAATTCGTAAACAGCTGATTGTAATTTTCCCAACACCATTTACACTTTGGACTAGCAAATTATCGATCTACTTACAAATAGACTATTTTATTATCCATATTAATAATTTGAGTGTTTAAATTATGCAAAGCCGTTCAAACTGAAGTTAATATTAAACCAGATGACATCGCCATTTAAACCGAATCGCCAATCTGTCTCTACATCGCCATTTAAGATAACAAGATGCACTTCCCAAATCAAACCAACCACATCAAACATTTACAAAAGTTCAAGAAAAATATTTGTATCTGAACACCAATCTGATAGTGATATTTCGTACACACCCTCCATTACACATGGAGAATCAACACCAACCATATTCTGTTCAAACAAAATCATCTTCAGATTGCAGTGAGTTGATAAAAGATGATAAACAGAAAGAGTCAACTCAAATGCTGCAATGCACATTACTTCGAATTTACAGAAATCCCCGTGCTTATATAGGTGTACCTAAAGACTGTTATTATTTAATAGATTTAATTGAAAAAAAATACAAACATTCCTCCAGTTCATTTACTCATATGTTTGAAAAAGATTAGGCTAAATAACTCATTCAAAGAGCTTGCTGATGATTTCTCCATTACACCAAGTTATGCTAGTAAGATATTTCTTAAAAATATTCCTTTGTTGGCTAGTGTAATGCATCCTTTCTTGGCAAAATTCGATAAATGTAACATAAAAAATAATTTACCAATGGCATTTAGGCATTAATATAATCAAGTTGCATCATCAACTGTTTAGAGATAGAAATACAAAAGCTTTAAATCAATGTCTCTCCTGGTCGGAATATAAAAAAAAACACTATCAAATATCTTGAATCTTGCACACCAAATGGTCTGGTGAATTATATATCACCTGGGTATGAAGGAAGAGTAACAGACACATGTCTAGTGGAAACATGTGATTTTATTAAATGTTTGGAACCAAGTATGTGTGCGATGGCTGATAGAGGTTTTAAGCATGTAGAATCATATTTACAGAAACATGGGAGTAAAATTAATGCGACCTCCTAGTGTTGTAACAGGGGCTAAACTCTCAAAGACAGTGAGGGAAAACAAATTGCTAGTAACTTAAGGATACATGTGAGAGTGATTCGTCGCTTAAGAGAATTTAGCATATTGAAACCACATGCATGTGTGAATCACAGTCTAGTTAAAGTTCTGGACAATATTATAATATTGTCAGTAAATTAATTAAACCACAGGCAATGGTTATAACCATTGCCTGTGGTTTAATTAATTTACAGGATTCTTTAGTTAAATAAGTAACCTATGATTATTAACCTCTTTTTGAATTATCATGATTTAATTAGGATAAAATAAAAGTACAAATTAATCCCAGCATTAACAAATCAAAGACCGATACAGATCTTATGATAACACTTTTAATCAATTTAAACAATGTAAAAACTCAAGAGATAGTCGAAACTCGAAATAAATTCGGTGACAGTGACAGTATTTACTGAGGGCTGACATATCACACTTTGGATTGGTGTTTTAAAAAGCATGGCCGATGGCAGCATTTTTTGACGGAACTGGAGGAAGATTTTCTCTAAGCTGGGAACCTACAATCAGTGTGTCCAGTTTGCAGAGGAGAGAGGACTCAGTTATTGCCGGGAGACTATAACTATATATGAGCTGGAAAACCAAAGGGACCAAGGGAAGATAGGTGGCCCTAATAAGGTGGTACAGATAGATGAATCCAAATTTGGAAGAAGGAAATACAATTGTGGTCGACACATTGAGGGCCATTGGGTAATTGGTATGATTGTAGACGGCAGCGACGATTTGCGGCTGGAGGTGTGTCCTGACAATGATAGGCCTGCAGAAATGTTGGTGCCACTGATTAAAAAACATGTACAGGGGGGCTCCATCATCCACACAGATTATTGGAGAGCCTATTTGAGCCTTTCCCAGCATGGCTATGTTCATAAAAGGGTCAACCATAGTAACCCAACTAATAAGTTTGTGGCACCAGACGGGACACACACTCAACATATAGAGAGCCAGTGAGCCAGTGAGCCAGAACAACACAAACAAGATGTCACACAATGGTTGTGCGAGTATGTATGGAGACGGAGAAACATGATTGAACACTTGGATCCATATGAGGAATTAATAAATGCTATTAAACATGTGTATAAATATGATCAACATATGATTAATAATATTCCTTGTGTTTTATTCTAACTATCCTAAAAACACACCCTAACCCAATCTCAACATTTTCACCCCAAATATCTCCGTAATCATGGGGTTTCGCGGGATGAGGATGGTACTGGGGTAGGCCTCTAGCACCTTCGCCCTCCCCGCCCCATAAATATATTGAAATTAGAGTACAAATTGAAAGAAATTTGAAAGTAACATAACCTCAAAACTTTAACCATGGATATCTCCATAACCATGGGGTTCCGCGGGATGAGGATGGTACAGGGGGTAGGCCCCTAGCACCCTCGCCCTCCCCGCCCCATAAATCTATTGAAATTAGAGTACAAATTGATAGATATTAGTTTTTGAAAGTAACATAACCTCAAAAACTTTAACCATGGATATCTCCATAACCATGGGGCTCCGCGGGTTGGGGGTGGGACAGGGGGGTAGCCCCCTCCCCCCCCCCCCGCGACCCTTAAATCAACGGCTCAAAGGATACTCAAAGGGGTATTTCTAAATATATAGGGCATTGTATTCATAATGAGTCTTAAACCGTCAAATTATCTTACGTTTGAAAAACCAACCATAAATTGGAAACAAAACAATTATTATAGTTCATCGAATTCTGTATATAACTCTGAATTTAAGCTTTTACGGCATTCAATGACGCTTGAAACAGCGTGCAGCGTAAACTAATTTCAAAAATTCTATAGAAAACAACACACGTTTTTTTTCCATATTAGTCTTAGTGTATTTTAATTTAAAAATTATAATAACAAAAATATAACTCACGGTTATGCCCGTCTGTCTTCAAATAACAATCACCCGCACAGTGGAAGCGCTATGATGCGCTGTCTTTCTAAATGACTTATCGGAGGCGCCATTTATAATAATCAGATATTATCACAGTAAACACAGCACGCACTTCGGTTCCAAATGACGTACGAAATGGCTGACCGAACGAAGCGAACCACGATGTGATCCGAGAGACTTTCGTGAAAGCGCTGTCTTTCTAAATGACTTAACGGAGGCGCCATTTATATTAATTAAAAGTAATAAAAAACACAGTAAACACCACACACTTCGGTTCCAAATGACGTAATGGCCGACCAAACGGAAGCGAGCCACGATGTGATCGAGAGACTTTCGTTTAATTTCGTGAAAGATCGGGTCAACTCGGGCGCAGTTTTGCGAGCGCGCATAGACAAGTGGGTGTGGCTTTTTTTTTTTTGAGATCATAATTGGCTTCCAATAGTAAGTATGTGCAACGATTGGTCAATTTTAGAAACGCTAAAAACTCCACCAATCATGCCAAGCATACTTTCTTTCTAACACTCTATGGCACGTCGTAGTTATAGATATGTATAGAGTGTAGCCTGATGTGCAGGCGTCTGTACAAATGTTTTAAGTGTGTAAAAGTTCCAATTTATAAAAAGACGATACGTGTAAATGGAATAGCGCAATAGATGTAATAGAGATGTCAGTGTTAATAAAAGTCGAACAAGACAACATTATTTCTAAGTTCGTCTGATTTAAACCAATACCATAACTTTGGATCACTATCCGTCACTAATAAAACATTCCATATTCATTATTCGTCACGTCAACGTCACGTCGTGACTAAAAGCCTATTTCATTTGAAATCAGAACTACCAGTCACGGTAATACAATTCAGTCTGTTCCTAATCCAAAATAAATTCGGATCTAGCTTCAGTAAAATATTAAATTCTGCTCCCAGTATCCGTCACAAGCGAGGACCCTTTGTGGCACGATATTATTGGATTTGGTAACCGCGTCTTATTTTATTATTTGCTCACTTTAAGCGCAAACACACAAAGGAGAATACACAAAATGAAATCGATATTTTTATTCGAAACCGATTGTGAAGATGGGACGCTTCCAGAATAACTATGGCCGTTGATGCTTTTATTGTTTGTCGTACGGATTTTGTGCGTAGTTTTGATGGGGGCTAATAAAATAAAGTTTGTCAGCAATATTTTTAAGGTTCTGTGGAGTTTTAAGCTTATGGTCTCTCGTCTATCAGACACAGAAGTGGGGCTAGTTTTATTATCTGTGGTTTCAATTTCATGAATAATTCATTTCGATAGCCACTTGAAAGATGTAGGCTGAGAAAAGAGAGTTACTGTTACAAATTTACGCATTATAGACACGTACGTACAAATTTTATACAAGCATCCAACCAATTATTTAGCTTAGGGCGAATTAAAAAAATATAGTTCATGAATTGTATAGAAATAAATTGGAGATTTAATTTTGGTCTAATAATACATTATTAGTCCGTAATGTATTATTAGATAAAATAAAATCCACAAAATGAAGTTCTGTCTACGATAATATTTTATTAATGCTCCATCCACACCTGGGAATAGCCAGCTGAAGCAAACTAAACTATGAGCTATGATTTATTCAAAACAAATTCTGTCTATAATGTCCAATAGTAAAGTAAAATATTTAACGAAACAAATACTTAAGGAAGGGCGTCGGTTTCATCCAATCCTTACTAATATTATAAAAGCGAAAGTGAGTTTGTTTGTTGGTTTGTTACGTCTTCACGCCTAAATGGCTAAAGCGATTTTAATGAATTTTGGTATAGAAATAGTTGGGACCCTGGAGACGGACAAAGGCTTTTTTTAAATGAGAAATGAGGGAGAAAGAGGTGAGAAAAGGGAAAACTTAGCTTTGCTATTACAATAAATAAAGCGTAAGGGCAAAAACTACAGGTAGCAGGTACCTGCAAATCAGGAAAGGGGAACTGTGTTAGGTGAACTTTAGATATGCATGGTTTTTGCCTTAATATTGTACGCCATCTATTGGAAAAACATATTGAACATTTTTCTAATTATACTCTCTATACTCACTTATGTTTTATAAAATAAATGATTGATATCATTGATATTGATAGATAATAAGACCAAGAAAAAATATTTAGTGAAACGAGTATTTTTAATAAGTTTAATCGTATATTATTATAATTGTATTTACGTGTACACTACTGTACTGGTCTAAGATAATATTGCTCAAACAAATGTCATTATGGCTTGCTAGTCAAGCGATCAAAAATTGAAAAACGAACGGAAAATGGGAATGGGAAATCATCAAACAACTTCTCCCGCTCTGGGTGGAGTATGAAGTCGTGTCAGACTTTTAGTGACTCAAACCATCCATGTTCCTTCTTTTGCCCTTTATGTTCCAGGGCCGCGGTATCTCTTTTTCACAACCCTGGCTGGCGGTGACCCTAGCAGGCCCCTCTACTTTGCTGACATCTCTTTGTAGCGCGCATGGAACACGAAAGCGCCGTCGACAGGGCCTGTCGTGACTAAACAGACGCACGGTGAGCTACTCATTACTCATCGTCCACAGTTGCCTACAATTTTGTTTCAATCAGTAATAGTAAATACCATACCAATTTTATACACCAAAACCCAGAAAGGCACCCACAGAAAATAAAAGGTAAACATCAAACATCTGCCATATCACTGAAAACTTTACCTCCCTCCCCCTGCCCTCCCCTATCGAAGGAACGCCTCCAATTCAAAGTTATAATGAGTAAATAACGAGTCGCGATTCCGAGGACTGCTCACTTCACCGCACTACGTCCGAGAGACGTATTTTGAATATTTTCTTCTTATAATAAAGTTTTTTAAGTAATTATGGATGCTATCAATCTGTACGAATCATGTTTTGATCTTTTAAGCCTGCTTGTGTTTTGAAGGCAAACAGATTTGAGGAATTTGTTGGTTCGGAATTTGGTCACGTGTTCAATTTTCTTCATTATTCGATGAACGAGTTTACAGCTTATTAGATGTCTGTTGATCAACGACGGGGTCATCAACATTTGTGATTTTCGTTTGTTTTTTTAAAGTTCAGTGGAATTCATTCGCATTTGCTGGTTCTACACAAGAGAAATTGGCTTTCAATGGAGAATTAAATTTTTAGGGTTCCGTACCTCGAAAAATAAAAACGGAACCCTTATTGGTTCACTTTGTTGTCCGTGGGAATGCGTGAAGGTATCGAGTTGAAATTAAAACCATATACTCAACTCTAATGGTCCCTTTGTACTGTGAAAAAATCAACCCTATAAGTCTACGCAGTCAAAAGATTTGTTATTGTTTTTTTTTTTAATATAAAATAACACCCAGATTTTCAACCAATGATGATGCTTGTAATCAGCCATGCTAGAGCCATTAGTTTTACAGTTGCCAATTTAATCAGATTTTTTACATTTTGTATCGGAAATTACATTATTAAAGCAACCCCATACATTTTTATTTCCCCATCAACGATATCCAACGCTGATAGAATGTCGCTTTGTTTAGCCCTGATAATGCTGATGTGAAGTTGTTGCGGGGACACGGTACGTTTGCTAGAGTAGCTGAGTTGTGGACTGCTGTGCTGCGTGTCGCGGGTTTGAATCCTGTATCCTGTGTTTGTTTTGGGTCTGGCTGTTTCAGAGTTTAAATGTTTGTAAACGCACCCACGATACAGGAGAAACTCCTAGCGTCAGGCAACCATTTTTCATTAAAAAAAAAGACAAGAAATATTGACATGACGTAATACCACCACTATACAACAAATAATAAATAGGTATTACTAGAATCTCATGCAAACAAAGCACGTCTTAAAGATTATGCTCACTAGCACACACTGGCTGGTCAAGCTCTAAATAATACCTAACAAAGTACTGGAGATTACGTGAAGTATTTGAGCAAAGACCTCCTGCAGATAACTTGGAACAGACTCTGCATGCGGATTCTGAAACTAGCCAAGTTTCCGCCAAGCTGCAAAATATAGTCTTTTCTTTTGTGTTTATTGTCCAGATTTCACACGGAGCTTTAAGATTTTAACTTAAAACATAACTTTTATGTGTTTTTTGTTCGCCTTTTGTACATCTGTCAGCACGTTCTAGCTGAAATATGATCGACTGTCTTTTGTTATGTAAAATAAGTGTATCTTTGTGCATTTACGGATTATAGCTAACTAGCTTTTGCTCGCGATTTTGGTCGAGTAGTGGACATAAAGTATTCCACGATAACAATATAAGTAGGGCCGTGAAAACACATAGAAATCTGTTCAGCTTACAGACAAAACCTTTGTGGTTATAATATTAATATGAGCAAGGGGTTTGAAATGGCCAATTTAGTAGAAAGATTTATTTATTAGGTTCACCAAAAATTGTATACAAACTAAACAAGCAACAACAGAAACAAAGTGTAACAATCACTTATAAGTAGGTAAACTCTGCATGCACACAAAACGTCGTTGTTTACAAAAAATAAAAGACTATGGACTATGGACTTAGCAGATAAATTAAATTAAATATAATCAAATTAAAACAAGATTAATAGAAACAGATCAATACAAACAGATTAAAAAATAAAAAACATTAATAAAAATAATTACATAAAAAACCTATTGTTTGATTCTGTATGTTTTAATTTTGCGTATATTTTGAAAACTTAGAAATGATTTCTTACAATTCCAAATATTACAATTTCAATTCCAATTCTAGCAGCACAGAAGACACTTTCATTGATCTAGGAAACTTTATTAACCAAGAACACTTTTTTTTCTAATTCGAAATACACCTTAACAAAAAAAAACTTCAAAACAACCACAGAGAGAAAATAGATAGTATTGTACCTACTAATTACGTCTGCGGCCATTCGCCTAGTTTCAAACAATATATTTGGGCGTAGATGAGGAGGCAAGTTCGGGTTAATTAATTACTGTTGCGAGCAGAACGTCTCCAAGATGGATGGTGGCGACAACTCAAAACAAAATGTCTGTTCGACCGATGTGCGCCGAACATTAATCACATTGATGACGTTTTTTTTTTCGACAGTATTTGGGGGTTGAACCTGAAAGTGACAGTGAAGTTTAGAGTTTAGTGCACTTTGGTATCTTTTTTTATAGTTTAGTATTTTTGGGTTTGGGTATTATGTTTGATTGCACACTGATGTATATTTTTTCCCCTAAGTGACATAGAGCTCTAATTTCTGCAATAGAATTCAATTGAATTAATTAGTTTATCTTATCGCAATCTAAAGAGTCGTAAAACAAATTGACTAATGATGGATGGACTGTGTAAAGGATAATATGGCAAGAAAGCAGGTTTCTGATGAAATGACGAGTAAGTGACCTAGGTACCCTACCTGTCCTACCCACACTACTTTTTTTTGCTGCCCTACGTGCCCTACGTGCCCTACCTGCCCTACACACACTTCTTTTTTTATTTATAAGAACACTCTTCTGACCAACACAACAAAAAAGAATTAACGAAAACGGTTCAGCTGTTCTCGAGATTTGCGCTTAGCAACAAATTCGGAAATTCATTTCTTTATTATAGAAAAAGAAATATATATATTTAATAATCTTGCCCGGACGAAAAACTTACGAAAAGAAGATGGCAGAAATAATAAACAAAATTAAAATTAACTAGTTCAGTGCTCTTTGGTACATAATATTGTTAGTTTTATATCATAGCACTTAGCCTCGCCGAATTTGTTTTGGCACGTTAACAAGTTTTGTAACTGTTGACAGCGAACTCATAAATGTAAATATTGCATTTCATGGACGGTTTATATTCCTAACCGTAAGCTGGTTTATAATAAACCTTATCACCATAAAATAATTAATGAGAGCTTCACTAAGGGACATACTTGTACATTAGATGATACGGTTGGCGCAGTGACTAAACGTTTGACTGCTGCGTTCCGTGTCGCGGCTTCAATCCCCGATTCTTCTTTGATGGTACGGAACTAAAATGTGTATGACCTACAGTTAAATTAGCTAAAGTTGTTCCGAGTCTGGCTGTTTATAAGTGTGAGTTTAAACACACCCACGATACAGGAGACATTCCTAGTGTGGGGCAAGGATTTTTTTTGTTAAAGAAAATATCACCCCGGCGCACGGTGGGCTGAAAATCGGCTTTCATAGACTTAGGGATTTCAATTTGTAAGTGCTTGTTTTTATGCCGGATATCGCTTCTATTAGTCATTACTATGTACAAAAATGACACCCGAGTTAATTCTACCCAAAAACGAAGGAAATATAATTTTTTTACGAAAAATTTGTATGAAGCTAGTATGAAAAATCGAATTATCTCCTAAACGGCATGTTTAACCGTAATATCCTTGGAGATGGTCATAGTGCTAATTATTTATGATTTTTTGGTTGGCGATTGGACGAAAAATTTAATGCCGTTTTTTTTTTAAAAATCGTCAAAATATTTTTATTTATTTTTACATGTAAAACGATCCCTTTTAGTGTCTAAGTTAAAAAGTTCGATATGTTATTAACCCAAATATTAAGAACACACGAAACAAGAAAAATAAAATAAAAAAATTGCTGTTTTTGACACGTTTATATTAATTTAAATAAAAAAAGATTTATATTGAAGTAACATATGAAGTTATATTTTATACAAAATAAGTAAATTTAAGGAATTAATACTAAGCATTCGTAAAATAAAGTAAAATAAATAAAAAAAATAAAACATATCATTAAATATTACAAAAAAACCCAAACACACTCAAATACAAATTTACAAATATGTACATATATATCTTTTTTACAAATTTTCCTTATCACTCTCGTTGTCAGACTCCAATTCTGAGTCAGCATCCAGATTGGATATATCCAAAAATTCGAACTCAGTTTCCTGAAATTGAATTAAGTCGAGAGTTTCAGCAAAAAAGCTCTGCTTTTTCTTGGCATCTAACTTAGGCCTTTGTGCACTTAGCAAAGGGTCCGAAGAAACAACAAGCATATTTAAAATGTCTTGATTGGAATCCTGCCTGCTTCTTTTCCGCGAATGATGTTCTCGAAACCTCCTAAAATCTTTGTTTCGAGACTCTGAGGCTTCTTCCGAGAGAGTCCCAATCGGCACAATATTATTTTTCTCGATTATGTCAGCCCCATGGATTAGTAACTTATGAACGGTTGACGACATGTAGTACCAGTCGTATAGTAATACGTACTTTTCTGCTGTTTTGCGAGCATAATCTCTAAATTTTATTATATCGATCTGCTCTCCAGATGTAATTGCTTGTAAAATTACAGCAAATCTTTTGATGAGGTCTTCATCCAAACCGGTTATAGCTGCGGTTTTATTAGGAAACTCAAAGAATTTTCTTGCAGTATTCCCGTCATTGGTGGTTCCCGAGCCTTGTTTTACTATATCAATCAACAGATTGAGCTCATCTTTGAATTTATTTTGAATTATTTTCTTTCTTGTCTGTAGCATTTCTTTGTGCTCATCACTTCTCGCTGCCCACCGTTTGAAGTCCAGTCTGTATGCAATGTGTAACAGACATTCCATACAATTTATACGGGCGTGTAGGGATGACAAGCCAAACTCATACAGGTCCGAACACACAATTTTTGATGTTACAGCATCTAAGCGGTTCATTTCTGTAGGCTTTGCTAAGCACAGGTAGCACGATGCATTTGATCTAGCTTCAGAAAGGTAAGTACAGACTTTAGCGTCGATCATCGTCATCATTAGTTGATGAGTCACCCTATTATTATTATTGCACTCTGTGGGGATAAGGGCCTCAATTTCTTCATCCATTTGTTTTTTCAGCCCAAGGACAACTGCTTCACTCTCCTTTACAAAAGTAAACTGAACTGGACGACAATACAAAACTGAGCATGGTTTTGGGTTCGTCCATAAAATGTTGTCTCCATCTGTCAGTTTTAGTGGCACCAAGGAGGTCATGAAAATGCTTGAATCATCTTCCTCACCCTCAATTTTCTGCTTGTATCGGCTTTGGTTAGAAGCACCGTCAAATCCCCACTTGGATATCAGCTTCAACTGCTTGTTATGCTCTTCGTTAGAAAGGCTTTGAAGGATTCTTGTAACCGTGATATCAAGTAAAGCTTGAAGTGTAATCCTAGCCGATGAATCAGTAACTGTCACTGATTGCTTCGGAGGGTAGCAATCAAGCTTAGTTTGTTGCACTTTATAGTAAGATGGATAAATATCTTTAGCACCTTCTCGAATGGCAGCCTCACGCAACGTAATATATTGCCACTTTGAGAGTTTTAGCGAAAGAAGCAATCCAAGCGCCTTTTCTGGCGTAAATATGATTGTTTTCGCTGGTTTCTTAAGCGTTTCATTTAATTTAGCGGCTGCTTCAGGATTTTTCATCATGTATTCGATGACAGAGGCGATATCTCCATGCCCTTCTTCTTTTAAACGTGCTGCATCTGCATATGCCAATTCACTGGAACCTTCGCCTGTGTGTTCATCAGATCTTCTCTTTTTTTGTTTACTTCCCAGGTCTTCGAATGGTTTACGGGATCTTTTCGTCATTGTTCCAATGGACGTTGATGTTGACGGTTCTGGAGAGACTGAGGGCGCTCTTGGTATCTCATCAACACTTGGTTCTTGATTAACTAAAGTTTGCACAAAACTCGGCCAATCAATATTTGCTCCCAACCAATTCTCGTACTTTCTCCTGAAATTATCAAGGAATCGGTTGGATTTCTCCCACCTTTGTAAAGCGGCTCGCGTAAATCTCCGACAAAATTCTTTGAGAACAACATAATCTTCGTCAGACAGGCAATCGCCTATGCGGGATACAACTGCACTAAACAATACTTCATGATCAAATGAAGTACTCTCACTTCGTAGAAGAACAAACAAGTCTAAATTGGTCATTAAACTTTCCATTTTAAGATTTTATAGTCGCAGATTTAGTGTTAGCAGTTACACAGTTGTGAACAAATTAAATTATAAAACAAAACTTTAGCCCTTTTATTGCAAAACGACAATAATTAGGTAACTACCCTCATTAGTTATCTCCTCATTAGCTAATGAAAATCTATAATTGTCACTAACTATTCTTAGAACTCATAGCACTGCTAATTAACAAATTAGCTTACTCATCAGGAAATGTTAAATATAATCCATTGTCGTGAGATATTGAAAATCATTAAATCACCTATTAAGACTCATTAGAAGACCTAATCAGTGTAGTTACTTAATCACTTCTTTTTGGACTCATTAGAAGACAATTGGTAATTTGGTTGTATGAAAAGTTTTAAAACTCATTTTGTGTTGATAAATATCTAGCTCAAACATAGTTGGCTACGTGTGCGTGTACTATAAACCTCTGCCAACTCCTTCGGAAATATAGGAGTGATGCTATTTTATGTTATGTGTAGTTAAAAGTCCGTGTTCTTCAACATAAACACCAAAAGGAATCGTTTCATACGTAAAAACAAATAAAAATATTTTGACGATTTTTAAAAAAAAAACGGCATTAAAATTTTTGTCCAATCGTCAACCAAAAAATCATAAATAATTAGCACTATGACCATCTCTAAGGATATTACGGTTAAACATGCCGTTTAGGAGATAATTCGATTTTTCATACTAGCTTCATACAAATTTTTCGTAAAAAAATTATATTTCCTTCGGTTTTGAGCAGAATTAACTCGGGTGTCATTTTTGTACATAATAATGACTAATAGAAGCGATATCCGGCATAAAAACAAGCACTTGCAAATTGAAATCCCTAAGTCTATGAAAGCCGATTTTCAGCCCACCGTGCGGCGGGACGTTGCCACGAGTGCCGGAACAACAGTAACCAGAGTAACCATCGGTTCAAACGTGTACACTTTCAGTTTGTGTCTTGATAAAAACTTTTTTGTATAAAATAAAACTGACTTCTAAAATACTAAAAAGTGGAAAATAACTTTACTTCCGAAAGTCGATGGCAAAAAGTCAAAAAATGTTTTTTATTTCAGCATTTTTAGTTATTATTAATCACATATTTTTAATGAGTATTAATTTTCAAATGTTACTAAAAAAAATGCAAATCCGCCATATAGACATAGAGAAAAAAATGTAGGTATTATAGACGAAAACTCATAAACTACCTAAGCAATATAAATAAACTTCCACCACCTGACCACCTGGGCAGTACCTATACATCCTTACTAATATTATAAAAGCGAAAGTGAGTTTGTTACGTATTCATGCCTAAATGGCAAAACCGATTTTGATGAATTTTGGTACAGAGATAGTCGGGACCCAGGAGACGGCCAATTTAAAAAAAAAGAGAAATGAGGGAGAAAGAGAAAACAAAAAACTTAGTTTTGCTATTACAATAAATAAGGCGCAAGGACAAAAACTACAGGTAGCAGGTACCTGAAAATCAGGAAAGGGGAACTGTGTTACCCCGAATTAACGCGAGCGAAGCCGCGGGCAAAAGCTAGTAATATTATAAAAGCGAAAGTGAGTTTGTTTGATTGTTTGTTACTTCTTCACGCCTAAATGGCCAAACCGATTTTGATGAATTTTGGTACAGAGATAGTTGGGACCCTGGAGACGGACATAGGCTACAAAAACAGAGAAAAGTGGAAGAGAAAGATATTTTTTTTTCGATTATCACGCGTCTTAAATGTAGCGTTAGCCCAAAGTAACTATGCCACGCGGACGAAGTGGCAGGCAGCAGCTAGTATCCTATAAAACAAAAAAGCCCATAAAGTAAACACACACAAACACATTCATCCCTCGACCACAGTATGCAAATTCAAGAATCCTGTAAAACCAATTAACATCCGATAAATACGGCATAGAATCTTTAATGCGCATCAAATGATCCGGGAGCAGCTAAATATTTACATGGACACGCTTACTCGACGCGACTATGAATACTGCATTATTTGTAATAGAAGGCCCTAGTACGAATGCGCGTTGTAAACGTTTTAAATAAAAATGTTTTTTGAATCGAAAGTACTTATCTTATTTTGGTTCCACTTGCAATGACAATTAGGGCACGCCACAATAGTGGCGATAAGTCCCCTGTTCGAGGAGAGGCTGAATAGGCCCTACGGCGTCCACATCTACCGCCGCAGTTTGCAGTTCCTTATCGGACGTTTCGGGAGGTGCCTAGACATAAACGAGCGCGAAGAAACTGCCTGCCGTTTTGTAAGTTGTTCGAAAGAAATACCACGGCCCCGGAACACAAAGGGCAAAGGAAGGAACATATATAGGTTTTAGCCGGTAAGTCTGATACTCTCCCCCGCTCCCCTTCCCCCCGGAGCGGAGGAAACTATTTGATGATATCTCAGCTCTAAAAAAACAAAAAGCAGAAGCACTATCACCCGTAGATTATAATTAACCCATGTCCATGACATCGCCCGCATGGGGTTTTGTGATTAAGTTATTTGGTTCAAAAACCACGGTGAGTGGTAAAGGTTTACTTTTTACACCACCGGGAGAAAAAGTAAACCTTTCATTTATCCAGAGGTTGGCACGAGTACGCGGTGTATATATAACGTAAATTTTAAAATTAAACCTACTAATATTATAAAAGCGAAAGCGAGTTTGTTACGTCTTCACGCCTAAATGGTTAAACCGATTTTGATGAGTTTTGGTACAGAGATAGTTGGGACCCTGGAGATGGACATAGGCTATTTAAAAAAAGATTGAGATATGAGGGAGAAAGAGAGAAGAAAAGGGAAAACTTAGCATTGCTATTACAATAAATCAGGCGCAAGGGCAAAAACTGCAGGTAGCAGGTACCTGCAAATCAGGAAAGGGAAACCCCGAAAAAGTGTTACCCCGAATTTAACGCGAGCGAAGCCGCGGGCAAAAGCTAGTATTTTATATTTTCAAGAATGTTTTCATATCAAAATGATAAAAATAATTGTATTTTTGATTACAAACACGACGTATTTACACCACCTACTCGTGTGGAACCTCAGGTTATAAATTATTTGTGTGCCAAATTTTATTATAAGCCGTCTTTCCATCTTTACAAACTTTCGCCCTAAAATTCTTATTGTCATTGATTTTTTATATGTGACACGAATATTAAAACCATTCGTATTTATGTCATTTACACCGCGCGTTCGTGCTAGTTCTAATAGCCAATACACACCCAATTTGAATCAATAGGGGGATGCAGCGACACTTTGGCTGCATGCATTATTTAGAAGTGTCTGTCTGCTTGTCTATCTGTCTTTTGTATAGATGTTTGGTTCTGTTAAAGTAATTTGTAGGTAAAGTGCTACTTAGGGTGTCACATTTGTTCATGGAAGTTTCCGATTCTTTTACATAGGTAGGAAAAGAAAACAAATGTGCATTTATATTCTAACTAGCTTTTGCCCGCGGCTTCGCTCGCGTTAACTTCGGTAGCGCCTTATTGATTTGTTATAGCAACGCTAAGTTTTCCCGTTTCGTCCCTCTTTCTCCCTCATATCCCACTCTTTTTAAAAAAAAATAGCCTATGTCCGTCTCCTGGTTCCCAACTATCTCTGTACCAAAATTCATCAAAATCGGTTTAGCCATTAAAGCGTGAAGAGGTAACAAACAAATAAACAAACAAACAAACTCACTTTCGCTTTTATAATATTAGTAAGGATGTCATCTGTTGCAATTGTTTTTTTTCAAAATGAACGACTGTTTCAGTCTAATAGTCCGGTCAAATTAGACCAAAAACTAAGAGTAAAGTTACCTAAATTCCCACCAAGCTGAAAATCGGTAAGATTGTTTAAAATATCATTAAAAACAAAATTTGAAAGTTCCTCATCTTTCCCCTGTAAGGTAAAAAAAATATTCAAGGTCAAAGGTAAAACAAAAAATAGTTTTTCGTGATTTTCAGCAAAACACCTACCGGTTTTCTGAAAATCACGAAAAACTATTTTTTGTTTAAAACTATTTTTAAAAGTATTAATAATTTTCTTGTAGATAATTTTATGATCTACAATTTTTGCCTGAGGTATTTTTATGATAAAACTTACCGTTTTGCTGAAAATCGCGAAAAACTCATTTTTTGACCTTTAACCTTGAATATTTTTTTTTTCCTTACAGGGGAAAGATGAGGAACTTCCAAATTTTGTTTTTAAAATTTAAACAATCTTAACGATTTTCAGCTTGGTGGGAATTTAGGTAACTTTGAATGTCTAAATCGACCGGACTATAAATCTTGGACTGATATCGTAGTTATAGAACCTGGCATGAAATATAATATAAAAAACCAGTCGTGTGCGACATCTTTGTTGATTTTTTCACAACTCTAAAGGACCACAGATTTGAATAAGTACCTATAATATGTAATTTCAACTCGATACCTCCACGCGTTCTCGAGATAAAAGGTATTGACAGACATACAGACAGACAGACGAATACCAAATTGATCCTATAACGACTTCGTTTTTTCCTTTCAAAGTACAGAAAAAAAAGATATTTATATATTCGAAGTTTCATATCAGACTTAGTTCACTTTTAGACAAGCGTGCTTTATTCTAGGCCGCATCATCGTTTCGGCCAAATATAAGCCGAAATAAAAAAAAAAAAAACTCTTTCAAAATAAAACACGAACAGCGATAAACAAAACCAAAGTACAAGTTAAAGCTCTCTCGAGTCAGAAATTAACCACAGAAAATTATTGGACTTTTAATGAATAGAGAAACTCTCATGAATTCACACTTCAAACTAGACTAACTAGACAAAGTTTATAATTATTATATTAAACCTGCCTACTTTTCTAGTAGAAGTTTATACTTCACAACAAGACGTACCTACTAATTATTACTTTTGCAAGTACAAAGAACCAGCCAACAACGTTATTCATTTCACACCGCAGTAAGCGAAACAAAAACGGTAAATAAAAAGTAGGTTAGAGTTATTTTTGCACTTTTTTCAGTCAGGTTAGATATCCGCACAGTCCCACCTCTAATTCCGCTAGTGTTGGGCCATCGATCAGTTAGAGGGACGGCCACCTTTCCGCGAAATACGGCCCGGACCGCGGTGTTTACGGTTTTTGCTCCCGCAGTCTTTCAGGCTGAGCAAACACGACACTATTCGCTTGCTGATAGCTGTTTTACATTGAATTAGGGGTACGGCCGTACGGGTCATTGTTTCGAGGTTGATAGATAGATAGAATATGCTTTGTTATGTATACCATACATATTACAGGAATCACAGTATAGAACTTATAAAGAAAGTGACACAATGAGCGGTCTTATCGCTAAAAGTGATCTTTTCAAGCCAACCTTTAGATGGATCATAAACGGCAAAAGAAAGAACATGGGTGGGTTTTAGTCAGTAAAAGCCTGACACTCCTCCCGCTCCAACCGGATCGGGGGAAGTTATTTGATGGTTTCCCATCCGCAAAAATGGAGGTGAGACAATACCGTTGGTATATTAGTAAAAGGTTTCTTATTTAAGAGCTTTTAGATAGTTGTTTTGATTTTTTTTTAATTAATTGGCGAAAATATTTGAATAAATCGCCATTAAGTAAGGTAAAATGAGCAATAAAGTCAAGCTATTAAAGCTTGAATTAATTTTAATCCGATAACTGTTTCAATATCTATGTAAATTGCTCTTGAACGATATTAGGCTAACAGTACGGGTTATCTATTAGTGGAACAGAGCAAAATACAAAATGTAAATAGTTGCTAGTCGATAGCCGGCAACTGGCAAGCGAACCACAGATTGCACTTGCAAAAGTTTTGACTGCCCTACAGAAATACGTAAACAACTCGTGCAAATGAATATTGTGCAAGCACCCACTCTTTTATATTGATAACTGGCTACACCTCGCGGCTTCACCCTCGTAGACCGGGATAAAAAGAGTAGCATATGTGTTAATTCAGGGTCCAACTATCTGTGTTCCAAATCCCCCAAATCCGTTACATCCTGTCTAATTCTTACTATCCTTACTATCCTTACTCCTTACTTAATATTATAAAAGCGAAAGTGAGTTTGTTTGTTTGTTTGTTACCTCTTCACGCTTTAATGGCTAAACCGATTGTGATAAATTTTGGTACAGAGATAGTTGGGAACCAGGAGACGGACATAGGCTAATTTTTTATAAAAAAAAGTGGGATGTGAGGGAGAAAGAGGGAAGGAAAGGGAAAACTTAGCTATTACAAATCAATAAGGCGCAAGGGGAACTGCGTTACTCCAAATTTAACGCGAGCGAAGCCGCGGGCAAAAGCTAGTAATATTTTAAAAGCGAAATTGAGTTTGTTTGTTACGTCTTCACGCCTAAATGGCAAAACCGTTTTTGATGAATTTTAGTACAGAGATAGTTGTGACCCTGGAGACGGACATAGGCTAAAAAAAAAGTGAGAAAAGGGGGCGAAAGAGGGAAGAAAAGAGGAGAGAAAGATATTTTTTTTCGATCATCACGCGATTTAAAGTTAGCGTTAGCCCAACCAAAGTAGCTATGCCACGCGGACGAAGTCGCGGGCGGAAGCTAGTAGTTTATATGTAAAAGAATTACAAACAAACATCCATCCATCCATTTAATCACACCAACTTGCGCATTTATAATATTAGTAGTATTTGACCATTCTATTATTAGGTATAACTACTAAATACAACCGAAATAACTTGCAAATAACATAGGTTTCATATTTTTGATGTTTAATAGTAACATTTTTTTTAGGGTTCTGTACCTAAAAAAGAAAAAATCGTATAGAATAACTTTGTTGTCCGTCTGCTTGTCTGTCTGTCTGTTAAGAACCTTTGTCTCGAAAACGCGTGGATGTAAAGAAAATTTTGTACTTAAGTCTGATCTCTTGAAGCTATGAAAAAATCAACCCTCTAAGTCTACTCAGTCAAAAGATATAGCCGTTTATGTCGCAAGTTTGGACAGAAGCCGCGGTGGGCGACCCCGACGCCTTTTTTTTTTGCGGCAGATATTATATGTATAGGACAAGTGTGTGTTTGTTGTTCCCTCATTTTCATTGCACCTGAACATCAGTATTTTATATGGAGCGACTGCCTATCTAACCTCCACAACCCACTGGGTAATACGATACCCCTTAGTAAGACTGGTTGTCAGACTTTCGGGACACTGACTACCTGTAACGACTGTCAAAGATCTACAAATGACAGCCGGGACCAACGGCTTAACGTGCTTTCCGAGGCACGGAGGAAACTCGGTATGTAACGGGTGGTCACCCATCCACAGACCAACCTAGGCAAACGCGGCTTAACCTAAAGATCGACCCGAGCGGCTGCTATTATTTAGCCACGAGCTCCTCAAACTCAAGTAACCAACGAATTATGTTAAGTGGTAAATAAGTAATGGAAAAACCCAATATCGGCATTGAGTAACAACGGTCGCTAATATACATAGTTTAGTCTGTCACAGTTCAATGAATGTCGATCACGAATGTTTTGTACATATTATTTGAAAATATACCAAAATACCCCTTGATAAATCATTTGTGTATGAGACTACAGTCAGAACCACAAATAGTTAAGTAGAAAGAAAAAAATATTATTATTACAGAAAGGAGGTTCCTCTCTCTGGACCCCTGACAGGAGCTTGGTCCTTTCATGATAATAGTGTGCTAATATTTTTAACCGACTTCAAAAAAGCAGGATCTGTGTTCGACCGTTTTGTTTTTAAGTATGTCACCGATTACTAAGCCAACAGCTGTAGACCGATGTTTAATATTTTGTTAAAAATGCTTTCGTAGTGTACCTATGCGTTATCGTCGACAGACAGGTGGATGATCTACTACTATCTTTTAATAACAATGTAAAATGAATACTCCATAAAAAAATGTGTGAGATATTATCATACCATTACTTAAAATTCTGAAAAAAACTTAAAGGTGTCGGTGGCAAGTCAATGAAAAAAAATTGGTTGTTTGTAAAGTAGGTTTACGATCGAGATGTTTACGTGATAACGTCTTATTGGTGATATAAGTTATCACCAGTAGTGACATCTAAAATGAAATTAAGTACTAATTTAAAGTTTTTTTTTCGAGCCCAGTAACAGATGGCGCTACCATCTTTATGAAATGTCGCTCGTGAGGTTTTGGTGTGACACAAGTTTCTGAACATGTCACCCGACTAAAACGATTTTAAATACGTTATCACGTCAAAAAAGGAAGTAAGATATTTTCCACTATTATGGGTTTTCTTTGGAAGTCGGTTAATTTTTTTTTCGCAAAATCTTTTTTACTTTATTGTACTCGAAATCAAAAGCGATGTTATCGTGCAAACGATTGCAATTTTGAGACAGATTTAGATTTCGTTTTCAATTCATGATATGCCGTGGCAAAGTACCTAGTTGCGATAAAGCGGTTTGATCCAAAATACTGCGTTCGTAACATCATGAAAATTACAATCAATACAGTTGGAGAAAATCCCTTTCAAAAATTGCGTACCTATATACAATGTGCCCGGTCACGGACTAGCGATAATCTATGATCTTATATAACAAAAATTCTAGTATTCAAATATATTAATTTTCAAAAAAACCTACAAATTTTTTCACAGAAAAGTTTTCAAGACTTTTGTTGATTTGCATATTTTTTTGGACTATAATTTTGTTTTCTAAAGTTACGAAAATTTTAGTTCATCATTTCTTGATTTAAACAATAGACAATTTTGTTGCCCTCTGAATAAACCTATTTTCGTATCAGTAAGACCAAAACTTTGAGATATATGATTATTTTTTGTACACGCATAGATAATATCTCAAAATGGCTGCAAAAAGCGGGGAAGTGAATTAGACCCAAGTGTGTATCGTAATAGTATAGGTATTAAAACACTAGTTACTTAAGTATCTAGAATATCGCTAGTCCATGACCGGATACATTGTATATTTATGCTCCTGACTGTACTTATTGTACACGTGGAAGCTCTTAACTGTATTGAATACTTTTTCTGGAAATAAATAAATATAAATTGGAGAAAATGTTATGATAAGGTTTCATTGTGATATTTTCTGAAGTAATAGGAAAGAGTGGTTGTTATTAATAAGTTATACCTGTAAATAATAAACCGCAGTTTTTATTATATCTTAATATATAATAAAGCAAAAGAGTTTGTATAATTGAACGTGCTAATCTCAAGAAAGAACTACAAATTCGAAAAGAAAAAAAAATATCGAGTTGGATAACCCATTTAACTAGAAGGCTACATACCATCAGGTTTCTAACCTTAGAATACGAACGGGAGAGCAACCGCGGGGCAAAGCTAGTTCAAATTAAAGGTAGGATAATTAAACAGTAAAATAAAATAATAATAATAATAGCATCTCTTCTTATTGCCTGCCTGAACTGCACTGCCGGGGAAGCCGAGCTCCCCGAATAATATCACTCAGATCCAGCCTGTCCCTTTAATCGAACATTAATTTAAACAATGAGATTGTGGCTTAATAATGACAGCCGCACGGGTCGATCTTTAGGTTAAGCCGCTCATGCCTAGGTTATTTTTTGCATGAGTGACTACCCATAACAGACCGAGTTTATTCAGTGTATCGAAAGCACGTTAAGCGGTTGATCCTGGCTGCCAATAGGCTAGTTTCTAATAAAAAAAAGAAATATTAGTCCATGTTTTAGATTATTCAGAAATAAGGGACACGAATTTTTTTATTTGTAAATTAGTGTAACGTCACGCGTTGCTGCATTTTTTCGCAACGAGTGACGTCACATGTGACTTTAATGGGCTGTATCTTTGCAATGTATGGTCTAATTTACAAATAAAAACAATCGTGTTCCTTATTTTTGAATAATCTAAATCGGGCTTGCCCCCATGAGACGTAAGTCAAAAAATTTAAAATAATCCCGAATTTTTAAAGATCTTTTTTAAACTATAACTGAAAAGAGAAAAAAGTAGTTCAGTAATCTGTAACAGCCGGGACAAATACAGGCTTGCTCAAATCTTCCCAATAATAATGCATACAAACATCCATACAAGATAAGCGCGATAAACACAACCCTTCCTTGGCAGATGACTAATAACATTTTTTTTGGGGTGGGAAATCATCAAATAACATCCCCCGCTCTGTGCGGAGCGGAGGGGCGTGTCAGACTTTTACTGACTAAAACCCACCCATGTTCCTTCTTTTGCCCTTTACGTTCCGGGGCCGCGGTATCTCTATCGAACAACCCGCAACCCCGGCAGCGGAGGCCCTGGCAAGCCCCTCTGCTTTGCTGACATCTCTTTGAGGCGTCGTCGACACGGCCTGTCGTCAATAGACGGACGGACGGTGAGCTACCCATTGCTCACCGTCCACAGGCCTGATGACTAATAACATAGCAAAGTGAAATGTTATCCATCTATCTCCCCAAAACACAGGTCACCAAAAACTGAACAAGCCCCTTAACTTAACTAACAAAGCACTCAAATGTTTATATGGTCATAAAAAATCTATTTCTGGCGACCGTTGCAGTACAATATTGAACAATATAGTTTTATTTGTGCGACGAGACATTCTGACCCGGGACTCATGCATATTTTAAATAAATAGCCAAACGGACCGCGATCTTTTTGTGAACTGCTGGAAATCTATTCGGTTTAGTGATGTCCGTTTGTGGAAATCTATTCGAGTTAGACGAAGTTTTGTGCAGATTTAGATTTTTATTCTGGTCAAAATGTTGTATTATTATACGTTTTAGTATGAAACTTTTAAATCGCTTTTATTTTATTATCTGTTTAATTTGATATCTAATAAATTATTTATTTTCGCTTTATTTCAGTGATTATCTTTTAACATATAACATTATCGTGTGAGTGTTAGTTACCATATTCCTCCGAAACGGCTAGACCGATTTGAACGAAATTTTGCGTGCGTATTGGGTAAGTCTGAGAATCGGCCAACATCTATTTTTCATACCCTTCTCTAGAAAAGTAAGGCGAATCCGCTGGGCACAGCTAGTTTAATATATATTTAATTCAGTGTAGCAGTTATACTTCGCAAAAATATCGCATTGCTTGCAAAATAAAATAATTCGTTTATAAACGTTAAATAACATTGAATCCGGTGAATACTACCAATACCTACAAACTCGTCGTATATCGCCGTCCATTGCAGTTAGTGGGATATAAGGAACACGTGATTTAGACTTAGACATATTACTTTTATTAGTATATGTTTCTTACTTCATTATTTTTTAAATATCACAAAAAAATAATATTATTTGCCATACGGCCTGAACCGAATCGAGGTCGTTTGCTTCGATGCGGAGATAAGCAAAGCGGTGCGCAATTTTCGAAGACGTTTCTATGATGTCCTACTAACAGAACCCCACTACTTCTTCACCGTAGGTTAGTGCTTCGATCAAAAATGGGTTAGTGTCTAACTTGGTGTAAGACCTTTGATGACATTTGATCACCTGCCCTCGAGAAAAACATATCCCTTAGGTATGCTGATTTACCGAAGTAAGTGATAACTAAACAATATGTTCGTGATCGGATTCACGCTGCGTGCTTTGGCTTAAAATTAAAAATTTTGTGACTTGGTAGTCGTATGATCACAACAGTACACAGTAAGTAGGCTATCTATCACTATCTGAAATAAATTCTTATTCATTCGAATAATTACTCAATTCTATTTCGAGCATAAACGATCGTCACATCACTATTTCTCGTATTTAGAATATAAGATTTTCAGAAATAGTCTCTTGTATAAATGCTTAGATACCTATCCATGTTTTATAAATCTATGCCTAATCTCTATTGTAGATAACTTAGTTGTTTCGTTCGGAATAACTAAGTTTGTCTACTACACAACTGTTTTGAAAAATCGCGCATTGTACTGACAAGTCATTGCGTGGATTGATGGATTTCTTTGGCGTAAATACATATTTGGACCGACAGACAAAATTTGATTTAATCTAAAAACAATTTTTTTTGATTATATTTTTTATTTATTTATTTATTTATGTACACACAGAACAATTTATAAAAAAGTACATAAGGAAAAAAGAGCACAAAGGTACTGCTTATTTCATAAAGAAATCTCTTCCAGCAGACCTGCGATAGGACAGATGGAAAAAAATAAACACGTAGACACAGTGTGTAAAAAACAAAACAACTTAAGCACTAACTTAAATAAACAAAACTTTATCAGTATAGAAAACTTACATACTAATAGAAATAAAAATAATAAATACATGTTTACATATATACAAACTAAAATACTTAATACATATCTAAAATATATACAAAATATCAAACTATAGAGGAGAGGTAGTGTTCTTTGACCAGTTTTTTAAAAACAGAGATAGTTTTAGCGCCACAAATGTTAGCCGGAAGTGAGTTCCACAAACGCACTGCATGGACAGAGAAGGAGTAGGAATAAAAGTCGGTTTTATGGGAAGGGAAATTGAGATGATGACGCAAATGCGATCTACACAAAGCGTCAGGAGGACGGGTAAAAGAAAAACGGTCTCGTAGGTAAATGGGATATGCAGGGTTGTAGAGGATGTTGAATAAAAGGCATAATATTCGAGTGTTCCTGCGAAGGCGAATAGGTAGCCACTTTAGTTCCTTGCGGAATTGAGAGACATGGTCGAATTTCCTTAGCCCAAAAACAAAGCGGATGCAAATGTTTTGCAAACGCTCAAGTTTGTTTAAAAGCTCCTCAGTGGCATCTAGATAGCAGGCATCTGCGTAATCAATGATCGGCTGAATCAGAGTTTGAGCTAGGTAAATTTTGGTTTTAAAGGGCAAAAAGCTCTGTAAAGATTTTAGCGAGTGGAAAGAAAAGTGCACCTTACGACTAACCTCATTCACTTGAGCTTGCCATGACAGATTACTATCAATAACGACACCAAGGTCCTTTGCGGTTTCAGAGAAAGCAATAGACGAGCCACCAAGGGACAGAGGTGTCAATGATGAGACGTCAAGTGCGGTACGATAATGTCGGCTGCCTATGATCATAGCCTTGGACTTGGTGGGGTTGATCAATAAGCCATAAGACTTAGCCCACTCGTTGATGCTGGCCAGGTCACGATTAATGGCAAGGACAGCCGACTCCGCATCAGCTAACAAGAAATGATGATAAAGCTGCAAATCATCTGCGTAGAGATGGAAGCTGGAGGTGATAACCTTGGTAACAGAATTTATAAAGACAGAGAAAAGGAGAGGAGAAAGAATGCCACCCTGGGGAACACCAGCAGTGAGTTCACACCAATCAGAGAAAATCTCTTCTTGGCGGACACACTGAGAGCGACCCCGAAGGTATGAGTCAAACCAGGATAACGCAGAGGCAGAAAAGTTAAGA
This sequence comes from Ochropleura plecta, assembly GCA_905475445.1. Taxonomy (NCBI): domain Eukaryota; kingdom Metazoa; phylum Arthropoda; class Insecta; order Lepidoptera; family Noctuidae; genus Ochropleura; species Ochropleura plecta. Next base: position 13,130,769 of record FR997735.1, on the reverse strand, counting down.
GACTGCAGGATCCCAAGAAGGATGTCGAAATCCACTGAGTTGAATGCGCAACTGAAGTCAAGTAAAACTAGCAAAGTGAGAGATTTATTGTCCATAGCCCAGCGGATGTCGTCAGTAACCTTCAGGAGCGCAGTAACAGTACTGTGCCCAGTACGGAAGCCAGATTGGAAAGAGGAAATAAGAGCGTTAGAAGATAGATATCTGGAAACTTGACCATGGGCAATGTGTTCGAGAACTTTAGAAAGGAAAGGAAGAATGGAGATGGGTCTGAAATCAGAAAACGAAGTAGGGTTGGTAATTTTAGGAAGCGGTATTATACGAGCCCGTTTCCAGGCTGAGGGAAATATGCCAGAGAATAAGGAAAAATTAACAATGTGAGTAAGAATAGGGAGCAACTGTGTAATAATAGGTACTATCATTCTCGAACACAAATTATCTTGGCCCACGGCAGAGGAGGAAATAGAAAGAAGAGATTTTTTCACATCGTCTTCAGACACAGGGTTGAAATTGAAAAGTGAACAATTAGGTAACGGTAAGTTAGAAAGCTCAAGCAAAGTGGAAGCTTTCACATTAGGATCCAGAGAAACAGGTGGAAGGGAAAAGTGTTTATTAAGAGCGCTCAAGTCAACGTCTTTACAAGTGTTTGTTGGAGATTTGCCAATACCAACAGATTTTAAGAATCTCCAGACATCAGAAGTGTTCCGATCAATAAGAGATTCATGGAAATAACGTCTCTTTGCATCTCGACACAGACGATTGCAGCGGTTACGCAAAGCTTTAAAGTGAACGAGGTTATGTTCCGTCGGTCTACGCTTTAATCTACTCTTAGCCTTGTCCTTACGAGCAATTGCATCCCTAATGGCAGTAGTCATCCACGGTGCAGGATTATGCCTAACTTTAATTCGCTTAAGAGGAGCATGTTTGTCATAAATATGTAATATCTTCTCATTAAATATTTTAACCTTTTCGTCGACACTGGTGCTATCGATAACGAGTGACCAGTCTATATCGCTAGCATCTCGCTTCAAAGAGTCAAGATCCACACTATTAAAACATCTTAGTGAACAGAAACGAGGTTTACGTTTAGGAGGTCGGATACGATAGGAGAGATAAACAAGATCATGATACGAAAAGGTTGCAGTGAGCTGCCCAAACTCAGCAACGTTGTGAGGTGAAGATACAATCATTAGGTCAAGAAGAGAAGGCGTGCAATTAGGGAAGTTATGGGTCGCAGAAAGAGGTAGAATATCAAGATTGAAAGAAGATAAAAGCGAACGGAGTTTATGTGAACGAGAATCATTTTTAATTAAACAAGTGTTGAAATCGCCCATTAAGATGATGTGATCGTACGCCGGGCAAAGATTATTGAGCGAGGATTCTAAAGAGTCAAAGTAGTTTATAAGAAGGTTGGGAGAGTAGAAGACAGCTAGCAAAACTTTCGTGTGATTTAAGACAATCTCTAGGAACAATGATTCAGCCGACCCAGAGTACTGCGAAAGAGACGAACATACAATTTTGTACGGTATATCAGCACGTAAATAAATAGCGACACCACCACCACCCTTGCCAATTCTGTCATTTCTGACCAGAACAAAACCAGGAAGTGTATACTGCGAGGAAAGGAGAGAGGGCTTAAGGAAGGTCTCAGATATTAGAAGTGCATCAAGATGACCACCGCTAAAGGATGCCAAAAGATCGGAGTAGTGAGCAGGAACACTCTGAGCATTAATATGAGCTATGTGCAGATTGCTAGGATAATTAGAAAAAAGAGAGGATATGTTGTCACGCAAGGTATGAAGCGAAAGCTCACTGTCCACACTAACAAAGCTACAAGTTGAGGACGAACAGGAAAAAAAACTGTCATTCAAATCAGAAGGAATATTCATAGATAAATATATATATAAATATTAAAAACTAAATACAAAAGTAACAGAAACTAAAACTACAAATTAAAATTTAATATACGGCTGATTGCTTAAAAGACAACCACCCTAACTCACTGGAGTGTTTAAAGAGAAAAAAAAATATAATAAGAAAAAGGACATAAAGAATTAACGTGAAACGAAACACAACCACAATGCAAACAAACAGTCATTACCGCCAGACAGGAATGGAACGCTACACGTCAAAAAATGACATTGTCATGTCATTATGACAGTGACATACGTAAAAAGAGTTTTATCTAATACATACCGACAAGATCTAGAAAGAATGTTAGCGATACAGAATAAAAAAAAAACAATACTGTGAAGGTGATACAGAGGACACGGAATGTTAAAAGTACCGGCGGCAGACAATAGTAGAAAAGATAACGTTGGCAAGCAACAATCCCAGATTAATTGCGCCGGCGCGCCTTTCTTAAGCCTCTAGAAGGTGTAGCGGTAACTTCGGTTGAGCTCGCGCTCTGAGGCGAAGTACGACCAACAGACTGCACAGCAATACCCGAGTCACTAGAGGTTTTGGGGAACCGCGAAACCAGAGCTCGTAGTTCACCCGAAGTTTCTATCTTGTGTCGCTTGCCGTCGCTCGTGATGATGACTATCTTGCCCTCCACCGACCAGCAATTCGACACGCCAAAATGTTTGCGAGCGTCCATAAAAGTACAGTGTCTTGTGTGCGTTAGGAATTCTGAAATTGTGATGCCAGTACCTTTCAGCAACTTTTTATTCTCCCAGATCAATTGACTGTGCTCAGTGGTGTAGAGTCTCACCAGAATAGGTCTAGTTTTGCCTCGCGATGAACCCAATCTATGGCAGACATGAATGTGTTCCTTAGTTATCTCGGTCAAGCTCAATTGGTCGCTTAATATTTTGTGAACCGAATCCTGCAACTTTTCATTAGGTATTTCAGCAACCCCATGGAATAACAAAACCTTACGTCTCATCATAGTTTCGTGTCTGTCATAACCAAGACTAAGCATCTCTATTTGTGACTTGAATCTTGAGAGTGCCTGCCATACGAAACTTTTAAAATCTGCAAACTCACGTGAAACTGCTGCGATATCTGGAACCGGCACTGATCCTGAAGATGCGCTCCTGAGCTTGACTTCATACTCAGCCATCCGTGAGTTGAACAAGTGTTCCAGATCTTCCAGGCTAGCTGCCATTTTAGTGTCCATAGAAAGGTGATAGTTGGAAAGTAGATAGAAGAATCAGATAAACTTGAAAATATGATATAGTGAGTGTTGGGTGGTTAACAACAAAAAAATATAATTATAACATTGAAAATTGCATTAGAAATATATTTAAATTAATTAAAACTTGGAGTAAACAAAATATCAGTGTGCACCCTGTGTCTACCCACACAGGGAAAAAGAATGATGAATTGATTTATGTTGAATTTATTATTTTTATTTTATTAGTATGTACCTATGTTTTTCTATATTGATAAATGTAGTTATATTTATTAAAGTTACTGCTTAATTTATTATTTTTACACACTGTCTACGTGCCCTATCAATCTGTCCTATCGCAGGTCTGCTGGAAGAGATTTCTATATGAAATAAACTCTACCTCTGTGCTCTTTTGTCTGCATGTATTTTTTCCATAATATGTGCTTTGTGTGTACCTACATAAATCCTTACTGATATTATAAAAGCGAAAGTGAGTATGTTTGTTTGTTACGTCTTCACGCGTAAATGACCAAACCGATTTTGAAGAATTTTGGTACAGAGATAGTTGGGACCCTGGAGACGACATAGGCTAAAAAAGTGCGAAAAGGTGGAGAAAGAGGGAAGAAAAGAGAAGAGAAAGATATTTTTTTTCGATCATTACGCGGTTAAAAGTTAGCGTTAGCCCAAAGTAACTATGCCACGCGAACGAAGTCGCGGGCTGATGATATTCTTGAACTCATGTCTTAAGCCTTTTTCCAACTTTGTTGGGCTCAGCTTCTAGTATAACCAGATGCAGCTTAATACCAGTATTTTACATTAAGCGATAAACGACTGTCAAAGATCTACAAATGACAGCTGGTTTCACCGCCATCTTAATAGGCTTTCCGAGGCGCGGGAAATACTCGATATGTAAATGTACCTACTTTACTTACATATTTCTATAATCTCAACATGAATGATGTTAATACGATTTGTAATAATATTATAATTTTAAAGAGTGCCCATGGAGTTTCTTGGCCATTCTTCTCCATAGAGATCAACGCTTTGGAATGGGTATCTACAGTACTTTCACAAGTTATTATGCCTTGTGATCGGGACTGTAGCTTCATTTTCTTTCTTGACATTCAAAGTTCCTGTAATGGTCTAATTGAAACAAATGATTTGAGTTTAAGTACTTTAGGGTGTGTTTATATCCCGCCGTTGGTGACGTATTGGTCTGAGAGACCGGGTGATTAGAAAAAATGGTATAACTTTTTGACCCGTTATTGTTGGGTGTTGCGATTTCGAGTAGCTGCCTCATTTCACTTCCCCCACTGTTAGTCCTCTCCGCGACACCGCAGTGGCCGCACGTTCCAGAGTTCTAGCCTCAACCCGGTCCCTGAGACCGGCGTCACCAAGGTAAGTAAATTATTCAATGTTGAATTTACATAATTAAAAAAAAAATGTAAATTTTGTAAAAGTAACTGCTACATTTACTATTTTTTACATTATAGTATCTATATATTGTCACAAGTGCAAGAAATATTTGTGCCTTGAGCACGTAGTGCCTTGTTGTAGTACTTGTTTGACGGTACAAGAAGAGTAATTTTATGGAGGTTTATTTATTTTTTTATGTTAGAAGAGTATCTGTTTTTCTTTTTTTTTCAATTAGTTCGTAAAGTCATAAGACTGACAAAGGCTGATTTAATGCTTATATAATTATATTTGTTACAATTTTATAAACTATATAAAAAATACATGTTGATTTCTAGTGTTGTGAGTATGACTGATTAATAAATAATAAACGAGTTGTGATTCATAAAATATTTATGTTTTATTGCTATATATACATGTAAAATTAAAACGAAACTAACTAAACGTCATATATACTATTAATTATTGGGAAAGTCTAAGGTCGAAAAACCTGGACCGTGACACCGGCGTCACCAACGATGTAAGTGAAATTGACGTCACCAACGGCGGGATATACTCGGTGGTCACTCCTCCACAAACCAACCTAAGCAAGCGTAGCTTGACCTAAAGATTGGCCCAAACGGTTGTTCTTATTTAGTCACGAGCTCCTCGATGATTTTTTAACCTAAGGAGTTGAATTTCCGAGGCTTATATTAATTAAGACTGGCATGTACTTTTTAAAAATAAATTATCAATGTAATAATTTGTTAAGCAAACCTCTATCACTCGGAATATATCTAGGTACAAGCTGCAGATACAAGGAAGCTATACAACTTATAAGAAAAGTCTATCAATTCAAGTCTCCTTTCTCATTCCTGTCTAGACATCCCGTAGACTTAAATATGGCAGCTGCCGATAGGATGGCAACATTGAACGCTACCTGACAAACCTTAATAATGTGCAATGCCCTTTTGACGCCCCCACTCAAGATCGTAGACTGGGAATTTATTACATCGCGAATTTCAAAAGCATTTCTGAAGGCATTGCTTTCTATGGTCGCAAAGAGGTTATGTTGGTGTCTTTTGATTTGAGCAGCTTTTTTTTTTGTCGTTTCTTGTTTGGTTGAACGCGCTTGTCTCAAGAACTACTGATTCGAAATGAAAAAATATTTTAGTGTTGAATAGCCCATTTATTTTGACGGCACGGCTGCCGCAGCGGCTGAGCGATTGATTGCTGCGTGGCATGTCGCGGGTTCGATTCCCGCTTGGAACAAATATATGTAGGCCACGCACACATAAACAAACATGTTTATGTGAGTTTAAAAATATGTAAAGGCACCCACGATACAGGAGGGGATTCCTAGTGGGGGCAATATAAAAAAAATATCGAGTAAGCTAATAGCTAAGCACCGGGTGAAACCACTGGGCAAGCCTAGTAAGAATATGGCCTGGTATTTCCAATATATTTTTGACATGCCTAGGTCTCGCTCGAGAGATTGAATTGTGTAGGTAGGTACCTACTAGTTTTCTACCGTTTTCGAAATCTACAAAAAACTTGAAAGTTCAACGAATGCAATAAAGAGGAAACAGGGTTAAAAGTAAATAATAAAAAAGCCCTTTGCCTTGAAAGGAGCTAAAACTCTGGTTATTACTGTTGCAACCTTTTGAAATATTTCCAATATTTGAATTGTGGAGCACATAGTCGGTACTTTTGCACAGAATACTGAAATATAGTATTCAGCTGGAAACTATACATCGAAGTGAAAACAATATTATGTAATTTCAAAAACGACGTACGACGTATTTTCCAAAGTAAACAAAAGTTAATCCGAATTTATAAAATTAATTATGCAAAATAAGTAATGCATAGAGGAGCTTGTGGTATAAAAGTCACCGCTCGGATCGATCTTTAGGTTAAGCCGCGCTTGCTTAGGTTGGTCTGTGGATGGGTGAGCAGCTGTTACATACCGAGTATCCTCCGTACAACCGTGCGAAAAGCATGCAGCCGGGAATATTCCCGGCTGTCATTTGGAGATCTGTGACAGTCGCTACAGACAGTCTTTGACAGCACGGTTGGCGCAGTGGCTGAGCGATCGACTGTTGCTCCGCGTGTCGCGGGTTCGATTCCCGCACGAAACTATGTCGTTGTGTACTTTGTATGGCCTACAGATAGTTGTTTCGCGTCTGGCTGTTTTTGAATGTTTGTTTAATTGTTTGTAAACGTACTCACGATACAGAAAAATTTCCAAGTGTAGAGCAACGTTTTAAAAAAAAAGTTTTTCCCGAAAGTCTGACAACCAGTATTACCCAGTACTAAGTGGGTTGTGGAGATCAGATAGGCAGTCGCTCCATGTAAATTACTGATATTCAGCTGCATCAGGTTAGACTGGAAGCCAACCACAACATAGTTGGAAAAGGCTAGGCTGATGAACTAATGCCTCCATTTACAAAAAAATGTATGAAAAGAAAAAAATGCAAAGACATTTTTTCCTCAACTTCCATTCAAGATGGAAGCTTTTTGTTGTTTCCAAGGTCGAAAGCCTGAATTTTTCATTTTGTTTTAAACTTAGAAGCTTCTTTTTTTGTGACGATAATCTACTTGGTGAACAACAGGCCACTTTCATGATAAAACAGGCAGTGCAATACTACTAACTGGGATTTTTAAAGTAATTTACTTCAACGAACGGAGTGGGAGTGGAGGCCCCAGATAGAAGGACATATAAATAGACGTGTAATGAATGTGGGCAAAGAAAAATGTGAATGTTAGGATCCTACCAGCTGGCTTTTCGTTATAAACCATGAAACGCCTGTTCCACAAGTTGGCACTCGTTTATATACTTTTGTGTATACTTAATATATCCTTACTAATATTATAAAAGCGAATGTGAGTTTGTTCGTTACGTTTTCACGCCTAAATGGCTGAACCGATTTTGATAAATTTTGGTACAGAGATAGTTTGGACCCTGGAGACGGACATAGGCTATGGTGTTTTTAAAGTGAGAAATGAGGGAGAGAGAGGGAAGAAAAGGGAAAACTTAGCATTGCTATTACAATAAATAAGGCGCAAGGGCAAAAACTACAGGTAGCAGGTACCTGCAAATCAGGAAAGGGGAATTGTGTTACCCCGAATTTAACGCGAAATAACTTCAGATTATCCACAATCATGGCTTTTGCAACAGTAGGTACTGAAATATCGGGAACTCAATTTAAATAGCATGTTAAATATCCAGTTTCAAATATAAATAATAATGTCTGTAACCATGTCAGTTTAAAAAGTAATATTGAAGTTTTTGTTTGTAATTTGAAAATAACAATTTATGACTGAATGCACATATTTAGTTTTTGTTGTTCTGTCTGTTTGTCCTGGTTTATCTCTGAAACGGCAAGACCGATTTAAACAGGGTTTTTACTGAGCTGATGCTACAAAGGCACCTTACGTTCGGCTTTCTTTACTAATATTATAAAAGTGAAAGTGAGTTTGTTTGTTACGTCTTCACGCCTAAATGGCCAAACCGATTTTGATAAATTATGGTACAGAAATAGTTGGGACCCTGGAGACGGGCATAGGCTAAAAAAGTGGGATAAAGGGGAGAAAGAGGGAAGAAAAGGGGAGAGAAAGAATTTTTTTTTCGGTCATCAAGCGGGTTATTGTTAGCGTTAACCCAAAGTAGAAGTCTAGAGCGAAAGCTAGTTTATAATAATTATTACACGCAGACTAAGGTCGCGGCAGCATCTTTAAACATGATGAATAGGATACAATTGCACCTTACCTAGTAATACAATACGAGGTTGCCAGCCTTGCGTTTGCCCGTTAGAACAGCGGTATGATTCCTTTGCCCGCTTTGTGCTTAACCACAGAAATCAGCATAGAAATAATAATGCTAATAACCCGATGCACTGCTCAAAATTAGCCTTCAATGTTATCTAAATATGGCACTTTAGCAAATAGTTGGGGGGTTATTATTGAAAACGCATTTATTTCACGAATGCTGAGGTTTCATCGAGATGCCATTGTTAGTTTTCAATAGGTCTCGTTAAGATTCTGAAATGGCCCTCAACTGAGTAACTCGGCCTATCCCTTTTGTTAGTAAACGAGCCCTTGATCGATCTCACAACAATGGACCAATTTCAATGCTAGTTCGGAAATAAGCCCGAACTATGTTTGCGTGTTTGGTGCAAGTTAAATTCTCTAGTTCCACTAGTGTTACAAAGCATTGTTTGGCGTGTACGCTTGCTGCACTAGATTTATAATTGTGTTTCAACAAACTACTGTTAGCATTTCGTAGCGTTTGTAAATATTTCTGACCTAGTCTGTGAAAACATGTTTGTGGATTATGACTAATAAAAAAATGAAAAATTGTGTAAAGCTTTTTAAACATCATAATTAATATAATTATTTACACACATGTACCTAAGTATTTTTGTAAATCAAACATGTTGGGTAATGTATGAGCTTAGGTACCAGTAGTTTAAAAGGACTTGAGATTGCCATGACAAATGGTCAACAAATAACAAAATTTGACGTATTTCAACCCAAGTGTGTAAAATCGTCATCTAAAAACACATAAATTCGGATTTCAGAACACAAGTTGTAAAATACATCTTTTCTGTACCTCTCGAAGCGATGATTAAAATTAATCGCTACTGTTTATGTTCTCAATTATCCCAACTCTATAGTGACAGGTATAAGAAGATTCATGTATTTTCTGAGCTTAATGTATTACGCAGTATCATTATCTGTCTGAACGTTATCGAATCTGAACTTGAGTTGCATGTGATGTCATAAAGATAATCGTATAATATTAAATTTCTTGGAGCTATATTTTATGTAAAGGCACTTGCTTTAATGGTAATAGCTGGTGTGGTGTTTTTAGGGTTCTGTACTTCAAAAGGAAAAACGGAACCCTTATAGGAACACTTTCGTCTGTCTGTCTGTCAACACCCTTTATAGAGAACGCGTGGAGGTAGGTATCGACTTCAAATTAAAACTATATACTCAAGGCTGTCACGCAGTCATCAGTCAGCCGTTTATGTTGCAAATTTGTACGAGATCTAGAGATCCTCCTCGGTGCGCGATTTTGAATCGCACTTGGCCGATTTTTTTATACGTGCAATGTACATGAATTTTGACTAAACTGGAAGATTAAGATAATCTGCCGATTCGGTTGTCTTTCCCCTTGGTATTTTTTTTTGCCCCTTATAATGACTCTACAGAAGATATGTAGTTAAATGTGTTATATTAAATAGGCGAAAAATTAAGTAAGTATGCTACCAAATAAATACGTTTTCATTCTTTTTTTTCTTCATTCACCAAAGAACATTATTCTAGAAGCTCAAATAACAGTAATCAACTTCTCCAGTATTCATCGAGTACACGGAAAATAGCACACATTTTTTTTACTTCATCATCTGCCTAGCCTTTTCCCAACTATGTTGGGGTCGGCTTCCAGTCTAACCGGATGCAGCTGAATATCAGTATTTTACATGGAGCGACTGCCTATCTGACCTCCACAACCCAGTTAATACTGGGTAATACGATACCCCTTGGTAAGACTGGTTGTCAGACTTTCGGAACACTGACTACCTGTAACGACTGTCAAAGATCTACAAATGACAGCCGGGACCAACGGCTTAACGTGCTTTCCGAGGCACGGAGGAAACTCGGTATGTAACGGGTGGTCACCCATCCACAGAACAACCTAGGCAAGCGACACAATTTTTTTACTTAAATGCTCTATTTATGGAAAATTTGATACTAAAGAAAAGTATAGCATTACATAATTACGAGCCATATCGTATTCAAATACCTCCCCCTGTCTTACGAATTCAAATCAATTACTCGATAACCTATTAATAACAGTTCAAATAATAAGCACTTTAGTACAAAACCTACTGTAAAACAGCATCATATTATCGCAATTATTACTGTTCACAGTTATTAAGTTTAAATTGGATAACAATTATCCGAATGAAACGCCAATCAAGCCACAGATGGGCTGTAATTAAGCGGTAGGCTAGTTAGCATGACAAACGAGTCGGCTCCCGCGCTGTGTTATTATACTTTATAGTGAGGGGACTAAACCTAAGTGAATACACTGTGGTATATTCACGTTTGAATGATTTATAAGTGAAATATAATGTTGGTTCGATTTAAAAGTGAAATAAAACTTTCGATCGATGTAAAAATGAAATATAACGTTCTATCAATTTAAAAGTGAATTATACCTTAAGGCGCTGTACAAAGCAAACACTTCGTAAAACGTCTAGATTTTCGTCGCAAAGTTAACCGTATCTGTACATGCCACTAGCCAAAAAATTACCGTGTATAGTTCTATACATAAAGTAAAGAGTTAAACAAAATCAGTTTACAAAAGTGGTCTAGTACTACGAAAAAAAAATGTTTAAAAAGACCAAGAAAAAAATTTTTTCGTCTCGAAATTCTCAATTTTTTCAGCGACAAACATCATATTTTTATATCTATAACAAAGAAAATTGTATAGACCAAAGAGATATCTAAAAATTTTCAAACACGGAGCTGTATTTTTTTTATATTCAATAAAAACTGCAAAATGACCTACATTTTGGCGGACATGATATTCAAAGTAAATCAAACACCGAAATATTTTCGACCTTATTTCTATTCTTTCGATGCAATACTGTCATGAACTTGTGTCAGACCATGCCTAGTATGCAGCTAGCGTCACTTCCGCGAATACCTAAAGATTAGCTTATTGCCGCGCCTACGCTCAAACTGGTAAATATTGGCAGTTTTTGGATTACCCATACGACTATATGAGGGCAGTATTTTATTCAATAAAGCAACAGATGGCCTGTAAGCATGCGGTGAGCTAGATAGCTTAACAAACGAATATACTCCCGAGCTATATTGTAATAGTAGTGGAGCGATAATGCTATATTCACGTGTGAATGAATTCACAGTGATACAAAATGAATAAAAACCTTATTTAACCTTCGTTTCCATTGTATTTTGTTTTAAGTCTTTAAAACTGACATGGTTACTGATATTATTATTAAAACTTGAAACGGGATATTCAACATGTTTGTTATTTGTTCATATCGGAAACTCGAAACTAATAACAAGCCTGGTAAATATACCGTTTCACGTTTTATTAATAATTTATTTTGTTTGTCTGCAGCTATCATATTCGTGCTAGAAACAGTAGATAGGTAAACTAGATAGTTAGCGGTCTCTGTTTTCTATATTATGTAAGTTTTATAATGATAAAAATTAACATAAATAATGTAATTTCTATAATTTAGCAGAAATAAGAGTAGAAAATGTCTTTGTTGAAACCAACAGGATCTTTTGATTGAGATAATTATTTCAATTAATTAAACGTTAGATGAATGCCTCATTAAACTCTATCAATGCTTCCGCCAATTATCTTATAATTGACGGAAATTCATATGGCAAGTGTTTATTATACTGAAAGCCAACTACATTATTACCTAGCTATAACTAATTATTACTAATGACGACTAAATACACTATCAAGCCTACGTAATAATAGAAACAAGTTAAGGAACATACTCAGTAAGAGTGATAACATAATATAACATCACGCCGTAATCCACGAAGAGTTAGGTCAGAGGTGTATCTCTGTAATAGTACGACTACATTTCGCCCGTTATATATTTTTCAAGACCTATGATCTACTCACACCCATAATCTAGACTATATATCTAAATTTTTTAAGAAAAAATCCACCAACTCTTTGCCCGATTTTTGCTGGAATGGGATCTCATACTCACGTTTGCAACCAATCCTTACTAATATTATAAAAGCGAAAGTGAGTTTGTTTGTTTGTTTGTTACCTCTTCACGCTTTAATGGCTAAACCGATTTTGATCAATTTTGGTACAAAGATAGTTGGGAACCAGGAGACGGACATAGAGACATTTAAAAAAAAAAAAGTGGGATATGAGGGAGAACGAGGGAAGAAAAGGGAAAACTTAGCGTTGCTATTACAAATCCATCAGGCGCAAGAGCAAAAATTGCAGGTCTCCTTGGTGTGTTATACCGAATTTAACGCGAGCGAAGCCGCGGGCGAAAGCTAGTCAACCATAAAGAAGGAATGAGTAGTGAATAATATTCATTTCTATTCTCATGGTGTCTCATCACTAGTATCTCATGTGTACTTACCGGTTACCTCCCGCGACCGGTTTTCCGGGATATACGGTCTTAAATACTATTATTTATGAGTAGTTAACGCCTCGTTGGAAACATAGTGGGCATATAAGTGGCATGGCTGACATTTTTAAGGGACCACAGACTATTGAATCATAGTCCAGTGGCTTGTACGATAGATTGCTTTCTTGATTGATGTGGGAATGGAAAAAGGTGTGGGTAGGTATCCGGTAGCAATTTTTTACTTCGCTATATTTAATATTCATTTGTGAACAGGATACCTGAAGATTTATGATATGTGATTTAATGCTAATAAATAAAATTGAAGTGTTTTACATGTTAAAAACCGTTTTTTATTAAATGCAGATGAAGCATAATAAACAAACTCACAAACTCAGATCACTCTTTGTTCACAATAAATATGGTTAATTCGGACAAACTACAGTAAAACAACCATATTGTTCAAAGGCGAAGGTTGACGCAGTGGCTGAGCGATCGACTGTTGCGCTGCGTGTCGCGGGTTCGATATCCGCACGGAACAAATATTTGTATGACCTGCAGATAGTTGTTTCGGTTCTGGCTGTGTGTTGTGTATGTGAGTTTAAATGTTTGTAAACGCACCCACAATGCAGGAGAACTTTCTAGTGTGCGTCAATGTTTTTCAAAAAAATAAAGGAGCACAGCTGTTCAACGATTTACCAAATGACATTAAAGATTGTAACAATATTAACAAATTCAAACTAAAACTTAGAAATCATGTACCTATGTGAAATGATGTTATACCGCTAATCACCAACGCGCATCGGAGGTAAAACGTTTTTATGAAGATTATTTGTATCTCATTGTAAGTGAACCTATGTATTATTCTTATAAGAATAAATTCTTTAAACCTAAACCTATTATAGTTATTTATACAGTCCACGAGTTTCATTATTTATTCCCAATCGAACCTTTACACATGTTTTCTGACAAATGAATTAAATAATTATTGTTCTAATGCCCAAGGCGCAGGTAGCAACCGTTTCCTGTTATCGTAATAAATAAACGCTCTTACTTAATAAATCACCTCTGTACATCTGGAGGCCAAGGGCACGTCCGAAGAGAAAAACCCGTAACGTAACATACTACAGAGTAACATTCATAAATAATATATTTCAGGACAGGGAAATATCTAGAGAGCAATAGTAATAAAAGTCCTAACATTTCTGCCGTATTTCTCTTTAGTTATATCGAACAAACGATGTTACTGGCTTGAATAAAATTCTTCTTGTATTCGAAACTGATGAGAACGAAGCAAAGGATAAATAATATATCAGAGGGGCCTGCAGGGCCACCGCCCGGGACATGAAGGGCAAAAGAAGGAATATGGATGGGTTTTAGTTTTGCGGATGGGAAATCATCAAATAACTTCCCCCGCTCCGGGCGGAGTGGGGAAATTGACAGACTTTTACTGACTAAACTCATGTTCCTTCTCTTACCCTTTATGTTTCGGGGCCGCGTTATCTCGTCGTTCGAACAACCCACAACCCTGGCAGGAATCGTGTTGTGTTAGGCGTATGATCACCTATCATTCGAAAATAAAGATGACTTAAAATTCTTGATTTTTGAATTGCCTCAGTTTAGATGTAGGTTTGCGAATTATAGGTACTATGTTTATATTGGTTGATCTTGAAAAAGCTCTGGGTCCAAGGATTCGTAGGTATAGTTCCTATCTAGATCCTTTTATTAGGCAAGCAAGGTGATTGCTGATACAAGGTTAGGGTTCGATTCTCTGGTGGGGCAAAATATTATTTAGTTCTTACAACAAGAAATTTCTCAGTATCAGTGATTTGATTGAATGAGTCTAGATTTGTGCTCTGTTGATGGCAATAAGCGAGTCCCCCAATGACATGGAAAAACACAGGTGTACTTATAACGTACAGTCTTGCTTAATCCTTCAGGAATTACTGGCATGGTGTTTTGTTCAAATTCAATATAAAAAAATAATTGCACAGAATCTCTGTTTATTTTGTTATATTTGGATCTTTCTTTTTTTCTTTTTTTAGGTATATGTTTTTTTCGTGAGGTATTTACTGTGAAGGTTTTATAGCAGTGTGGATTTGAAATGACCATCGAGAACTCAAGTTGTTTAAATAGAAAATTTAAAAATATAAAATAGATGATGGATAGCTTTGGATTAATATGACATGTATTGGTGAAATAATAATCTAAAGTTTTTTACGCTTCTTTAATTACGAATTTACCCAAAGTTACTACAGTACTAACTGAAGACAAATGTCGAACACATTTGACATAGTACCCCACTGAATGTGAACTCTCACTGAAGTCTGTCTTCTTGTCTTGTTTTACGCGAACTAATTACGACTTGCGAGATGTTACAATTAGGAAAACTCAAGGTGGTGTCGTTTTTATGACTAAGAACTTAGTCTGCAAACTTTGTGGAGATGACCTCATTCGACTTTAAGATGATTTGTGATCAACATATCATGATATCACGATTGTTATCCCTGAAGGTGTGTCTATACTACACACAAATCGGTAGTTTTGTTTAGTTCCAAGTAATAAGAGAAAGATGTTTTTAAAAAACATGGGAGCAACGTGGACTAAATATAGCAGGTACTAGACTGAATAACCTTAGGTTTGCGGATGACAATGTTCTTCTAACAGACAATCCTGAGGAATTACAGGTGATGATACAGGAACTAAGTGACGCCTCACTACAAGTTGGTCTGGAAATGAACTTGGACAAAACCAAGATAATGACAAATATTGATAGTAATAACATCAACATTACTATTGACCAAACCACCATAGAGCAAGTAAATAAGTACGTATACTTAGGACAGGAGATCAGAATGGGTAAGGACAACCAAAATAACGAGATCCACCGACGAATAAGGCTCATGTGGGCTGCCTACTCGAAGCTTGACTTTGCTTTCAAGATGAAAATCTCTCCTAAACAAAAAGCCAGAATATTCAATCAATGCATCCTGCCAGTGCTTACTCATGGTGCTGAGACTTGGGTTTTCACTCGAGACACCATCAACAGACCGGAAGTAGCCCAGAGGGCGGTTGAGAGAAAACTGGTAGGAGTGTCATTGATGGACCGCAACACGAATAAATGGCTTCGAGAGCAAAGCAAAGTCGCAGACGTAACGAAACGGGTAGCGCACCTCAAATGGAAATGGGCTGGACATGTGGCCCGAAATGAGATGTCCTGGTGCAAACGCATCCTGGAATGGAAGCCGTGGGGTGAAAAGCGCCCTCCAGGACGACCACAAATGCGCTGGAAAGATGACGTGAGGAAAGTCGCTGGTTCGAACTGGGCACAAAGAGCGCAACACAGAGAGGAATGGAGGAAGTTGAATGAGGCCTACACCAAAATGGTCGAAAAAGGCTAAAAAGAGAATAAGAGACGTGCTTATTGCCATTTAGTGGTCACAAATCTAGACTCCATAGCTGCTATTGAGAAATTCCTAATTCCAAATTTCTAATACCGATTTTGGCAAAAAAAATCCGGTTAAGTACGAGTCAGACTCGCGAACCGAGGGTTTCGTACAAATTTGTGAAATAAACGATCATATATCTATTCACCACGTAGATTTAGAGGGTTGATTTTTTCACAGCTCCAAGGAAGCACAGACTTGAATATATAGTTTAAATTTAAATTCGATACATCCCCGCGTTCCTGAGAATAAAGGTTTTGACAGACAGACAGACAGACGGACAACAAAGTGATCCTATAACGGTTACGTTTTTTCGTTTTGAGGTACGGAACCCGTAAAATCAAGGTCTCTTAACCAGAAACCATGTCTTAATCAGTACACATTAGAAAAGGCAGTAGAAGGAACGTGGATGGGTTTTAGTCAGTATGATTCTGACAATCCTGACTAAAACCTGGGTCTGGGTGTGATTTATCTATAATATGTATGTATTTATAAAATTATATAAGTATGTATATCAGTTGTCTGGTTACCGTAACACAAGCTCTGCTTAGCTTGGGATCAGATAGCCGTGTGTGAGTCGTCCCAAGAAATTTTAAAAATTTAAATTTAAAAAATCCCTTCCGCTCCGCCCAGTGCGGGAGAAGTCATTTAATGACTTACCATCTGAAAAAAAACAGTATGCATTAATTGAGAATTTCTTTTCATTCTCCGCGTTTTCTCACGGTTATAGACTACCTAATCTCCAGTGGGTCGCTAATTTGCAGGCGGTAGACGAATCATTAAAAGCACCCACGCGTCAAGCGAAGACCGGAATTCTAATATTTTTGTCGATCAAAGACTTTGAATTTGATTGCCGTTTCTTCGGAAGGCATGGCATAATTAGGCCGTTTTATAGTGTTTTACAATTTTTTTTAACACAGCAGAATATCAAATCTGTAACACTATCTCTGCTGGAACTGCGGGTTGGTTCGCAAGGGACATCGTAGCCCCGGATCATAAAGGCCAAAAGAATTAACATGGATGGTTTTTAGTGAGTACAAGTCTTACAATTACTTTCGCTGGCCTCGAGAAGATTTCCTATCCAAAAAAAGAAGCCTGTATGTAGTACCCGAAAGGTAAGGCAGAGGTGTACAAAATAGTATAATTCTACCAAGTACCTACCAGGATAGCAGATACAGCCTAGTTGTGTGAACGTCGGACTACCAAGTCATTAAGTCTCGAGTTCGAACCAAGGACACGCATCTCTGATTTTTAGGATTAATGTGCGTATTGTTTAACTAGCTTTCGCCCGCGGCTTCGCTCGCGTTAAATTCGGTATAACACACCAAGCAGACCTGCAGTTTTTGCTCTTGCGCCTGATTGATTTGTAATAGCAACGCTAAGTTTTCCCTTTTTTTCCCTCTTTCTCCCTCACATCCCACTTTTTTCAAAAAAAAGTTAGCCTATGTCCGTCTCCTGGTTCCCAACTATCTCTGTGCCAAAATTCATCAAAATCGGTTTAGCCATTAAAGCGTGAAGAGGTAACAAACAAACAAACTCACTTTCGCTTTTATAATATTATTATATATTATATTATATATTATATTATATTATTAAGGATTATTACTTGCTTTGGTGAAGGGAAACATCGTAAGGAAACTAGCATAATTACTGTGAGATGTTCCCGACGGCAAGTGAAGCCAAGTCAGAGGCCAATTGGACGGCATAAAAACTTTGACACCAGGTTAGGTTCTTAACGAAAATATAAGAAAAAAGAAAGAAGAAGACTATCAAGTGCCAATCCCAACTCGTCCCATAATTTGAAGATATTGGAACCATAGAGCATCTTTTTTTCTTTTCTTTTTGTTTGGGATAATAATTCATCAAATAACTTCCCGCTCTGGGCGAAGCGCGGGGGAGTGTCAGACTTGTACTGATCAAAACCCACCAATGTTTCTTTTTTTGCCCTTTATGTTCCGGGCCGCGTATCTCTCTCGAACAACCCACAACCCCAGCTGAATAGACCCTCCCTCAACACATATTTTAAACCCATTCGCAGTTCCAACACGCACCCAAAATAAAACAATTACATCACAAGCTCACAACCCACAGATACATTCTAATTGCGTCTCAAATAATAGCACCAGAACACGTCCTCGATTAACAGCATTAAAGTATGTATCTCGTAATTAGAACATTACACGACGTAAGACGACGCTAATAATTTTATGTAGATTACTCGATCCATTTTGGGTGTATTCGGGGAGTTACAAGTAGAACGACACAGTTATTTAAAACTTGAGTGTATTTTGAGATTTTGGTTTATTACTAAGGTGATATTTGGTAGCAGTAGGTATCAGTCAAAGGCCATTAGGCCATTCATGCGTGAACCCGACTCGCACTTGGCCAGTTTTTAACATAGTTTTGATGCTATTGGGTATTTTAGAAACTTACCACTCATAAGTGGAGTAAAAAACTGACTATACTTAAAAACTCATTGTTACCCCAAATACATAATTATATAGCCTAAGTACACGAAATAGTTTTTTCCTTAGCATTTTATTTATATCAATCTAAAGTCTGGAAAGCTCTACGAAATTACGTGCTAACATGAAGTAACTCGTATGATCGAACAAAGTATTAAATTACTTAGTCTCTGTTCTTCCAAAAATAAACATAATTAGTCATTAATTCAATAGGTAATTAATTAATGACCAGATAAGATCGTAGACTGATAAATCACCTTCCACAGAACTACGTATAAAATATTAATTATTAGCGAAAACAATGGTTCACGTTTGTGGAAATAATCGATTCTCTTTGTTGTCTAATAGCGTTGGTTTCAGTGCACTCAATACACAGAGTACAACAAAAGGTTTACTCCGTACAACTGGCAAATATGAACTAACCACAGAATAAGGAAGCGCCATTGGCGATGTCTGGCTGAGCGTAGTGACCAAACTAAAGACACAGAAGGAAGGTTACATTGCTTCCAGCAATCCTTCGGAAGGATTCTGGAGTGGCAAACACGTCTTTAAAGTCACAGTTTCGAAAAGACTCTGACCGAAGACCTGTGGGGTTAGCATGACCTGTTAAAGTTGTTTTAAACTGATTGCAGTGTTTCAAAGAGATGGCCCTAGACATCCCGTATACTTCTGTCCCTTTCCTACACTGGAATGACATTAGACAATCCTGCTTTAATGGTAGCCAACCTAGGCACTGTACATGTTTGTTCATCGCTTCCTTCAATACGAAGATCGAAATGACAACATGGATGCCTATGAATATTTTCGCTAGCAGATTGGATTTCATAGACAAACTTCTTCTTCTGCGCTTGTAATTATCAAACAAAAAACACACAGGACCAACTATTATTAGGAGTCCCATCTTTGTAAAATAACACCACATTAAATTTTTAAGGCGGAGCCAGTTTTCCTATGGTCCTAAGCAAGTTTTTGCCTTGTTTGCAACCCCGGGCGTGCAGCCATTTTAACATTGGTATACGTGTACGTGCATATGACGACACGGTTGGCGCAGTGGTTGAGCGATCGACTACTGCGCTGCGTGTCACGGGTTCGATTCCCACACGGAACAAATATTTGTATGGCCTACAGATAGTTGTTCCGGGTCTGGTTGTTTGTGTATGTGAGTTTAAATGTTTGTAAACGCACCCACGATACAGGAGAAATTCCTAGTGTTGGGCAAAGTTATAAAAAATTGTCTCGACTCGAGGAGGGTAATTTGTTTAATACTCGTTATATATATTTGAACTTCTGTATTATCTATGTTTTGTTCCATTGCACCGAAGAAGCGGTAATTAAAAGGCTTTTCGTATAGTGAGCGTCGACAGTAGTATTATTTGAAATCGGATTCCTAAATGAACTTCCTCGAAAATATATTTTATGGAATCAAATGTTCCTTTCATTACTTTCTTAGGAAAATGTAATGCTTTGATACTGTATTCCAAAAAGCATCGTGCAGGTTACAATAGATGAACCGCTCCTTTTCAATCTTTTATGAACCATCATGGAATGATGAATATAGTCGTAAAAAATAGGAAGTCAGTAATTAAGTTTAACCATTTAAATTAAAGAAAGCATTTAAACAAACAAAATGATTTTGTTTAAAAATAAAATTAATATATATTTTGGATTTTATTTTATCTTAACTGTAGATTTTGATATTATTTCTGCATTTTCGTCATAGATGGAGCTGTAGTACTTTTTGTACAGAAGATGTCACATAATATATTTCAATATTTGGGTTTTGAACATTTTTGCCACTATGTTTTTGTCCACCGTCCACTGGAGTTAAAATAAATAGTGGTGAAAATGCATCGACGTCACAAGTATGTAAAATGTATGCCGAAATAAATTACATTTCAACATCAATTTATTTTATTTCGGAAAACGCCTTCGATTGAAGTGTGTGGCCGCTTTTATTCTAGACACGCATACACAGGTTTTAATAGTGATGTGTTTATTCATATCACAATAGTGATATGAATAATATAAGCGACAGTTCGTATTTGTGTGTATTTTTGTTACTCCTTGGTTATAATTTGGTATGTACAGACGCCTGCAGGTCAAACCGAAACTGTCAATTTTTCCCAATGAACCTTGAACCTAATACTTTAGAAATAAAGTCGAAAATCTATCAAAGAAATCTGACAGATTGTAGTAGCTTGATGTGCAGGCGTCTGTACATAGATGAGAGCTTACTGACTTTTACTGATTAAACCACCCATGTTTCTTCTTTTGCCCTTGATGTTTGGGAGCCGCGGTATCTCCTTAGAACAGCCCGCATCCGTGAGGCGAACGTGAAACACGGACTTGTCATCGACACGGTCACTCACTAGACGGACAGACGGTGACCTACCCATTGCTCATAGACCCGCATCTACGGTGGCCGGGAGTCGACTCCCGGAGCGTCTCCCGCAGCGGAAGTTTATACCCTGAATTAACCTTATACATAGAAACATATACTTTTTAAACCGTGTGGCGCAGATGGTTATACATAATTATAAGCTGTATAAGCAAATTTTGACATTACATATTAATTTTTAAGTGGAAATGCGTAAAGCAAAATGAAATGAGTAAAATTAAAACCAAGTTTCCCGAAACAGGGAAAATGAAAATACAGACACAAAATTTTAAATAAGTTACTTTGTGGAACCATCGAATTTAATTAACAAATTTATTACGAATCATTTAAAAAACAAATTGATAATGGACATTTTAATGCACTATCATTAATGAAGAAAGTTCGATAACTACATCCTTGCCATTTTAACGGTTCTTATCAACCAAAAAGGCCAACTTTTAAAATACCTCATTACAAAATTAATGAAAACTTTCTGCTTAATTGGTATCGCGATACGAAATACGGTAGCGATAACAATATTCTGAATTCACGCCGATATCTTTGGGTATTAATCTACACTTTTGAGGCAAAAAGTGAATTTGGATAAGGTAAGCTACAGGCGAAAACTTTAACAGTATCGTACCCGTTGATTATGTAAATTGCTGGTATTAGCAAGAATTCAATTTCTGAAAATTATGACTTAATGGTACACAATGGTTGGTTATTGACCCCTAATGATATGTTGTAACATTCTTTATGATTATTATGTGGAACACGTAAAGGTTATGAGCTACTGTTTAAGTGCTGGCTAGTTATCTAGGCTTTCATAGTTGTGAAACGAAAAGATAGTGCAGCTTATAAGTTTTCGTATGTATTCTTGATTATTTATTTCTACTGATGTAAACTTTTTTTGCGTATGGGAAATCATCAAAAAAATTCCACCGCTCAGGGCGGTGCGAGGGGGGAGTATCAAATTTTTACTGACTAAAACCCACCCATGTTCCTTCTTTTGCCCTTATGTTCCGAAGCTGCGGTATCTCTTTTGACTACCCTTCAACCCCGGCAGGCGGTTCGGCTTGGCACTTAAATGCTTTCCTTTATACCAGATACAGCTGAATACCAGTATTTTACATGGGATGATTGCCTATCTGACCTTCACAACCCATTTAGTATTGGGTAATACGATACCCCTTGGTAAGACTGGATGTCAGACTTTTGGGCCACTGAGTATCTATAACGATTGTCAAAGATCTACGATTTACTTTTACAGTAGTAACATCGTTTTTTGTGCCTCATGTAACATTGGTATTCAATTAAATATTTCAAGGGAAATGTAGATGTATTAATACGATACTTCTCAGCCTAACCCTCTAGGAATTATAGGCGTGAGGTTCTATATATATTTATATATATTTGTTGTTAAAACGTTGCCTCACACTAGAAATTTCTCCTGTATCGTGGTTGCGTTTACAAACATATAAACTCACATACACATTCAGCCAGACCCGGAATAACTATTTGTAGGTCATACAAATATTTGTTCCGTGCGGGAATCGAAATACGTACAACACGTAGCCTAGCAGACAAACACTTAGCCACTGCACGAAACGTGTCGTTAAGAAAAAAAGGTTATGCTATGTTATGTCATAAGTTGACACGGAGCTAAGAAAATAGGCGCAAAATTTTATCTACTAAGGGCCGATTTTTCAATCGCCTGTTAAGTTTTATCCGACGATTTAGTCTGTCATTTTGACAGTTTTTGTATGGCCACTCTGTCGAAACGTCACATTTACTCTTTAGATAAAAGTTATCTAACGATTGAAAAATCGGCCCTAAGAACTGTAAAAGGTCCAGTTTGCATCGTGAATTTCTGAGACTCTAGGAAACGGTCGACACTTGAGTTTGGATTAAGATTTAACACTTCAAATGCTACCCGCGGCGCTTGCACGAAACATCTTGAACTACCCGCCTACGATTGTTCTTAAGATATCGTCATTGTGTCGAAGAAACTTTAGTTTGCTTTGTTATTTTATTTATGAGGAGTTTCGTTTTTGTTATTTAATATTTAATAGAGCTGGTTCGAGTAATAGAATAGATAACAAACATATTGTCATTATAATGATTTTACTCTTTAAAAGTTGTGTATATTTATTGTAATTACCAGTTATTTGACTCAACTACACGACATTCTCATTAATATAATTCAAACAACATCAAAAAAACATTTCGTCATTTTCTATTTACATTAGCAATTAAAAGAAACGCCCACATTATTCTATGAAAAACTGAACCTTATAACTAAAAAACTCGTAATTACTAGTATTACTCGCTTTTTCAGTACTGGAAATTCTAAATTACAGGTATTACACGTAACATTTCACCTTGAAAGGCGAGCAATTTACGAAAGAACGGTATTACGGAGGCGCTCGAAAATTATATATTCGACTGATCTGTCCCACAAAGTTTAGGTTCCCGTCATTTCTAAGACTCAAGAGCTTAACCATTCATTTCATTCAAATCCGTTCATTCCGAATAGACTGAAAGTGTAATAGAGACATTCTATTCAGAAAATTTGCTCATAAACTACGTTTTGTCGGTTAAGAGCCACTCAGAAATTCTCTTTGTTGACTCTACCAGTGGCGAACAACTAGAAAACTCAGCTCTTTGGTGTAAAATTGATAAGAATAAGATGCTACTGCGGAAATCTTAACTACAAATCGTATTCATGAGCTTGTTGTGTTATAATATTGCAGTCTCGGGAATTTGCATTTTGGCTGCTTCTGTTGGCGTCTATTTAGATCAACTTCCAAGTATTTTCGCAGACGAATTTTTAGTTTTTTTTTGTTGATGTTAAGTATCGTCTCCGTTTTGCCATTAAGAGGTGATATATTGTTAAAATATTTGTATTTTCCTCCTTTTTCATGGCCATGGCCAACGAAAGATTCATTATTTGGGGTAACGCCATGCACTTCCCTCATAGTAGCATCATAAGCCTAACATTTACCAATAACATCGAACATTTTAGGATCAGAAGTTACTTTTCCGCGAATTCTGGCTGACATACTTCCGGTTTGACTTTTCCAATATATTGGCAATGAATTCCATCTTCAATATATAAATTTCAAAAAACAATTTAAAAAAATTGAATGTCGGCATCAAAATTAAAAAGAATATTAATGTTATATCTATGTTTTATACATATTGTTATTTTTTTTTTAAGATTCTTGTGTCGACCCTGTATATTAGACAAAACAGGAAGGCGCTTTGTGGTCCGTGCGATCACGTCACATATCAATGGTTGCGTGCATCGTGACGTTTGCTGTGGTTAGGACGCGCCTAGCGGTTAAAATATGCTAAACTTCCTGAAGATAAAGCTTAAGATCTCATGTTTATTATTCATTTTCATACCGATTGGCACCGGCTTCATTATTATGCCGTTTTACAACATAAAGGGTGCGAGCGAAAACATTGGAATTAACTGATTAACATACTCATGAGGAATTGAACGGTTCTTATATGTACACGGGAGAAAAGAGTTCGTGGAAGTAATTGGGGGAAGCTTTTGCCCAGCAGTGGGAAAGCATGGGCTAAATGAAATGCACATTTATCCTAACACAAGTGTATTTTCACTTAAATGGAAATTCCCAAAAACACATATAAAAGTATTTTTAAGTTATTGAACGCGCCTCAGACGTGGAGTTGCGGACATCAGCCCGTTATACAATACAATACAATAAGTTATTGAAATAAAAATTTAGTTATTTACATTTATACCTTTTTTATTTTAAAGAAAAAATTTTAGGGATTCTCCTCGAGGCAGCGTTTACCAACTTTTAAACTCACACAAACAGGCAGACCCAAAACAACTATCTGAAGGACATAAAAATATTTGTTCCGTGCGTGCAGCAGGCAATCGCTAAGCCACTGCGCCTACCAAATATTATTTTATAAATACACTTCTCTACATAGTGCTTGTGGCCAAGTGGTGTAGGTCAATCGAGTGGATCAAAATATGAAATAAGACAAAATATTTACTGGTATTCTATTTATATTATTTTAAATATTCCATAGTGACCCTATGACAAAGGCTAGACGCGCTATCTCATTCGAACAAGCCACACAACCCAGCAGGCACTGTCTGCTGGTTTGTGTGGCCCTGGTAAGCCTCTCTGCTTTGATGAATGATGTTCACCCTGCATGTCAGTGTCATTGACCTCATCGCTCATCGAACTAATTGGTCATCGATCGAACTACAAACTCAATAAACTTACCAAACAAAAGTTCAAGGAAACTTCCAAAGAAGTATTTTACAAAATTAAAGTAGAAAACTCTAAGAACACAAAGCTTGCACATAACATGGACATAAACAACATACAGAACCACATAATGCAGTACCTTATTACTCAGAGCTAAAAGTCTCCCCTTACAATACCGTAACAAAAAACGCGAGCTTCAATTTAAGAGCATCGGATAAGACGGAGGCAATCTCGTTTCCCATCGAACTAAGCCGGGCATAAATCACTATATTCAATAGGTTTTAATATAAGTTCGCAAATGAACATGCTCTCTTGTAGCGGAGATGGTTGATTGGATGCGGCTGCCTTGCATTCGAATAGTTTGGATTAGCATAATGTAAGGACTGGAGAGATCTGTTTGCGTAAAATATTTGATGTCTTTTCTTTTGAGTATAGTGAAACTGGTGGACAAGTTTTAAGTACCTTCTAAGGTTGAATGAGGCAAAGTCCGATTTTAGAGGTATCTAGGCTGATGATGATAATGATGATGTTGATGAAATAAAGAATCCGGCCAAGAGCGAGTCAGACTCACGCACAGAGGGTTTCGTACAAACTTGCGTGTCACTGCGTATACTTAGAGGGTTGATTTTTTCACAGCACAAAGGGATTACAGCCTTGAGTTTATGGTTTTAATTTCAATTTTATACCTTTACGCGTTCCCGAGATAAAGGGTCTTGACATACAGACAGATGGACAACAAAGTAATCCTTATGGGTACTGTTGTTTTCCTTTTGAGGTAAAATGGAAAACAACGAATTAGTTTAAAGTTAACTTTGTAATAGTTTATGGTAGATAAACATGACATAAACACGAAACATTATTATAGCTAAAAACATGCGTAAGTTTATAGCAATTAAATAGTTTTATGATATAATTATGCGCAGTAGAATTATTCCTGAATCGATTTAGAGACATATCTATGCACAGGACGTTCAAGTTACCCTTATAAATCACGTTAAAATTATTTTCAGAAAACACATTAAAACATATTTAGCTCTAGAAAGTACAATAATATAATGTTTCAAAGACACACAATATAACAATCCATATGCTGAAAGGATCACCAAACTATCTCAAAACTCATCCGTCTTTACACAATAATACAAGTTACAACAATAACAAAATATTTCATATAAGGGTCCTAAAACACGCTCCAAATAATTTGAAGAATAATAACAACGGAGCACCAAACACATGTCCATCCCAGGATAATAACGAAGCATTTACAAAAGCATATATTCAAACTATAGCTATCTCTTTCAAGCACACTGGTAAATAAATATGAGACGCATTATCCAGATAACCGTATGTTCCATATTGGCGCGGGACAAAATGTGACCGTATTAACAAACTGGATTGTTCCGAACCAAGTTGGGAAACCCGTCGGGAGGAAATTCAATAGAACCCTAATTTTCCAGCCCCTACTGACGCACAATGGCAACAATGCGGAGTACTTACTATGTAGAAACGCATATCGTCACATAATTGTTATGAATTGTTACTGTGGTAACGATTGGAGATAAAGGGATAATCATTTTGAAGACAAGAATAATCCATGTAATTATGACGCTGATGATGTCTAAAGTTGAAGCTAATAATGTAGAAGCTGGTGCTATAATTAATAATAATAGCCAAATTAGTATGATAATAATTTGGCTATTATTATTAATTAGAGATAATGATGCGGTAACGGTGTTCGTGAATGGCCAATAAATTAAATGTATTGAAGCCTTTAAATTGGACTTGTTAGTCATATTTTAGATTAATGAACAGGATGATATTGCATCTGTGGTTTCAATTACAAAGCTTAATGGTTTGTTAAACATTCCATCTAAAAATGAAGACAAAACTATACAAAATAAAATCTTCTTTTGTTATAAAATGAAAACGTTAAGAGTTACTGTGTGAAGAAACTTTTGAAACAATGGAAGAAATGTACAACGTATTTCATCGGACACAAACGATGACGTAGAACGAACAACAACGAAGAAGTATAACGATAAGCTCTAGATCACACTTTAGAGCCAAAACCATAATTTCAAGCCTTCATCGAACAAGTACCGCACAATATCAACACGAAATAACTCCCAAAGTACACTTTGAGAAGCACAATTTTGCTCGAAAGCGCCGAAATAACTACATGTACGGAAGCCGAGACGTGTCTTGCAAAATTTCGAGCGTCATGTGTTTGTGACTTGCTTTTTGTGAAGTTTCCTCCCAACACTGCGCTGGGCAAAAAACGTGAAATATTTTTTCCCTTTGGCACTTCGGTGTCACGTCCGTACGTCATATTACTTCCATGCTCCGATATTAGCTTGAAATATCGCCATTTTATATCAGTTCATGAACTATGGCGGAGTCTTGATCTAATTCTTTCGAAATTGGCCGTTATTTTTGAGTTAGGGGCAATTTGAAATTGGAAATCTGGATAAATGGGGTTTCTTTTTACACAAACACACAATTATTACAAATTTGTATCCGTTTAAAATTCAGGGTCACTTTCCACAATAATAATCGGGTTCATGAAAATGAAAACCATGTGATAATTTATTATTAAAAATATATATTTCGACATAAACGTGATTAAAAGTGGCGATCGAAGTTCATTTTATGTTTGACATTCGCCCGTAACATAATTTAAACCTATCAATTCCTTTCTAAATTAATTACAATAATGCATGGACAATACTAACAAAACCTGATTGTGAATATTCATCCTAGCTCAAACTGCATAGTCAGCCGTACTCGGCTTATCTGTGATCGTAACTATTTGTGACGATTTTGAACTCGTTAAGTCTAAGCCTAGTCTGGCTGAAATTCAATACTTCGGAAGATTATTATTTCGTTATATCAACTTCTTATTGTATTTGTCAGTTAAAAACCATAAAAAGACTTCAATCTTGAAAGTGCTTTTAAGACTGCCTCGTTGGTGTATTGGTCGCAAGTACAACTGCTGATCATGAGGAACTTTGATCGATTCCCATGTCGAGCAATGTGTTATTGTGTTTTTCATCAGATTTTGTCCGGTTAATGGCAATAGGCGCGCCTGCTATCACATGGGACTTAAGCAATACTGGTGAAAAGGTAAACCACTGTCTAACCCATCGAGGATCACAGGCGTTGTGTTATATAACGGTAGTGATGTATATTCTTCCCCAATCGAAGTTTATGATACAAAAACTCTATACGAAGTTACCGGAACAAACACACGTTTACAAACAACGCCAAATGAAAAAAAAAACTTGTATTGGGTTGTAAATTTACGAATTATTCCGCCATGTCGGATACGGCCGATGTGTCAACACAACGTGATGGTGATTTCAATCACTCCGCTCTTCTATTTTTATGTTTCGCTGCTCTCGACAAAATTCATTTTAATCCGCGCAGTGCACTCTGCCCAATTGGTAGGCAATGGTGGGCCTTATCAAAATCGGGGTCGTGTCCACATATTAATCAACGGGTTTTGTGAAGATTTTTGACCGTATTGAACACAGCGGGATTTTGCGGGATGAGTGCGGGGTGAAATATGGATGTCAAAGCGTTTATTTTTGTGTCCTTTGCTGTATTTTCCGGAGCGGTTGGGGTTTTTAGGTGCGGAAATACTTTTTTGATGGGTGTTTCAAGGGTTAGCTATGTGAAATAACTTATTTTTTGTAAGAAAATTGAATAGGATTTGCTGATAACAGAAAAAATCGGAGCAGTAAGAGCGAGCAGTGTAAATTCAACGTAGATTTTTTTAATTTGAAATAGTATAATCCTGTAGCATTTTAGGACAATATTGTTTGCAACAATCAAATATATTTGAATAAATTCTTAAAATTATGATAACATTACCTTTTCTTTAACGCGATTTTTTTATTCAAATATTTTTGATTTAAATCGACGTATTTGCGTTGGGTTCCCTCTATCTGGCAGAATTTTGATGCTCCGATTTTTTTTTCGCATATCACACTTAGCATATTTGGTATAATTATCGTTTGGCATAATGTTTAAAACTTCGAATTAACAATGGCATACTTTTAAGATGGCAGAATTACATTTAGTATAATTACGATTGGCAGAGTTCAAATTTCGCATAATAAATTAATTGGTATAATTTCACTTGGCATACTATGCAGACGGCAGTAATGGCTAGGTTAGGTTAGGTTAAAACCGTGACCTCCTACTCCTCCTCCAGAAACGACTTGCATTAATAGAAAAAAGAGATTGTTTTAAGTAGGTTACCCGGAACTGAATTAGTTAGATTAGGATAATTACTTATTGAATTCAATGACATTATTTCAAATTCAATTAAACAATAACTAAAATAAATAACATTATTTTAAAGAAATAATTAATTAAAATAAATGACAACTTATAATGACAAAGATGATCCTAACTAATAAACTTTCTGCGATATGACAATTCTGATGTTTAATGATTATCGATATAAAATACACACATCAAAAGTGTCTAGGGATCAAGCATTTTTATGCGGATTTCTTGAGATTCAGATGTGGCTTTGTAATAAATTTATGATTTTATAAATTTATATGGATCCTTTTTGGTGCATTTCATAATTTGAATCAGGAACTCTCAATCAAATTCGAGTAAAAGATGAAAATAAGCTGTCAATATTTTCCCTATAAAAACATACAACGCATTAAAGACATTATTAGTGCTACTGTTTCCCTACTACTGATTAAAACCAACGTTATTATGGAGCGGCGACGTCATTTAAGCAGGGAAGAAATGCTCAGAGCCGTGGGAATGATAGAAGCTGGTTCCCGGCAACGTACTGTAGCTTTAGCTCTGAATACAAGTCAGAGTGTTATCAGTCGACTTTAGACACGTTACCGAAGCACTGGTACCGTGGCTGAGCGCCATGGAGGACGGTATCGCTGCACCACACGGAGACAAGACCGATACATTCAAATCTTAACTCGAAGAGCTCCAACAATAACCGCCATGATGTTAGCCGTGAGGCTTCATCACTCTTCAGGGAACTTAATTAGCGACCAAACAGTCAGAAACCGCTTGCATGAAGTGAACCTTCATTCCCGAAGACCGCTACGGGTACCACCTATAGCAATGCACAATCGTAGGATTCGATATCAATGGGCTCTTGAACACAGAAATTGGGCAGAAGAACAATGGCGTTTCGTGTGCTTTTCTGATGAGTCTCGTTTTGGTATGAGACCGGATACAAGACGTATACGACACTGGAGAACCCCTGGACGCCAACAGCGATTAAAATCCTGCCAGGAAGTCCATCCTTATAGTGGTGGAACCATCATGGTATGGGCGGGTATTTGGATCGGCGGAAGAACTGAGTTGATTTGGATCAGAGGCAACCTCAACGCTCAAATTTATGCTGAGACGATTGTATCAGACGTCATCGTTCCTCTACAAGTGCAAATCGGTCCCTTATTTCAGTTAATGCATGATAATGCCGACCGCACACCGCAAGAGTTGTAAGACAGACTCTCGCCGCAGCTAACATCAATGTCCTGCCCTGGCCTGCTCAGTCGCCAGACTTGAACCCGATTGAGCATGCATGGGATATGCTACAGAGAAGAGCTCTGCCGAATATGGAGGGTATCCAGTCGCAAGAAGACCTTTTTTTGTTGTTGCAACGAACATGGGCGGCCATTCCACAGCGTGATTTGGATGAACTCATTTTGAGTATGCCAAACCGATGTTCTTGTGTTGTTAGTGTTCGCGGTAGAAACACGGATTATTAATTGTTTAAGTTACCCAATAAAATTTTAAAGAAAACTGTTATTTCGGTCTTTTTTTCGAACTTTAATGTTAGTGGTTCAAATGTCAAAAATCCCTTTATTAGGAAAATGGCAAATTTCTTTATTAATGCAAAGGTGACTTGGTTTATCGTTACTGTGACAAACGAAAACACTTTATTTGATGAATCCTTAAAGAAAATTTTAATTAATATCAATCAGGAGAAAAGTTATTGCAAAAATATATGTTGATCCCTAGATACTTTTGATGTGTGTATATATGCCAAAAGACGATTCTGACTGTGAACTTTCTGCGATATGATGTTTCTACTTTTTAAATATTATGGATATTAAGTTTATGCCTAGAGATGATTCTGACTTCCAAAATTATGAGTTTAGACTGTATGATAAATGAGTGTCTGCTAAACAATTTTCTGCGAAGTGAAGTTTATGCCATCCGTTGCTATGCAAAATAAAATTATGACATAAAAAGTTCTGCTATAAAGGGTGGACCCATTTGCGTTACGATTAAACCGATTGCTTTTAAATAGTTCATTAAACACTGTTAAAGGCCTTTCCTAGCGCTAATTGGTCGTTTGGTTGTGTATATGTCAACTTCGCAGCCCTGGAAGCACATTTTTGTTTTAATAATAAAATAAAAAATTTGCCTTTTAAAATATTTATTTTCACCGCGCCCTTTTAAAAATCTACCTTTATTATTTTAATTTTATTATTTTAATAGCTGGCGCCCGCGGCTTTGCCCGCGTGATATCGAAAAAAAAGTATCCTATGTGCCAAATTTTATCAAGATCCGTTCAGCCGTTTTGACGTGAAAGAATAACAAACACCCATACATCCATCCATCCATCATCACAAACATTCGCATTTATAATATTAGTAGGATATAATTTTTAAATACTTTTCCAAGACAATTTTATAGAAAAACACGTTTGAAATCGTCAGTTAGTTTTTTTTTTTATATTGAACAATTTGGTTGGTATCTACCTATACCTCGTTAAAAATATTTTTTTATGTTATATTTATGGATTTTAATAAAAGTTCAGTTAAAATGTGGTTAAACCTTGCCTTAAAATGAGGAGAAGGAGTCATTGCTGGATAATTAATTGATAAAGCAATGCAAAGGTAACAATAACAACAGCATTAAGGTATTCAATATTAAAATATTTCCCGAAAGACAGCAAGAATGTTAAACTCTCACCAAATAAATATTCACGGCGAAAATTCCTCAGGAGAGGATGCTGTAAACAGAATATTTTATAGATCAGATACTCCTGATGACTGGTCAATATCGACTGACATTCCGTAGCCCATGATTGATGAACTTACTCACAAATGACGAAACATGACCCTTGCACATTTCGAAATTATTGTTCAAGATATTTTTTGTTACTTTCAATAATGTTTTATGTTTTTGGCGGAAGACAAAAATCATGTTGAAATTGAAAATCTGTGTATGTGAACTTCAGTAGGTTTCCATGAGATTAGTTCTTTTACGTTCGGCCACCATGTACCTACTTATTGTTAAAACTTCCCGTTTCATTTTATAATGAAACGGGAAGTTTTAACAATAAGTAATAATGTTCAATTATATTCATTATTTTACTTGTAAACTTTTTGTTGTCATTATGGTGAATGCTGCGTATACCTGTTATAGGCATACACACCAGCACTTTTGTGTTATTGCGTAGTTCTTTGTAAGTTTTAGTATGTATTGCTGTTGGTGTACCAAATAAATAAATATCTAATATGGCTTTAGTTTGTAACGGGGATTCGCTGACTCTTAAGTCAAGGGCCTACACCTAGTTTGAGAGTCAAAGTACCTATTTTGATGATCTTGTGTAAGCTATAATATGATCTTAGTTAATTTAATGGCTTTTGGTGAAATAAATAATTTATTTAAAAAAGGTTAACTCCACCTTCAAGATTTTATGATGGGCAGCAAATTTTGTACTTCTTCAGAACTCATCTTGTATGATGTATGTGGGTAGGTGGGCAGGCAGGTGGGCGTGAGCAGAAAAATCACAAGTCTTTATTTCCATCACAGTTGTTTAATCAGCACAGCGTTTATTAATCGAAATACACAGTCAAATCAACAATGTGCAGCCGAAGCAGCACGACACCAACTTAATTATAAAGCTAGATTAAACTATCATTCGGATGCAAAGCGATTCGTCAAAAACGTGGTGTGCGGGCGCCGTCTCGAACAACAGTGTCCAGCTGGCCGCCCTCACAACCATCGACAATGACGCTTCGCTAGGCTGACTTTGACAGCTAAAAGTCAACCTGACGTCTGATGTTGACGGACGCGCCGTCAT
The DNA here is from genome assembly GCA_905475445.1 of Ochropleura plecta. Lineage (NCBI taxonomy): Eukaryota > Metazoa > Arthropoda > Insecta > Lepidoptera > Noctuidae > Ochropleura > Ochropleura plecta. The sequence continues at coordinate 13,097,482 of FR997735.1, read as the reverse complement.
ACTTATAAATCCATCATAACAACAAATAATAATTTTAAAGAGATCTGCTTATTCGCATATATTATCTTAAACCTTTCGTGGGGTAAGATGGCTCTATAAGGAAGAGCCCTCCCTACCGGGATTGTTGATTGTTTGAAAGAGATACCGTGGCCCAGGAACATAAAGGGCAAAAGAAAGTACATGGGTGGGTTTTAGTCAGTAAAAGTCTAACACTCCCTCTCGTTTCTCTCGTTTGATTATTCATGACTAAAACACTATGTTAAAATAATTTATTTCAAACTAGCTTTTGTCCGCGGCTTCACTCGCGTTTAATTCGGGGTAACACAGTTCCTCTTACCTGATTTGCAGGTACCTGCTACTACAGGTAGCAGCCTTTGCCCTTGCGCCTTATTTATTGTAATAACAATGCTAAGTTTTCCCTTTTCTGGCCTCTTTCTCCCTCATAACTCAATCTTTTTTTTTAAAAAAGCCTATGTCCGTCTCCAGGGTCCCAACTATCTCTGCACAAACATTCATCAAAATCGGTTTAGCCATTTAAGCGTGAAGAGGTAACAAACAAACTCACTTTCGCTTTTATAATATTAGTAAGGAATTAAGGATTACTTTTAATTTAGATAATCGCTCTAAAACATTCGGATCCATTTTCCTTAAAATATATCCTCCTTGGAATTATAACCTGTCCATATCTATTTTCGAGAAGGTCCGAACTCACCACTTAAATTGGCCCCGGAAATGTTAATTGACAGACGAACTGACATCACACCGATACTCCGTTAGAATATTGTTTCTTTAATTTGACTCCGGAGTCCGATTTATTGATTGGTTTGTATTAGGGACTACTACGAATACATGAGCTCTAGTATAAAAACATCATCTGCCTTGCCTTTACCCAACTATGCTGGAGTTGGCTTCCAGTCTTACCGGATGCAGAAAAATACCAGTATGTTATAGGGAGCGACTGCCTATCTGACCTCTACAACCCAGTTAGTACAGAGTAATACGATACACCTTGGTAAGACTGGTTGTCAGACATTCGAGACACCTTTAACGACTGTCAAAGATTTGCAAATGGCATCCGGGACCAACAAATTCACGAGTTTTCCGAGGGGGATATTATAAATTGCATATCAAATAAATAATCGCCTATCAATACATACTCATCATTTATATTCGTTTTTACATCAAATAACTTTCTTCACTACAAATAAACTAAATGTTTAACAAAACTCAAACTGCAGATAATTCGAAATTATACATCAATATGACATTACTTTTTTCCTCATAATGCAATACAGTTAAATTTATTTTTGTACAAAAATACTACATCATAGCATAAATACTGACTGCACAGCAAATTTTCCATAATATGTCAGAGCAAAATAACTATCCCAGTCGCATATTAACCAATAAGTACAACAAAACCTGTTCATCATATTTGTTATATAATTTTCAAGAAGCCATGCTCTGCAAATTTAATGATTATTATAAAAAAAAAATCTTGTCACACTGCATTATTTCTAAAAGCAGAACAAATTAACTGAAAAAGGTTCGCGGCTTCGCGCGCTTTTGGGTAGGTTAGGTTAGGTTAAAACTGTGACCTCCGACGACTTGCATTAATAGAAAAAAGAGATTGTTTTTAGTAGGCTACCCGGAACCGAACTATTTTAATTAGGATAATTACTTATTGAATTAAATGACATTATTTCAAATTTAATTTAATAATAAATATTTTGTATCTAGTTTTAGTTTTTTTTTTGCTGATCTCATTATGTGGTAATTAATAAATAATAAGACGACTGTGACTAATAAAATGCTGTTTTATTTAGAAAAACTGCTGTAAATAATATAAAAATAGAAGCTATTTTTAAAAGAAAAAGAGTTAACATGTATAATGTGTATTATGATTATTAGCTGTGCATTGATGAAAAAGCTTTTGCTTTAGGAAAAATCGCTGTACGCTGCGAAAATAAATTGTAGTGGGTTTAGTGATATTTTGAGTTGAATATTTTGCTGTGCAATCAGTAATTTTGATAGGAATTCGGAATCTTATTGCATAGAAAAAGGATATTTTTTTGATTTGCGTTTAAATACTACCCTTTCCGAGGCACGATGGAAACCCGGTATGTAACGGGAGGTCACCCATCCACAGGCCGACCTAAGCCAGCGTAGCTTAACCTAAAGATCGACCTGATCGACCTGATCGACGAAATTATCCATTAGACTACAAGACCCTTTATTTCGGGATCGTGGTATTGAGTTAAATTTAAAACCATATAATATACCTTTTGACGGCACGGTTGGCGCAGTGGTTGAGGGATCGACTGCTGCGCTGCGTGTCGCGGGTTCGATTCCCGCACGGAACAAATATTTGTATGACCTGCAGATAGTTGTTTTGGGTCTGGCTGTTTGTATATGTGAGTTTATATGTTTGTAAACGCTGGGTGCGTTTACAAACATACGACACAGGAGAAATTCCTAGTGTGGGGCATCGTCTTAATAAAAAAAAAACCTTGGTCCCTTGGAGCGGTGAAAAGTTAACCTTATATTGATGATGATTAGGCCGCTTATGTCTCTCTACGGAACACACGGTGAGCGAGTCAAACTCGCATTGGGCTGTTTTTTACTTATGTTGTTATATTTATGTTGTTAATTTTCTAAATTTATATTGAAATGACAAGTCAAACTCGCCCGGTCGTTGCATAATGTTTAATGGTTAGCTTAAAAGGTAAGACCGCGGCACGGGGCGGGGAGGGTCGCAGCAATTTCGTCAATGTGGTGCTCATAAAGATACATGACATGCGTTATACCATGGCGAAAACCCAAAACACATAAATAGCACCATTATATCAAACTATACAATAATCCAAGGTATTGTAAATATTGGTACAGTCAGACACTATACCTTTTTAAGGCATCTATCACAGAAAAACAAAATTCAATTCACGAAACCAAACAAAGATCAAAATATCTTTGACTCCGTAATAACATTCCTGATTGCCTTTGGTTAGAAACAACAAGGCAATTCATCAAGATGATAATAATGATAGAAAAGTTTAAACATTAATCCAATATTCTGTAATTGATGTTTTTGAAGGTTCAACTTGAAACAATAATGATCAAAAGCCAGTGTTTTATACAATTTCTTGGTCGTTGTTTAATATTATTTATTATATCTGTTGGTAAGCAAGAAAAGTTTGAGATTAGCTTTGAATCAACCGAAAGTTTTTGTTATAATCATACTCATTGTTATCTTAACAATTGGATCAGAAAGCGGTACTCCTGGCCACGGCTCATATCGTTAGGAGATTCCTCTCTTTGGAGCCCTGACTGCCGGTAGCAGGGTCCAAGCTTCCCGATATCGGTGGGCTACTATTTTTATATTTTTAAATGTGTTGTGATGTGTTAATATGAAATATGTAAAAACACAAAAAAATTGTGTAAAAATAAATAAACGAGAATAAATAGTACCTATGATTATAATGCCATCTCAGTACATATTTTTAAATTATTTTATTCATATTCATTTATTTCAAGTAACAATACGACTCATTTTAGGTAACATCAAACACATGCGGGATGCAAGTTTCAATAAAATGAAATTTTGTCAGAAAAATACAATAAAATTACATCACAAATAAATTACAAAATAAATTCGATTATAATTAGATTAACTGTCAGCATCACATTCAAATTTCATAAAACTAAAGTCAATTTAATTTCGTTCGAATAAAAAAAAGAGTTACATAATCAGTCATACCAAATTACAAACAATTACAATTTACTCACAGGAATTGGAATAGCGACATGTCTGGCAAGCCCTGAACACACATTAAAAGGGCAGTCTAGTGAATCCGCTCAGAAGATAGACAAAGAATATTTATTAATATCCCTTAAATATTTTAATACAGGGTGTAAAAGAAGCCTTCATGAAACCATGGAGTATGTATATCAAACTAAATAACTCTACGCAAAATGCCTTTTATGGTAATATGTAAAAATAATTCAAACGAGTACCTCCTGAGTTTTTGCAGCGTTCACAAACCAACTGTCAAGTTGGTTTGTGAACGCTGCAAATTTTTAGAAAAACAAATTTTTAGATTTTTAGCGTTCCGAACCTATAAAGAAAAAAAAAACAATTTCGTATAGGTAATATCACTTTGTTGTCCGTCTGTTTGTCTGTCTGTCAAGACCTTTTATCTCGGGAATGCATGGAGACGTGGAGTTAAAACTATATTCAGGTCTGTGGTCCCTTTGTGATGTGAAAAAATTTACTCTCTAAGTCTACGCAATCAAAAAATGTTATGTCGTTAATTAATACGGAACCCTCGGTCTGACTAGGTCTTAACCGTTTTTTTTTAAATAAATAGAAGATCAATTTTTTTTTATCTATCTCTTAAACTACTATTAAACGCGGAACCTACATGGAGCTGATTCAGATGCCCCGCAATAAAGGCATCTAAATCTTACCATTAAACCGGCACTTATCCGACCACTTTTTTTTTTGTAGTGGTTACTTTGTAAGTGACCACTAATTTCCGCAGGATTGACTCTTGCTTCAATCATTGGACAACATTGGCTTAATATGAGTTTACCTGCTTTACAATATAATTGTGCTCACCTGAATATATTCGTGCTATTAAGTAAGTAAGATCTCATGTGAACCAACAAAATGAAATCACAGGGCCCAGGACAATTGGATTAAGCGTGCCCATTGTAGCGAAGCGATAAATTTTTCTATTCTGTTGGGCTAAGCTGGAGTATCGCAATGCTTTACACCGTCGTCGAGCGCTTTGCGGGGTTAACTCCTGCTCTCGTATTGTTTGGAGATCGCTCCTTCTTTTTTTAACCCTTCTACGTCCGCTGAAAAGGCTTTTACTTACAATTTAATGTTGTTAGGTCTGACGTTCGGAGGTAGGAACAATAAAAGTTTTAGTTGCTTGTGGATTATTATTTATTTATGTACACACAAAACATGATGGAAAAAATATATACAGACAAAAAGCACAAAGGCTGCTTATTTCAATTAGAAATCTCTTCCAACAGACTTGCGATAGAATTGATACATAAGACACGTAGACACGTGTAAAATATTGAATTCAGTAATATATAATATAGAAAAACAAACATACTACCAAAATAAATATAATTAACGTATGTTAACATTCTCAAATAATACATATTATCTATAATATATTATTTATTTTGAGTAATATTTTATAGCTGTTTTGTAGGAAAATCTTATAAAGCACTAAACATGGCTTCATAACAAAATATTTTACGTCACTTATTAAAATGACAGATACTATTTTCCCATGCACAAGTTATATATCTGACCATAGCTCGCCGGCAAAAAGGATCATGGAAAACCAATTCCCTTTAACCTCTGTGTTCTTTTTGAAGCTACATCGCCATAGATATTGGATATTTCATCAATACAACCACAAACAAACCAAATATCCCTCTGAATTTCAAACAGCAAATGATACGAGCTAATGAATTAAAAACACTACATCAGAATTAAACGATATAATACCTACATACCAAAGTCAATGCAGACCAGTTGATAGAATAACGACTATTATAACTTGCTCCCTATGATTTTAAACGTTTTTCAGGTTTAGTAATGTCACAGAGGTCTTGGTTAGCTGGTTGGTGATAGCGTGTTGTGAATAAACCATGAGTTGTTTTCAATTTAGCGTAAAAGCGTTCCGTCATAAAAGCTGGTCCAGTTTCATAATTAACATTTTATGTTTGGTTGACAAATATATGGGGACAAGTGCATTGATGGTTGTCGTGGCTGCAGAATAACATCCGTACGAATCGATCTTACAGATTAGGCAGTTATTGCTAGCATTGGTCCGTGAGTGGGAGTCCATCTATTTATCACATAGTCAGTTCTCTCTGCTACTCAAAAATCATGTCCCGGCTGTCATTTGTGGATTTTTGACAGACATTTCGGGTAGTATGATGCTCTAAAGTTTTACCAAGTTCTTACCAAGGAGAAATCGTAAAAAACTGAAACTATTTTGGTTGTGGAGGTTAGATTGAAGGTCACTCCATATAAAGTAGCTGACGGCACGGTTGGTGCAGTGGCTGAGAGATTGACTGCTGTGCTGCGTGTCGCGGGTTCGATACTCGCACGGAACAAATATTTGTATGGCCTACAGATAGTTGTTTCGGGTCTGGCAGGTTGTGCATTTGAGTTTAAATGTTTGTAAACGCACTCACGATACAGGAAAAAAAACCTAGTGTGAGGCAACGTTTTTTATTTCTTAAAAAATACTCGAATATGGTGAAAGTTTAGGCAAATAATGAAGAGACCATGGATCGTATTAGTTGCGGCTTCATTCAATCAAAAGATGCATTCAACAGACAAAACGAATCCTCCTTAGTAGTTTTCGAAATGTACCACCACGTTTCTATCGTATTTATGAATTGAAATCAGGGTCCTGACAATTACCGTGAGTGTTTTTAGGGGCAACGAAACTGTAATATCTTCTAGTTCGTTTATTCCAGAGTGGCATTCAGCCTTCTGACGTTTTTCACGAGTTTACTTAAGGAATAGTCTGAGCCCGAAGCTAAATAATAACAACTGCTCAAATCGATCTTTAGGTTAACCCGCGCCTGCCTACATTTTTTTTTGTTTTTTTTAAAACGTTCCCCCCACTTGGAATTTCTCCTGTATCGTGGGTGCGTTTACAAATAATTAAACACACATACGCAAACAGCCAGATCCGAAACAACTATTTGTAGGCCATACAAATATTTGTTCCGTGCGGAAATCGAACCCGCAACCCGCCGCGTAGCAGTCAATCGCTTAGCTACTGCGCCAACCGTGCCGTCATTTTGCCTGTAAAAGTTTAAAACACTTTGCTCCAAAAGGAAATTAAACCAAGATACTTATGCTCAACAATAGTGCTTGCGACCATTCGACCAACAAGCAGTGATTTCAATAGTAGGTATTTATTTGTCTTATTATGCAAAATCTTCGTCCACCTTTTTTTTTGGGGTGTTAAATCATCAAATAACTTCCCCGCTCTAGACATAGCGGGGGGCAGTGTCAGACTTTTACTGACTAAAACCCATCCATGTTCCTTCTATTGCCCTTTACGTTCCGTGGCCGCGGTATCTCTTTCGAACAACCCGCAACCCCGGCAGGCAGAGGCTCTGGCAAGCCCCTCTGCTTTGCTGACAGCTCTTTGAGGCGCGCGTGACAAACAAACGCGCCGTCGACACGGCCTGTCGTCAATAGACGGACGGACGGTGAGCTACCCATTGCTCACCGTCCACAGGCCCGCATCTACTGTGGCAGGGAGTCGTCTCGCGGCGCTCGGCGCCCGGGGAATCTTCGTCCACCTTTGTTAGGCTCAATTTAAAAGGACTAGTCAGAATTTTAAACATGTGGGCATTAAGTCCGTCTATGTACCACTATTTGTACAAGAAGTTTAAATAAATAAATAATTTTCTTGTCAACATAGCAAGCAGCAAACTAGTTCATAGCAATATTATTTCTAATTACACTGCGCATAAGGTCACATTTTATCAAAACACTCATAAACTATTTCATTCCCAAACAGATCATTACCAAATAGATCTAAATAAATAGAGCATGAATTCGCCCAGAGACCTTAACACAAACGAAAGACGTATTTCTATTCCCCGCACCATTAAGGTGGTAAAAGCGACCAACGGAGCGTTCCACAAAATTTTAAAGCTCGATTTATATGTCGCAGAAAACGTATGGCGACGATTAAACGTAGTAGCAGTAGCGGGCGCGGACAAATGTTAAGTTATCACTTACCACGATTCTGAGGCTAAATCTTCATTGGAGGAGGGAGGTTTTCTGTAGTCTTGATTTTACTTGGGGATGATATTGTGGGTTTTTAGGATTTCGTACATCAAAAGGAAAAAACGGTACCCTTATATCACTTTGTTGTCCGTCTGTCTGTCAATAACCACATATTTTATATATGTGGTTTTTTGACTTAGGTCAATGCAGTCAAAAAATGCCCTTATATGTTGCAAGTTTGTACGGAAACTCGATGCGCGAGTTTAAACTAGCATTTGGGCGTTTTTTTTTTTTGTAATGGCTTTCGTAAGGAGGTTCCTTTTTTGAATTTGGAGTTAGTCTCATTGTTATATCGCTCATATTGAATCAGTAGGGTTGGATTTATGGTTTTTAATCATAAGCTTGATCTTATAGTTTTTAAAAGTAAACCATAATATGTGAATAAGAAATTTAGACAAGAGCCTAGAAATAATTCAAAATAAATAATAAAAATGGTAAATATCCCGTTTCAAATATATCAGTATTAAATGTCACATGTCAGTTTTAAAACTAATAAAGAGATAATAGGTCAACCTCCTTTCCAAGTGACTTGTAATAAAGAAAGAAAGAAAGTGTGGGGCAACGATTTTAGAAAAAAGAAAAACGTGTTAATCCTAAAAACATGATTATAGACCAAAAAGCATCGCAGAGCTAATCATATTTTACCAAAGCATAAAGCATTCTTTTATCACAGGAAAAACGGTCAGGTTTTAAGTAGAAATTCATGGCAGAATCTCGCATTAAAAATAAAGGAACAACCGCACAAAAAAACTGAAAAACAAAAAACGGCAGCAGTAAAATTGAGACCAAAAATACTAACCACCTTACGACAAAGACTTTAAATAGTTCGCCTTTACTTGGAACCTGTCCATGGTTCGGGTAAGCACTAATAGAAAATTTTAAAGTTTCAATGTTAAAATCGAAGTTGGTTGACAGCAGTGGTCGCACATCCGCTGTCTTCCAAAACTTTAGGGTCGGAAACTTGCTTCTAACAGGAAACGTTACTTTGAAATTGTGGATTTGGGTTTTGGTCGGTAATTTTGGCCAAATGTTTACATGTAGGCGATTGTATTTTTATTTATCTAAATTGAAGTGAATGAAATTGAATTGGTTTTGTTTTTGTTTGTAACTATTTTTAATATATTATTTTCCAGAAAATATCCTGTCAACAAATAAACTTTCTTTTAGTTGAAATAGACTTTAGGTAACGTGTAACAGGGGTGGCGATAGAGACATCGCGGTCCCGGAACAGAAATGGCAAAAGAAAGAAAATGGATAGGTTTTTAGTCAGTAAAAGTCTGACAACCTTATTTGGTAATTTCCTTTTCGAAAAATAGGTAAGATGTAAAAAGCTGAGTCTTTTAACTAATGATTTAATGCTGGAAGATTGTATTCGTTCCCTCATATATTTAGCGTTAGATTTTTTGATCTCTGTAGATTTTGAGACAAATATTCAGAACAATTGATGACATAAGGTACAACGTGACGGCTGAAGCGGGAGGAAGGAAAAAAAACGTGTTCCATCGACATTTCTATAATGTCGATGGAACACGTTTTTTTAAAGGCAGAATGAATTTAATTCATAATACATTAACATACACTACAAAACAAATAATTATCACAAAATGGTCACCAAAACCTTAACCTTCTTCAAATGTATCTCTACAAAAAAAAACTAAGTACAGCATTCTATTAACACATACATTAGAGTGCACAAACCATGGCCAAGTTCAAAATAGATAGAACGATTTTTTCAGGATCGAACCCAATCGAGAGAAACTTAGAGTTCAGCAAGTTTGTGCCGATCTCCGGGTTCCGTTGCTAAATAGAAGCCACGATTCGGTCAGAGGTGATAGTTCCGAGCAATTTATAGTTTGAGCATACCCGGAGTGTATCGAGGAGTTGAAAGTAACACAACAACACCATTAACATCGGATATGTCCGAAATCGGCGCAGTTTCAGAAGTCCAGGCTATCGCACAAATACGCAAGTCATGCATACATCGTAGAGGCGATCGGCGGAGGTGATCTCTCGCGTCTGGCTCTGGTTCAGTCCGGAGCGAGAAAGAATGGGAAGCGGTCACTTTTTATGCGAAGCACTCATGCTAGCGAAGGAAATGGCTAGGCCTTTGAGAACCTTAAACCAAGCCAGCCGCCGCAAGACGACTCGCGGCCACCGAAGATGGGATGTCCAGAACTGACAAGCCGTGTCGATGGCGCGTGCCTCAAAGAGATGTCAACAAAGAGGAGAGCCTGCCAGGGCCACCGCCTGCCAGGGTTGCGGGTTGTTCTAAAGAGATACCGCGGCCAGAATATAAAGGGCAAAAGAAGGAACATGGGTAGGTTTTAGTCAGTACAAGTCTGTCACGGAGAGCGGGGGATGATATTTGACGATTTCCCATCAGCAAAAAAAAAGTCATGCATAAATAAAAGATTTTGAAGTGAAGAAGATAGAAAAGCTTGTGAGATAATGCCTGTAGTTTTTAAAGGGTTCAGTAAAAGTGTACCTATTAGTACATTCACATACAACCAGTTAAGTTGAAGTAACATGTGATAGGGTGCATCCAGAATCCACGACAGAATCCCAATGATACTTTTCCCTACCTGGGAATCAAACTCAATACCCTCGACACTGCAGTTATGCTAACAAACGCTTACCACAAGACCAATACAGATCAGACTTTGATCATTTGGTAATGATAAACGAGATAAAGGTGTAGCAATGAACCAGCTTCCGTTCAAACTTACAATATAATCGCCCTTTTATTTTGACTGCGTAGACCTAGAGGAGTATTAAAAAAAACGTTGCCTAGCACTAGGAATTTCCTCCTGTATCGTGGGTGCGTTTACAAACATATAAATTCATATACACAAACAGCCAGACCCGGAACCGTAGGCCATACAAATATTTGTTCCGTGCATCTAACGTGCGTGGTATCTAACCCGCGACACGCAGCGTGGCATTCCATCGCTCAGCCACTGCGCCAACTGCGTCGTCAAAATATGGTTTTGGTATAAATGTGGTGTAATATTTATTAAATAAATATAATAAAAACTAGATACCTCCGCTTGTTCCCGAAATTCCTGACATACAGACAGATAGATAAACAGACAACAAAGCGATCCTATAATGGTTCCGACGTTTTTCCCTATGACGTACGCAACCTTAAAAACAGTAACTCTACAAATAAGTATTCACCTTTAACCTTACCTGTCACGGTCAATTATAGCAACCCATTTTAGGATAAAGCATAGTTTCTTTATCCACGAAAATCCGCCCAAACTGGTAAGTAAATGTTTGCAAAGTAAAAAGGTTTACCGCAATAAGTTATAAAAAGCAAAGTTGAAAAAAGTATTAGATACCCTTTTCCACAGAAATAAGTGTAACCCAAACAGAAGTATGAAAAAACACATTATTTTAATTAAAATTCTCTCACAGATTTATAAACCGACTTTTGAAAAAGGAGGAGTTGGTTCTGAGTTAGACTGTAATTGTTTTTTGAATGTGGGCTGATTTTCAAAATTATTTTTATAATCGAAAGGATATACTCCCGAAAGGGTCCCGTATGATTTTTATCGATTTTGCTTGGGGAAATTATGAGTTACTAGCTTGCGCTCGCGACTTCGTCCGCGTGGCATAGTTACTTTGGGCTAAAGCTAACTTTAATCCGCGTGATGATCGAAACAATATCTTTCTTTATTCCCTCTTTCTTCCCTTTTTCTCACTTTTTTTAGCCTATGTCCGTCTCCAGGGTCTCGACTATTTCTGTACCAAAACCCATAAAAATCGGTTTGGCCATTTAGGCGTGAGGACGTAATATTTTTTTTGGTCGCTTTTATCCTCTAACAAAAAATGTGAATGAATAAAATAATTGTTTGTAAATACGAATGGACAAATTATAAAAGTCGTACGGGACAATCTTCAAGGTTAAGCCGCGCTTGGCAACGTCAATCTGTAGATAGGTGGCCATCATTACATCCCGAGTTACCTCTGTGCCTCAAAAATTACGTTAAGCTATTGGTCCCAGCTGTCATTTGTAGTTCTTTGACAGTCGTTAGACAGCCCGCTAGGCTGCATCCGTTTAGACTGGAAGCTGACCCCAAATAGTCGGAAAAAGGCTAACAAGTGATGATGACGAATTCTAAAATGGACCTAGAAAAATATCGTAAAATAAAACTGGATCTATCGAAACAAGGTCTTGAGAAATACTGCTCTTATTTGTCTTGTTCTCCAAAAAGTTCAGATGCGTAGTAAGCGCAACGCGGTTGCTTGACCAATGTAAGAACATAGGAGAAGAAAGACTTGAATGTACGGATCGTAGGATATTTCACTCATTTCTGATATTAAAAAAGAAGTATTCTCTTAAATATAACACCTTAAAATAAAGTCGCCTGTTCCATAGTTTGCAGTCTGTACACGAGTATAAAAAACAGCGTCAGCTATGCGAGCTAAGCTAAACTAGCTTAGCTTAGCTCATGGTCTGCAAACCGCATTGAACAAAGTCTCTTGCCTGCCGATACAGTCACAACTATTCAAGCAACAAACACATAAACACAGACGTATTTCACGTCCCGGATTTCCGTCTCACTCTGCGAATGGGTTGCATTCAATGTACGAGCATTTTTAACGTTGCCAGTTACAAAAAGTAAAATATAAACAAAGTTGGAGTGAGATTCAAAGTTTTGCATTTTTTGTGGACGCTCGGTTTTGAAACTAGTATTGCATTTGAAATTTAAAAATATGTTTTCACACGATTTTTGGTAATGTTGCTAATGAACTTAAAAATAACAATACACGACAAAACATATTTATTTGACATATGCCACAAATACACACAACATAAAATAAACACTATCGCATATACACTGACTGGACAGGTCCAGTCAACCTGTGGTGTTTTCTTGAAAAGACCTTTTCTGACACTAATCTCATAGTCCTCATGTAATATGACCAAGATTTTTGTCTGGATCTTAAAAGAGACTATGACCTCTGAATTTGTTTCGGCTATTTCTTCTCAATGTAGTCGGATACGAAACACCGGCCTCATCCAGTTTAAAAAAAAGACGTGTTAAAGTGGTTGTAAAGACCTACTTGCAAAATAAAAAATAAATTATTTATCATTATCATTTACGGTTCGGCTATTTGTGTATTTGAATTTAAATGGTTTTAAACGCACCCACGATACATCAAAAAATCCTAGTGCGGAGCAACGATGGAAAAAATATTAAATATCAATGAAATCAACTTTCATTATAAGAAAACATTAATAAAAGCAGCCTTTCTCCATCTGAAATATGAATATTTAAAAAAAACATAATAAATACATTATCGTCAATTAACCGTAAATATCTTGCTTTGAAATGGATTTTCTAAAGAAAGGAGCACGTAGGTATGCCTACTCAACCATCGACAAAATCCTAAATTGGCACTTACGACGAAAAGGAGTCGTTATGAAAACTTGACGTCTTCATCGAGTGCCGACAACTCGATAGTCAATGAGCATTTATCGATTCTTATTAGATATTCATAAGAAATTCGTGATCGGAATATCCGCTTCCTGTAAAGGCTTGTGTAGACGAGAGACTTTTCCGTTTCTATACTATCCGCAGAGGAGAACAATTCCCGAAAAATAACTGACAATATATGGGTACACTTCTGCTTAACACTTCGAGGAGTTTAGGCATTATATGATGTTTCTTAAGTTTTGAGCAATTATAAAATGTACTCATGACGAAACAAATTAGAACACACGTATCCCGCACACTAAAATTACGAAAACGAAAAAAGTCGATTGTCTGAATCATCTTTATGATGCTCCGGCTCTTATCTTAATTTGTTTAGGATCGCTCCCCGCAGCATGTCATTCTTTTTTCAAATATACTACCTACTTCTTATCTTTTCTATTTAGCTGTCAATAACGTCTAACTGGACGACTCTCAAAGGATTCTAAGTATTAAATCAACAAATTATTAATAGTAAACTTTAACGGTAATGTATGGAAATAGAATATAAAGTTGGAGTAGACTAGTACATACTAGTCTATCATAAGTGTGGATTAAAACTATTCAAATCTACTTAGTTTTGAATAATCAAAATCTGTAGATAATTTTTTTATTAATCTGAGGTTAATAACCCGGGATTCCCGGGAAACCAACCTTGGGTTCTACCATAAACTTTCATCTTATTATTTTAAATAACACCATTTATGTATTACCTTTTAACGCCTTTATGAATGTCTTACTTTTAAATTATTATTTTTTGGTTGATTTCTTTTTTAAATTTTGTTTATGTCATGTGCGAATAAAATGGTAGTTATTTGTGAAAACAAAGAGCAAAATTATTTTTTCTAAATAAGAATCCTGGTCAGTGGCGAGGCATTTAAATACACGAGATGCGAATAATTTTGCTATAAAGCAACATACCACATGTAACTTTTACTTCAGCAGCGAGAACACATATTACTAAACACAACAAAATGTATTGCATGTTCTACAATAAACAGAATCGTATGCCATAAAATATGATGTTCTTAAGCTAAAGTTTTATTTCTTGTTCTTTCTTTTTCGTATGGTTAGTACCTAACCTAGATAAAACAATGAACAGGAGTTGACAAAATAGAATGAATTAAAATACCGTTTATGCTTATAACGTTATTTCAATTCTATCTATTTATCTAGTATTCTGAAACAGCAACCTAATTAAATATAATTATGATTTATTTTTAAATGTAATATTGTTGAAACAAGAAAAAACAATTTTCAGGTTAAATATCAAATTTATCTGCTGCAATAAATACTCTATAATTATCGTTTAACAACATTATCAATAAAAATAAATTAACAATAATTAACATGTAAATCATATTATTAATTTTACAAAATGTCAGTTGTTCAATTTTAGGTGATCACTCGTTTCCAAACGTAACAATGACAATGCGCGGCTCTCGATTAAATTATTAAAGAGTCACTTCATCTCTCACAGTGAGCAAAATAGTTTTTTTGTTTTCATAAAGCAAAACCTACATGTTTGAGATGCTGAGGCGAAAATACTTATCTTCATTTTCTTTATGTTACCGACACAAGAGTCAGTTCTTTTAATCATCTTTCACGTTGTTAATGAATTGATTTTTGAGAACAAATTTGGATGTTTTTGAGAGTGGTCTTAAAAGCATCAAAATCTATACTCAAACCTCCCTAATGAGAACAGTAATTCCTCATTCTTTATGGCACGTAAGATATGAGGCCTAATATTGAGGAAAGATTTTAAAAGTCCTTCGTGAGCACTGGCCTTAAATAAAAGAAATATTTTCATGAAGAAACGTAGCAATCGAGGCGGACTTATGACATGCTAGAATTAATCTTTTATTATCCTTTCGATGTAACAGCTTTGAAATTATGGCAGCAGGTGGGAAATTCTATTGAGTAACCAACTGGTTGAACTGTACTCGACTTATAACCGCTTTACTATGCTATTAGAGACCATGCTAATCGTTTATTTTTTTCAATGATTCTTTTCATATTGTATGTCTTGGTTTAAACTCTTACTTTTCCAAAAAGATTCGGTGATGTATGTATGTTTATGTGTGTTTTATAAAAATAACTAAGTATGTAGCAGATGTATTAAAAAAAACTAGACAAGAGCGAGTCAGACTCGAGCACCGAGGGTTCCGCACACACTTGCGACTTATGAGGCTATATCTTTTCACTGCGTAGATTTAGAGAATAGAAGAATTATTTATTCACAGCACAAAGGGACCACAGAGGTGAGTATATGGTTAATTTCAACTTGATAAATTTACGCGTTCCCGAGATAAAAGGGTCTTAGCAGACAGACAACAAAGTGATCCAATAAAGGTTCCGTTTTTTCCTTTTGAGTTACGGAACTCTAAAAATCATCCATATGGCCGTCGAAACAAAACGTGTCCAAAATGCTGGCAACATTGCGGGATAACATACTGTTTTCAATCGTTTTGACAAGTATCCGTGATTTCTGGCCGATAAAAAAAAATTATAAATGATAAAAAAGTTTATAGGACTTGTTAAACGGCCATTCTTTCAGAGTTAATTGGCAAGATAATCTTTCAGTTTTTCCAAAAAACATTTACTTTGTTCTGTTTCCTACATTCATCAACAGCTAACCTCATTTCCTAACAATATTTCCCCAACATCCATATTCACACCATGTTTTATGCAATAAACCTGCGCCTACGGCTATCGTAAATATGACCTTTCTGACCCCAAATATGACCCACATGACCCGAGGCCCTCACGTCGTTTTTTTTACGCACGAATAGCGATTCGGAACGTCCTGATCCTTGGTCCCTGGAATTTTACGATCAATTTAATCGCGATAGGTCAGTATCTGTTTTCCTAGGAAACAGTTCCTTTTTCAAATGTTTTTTTTTTACTGAAGGTTAAAAATGAGAGTGTTCTATTTTTAGATCTCAAATAGAAAACTGCTTCTGAAGGTTCTGTACCTCAAAAGTAAAAAAAAACTGAACCCTTATTGGATGACTTTGTGTTCCGTCTGTCAAGACCCTTTATCTCGGGAATGCGTGGAGTTATCGAGTTGAAATTAGAACCATATACTCAACTTTGTGGTCCCTTTGTCAAATCAACCCTATGTGGTTGTTTATGTCGCAAGTCTTTACGGAACCCTCAGTGCGAGAGTCTGACTCGATCTTGGCTGTTTTTTTTGGTAATTTGTTACGAGGACTTTTTTGTATTCTTTATTGTGTAGATACTTCGTTTTGATTAAGTTGAGTACAAAAAGTTTCGCATTATTATATTGAGGGATATTAGATAGAATATTTTGTATTATGTTCACCATACATTATTACAAAAATTACAGTACAGAAATAGGACGACACAATGGGCGGTCTTATCGCTAAAAGCGATCTTTTTTAAATAACATTGGTATACTTTCATATTATCCTTCTATATTTATTATTTTTCCCAAGACATATCACTTTACGCCAAGCTTTTCAGGATTCTTTCTCAACTCCAAAACTGCAACACAGACTTATAAACACCGTCACGCCTATCGCCCTGAATTGCGTGCCTTTAATAAATAATAGGCGAAGTAATGACGAGTTTTGCAAGGAAAATTCTGACCACGGTTTTCTTAGAATATAAGCATATTGTTTTCCCTATAATCACAATTTCACCCTATCCAGTAAAACTAAGCACTGGAAAATGTCACAGCCATAATTATCTTTGCTACGGTTATACTTATATGATGCCTTCCTTAGACAGATATTACCCAGGCTGAATACACAGGCTAACTTGACACAATAATAAGTACCCTCCACTGTGACCATAGAATGGATAACAGACAGAGTGCTTATTTGTGAACACGACCGACAATTGACACAAACACGGCGTAAATTGCTGACTTAGTAACTGTGAACATCGTTATCGGGAAATGGAAATCGCATTACACATGAGTGACAATACTTCAGAGTGCGTTGCATTCTAGCATGCAGACCACAGGCGGGTTTCGAACACGCTGACAGTTTGGTGTTGATTTCATTATTTTTAGTTACGAAAGAAACTGTCAAGTGAATTGATAGCAATTTTACAATTCAGCGATTGCTGTAGTGTAAGTGCATAAATGTTGATAAAATTACACATACTTACCGTTTTCTATAGTCTCGTGACTATAGAAAACTTGGAATGCGTTGGTCAGAAATATAGCCAAGTTCTCCATTTCCTAATTACTCCATGGTAGTCACTTGTCACCGACCTACTCAAGTATTCTGGTCCTGTCGGCTGAAGTTTTCCTTCAACTCGTTTTAATATGATACTAAAGTTGGATATAATCCGCACTTTAAGAGTTTATTCCATGATATTGCCGATAAAAAGTAAGAAAATGGCGGCGTAAAATTTTTGTTGGTACTCAAGCAATTTTGGTTATTGTTATACGAGTTTGAGAGGGTTTTGAGGTTATTCATTGTTATATTATGACGGTTTTTCATTTATTTTTAAGATAAACATATTTTAATTTTATATTAACCATTTAGTGCTGCTCTTATCATGTAACATAGTTAATACAATTATATTACAGCCTCTTTCACCAATTAAACGATACTCAGAATAAAAAAATACTGAAATTACTGAACTGAACTTCAAAACATAGTTACGTACAAAATCGTACAATTCCCAGTAAAACTATATTCGTAACTTGTTTGCGCTTTTGAAAAGCTTCGAAAAATTGCTCGTACCTACACTTTTTTTGGGCTAAAATCGGACTCGGCCGGGATTTTGTATTCGTACATTGTTCACGGTACCCTGAACAATCAAAAGTTGCTTTTCATTTAACTTATCGGGTTCCAAACAATGCGGGTATTGGGAAAAGCGGGAACAGTGAAATTGGTTTATACCTTTGTCTTGTTGCTTTAAATCTCGTGAAGAATCGGATTTTATTTAGGAGAATGAATATGCATGTGTTTTTTGTGTGCGTGAGTTATTTATTGAGAGAAGATTAAATCGTTTGGAAGAATGGAAGAGAGAATTTGAATTGAGTTGGTTTGTAGACTTTACAGTATCTGAATTATTAACTAGTTTTATTTCACGGTGTTACCCGCGGTAAAAAGCATATATGAATTATTTAAAAACTTTTACCTTTGGAATATTTATTAGCAAAAGTAATGAAAAACCTTATCACAAGATTATCTATAATGTGGTATTAAGTCTAATCCCTGGAGGAGTAAAACTAATTTAACTTTTAATATAAACCCAAACAAACCGAAATTGAATCTTTTTAAATCCGTTAAAAAGCCTATTTGTCACGCATCAAAAACGGCTAGAAGGACACCTACCTAGACAAAATAAAAGAAAATTTCTGTTTTTGAATTCCGTACCGACCCGAAGGGTAAGACGGAAAACTATTACTAACAATTGAAATTTTCACCGCTGATGTATTTCTTTTACCGAATTGTGGTAGAGTATTTAACAACAAATACAAAATGATTTTTTTTTAAACAATAAACATGTTTTTTTTGCCGTTTTTATAGATATTGGTACGGAACCCTTCGTGCGCGAGTCCGACTCGCACTTATCCAGTTTTTTTGTTTGTATTATGCTAGACTTAATAGGTACCTCAAAAACATTGACGATTATTTTACTTATTAGGCTTATTGTAATCTGTCCGTGTAAGTGTTTGACGGCACAGTTGGCGCGTATGCATGGCTGAACGATTAAATGCTGCGTTGTGTGTCGCGGGTTCGATCTCCGAATCAAACATTTTATAAACTACAGATAGTAGTTCTTGGTCTAGCTATTAGTGTATTTATTAAAATGTTTGTAATTGCCCTCATGATTTAAAGAAGTAGTTTGGGGCTAAGAATTATTTTTTTATATAATTATCAGTGATTTTGGTAGTGGTGCAAAATGATAGTTAAAGGCTTTGTAATATGCACACAGAAAAAAATGCGTGCTTTTTTCTGCCACATTAATAAGTCATAAAAGACTTTTTGGCAATTTCAAATGTCGAAAGTTTGATTTAAAACAAGCATACGATATTGTGGTGTGCTTCCAAAATCTCCTTTCTCAATTTGACGCAAAATTCAAAATAAAATCTTTGTTGCCATTAAATTAACTATTAAACCCACATAAAAGGCAAAATTACCAGAATCATTTAAATCAAAAATTGTTTTAGTTCATAAAACAGTGATAATTAATTTTAAGTAAGTAATTCTGCCCATCCGGTCAAAGACCCCGCAATTTCCTGAAGATTCTACCCAAGTCTTCGGCTGACAATGTCGTTATAAACTTAGATCCCGTCGGAAATTAGTCGAAAAGTAATAATCGTAATATTAATTACAATTGCTGGACGGAATGGTAAAGAGAGTAATCAGAATTTGTTCTTTGTTGTAGACAAATTGAGGTTCAGAAGAGAGGGAGGAAAATTAACTGTTTAGGAAATGAAGATCACTCTGAACTTTAATGACAATGACGTTCAATGAAAAACAATATTAAGGCAACACAGACTTCAAGTTTTGAAGAAACATCGTTACTAATATTATAAAAGCGAAAGTGAGTTTGTTTATTTGTTTTTTACGTCTTCACGCCTAAATGGCAAAACCGATTTTGATGAATTTTAGTACAGAGATAGTTGAGATCCTAAAGACAGACATAGGCTACTTTTTGTCTCTTTCTAACCCCACACTTCCCTAAAATAGGGGGTGGAAGTTTGTATGGAGCATTCCGCAATTTTCAAGGTAGGAAGCTAAAATTCGATACACACACTCTTTGTTACCTGCAAATCAGGAAACCCCGAACTGTGTTACCCCGAATTCAACGCGAGCGAAGTCGCGGGCAAAATCTAGTATAATTTTAAATTAAATTATTGAATCGCCATACGAAGTTATTATTTGTTCTTTTCCTGTCATATCTAAGCCTTTCAGCTCCACCACAAAACCGACACCATTCATACATAATTCGGGCTTCAAAGCAACCCTAAACTACCGATATGGTCCATCCGCCGAGCAGTCGACTGTCAAAGGGCCTATAACAGGTGAATTGAATCAGGGTCTCTTTGCCCCAAAGGGTACCGACCACTTACAACTTTACCCAGAATAATGGATACGAAACCGCACGTTATGAACTTCCACTTGCTATTGCAAAATGGCGGACAGTTCCATTTAGGAATTTTGAATTGAGAATGATTTTAGGTGATCGCTGATTAGAATAAGGAATTCAACAATTAAAATGTTTAGACAAAATCAAAATATATTTCTTTCACATAGGCCTACATACTTATAAAACGTCGAGAAAAAGTGCACGGTTCTAGTTGGTCGTTTCCTATGGAGAAGACCCGGCAAGAAACTCCATAGTTACTCTTTTAGAATCATTTTGTTTCACAATGTTGTTGTTTGTATACTTAAGTATGAGATCACAGCGTAGGCCCGACAATAAATCATTGCCTACTTTACAAAACATAAGATAAGAAGTTAACAACAGTTGACAAGCATCTAAGAATCAACAAGGCCAACAATGTCTACTCATTCATAAAGAATTGGTACATACATACGTGGATGAGGGCATAATAGTACGTAACTCAATGCCTGACCAGTCATAACTTTGTGAAATCCCTCCACGATTAAAAATTCCTTGAAACCGTTTCAAAAAATTGGCTGCGAACATTATACATCAGTGTCCGGTGACAGCCACGACCGTAATTTTGACATTAAACTTTCAAACAATAGTTTTAAAGATTATAGATTCGAGGAATATTTGAATTAGATTTTTTAAACCATAATATACTGTGACGGCAGGGTTGGTGCAGTGGCTGAACGACATGTTCGATCCCCGTACAAAACAAATGTTTTAATATTTGTAATCGCATTCACGACACAAGAGAAATTCCTGGAATAGGAATTCTACTTTTCATAAATGTATAAGTTCGGATGCCTGTTTCTCAAACGCGCGTAAACGGACCTAGATGAAATTTCGCACAAAGATAGGTTATAGTCTTAAGTGGAAATAGGATATCCCAGTCTACTCAGACAAAACCACGTGCAGAACTAGTTTAAAAACTACAATAAATATTTAGCATATTCAATACTAGGCTTGGTTACGGTAACTCGGCACATTCTAAGGCAGTAAACACACAGTACCTAGCCAATTTTACTCTGTATTAACATATTTGCCTGCCTTTCCTAGAATAACGTCTATCACCCTATTATAAACCACTTCGATGGGTCTATTGTCATTGGAATATTGGACACTATTCTCAAGACGTTAGCCCGTACGAACCATGTATACAAGGCTTTATAATGGTGCTTGTGAGTCATGAATGAGGCTCTACGTGAGATGAGGTAAGTTACGTCAATATATATTGCTGTTTGCACTAAATTTTTGAATTTAGTGAAATTAGAATGAAACAATTTAGAATCAAATACAACTTCCACACGAACAAAACAGTACCTTCCTCTATCATCCTAATGTATCTTAATTCAATTTAAAGTATAATAGATTATTAATATTAATTGTTATCTTCTTTATTTATTTTCCGTATTTACATTTTTTTTAACAATAATACTATTTATTTATGCATCACCCACGTTCTTCGGTTATGAGATTGTATATCCCGCGGAGTTGTGGAGGTCGAGGCTTTTTAAACGCCAAGACTCTCCACAATCGCGAGATATGCAGTCTCAGGGAATATTTCCTTGAAACAGACGTGGGAATGCATCGAGATGTGGTTGCAGTGGACAAAGGCCTCACCCCGCTCTCTTTGGCTAAAGAGAACTGGCGCAAAACTGTAGTGCTTGACACTAACGACCGCAAGGAGGTATGGCAGAGTAAGGAGCTTCACGGACGCTTTTTCCGGGCCCTACATGGACCCGATGTAGATCAATCAGCGTCCGTAGCCTGGCTACGTTCCGGCGACCTCTTTGGAGAAACCGAAGGTTTTGTCTGTGCAATCATGGATGAAGTTATGATGACGAATAACTACCGGAGATTTATTGTGAAGGACGGTACGGTTGACATATGTCGGGCATGCCACCGTCCGGGTGAATCAATTCGTCACATTATCTCTGGTTGTTCTCGCCTTGCTAACGGAGAGTACTTGCATAGACACAACCTTGTAGCCAGGATTATCCATCAGCAACTTGCTCTAAAATACAGCCTTGTGGAATCGGAAGTGCCGTACTATAGGTATGTGCCCGACCCAGTTCTCGAACATGGCAATATCACATTGTACTGGGATCGATCCATCATCACTGACAGGACTATTGTTGCAAATAAACCTGATATAGTGGTGGTGGATCGATCAGAGTGGCGTGCATTGATTGTTGACATAACGGTCCCACATGACGAGAACCTTGTGAAAGCCGAAAAAGATAAACAAATCAAGTATATTGATTTGGTTCGCGAGGTTGTCGACATGTGGGACGTGGACTCAGCGATCATTGTGCCGATAGTCGTTACAGCCAATGGCTTAATTGCAAAGAGCCTCGACCAACACCTGAAATTCAGAAATTTATTTGTAAGAATGTAGTTTTACATAGTATGATGTTCATTTGCGTTGAGTCCTAAAACATTCTACCACAATAATATGGTGTACAAAATATTAAATGACAATGTCAATCTTAAGTATAGATAGGTACAATTAGTTCAGATTTATAATAGGTCCAACATGATTTAATAGTATTATAAATTAGGTTAAAGTTACAATGTCAAAATTAATTAGGAGGAGGCTCTCGTTGGGCAGCTGGATCAAGGGCTTGATACAGAAAGCGGTACTCCTGGACACGGCTCGTATTGTTAGGAAGTTCCTTTCTCTGGAGCCCTGACTGCCGGTAGCTTGGACCCTGTTTCCGATACCGGTGGGCTACTATTTTTATATTTTTAAATGTTTTCTTTTTTTGTTGTCCTTTTTTATTAAGAAATATTTAAAAATGTAACTATATGTAAGAAAAACCAATAAATGATTAATACTACACTTGGGAGCAAATAAATCGAGCCACTACCTTTTTTCACGTAAAATGGTAAATATTTTTGGTAATATGGAACGTATCAATTCGAACTATATATCGCCTAAAAGTTTAGTTAATAACCTTTACAATGAGGGTAAATTATTGAATAATAACCTTATTGAATGATAAATTATTGGCTCTGCAAGAAAAATGGTAATTTTGATAGAAAATTTAGTAGGGCTAAAACAGTCCATAAAAACAATAAAAAACAAAATTATTGCAAAAAAAATATTCTTAATAACTGGTATTACCCCCCCGGGCCCTGATACATTCTTGTAGCCTATTAGTCATCGATCTGATCAGCGTTACGATGACATATTGTGGTATGTTCTCCCACTCTTCAAGCACAGCGACTTTAAGCTCGGGAATGGATGAAACAGCGGGAACCCTGGCTCGGACTCTCCGTTTTAGCTCGTCCCATAGGTGTTCGATCGGGTTCAAATCGGGACTTCGTGCTGGCCATACCATTTGTTGAATCCCGATCGCAGACAAGTATTCCGTAACGATCTGCGCGGTATGAGGTCTCGCATTGTCATGCATAAACAAGAAATTTTCTCCGACAAAACCAGCATACGGCATTACGTGGTTTTCAAGAATGTCAGTTATGTATCGGTCAGCTGTTAATCCACGTCTACCACTGCCATCGTTGGCGGGGTCGACGAAGACAAGTTCCGTTTTTCCGTCTAGAGAAATTCCTCCCCACACCATACAAGAACCACCACCAAAACTCACCGTTTCTCGAATGCAACATTGGGCAAATCTTTCACCAGGACGTCTATACACTCGGTTTCTCCCGTCATTGCTAAAAAGACAGATTCTTGACTCGTCAGAAAACAAAACTGACCTCCAGTCTTCTAACGTCCAATTAATGTGTTCTCGAGCAAACTCCAAGCGAGATCGGCGATGAGCTACAGTCAATTTTGGGCCAGTTGCTGGTTTGTGTGATGTTAAATTTCGTTCTTTTAGTCTTCGTCTCACTGTCCACCTACTGATTGCGACTCCTCGAACGTAACGTAACGCTTGCTGTAGCTGAACAGCATTAAGTCCACGGTCGCGCAACGAATTGGTTGCAATAAAGCGGTCGTCACGTTCTGTTGTTGCCCGTGGTCGGCCAGTTCCAGGTCGCCGAACAAAAGCACCAGTCTCCAGATACCTGCGGTATACCCGCTGTACCTTTGAACGACTCAAATGAAGTCTGCGTGCCACTTCACGTTGTCCGTGTCCAACCTCAAGTAAAGCTACAACTTGGGCAGCTTCCGTCGGTGTAGTATCCATTTTATCAGGTTATTTTGATTACACAGACACAGATAAAGACAACAATAACAAGTAATATGGGTATGATTAACAAAAACCTCAAATTTAATCTTTTCTTAACAGAGTACAATAAAAATGTCATAAGCAAATTAAATGCGATAATTTTATTCTACCCTTTAAACTTTAATAAAAATGAAATTTTGACAACTAACTACCCTCATTGTAAAGGTTATTAAATACCCTTTTAGGCGATATATGTTTCGAATCGATGCGTTCCTTAATACCAAAAATAATTACCATAATGCGTGAAAAAGGAAGTGGCTCGATTTATTTGCTCCCAAGTGTATTTAAAGATACGTTTCAAATATTATAAAAATAGTGGTCTGCCGGTGTAAGAAGCAGGGTCCAAGCTACCGGTGGTTAAGGCTCCAGAAAAAGGAACCTCTTTAAAATACAGGCCGTATCGAGGAGTACTGCCTTATAGCTGCATCAATCTGCAGTAGTTCCAATTATTACTATTCATTCAAATTGATTATTTTTGTATTGTGTGATCTAAATAAATTGCTGTGCTAACCTTTAATTTAGATAAATGCTTTTGTTTTTGTATACTTGATGTTATGCGTCTAAGATTAGCTGTAACTACAAAGTCTTAGAATATTTTCAAATGATGTCTCCCGCTTTGGGCGGAGCTGAAAGGAGTGTTAGACTTATAGAACAAAATCCATTCATGTTTCTTCTTTTGCCCTTTGTGTTCCGAGGCCGCGGTATCTCTTTCAAACAACTTGCAACCCCGGCAGACAGTGGCCCCTTTGCTTTGCTGACATCTCTTTGAAGCGTGCGTAGAACACGAACACTTCGTCGACACGGCTTAGGTAGGTACTTTAGATTTGAATACAATTTGAAATTTAAAATTATTTTCAGTTGAAATACCATGCTGATATTTTTAACCGACATTCAGCAATATTCCGGCTTGCGATACTACCCTAACCACACCGCAGACCAGGGCTATCCAATGCAACCTAACTTTTGTTTTGTATTAACTCTCTCCCAACCGTTATACATGAACTAATGATGCGAGCTCAATAGAGTGTAAACTGAAACAATAATTAAACTTTCGATTCGACCAAACGGAGTGCAAACATACGGTCTGCAACTCATACGGAACTATCCGATATCGTTTAGTTCTCAAATGCTGGGTTCTGGGATTAAATACAAATCAGCGATACGTAACCGAACGAATTCCTCTTAGAGCTTTGATTTGGAGAGGAATAATAAATTAGTATGGAAGATATTGGTGTATGTGTTTACTTTAAGAACGAAAGGGACTTGATAGTTTGAAACAGAATCTTGTTATTCGAATATGAATATTGTTATGATCGTTATGTGCACGCCTCATGAGCCTCAAGCGTGCCTCAAGCATGCTTCAAGCGTGCCTTGGACAGCACTGTGAGCCATTGTTACCAGATGTCATTTATAGATCTTTGGCAGTCGATACAGGTAGACCCGAAAGTCTGACAACCATTCTTACCAAGTGGTACTTTATTACCTTTTACTAGACGGCGGCTAGGCTGGAAGCTAACGTAATCGAGAAAAGAGACAATTGTGTTTAATCAAATATAGCAGTACCTATATGCTCATCGCCAGTTCGATCCATACCAACATTTTCAACATTTCCAAAGAAAAATTACGTCTCACACCCATCATCATCATATCATCTTGAGACACACACCGCCCAGTCGTATGCGACCGTTATAAAAGTATATGTTGTGTCTAAATGCCTAAGGGTCAATCTCACATCTTCCTTGTTTTTTTTTTAATCTATTCCTTTTTTTCTTAGTTTGATGTTTTTTTGTGTTGATTCCTGTATTGTATCTTTTGTTGCATCAAATGATTTATCTATCTATTTGTCTATCATCCAGTTATAGGTCCAGCAAAGTTAGTAATACAGCAATTTACCGATAAAACGGAAATGGAATCACGGTAATAATACATTGTAAGCCTGACTACTCCTTGTAGTCACGGTCTCTGAGTGGTCATGGTCTGAGGAATTTCATAAGTGGCGCTATCTTATATAATTTTCCGCAATGACAGACAATTGACAAAGAAAATGCAAAAGAAATGGCGGTACATGATAGTTGCATGTCGATTTTCTACAAAACGTGGGGGACTATTTTGTTGCGGAGTCTTTTATTGTATGTGGAATAGTAATACTAGGTTTCTAGTTTGATTATCACGCATGCACCTCTGATTTTACGTATTCATGTGCGCATTGTATAATTACCACTTGACGACACGGTTGGCGCAGTGGGTGAGCAATCGATCGTGCCGCGCTGCGTCTCGCGGGTTCGATTCCCGCACGGAACAAATATTTGTATGGCCTACAGATTGTTGTTCCGGGTCTGGCTGTTTGTGTGTGTGAGTTTAAATGTTTATAAATGCACCCAAGATTCAGGAGAAATTCCTAGAGTGGGGCAACGTTTTTTTTTTAAAGAAAAAAACTATTGCTTTGAGGGAAAACATCGTGTGGTTAGTTTCTAACCTTGTGTCAAAGTTGCTAAGCCCCTTATGGGCCTCTGATTTCGCTTAACATGCCGTCGAGAAATGTCTTTCAGGAATGTTTGGTTTTCCTTCGTCGAAGCAAGTGATAATTATGCAATACCCATATGAATTCGAAAATCAGAGCTGCGTATCTTGAGTCGAACTCGAGACTTTTTTTTTCTGAATGGCATCTCGCAGTTCAACCTAGGAGGTTGTCGTCTGCTTAACCGGGCGATTCCTGTAGATGCCTTAAAAATTAAGACCAGATCAGGGCAAAAATCTTACAAACTAAGCGACTACACGCTAAGGGCACCCCCTGTTGGTTACAAGCCTCGGCTTAGGGCCTCGCTGAGGAAGGACAGCAAAGGGACACACTGGATCTGAGTGATATTAATTGGGGACTGATTTGAACTTACTGGCTCAAGCAAGGGATAGGTGGGGACCGGTTCACAAATATGCTATCAATGGACTGCAGGGATAGTATTTTTTGTGCTTCCACAACAGAATCTGTGCCAGGCTACACGTATCCTACCAAACCAATCAAAACATACATTGTATGTTTCGAAAATCGAACAGCACTTTGGCTACATACAGGCTGCGAAAACAACATGTAATATGAGTGACAACAATGTTGTCAGTTCAAAAAGCATTTTCAGAGTAGGACAGGCACATCCCAGCTAATAAAAACTAAGTAATCAGTAAACCTAGGACGAGTTCTGCATTGTTTATGATACGTACTATGAGTAAAAATGAACAGGTATGGTCAGAGACAAACCAAACCGTTTATAGTATTGCATGGTTCGTTTGGCGCTCGGCAATAGTCGGAACTAACGGTGCCATCTTGTTTTTTTGCTAGCTTGTTAACAAACTCTTGCTGAGGTAAGGCCTTTTATACTTTCAAACCACTCTATCCTGTATGATCTCTGGCTATGCTCGCCCCGTATACAAAGATCACGTCTACCTTGATGGCGATTTCCTCCATTAGATTTTAACCAGCGTTGTTATTCACTACTATTTCCACAGATATTTCACAAATGATTTAAAAAAAACGCCTTTGACACTATTAGTAACTCGCCAGAAAATCGAAACGTACCATATACTTTTTTATTTCTTTGAGGATGGGAAATAATCAAATAACTTTCCTCGCTCTGGGCGGAGCGGGGGCAGTGTCAGACTTTTACTGACTAAAACCCACCCATGTTCTTCTTTTTGCCCTGTAGTTCCCAAGGTCGCGGTATCTCTTTCGAACAACCCGCAACCTCGACTGGAACGTCCCATATACTTATGGTGCTATTCAATTGCAAAAACAGAGTGCGGGGTTACACGATTGTATGATATGTTTAGATTTTTTAATGCTTCAGAAACTGGTGTTCACAGCCACCTATTGCCGTTTTATAAAAGATTACTACTTTGATTAAAGTCAGAGTGCTATATTTATAGTCATCCTACTACAGCATCCCTTTTAAATTATGAAGTTATTCAAACGATGTTTGGGCTTTATCGAAAATGTACTAAAAACCGGCCAAGGGCGAGTCAGACTCGCGCACCGAGGGTTCCGTACAAACTTGCGACATAAACGGCCATGTCTTTTAACTGCGTAGACTTAGAGGATTTTTTTTCACAGTACAAAGAGACCACAGACTTGAGCATACGGTTTCAATTTCAACTCGATACCTCTACGCGTTCCCGAGATAAAAGGTCTTGACAAACAGACAGACAGACAAACGAACAACAAAGTGATCAGAAAACGGTTCCGTTGTTTCCTTTTTAACTAGGGAACCCTAAAGATGGCCCTCAAAAAACACCTTAATATCGTAAAATATCCCTAACACCTTTCCAACGACCTCATCAATCATCTCTACTCTAAACCTCATCAAAAGCAAGTCCTCCATATCTAAGTACATTAAGTACATTCGGGACTAAAGCCCCTTTTACATGCTAAGCTCGTCCCGATGTCATAAGCGCACTACACGATTCTATAATATTAATATTTTCTACCGAGTGCGTCATGCATCTCTGGCAGAAGCACTTCGGGTAATGGAAACTAGCATTATAAATTTCAGCACTAAGAGCTTGTCATGGGGGGACATTGATATTTTTCCTTAGAATCAGCTTTGAGTGTCAGATAAAAGGTGGCCTAATGGGGTCATGTCAGATGAAGAGATGTACTTATAGAGTTAGGTTGGACACTGGAAGATGCGCTTTTGTTTTTAGATGTATGAACTTTTCTTATTTTGTATAAACTTTATGCGCTCTTTAACTTTATACAATGGCGGACTTAATATAAAGCGTAGGTTCAGTTTTTCACTTTGTTTGTTTCTTACGTCTTCACGCCTAAATGGCTAAAACGATTTTGATGAATTTTGGTACAGACCCTGGAAACGGACATAGGCAATTTTTTTAAGGTGGGTAATAAGGGAGAAAGAGGGAAGAAAAGGGAAAACTAAGCTTTGCTATTACAATAAATAAGGCGCAAGGGCAAAAACAACAGGTACCTGCAAATCAGGAAAGGAGAACTGTGTTACCCCGAATTTAACGCGAGCGCCGCGGGCTAAAGCTTACTAGCTTTAGCCCGCGGCGCCGTTGTATTAATTTACTAATTAATAAAATAAATAGGTTTACAACATTTGTTTTTCTATTTTATAATAAAAAATAGAATAAAAATAGAATTCCTTCATTTATTATACCTAAAACGAACTCAAGCTTACATCAAACATATTAACTTATGTGCTTCGATAAATAAAATCTAAAAAGCCTAGAATATCATTAAAAGAAGCCTTGAATTTTGTTCAAAGGACCCGCGATGTTAGAACAAGGTCTCGTACTAAGCGTTTTGCAACGATGTTTGGAACATGAAATTAATGGAAGGCATTTTTTGTACAGAAAAAGTAATATTTGCTTAGGTACTGAAGTTATCCGTATATACTACCATTCGCGTAGACCGGGTTACAAATTAACCTATTCGTATGTGTTACCAATATGGGCGTGACAGAGTAAATGATAAATGATGTTTATTTTGCAAGTAGGTTTTTCCAAGGAGCTCAACAATACCAAAAAAGGACATTTGTGTAGGTCCCTTATAGTACTCAAACCGCCAGACAATCTTCAAAAACAAACAAAGTAAATTAAAGTTATGATCCACATGGTCCTCATATTTACAATAAACAACTACAGACTAGAAAATATTTACAAAATTAAATTAATGAGATCATAATTAAATCATAAAATGTCACAAATCAAAAATAATAATAATAATAAAAATGTAAAGTTAAAAATATATATTTATAAAATAAAGTAAATTATAATGTCAAATTATTAAATGTCAGTGTATAAAAAAATTCCCTTCATACTTTCAAACCTGGCTTAGGACGCCTTTTCGGTAGAATCGGCGCGTAGGTATTTTGCCGCGTGATTTACTTCACTGTTTACAAGTTTACTTCTCTCGCGCTCAGTGTTCATGAATAATGTATTTTATTGGACAATTACGTCAGAAATTAAGGTTATATATTTTTTACATATTTGGGACGAGAATCGAATACTGAATACCCTCCCTCAATAACTCCCTCGTTTAACCTAACACTCTGTATAATTATACATAGTGTATAACAAACGTCTGGCCCTCCGTAGGGTGTCTCGGACTATGAAGATGAACAACTGTTGTTCTACGAGTTCTTCAAAGTCGCATTAATTTACTTTCTGTAGGAATTAACGCGGTCAACTATGCTAGCACTATGCTGTGGGATCCCATAGCACAGCATCATGCTGAGTGGTGACCTACTTGTGGCAGTCACGGCGAGCAAGCTAAAAATTGTTTGTATGTATTTATAAATATTTGTGATGCTTTGTATGTTTAATGTTTTTTTTGTTATTTTTGAGTACTCGTCGTCGTCATTGCGACCAATAAACATTTTTTCATTTTTTGTTAACTAATGAACGCATATGTATGCATGAAACTAAAAAAAGATGTTAAGTACATAAGTTGTTGAAGTTTATGGTCTGAGCCTCCACACGTGGCGTGCATATATAATGTTACATCTTGCATTAGGAATAGTAGATTTCTGCTTTTATATGTATATACTAGAAATAAATAGAGAGGTACGACATTCATCTATAGTTAATTGATGTTTTTGCTTTTGCTCTGGACGTTCTTAATGTGGTCGTCTTTCTACATCGTCATCATATATTTGTATAACCTCAATGAACGATAATCATGTAAAATATTATGATTTCAAAGAGTGTCCATGGAGTTTTTGGCCCATTCTTTTATAACCTCAATGAACCATAATCATGTAAAATATTATGATTTCAAAGAGTGTCCATGGAATTTTTAGCCCATTGTTTTCCACAGGGATCAGTGCTTTGGAATGGTGAACTACAGTACTTTCACAAGTTATTATGCCTTGTGACTGGGACTGTAAAAAGGCCTGTAATGGTATAATTAAAATAAATGCTTTGAGTTTTGCAACGATAATAACCTTCATGATGAAAACAAGTTATTGTGGTATGTAACAAAATATTAGAAACAATAATTTAAACAGTTATGGGCTTAAAGTTATCCTATTAATACTCATTACAGAAAATAAATCGAGGCAATAAAGAAACCTCACTTAATGAAGATATTGTACCATCCACCTGAGCAACGTCTATTTAGTTCAAAACGACTTAAGTTTAACAAATGTTTAAACTTTCAAAACCATAATAATGTAGGTTGTAGGTAACTTACTTTATCCGAAACTTTTTTAACTTACAGCTATAAAAAGTGCCAACATAACGACAATGAAAAAACATTATACCAACATATCATCATACTGAAATACTCACGTAAAAAAAACTCACGCATCGTGGGTTCCGTACAAACTTGCGATATATGCGGCCATATCTATTATATACAATGTGTCCGGTCACGGACTAGCGACATTCTATGTACATTCATCATTCATTCATTGTTCATTCTATCAACAAAAACATTCTAGCACTCAAAATTATTGATTTATAAAAAAACTACAAATTTTTTTTCACAAAACTTTTAACAAAACATTCGTTGATATGCATATTTTTTTTTACTTTAATTTTGTTTTCTAAAGTTATACGAAAATGTAACTCATTATTTCTTAATTTAAACAATAGACAATATTGTTGCCCTCCGAATCAACCTATTTTCGTCTCAGTAAGACCAAAACTTTGAGAGATATGATTATTTTTTGTACACGCATAGAGAATTATCTCAAAATGGCTGCCAAAAAGCGGGGCAGTAAATTAGACCGAAGTGTGTGTCGTAAGAACCTCAAACCAATCCAGCCATCGCGGGAGCACTCCCGGCCACCGTAGATGCGGGCCTGTGGACGGTGAGCAATGGGTAGCTCACATTGTATATTAGAAGGTTGATTTACACAGCTCCAAGGGACCACAAATGTTAGTATAATATAATTTAAATTAAAATCAATACCTCCCGTTCCCGGGTAAAGGGAGTTGATAAACAGACAGACAACAAAGTGATCCTATAAGGGTTTTGTTTTTTTTTTCCTGTTCAGTTACGAAACCCTAAAAACGGATAGTAGCTGGTAACAACTTTTCAATACGATAAAATAAATCAGAAATTATTGAGCACATCGACAGTCTTGTTCTTCACACTCGATATAACACCAACCATACCGAACTTTGGCCATTCGATATCGGCTAACTGAACGAAATATGTTATTCTTACAGGAAAACATGTATTATTAAACTTTGAAGCGCAGAAAGTACGTTAACTCACGGAGTCTTTGTATCTATAGGTATTCAAATTATGTATATTCGTTGTTCATTCTTTTACACTAGCTCATGTTCGCAGCTTTGTGTGTGGTGTTTGGTAATGAATTTAGTAGCTTTTGCGTGAAATCATAACATACAGCTTATTTCTAGACCCTGGCTTATACCCCGCGATTTCAGTCACTTGGACAAGCATATCCTTACTTCCTTACTAATAATTATAAAAGCGAAAGTGAGTTTGTTTATTTGTTTGTTCTCTTCACGCCTAAATGGCTAAACCGATTTTGATGAATTTTGGTACAGGGATAGTTGAAACCCTAAAGACGGGCATAGGCTTCTTTTTAATAAAAAGGAGAAATGAGGGAGAAAGAGGAACGAAAAGGGAAAACTAAGCTTTGGTTTTACAATAAATCTACTACATCAAAACTACAGGTAGCAGGTACCTGTAAATCAGGAAAGGGGAACCGCGTTACCCCAAATTTAACGCGAGCAAAGTTGCGGGCAAAACCTAGTTTTAAATATAAACCTTCCTGTTGAATCACTCTATTTATTGCTGAAAACTGCATTAAAATCCGTTGAGTAGTTTATAACATCTAAGCGAACAGACAGTTTTTTTTTAATGGCATCTCGCAGGTCAAGGTCAAGTTGGCTGCTCAACCAGACTATTCTGTGGGTCCCCGACAGTAGGCTGGAGGCCTTACTTCCCTGGTTGGGGGCCAGGGAAGTAAGGCCTCCAGCCAGGGGACGAATAGGCAACGGAGGTGACTTCATTTTATACTATGTAAAGATAAGTAGGATAATCTGCTTTTGTTATTATTTTGTGATGGCTTGTATGTATACTAGAACGGTGTGATTCGGTAATAAATCTTCATCATTAAAGCAGCCCAAAGACATAGTGACATCATTGTCTCCTCAAGACCTTACCAAGCCCAGGGTTGCGAAATGTTCGAAAGAGATACCGCGGCCCCGGAAGACTAAAGGCAAAAGAAGGAACATGAAAATAAGAAAATATTCTATTCCGATATAATTATGCCAGTTTAAATACACCGCAGCTTGTTCTATAAACCTCTTCTAAAATAAAAAAAAAAAAACAGTAGCATTTCTGATCGACATGGCCATTAACTTTTGGAACATTCAAATGGTTATTCTATAGCGAGATTTTAACATTAAATCCTCTTTTATCGTAGAAAATCCTTTCATGTTCTACATTAGAAAACTTTTCAATACAAGGTATTGCAACTAGTATCTAGGCAGGTATGTCTGACTGGTCTAACATCCAACTAATTCCAATGTGTTTCGCTAAGGATAGTTTCGTTACATACCAGTTCAGTAGATTCTGTTCACAACTTTGCTCTGATCCATAACTTCGCACACATTATAATAGGTAGGTATTCTCATTCAGTTCTGAGATTTTGCAGTAAAATAGAAATGAAGAAATTGAAATTTATTAAATTGGTTTGCTCGTTATTTGCCTAACAGTGACTGCTGTGAAAATAAAATTTTGATATTTAAATTGATACTGATAGTTGTAGGTATGTGGGATTCTTGCAAATAAACCGAAATTACGCCCCGGGTGTCGAGACGACTCCCAGCCACCGAAAACGCGGGTCTGTGGACGGTAGCTCAGCGTCCGTCCGTCTCGACAGGCTGTGCTGGCGGCGCATCCGTCTTCCATGAGTACCTCAAAGAAATGTCAACAATGCAAAGGGGCCTGCTAGGGCCACTGCATACCAGCGTTGCGGGTTGTTTGAAAGAGATACCGCGGGCCCAAAACACAAGGGGCAAAAGAAAGAACATTCATGGGTTTTAGTCAGTACAAGTCTGAAACTCCGCCCTGCAACACTCAGAGCGGAGGAAGTTATTTGATGATTTCCCAACCCTAAAAAGAAAAACCAGCCAAGAGCGTGTCGGGCCACGCTCAGTGTAGGGTTCCGTAGTTTCCCGTCCGTCACAATAAGTGTTCCCACTTATGAGTTTAAAGGTGGAGGAGGAAATTATTTTGTACAACTTTTTGTCTTTTTTGTACAAAAACTGTTGTGTCAATCAAGTTCAAAATGATTTTCCTAGAAAGTCCTTTTAAAGTTCTACTTTTCAGATTTTTTTCATATTTTCTAAACTTACGGTTCAAAAGTTAGAGGGGGGGGGGGACACATTGTTTTTTACTTTTGGAGCGATTATTTCCGAAATTATAGACATTATCAAAAAATGATTTTAGTAAACCCCTATTCATTTTTAAATACCTTTCCAACAATATATCACACGTTAGGGTTGAAATTAAAAAAAAAAACACTTCCCACTTTACATATAGGGTGGCTACCCTAATAAAACATTTTTTTCCAATTTTTATTTTACCACTTTGTCGGCGTGATTGATATACATATTGGTACCAAATTTCAGCTTTCTAGTGCTAACGGTCACAGAGATTAAGCGAGGACGGACGGACGGACGGACGGACAGACAGACATGGCGAAACTATAAGGGTTCCTAGTTGACTACGGAACCCTAAAAAGGTAGTACAGAAAATGCACGTTTTTCGGCTCTAGATGTATGACTTGCTGCAGCGGATAATGATGGACAAAGTAGCGGAAAGAAGCGGTGTTGGCCGGAGAAAAACATTCTTAACTAAGTTAAAACGTTTGCCAATGGAATGGAATTGCGAGCGCTGCTAAGCTGTCCTACCTTCTAAAGCGCAAGGAGAAATATTTGGTGTTGATGGAGATAGAAACAAACGAAGGACGAAGAAGAAATGTTTTTGCTATTATTTTAATAATAGCTATGCCCAGCCTTTGATCGCACCGTACCTTTGCACAGAGTAAAAATCACGGTCCACTTAGTAGTAGCTGGAAAATGTTATCGATAAATAAATAAAAAAATAGCAAGCAATTTAACCGATGAATCAAGTAATTACAATCGGAGCATCAATCCACCGGAGGCATCGTTCCCGACTTAACAATAGACACGTAATTCCTAATTCGTGTGAAAAACACATCATGTCAGTTGGATGGGTCACAAAAAATACAGTGATACCAAAAAAACATAGGTAACCTACTAATATTATAAATACGAATATATGTGAGGATGGATGGGTGTATGGATGTTTGTTACTCTTTCACGTCAAAACGGCTGAACGGATCTTGATGACATTTGGCACTGAGGTAGATTATAGTTTGAAATAACACATACTACTTTTTTCCGATAACACGCGGGCGAAAATAAAATGGACCTGCCATTCTGCCATAATTTGCTCTGTTCATTAAACTTTGCTTGCTCACACCGCATTGTTGGATCTTTCACATTGTTTATTTTCATATTAATCCTTTTACCCCAACCCCTATTTCTATTAAAGGGTCCTTATATACTTTTAATCCTTTGGCGGCTTCCCCTATTACCATAAAGAGAGATCTGTGATATCGAAGAAATGTTTTTCAGCATATTGCAGCAGTAATTAATATTTTATGTGGCACTTTCGGTGGCCGAATGTGTTAATTATAAATGGTTAGAATTTAATCTCGTTGAGGATTAGATAGCTGGCTGTGCTGTGGGGAAAGTAAGGGGTTGGGTAGAACTGTCTGAGTATCAGTGGTTATGTGGTAAGAAAATGTACCTAGGTGCCTACCGACACTTTGGTCATCATTTTAGTACCTTTTACTTACGAAGTTGTTAATCCTTACTAATATTATAAAAGCGAACGTGAGTTTGTTTGTTACATCTTCACGCCTAAATGGCTAAACCGATTTTGATGAATTTTGGTACAGAGATAGTTGGGACCCTGGATACGGACATTTTTTTCTAATAAAAAAAGTAGGAAATGAGGGAGAAATAGGGCAGAATCAATCAATAAGGCGCAAGGGCAAAAACTACAGGTAGCAGGTACCTGCGAATCAGGAATGGGGAACTGTGTTACCCCGAATTTAACACGAGTGAAGCCGCGGGCAAAAGCTAGTTAATTATAAGTCCAGGTTTCCTCACGATGTTTTCCTTCACCGATGTCTCTGATGTCTTAGATGAACTTTAGAAGGTATATATGAATTGAAAAGGTCGCATTGGTAAATGTCCTGATTTGAGCCCACGACCTCATGAGAGGCCAGTCTCTTAACCTCTGGGCCATCACCACATTTAATCTAACTTTTGACTTAACCTCTAAAAAACCAAATAATATATTTTTTTAATAATAATATTTGCAATAAACATAATAATATGTCTCAAGATGTTT
The DNA here is from genome assembly GCA_905475445.1 of Ochropleura plecta. NCBI lineage: Eukaryota > Metazoa > Arthropoda > Insecta > Lepidoptera > Noctuidae > Ochropleura > Ochropleura plecta. The sequence goes on along the minus strand of FR997735.1, from coordinate 13,060,417 downwards.
GCAATTTTAAAACTCCTTCTTAGAAATGTAAAACATCTGGTTAATTTCCTAAAAGCTGTTGCTACACAAAATGTGAAACGGGAGCGCCCACAGAACACGCACTACTGACACTATATTTGGCCAGGAACGAGTCAGACCCGCGCACCAGTGTTCCTTACAGAATTGCGACATAAACAGCCATATATTTTGACTGCGTAGACTTAAAGATATGACTTATTCATAACTCCAAGAAACTACAAACTTGAGTATAAAGATTTAATTTCACTTCGAAACCTTCACGCGTTCCCAAGATAAGGGGTCTTGACAGACAGACAGACGGAAGATAAATCGACCCAACAAGGGTTCCATAGTAGTACTTCCGTAGTAGTAGTAAATAGTACAGAAGGTACGGAACCTTAAAACAGGTATTTCGGACAACCATTTTACCTATAACCCTTTTCGGGAATGGTCGCCACTAGACTGAAATAATTATGGCCTAAGGCGGCTTTCATTACTAACATCCCCCCGTTTAAAAACCGCTCAGAAACGTCAACGTACCTACTATAGTATTTTTTTGACATCGGTCGCTCGGTCAATGACACAAGCTCGCCACTGTAAACGCACCCTTAAGACAGAACATTTTTAATTTTCTCTAGTCACTTTTGTTGTTCATGCAATTTTCTTGTATTCTGTAAATTGGGTCATTTACCTCTTAAGAAAATAACAAGTGCGATTACATTTAGTGTGGGTGAGTGGACGAAAACATGGTCGTTTTGTTCTTCGGACTGCATAATAATATCGTAAAATTCTTTGGATGGCGGTATTTTATCGAAGCAATATTTTGCTGAAATTTTTGCTGAATCTCTTGTTACATTTTTATTTTTTACTCGATATTGAAACGTTTTAAAACTTACTTGATGATTTTAATCAGCATCCATAAATTTAAGCGCTGAATGTACGTAAAGAAACACCAAAAAAAAATATTCTTTAGTCACAATATTGATATAGTAGTACGCATTACTCTTAGTAAATTATACCTACTTCATTCATTTCATCGCGCACAAAAGATGTATTAGAGGAAAATGAACTAATATTCTATTCGATAAGTCCTTACGATGGCATTCACAGACTGGAGTTTGACTTTACTTGCCAAATAAAGTAGACATCACGGACACCAGACAAATTTGAAAATCACTTTTAGAGAATTTGATTTATTCCTAACTTCAACATTAGACATTTTATTTTTGAAAGTGCAGCCATGAATTTCGTGGAAACCCTGCTTTCAACGAAATGCGTGGCTACACTTGGAACCTGAGTCATTTATCAATTTGTAGAATATCTAATAAATAAAATTTCCACTTCGCAATTCGTTTCACGTTACTATCAAAAAAAAGAAAAGGTACTGTAAGTAGCAAAAGTGTTAGTGTGGAAATAAAACATATTAATATGAAATATTTATTCATTACCACATTAATATACACAGAAAATATTAATAAACAAAATATGTAAGAACTAAATATTAATTTAAAAAAAATGATTTTACTTGTCTTACTAAGTTAACTGTAAAACGTTGATAAAGTTTAAAATTTTACACAAAACTAAATAACAAGTCGTCCTAAATGAGATGTAGGCATGTAGGACAAGTTGATGAATAACTCTGAAACCTCAGGATACAATTAATAGCTGGTATAAAAAAACTACTTTTGATAAATTATGTTTATATTGCAAGTAAGTTTTTCAATTTTTTTTTTAATTTAAAGTTTTTTTAAACTGGATGAGGCCGGTGTTTTGTAACCGACTACTTTGAGAAGAAACAGCCGAAACAAACTCAGAGGTCATAGTCTCTTTTAAGGTACAGACAAAAATCTTGGTCAACTTAGGTATATGAGGACTATAGATTAGTGTCTGAAATGGTCGTTTTAAGAAAACACCACACAGATTGAGTGGACCTGTCTAGTCAGTGCATCCGACACATCAGGTTTTCGTGATAATATACAGTAAGCTATCTTTATAATCTATTTGGTAGTTCTAACATCAGTACTGCTTTGATAAATTATATTTCGAAATTATTATGAACTAATAAAAATGTCCAAGTATAATCTGTGAGTTTCGTCCTAACTACGCACAACAAAAAGTAGAGATTACGTAAAATATCCATCCATTAGCCATTAATAAGATGAGTCTTTCCAACTCGACGTTTTTATACCTAACGTTTTTGATATTATTTTATCTCTTCGAAAGTCCATTTCATTTCTATTTTTTAAAATAAGAAAATGTGTTCGTTTTATTTTCAAGCATTGATACTTAAGCCGATTCGATTAGTATGTATTTTTGTATCTTCTGTTGTTTCTTTAAACCTCTTCAATGTAGTTAAACATTATACTTTTGTAGTTATGTTTGTTAGTAGTAAATAAAACAATAAAAAAATCATATGTTTTCGTATGTCATGTTTTAAAAAAATAATGATTTTGTATGGATTATTCCTTTCATATTTATGAATTTTAATTGTAATTTTTACTTTTAATCGACATTTTAGATTTGTAATTTTAGTTGAATTTTTGTATTTCAATTTCTATGTCAGTAATGCCAAAAGAGCAATAAATTTTATTACCTAGAATACCTAGATCGTTAATGTTAATTAGCAAATACACGAACCTTTTATAATGTATCATGTCGCTAAATATTATACAATAGATGACTTTCAAACATCATTCAGTCAACGTACTGTCATTTTGCTTCACCCTTGGGCCACTTTTTTATATTTTTTTTAATGGGATCTAATCAAATAAATTCCCCTGCTCTGAGCGGAGCGAATATCAGAATTTTACTGACTAAAACCCACCCATTCCGACTTCTGCCCATAGTGTTCCGGGGCCGCGGTATCCCTTTCGAACAACTTTCTAACGATTCATTAAATTTTGTATGAACAAGAATTAAGATCACTAGTTTTTTTTTACGTTATTCGTCTTAACACACATTTATACCTCACACCAGCAGCACCAAACCAAACCTAACTCAAGTTCGTAGACGAGAGACGATTTATGAAAATCTAGATTACTGCTATCCTCATTACACTACGACCAGTTCAGCTCCATATCAGAATGCCTTTATCGACGTAAGCAGTTATTTCCCAGCCTCCCAGCTCTGAAGAGGGACGGACGGCTGGCTCGAATGATAATAGCCTGATTAAGAAAGGTCACGTCTTTTCAGGCGTGTTTTGTTTTTCTCTGAGTAAAGAAAAAAATAAAACAAACAAACGGAGGAATTTCAGGAGTGAATAATTTGCTGCTGAAGCTTGCGGAGCGACAGACCATATTATTGCTTTTACATAAAACTCATATCTGTAAAGATAGTAATGTAATGATAACATTGTGTTGTAAAAGCTGATTATTTCTAAAAGAACTGGTTACTGTGAAGGTTTTATACCAAAGCCGAGTGCAGGCTGGTTTGCCATGACGTTCGATTACATAATTGGTTTAAAAAGAGAATAGAAAAATAGAATAGTTATGCAATGACGTGACATGTATTGGTAAAATTACGAACTAAAATAAAGTAATAATAAAGTCTAAAGTATTTTATGCTTCTTTTAATTACGAATTTACACCAAATCATTCATTGAATCGTTTTTGTCGGTCTTGTACATATTATACGTCAAATAGTAACCACCAACTTATCATCTGACGTTTCATACACAAAAGAATATTGTGAAAAACGTAAGATATTTTGAAATGAATATAGGTAAATAAAAATTATAGAGCGTTTAATATAAAACATGAAAATATTAAACACAAACACATGCAAAATTTTAAGAGCCTTTTCAATATAACGATATTTGTGGGTTCATTATTAAATATAAATATTTTCGTCTACCACTAACTCCGTTCGAACTTCAACTCTACGTTTGAACGAACTTCTCTGGGCAAATATCAACAATGAAACTAGGATGTGACCTACACAATATCTAAACCGCGTTCAAAAAGTAAAAACCAAGCAAGTGCGAGTCGGACTCTACGTTTACTATATAGTTTTAATTTCAACACGATACCTTCACGCGATCCCGAGATAAAGGTTCTTAACAGACAGACAGACATAGAAACAGACGGATAATAAAGTTTTTTGATGTACGGAACCCTAAAAAGTAAAAAGCGCTTGTCAAAAGTATTCCCAATAACGATACTGACTGTTTAAGACCACAAGTAAAAACAATTTAAACCATAGGTCAAAACAAAACGAAAATACTAGGTCTACGAAGTCAGAATGGATATCCATCAATTTTAATACAAAGTGTCAAGAACCAGCCAAACAATCGTTCATATCCTCAGAGGCTACTGAGTAAGTACTTATTTAAGTTGTCACGAAAAGAACTGTTCACAAAGTTCGAATTCCTTTTAAAAAGTTGTGATAAATTCGTCTTAGACAAAAGTGACGTATATTTTTTAGCCTATTGTGAGGCCTGAAAAACATACTGCTTGAAAATGTACTGTAGACCGTATGATTCAATTTTGTCTTACGATGTTTTGCAAAGTTACAGGTCAATCTAGTCAAGGTTGAATGTTTCTGAAGATATAATACACGACCGCAACAAATAAATCTAATATATAAAATCTAATTCTAATATATAAAATTCTCGTGTCACAATTTTCGTTCCCATACTCCTCCGAAACGGCTAGACCGATTTAAACGAAATTTTGTGTACATATCGGGTAGGTCTGAGAATCGGCCAACATCTATTTTTCATACCCCTAAACCTCAGCGGGTGAAACCGCTGGGCACAGCTAGTAATAATATAAACAGAATATGTTTAAAATAATATGCTAACACAATTTAAAATCATCAAAGCCTCTCTTTAGGCCTTGTTTTGAATTTTTCAGCTTTATCTGTAAACTATGTAAAAAAAAAATCGCGAGTTCTAATTGAACTGAAATTTGGCATACACGTTTAGTTCGCTTGACAATTAATGATGTACAAAGTGACGTAATTCTAAATCCAATATAGTTGACCCTTAAAGCTGGCGGACCAGAGTATCAAATGGAAGAGTTTGCTGCGTATAATAAAAAAAAGCGTGTTTTTAAGTTTTATTTTTAGAGTTACGTACCTTGACAAGAAAACAAACGGAACCCTTATTGGATCACTTTGTTGTCCATATGTCTGTCAAGACCCTTTATCTCGGGAAGGCGTGAAGATATCGAGTTGGAATTTAAACCACAAACTGAAGTTTGTCCCTTTGTGCAGTGTACAAATCAAATCTACAACATTAGTTTTACTAGCGAAACCCGAAACACGTGTCTAGCATATTTATCTGAAGAATCTATGTACAAAATTTCAGACCTTTTTCATGAAAAATCAGAAAGTTATAAGCTTGTTATTTTACCTGGTTGTCCGTAAAAAACCACGGTCACCGCGCGGCACAAACGACACCGCACGTGTGTACTGTCGCTTTGACCTGCCGTGACCTTGTTGCGCGCCGTATGATTTCGTATACCTACTAGGTGTCCAACTCGTAAGCTATTATTAATATTTTTGGGACAAAATATAACATGGTGTAAAAACTATTGGAATCGATTCAGTTACCTACTTATTCTGAACAAACTATATATATTCAGGTTTCGCATATACTAAAAATAATGTTGTATAAGACTACGCCGTCAAAAGATATGGCTGTTTAGTAAGTAGTACGTTTGTACGGAACCCTCGGTGCGCGACTCGCTCTTAGCTGGTTTTTAAACTAACATATTTATTATGTCCTGAATTTGAAGTGGGAATTAACAAAAGCGTTACAAACATACGTTTTTGCCCGATCAGAAATAGAATTGAAACAATTCAATTATGCGCATTGAATTAAATATTTGTTTCAATTATAACATTTTCATCGAATTGGTTACTAACGTATTCAAAACAAACATTAATTAATAAACAAGCTTACAACCTGTCCATGTATTGAAAGCGGATTAGTTACTTACACAGGTACCTACCATGTATTATGACGTCATCCATCAAATATAGCATGTTTTAGCCCCGCGTGTATTTTGCTTTGAAATCAAATGCCAATCATTACCTGAAATTGTGTTAAGGAAAGGTTATGGTTACCTAAAATTATTTGGTAATATTTGAAATGAGGTTTTTTTTATATTTGGGTGAATTTTCTTGCAATTTATGATTGCTCTCCCACCTAATATGTACTAAGAAAAAAGAAAAATGTTGGAACTTGTGATCGCTCTCCCAACTATGTACTAAAAAAAAAAATGTTTTAAATATTCGATTTTTAAAAATGACGTATTTATTTCGCGTTTATAGCGCGCGCTCATACTAGAGCTTCAGATCACTGGAGCTTTTAAAATATTTCAACGTTTGATTATTGTTTCTATATTTTCAGAAATTCTATTTGTCTCTTTAACGAATTTCCTACGGCCTCATTTTAGCCTTCATCAAAGTACTGTAAACTATCATATAAAATTTAACTTCATTTAAAAACAAAGTTTTCACTAACACAAAAAAAAACATTTAAGCCCATTAATACACCATCATAACAACCTTGGGAATCTGAAGTTTACAAAAAAACTACGTTCAAATTTATCGCGGAATTTAATTACTAAAAATCTTTTAGCTAATACAAAGGCGCACCCTAGCGGTATTTAATTATGACGTGGCATATTCGCGTCACGTTATGGTGTTTCATTAGTAAGATAAACAGTTTTAAACGGAGCAGTGTGGCCGCACCCTAACGATAGCGTAGATAGAACTTCAGTATTTGTTTTGATGATTGCACGTTTATACACGACTGCTTGCCTTTAGAATTAATGACAGCGTAAGTTTTTAAGCGCAGGATAAGAGCTCTAGGAAAAGGCCTTTGTCTAGAAGTCGGATAGTATGGGCTACACAAACAAAAATATGTTTAACGCTGTGTAGATAGTGACGTCATCCAGGAAATTTTGGCGTCAGTAATTGCATTTGGAGCTTTTTTTCAGATGGGAAATCCGCGGTATCCAATTGAATCAACCCGCCTCGGAAGGCAAAGGCCCTGACGGGCCCGTTTGCTGGTTAATGGTATATCTTTAAAACTCGTATGTTGTTTTGGCCTTTTGAGCCAAAGACTCAAAAAAGTTTTTTCTTAATGCGATTCTCTCTTAACATAAAAAAGTAATCATTTAACTAAAGATAGACACACACTAGAAACAGAACTTAATAATACATTTAGAGCCAAACGCATTAACGATTTGTGGTGCAAGCGGCCGCAAATCTTGTATAAGCTCGAAGGACCAATGAAATACAAGATGCTGAATTACGAACACGAGTATCTGTCACCTACGTTGAGAGTGGAGTCTCGAAAATCTAACTACCTACAGGCCTTACCGCAGAATATCGGTGTTTCTGTAAACGGATTGCAGATAGCCGATGGCAGTGCTACTGTGGACAATACTGATACGATATTCACCTCGACGTATCCTCGGGAAAGGATACGATGCTATGCCTTTCCCAACCGTACGTTTGTTTTTAGCTGGCGTGACGGTTTGGGCTTGTTCTTGACTGATTGACTATAAAAGGCTCCGAGTGAATTGGAAGGAAATGGGGGAGAGGACAAAATTCTTACTAACATAATAAAAGTGAAAGTGAGTATGTTTGTTTGTTACGTCTTCACGCCTAAATGGCCAAAGCGAGTTTGATGAATTTTAGTACAGAGATAGTTGGGACCCTGGAGATGGGTATAGGATATATTTTTTTAAAAGTGAGAAAAGAGTAGAAAGAGGGAAGAAAAGGTGAGAGACGGATAATTTATTTTCGATCATCACGCGGGTTAGCGTTACTCCAAAGTAACTATGCCGCGCGGACTACGCGGAAACTAGTAGGGTAATAAAAAAACACAACATTAGTTGGCTGTAACAAAAACCCGAACAAAGAGTATGCTTTCACATTTATTGTGCAAACCGCGGCGACTGTTCCCTGATCATTAAAACCTGGATGTCTACAAAATTCATCAGAATCAGTTTCTTTGAAACAAGCGCACCCTAGGCCGCATCATCGCTTCACATCAGGCGAGTTGCAAACAAACGCAAGTCCATTCAGTGTAATAAAAAAAAAACCGCCAAGAGCGAGTCAGACTCACGCACCGAGGGTTCAGTACAAACTTGTGACATATCTTTTGACTGCGTAGACTTAGAGGGTTGATTTTTTAACAGCACAAAGGAACCACAGACTAGAGTATACAGTTTTAATTTTAATTCGATTCATTTACGCGTTTCCAAGTAAAGGGTCTTGGCAGACAGACAGACATACGGATAACAACGTGATCCAATATGGGTTCGGTTTTTTTTTCCTTTTACTGCGGAACCATTAAAAGCACTTCTATTTCACATCTGGCTTAACTAACAAAAGTTAAGTTTAAATTGACACAATCAACCCAGCATCGTCCTTACACAACCTTGCTATAACCGCTATCACCTTGAAATTTAAGAGCAATTCTGCTTAACTTATTTATTGGCAAAGCATCCTACGCTCGAATATTAATGAAGACGCCCGCGCCGGCCGGGGGGGGGAGGCGGGTCGTACATGTACCTATTGCAAATGATATCGGATAAATCAAGGGGAATCATATAGTGTGACTGGATAAACTAAGAACGAAAGAAGTTTTTAAAGAAGTTTTGAGAATATCGTCATTTAATCATATTGAAGGGGAAACAAAGGTTTTAAACATCTTAAAAGTAAGAAATTCAAATAATGTTGAATTTAGAACTCAAAAAAACTGTTGTGATAAGCATAATATGGTTTTTACTGATCATATGAATTTGAGATATTTTGTACACATTTTATTTGATTACTAGCTTTTGCCCGCGGCTTCACTCGTGTTAAATTCGGGGTAACACAGTTTCCCTTTCCTGATTTGCAGGTACCTTCTTCCTGTAGTCTTTGCCCTTGCGCCTTATTTATTTGTAATAGCACTGCTAAGTTTTCCCTTTTCTTCCCTCTTTCTCCCTCATATCTCAATCTTTTTTAAAAAAAAATCTATTGCCTATGTCCGTCTCCAGGGTCCCAACTATCTCTGTACCAAAATTCATCAAAATTGGTTTAGCCATTTAGGCGTGACGACGTAACAAACAAACAAACTCACATTGCATGTTGAACCTAATCGTAGAGCAATAAAAGCCAGCTTTCGAGCGGAGGTATTAAAAAAAGTCCTTAATCTATAAAAGTGTCTCTTGTAATGTACCTTTTTTTTAATGTTGAGATTATTATGTACTAGCGTTTGCGCGCGGTTTTGCTCGCGTCCACCCCCCATTTTAGGGAAGTGGGGGGTTAGAAAGAGACAAAAAGTAGCTAAAGTAGCTAGCTTCCGTCCGTGACTTCGTCCGCGTGGCTTAGTTACTTTGGGCTAACGCTAATTTCATCCCGCGTGATGATCGAAAAAAATATTTTTTCTCTCCCCTTCCCTCTTTTTCCCCCTTTTCTCACTTTTTTCAGCTTATATTCGTCTCCATGGTGCCAACTATCTCTGTACCAAAATTCATCAAAATCGGTTTGGCCATTTAGGCGTGAAGACGTTACAAACAAACAAGCAAACTCACTTCCGTTTTTATAATATTAAGTAAGGATTTGATTGGCACATGTGTCCGTCTGCATTTATGTTCATCGTTTATCCAGTCAGCCTGTATAATCGGTGTATGTAAGAACCTAATGAAAGGACCCATAGTTGTCTCAATGTCGAGTATTTATTAATGTCGTTACATTGTCTTGGTTCACGTTGAGTGGGCATGAGTTGTTATGATGATGTTCGTGTTTAGAACATGTTTAAATATTGTAGCTATCTGTCTATCTGCTAATAAATGCGTTAATTATTTCATAAGTTTGCACTGAACGATAGAATAAGAAGTAAATATGGATTGGAGTAAATACGCTTACTTACCGAATGTAGTTTCAGCATAATTAACATTCAACACGACCTCACTGCTACACAAATAAACTGAAATACGGATTAGGCAGGATTAACTTTGATTCGTCTTCATTAAATATTGCACAGAGCTTGATTATTTATATTGCAATCAAAATATTAATTGATTGAGTTAAAAGCTGATGAAAAGTTGTCTTTTTGTGTAGATGCAATCGACCAGGCGTTAGCATAGAAAAAACAGTAGGGAGTAATAAGAATAAAAATTAGCACTTTTCAAAACTATTTTACGAGTTTCCAGCTCTTAGTTAGTACACATGGCAACACATTATGCTATACATTTCCAGCATAAATAGCCTCCCTTTGTTCAAATAACTCGTTCAATGAGAGACCCGCATAATCTGGTTTTGTATAGCTTAATTAGTGAAAGAAAGAAAGAATGGCGTAGTCATATTTCAGGATGTGATTTAGACATTAAACTGAACACTCTTTTTCTATACAAATCTTAACATAAGATGCAATTTGTGTCGAAACTCTTGCGCCATCCCATCTTCCTACGCTGTGAGCTAGGCTGGGGCGGCTACAGCAGGTGCTGAAAATCTCAAAAGGCGCATATATCATAACTTAATAGGCAGTTATGTTTTCGAGCCATTTGGAGTTGAACCACTAGCCTAGGCCACCTAGTATCTCAAGATATCACCGTCTATAGACGACTCTTTTCGTGACCAAAGAGCTGGCCGTTTTTCAGCCAAAGAATTAGTATTTCCATCCAACGTGGTAATCCTGCCAGCCTTCTGGGCACTTTTCCTGACAGCAATGTGGCCAATTTTTTTGACGCCCTGCCATTGTTTTACCGTATGATACTTTTACAATTTCTCTATTCTTAGTTTATGTATTTGTGTAGTTTGTAAATAATGTACATATGATAAGATTCTTTGTTTGCCTGAAATATGGTATAGTAGGGTTTTATAAGTAAAAATGTTTCACAAACGCTGACTTTTTTTAGCATACAAACTTAACATTAAATTTAAAATTCCTAACACAATCTACTCGTAATTTAGGTACTTAGTTACAGTTTTCACAATATTCTTAAAAGCGCGTAGTGCTTATTGTACCTTATTTAATTTCCTTATTTTTTTTTATAGTGCCTGTTAGTGATCCTAAAAATTCTACCTAGTTTCTCTGTTATTTTACTAGGTTCTTACGAGTAAGTGCCTCTGTGTTACTTATACAAATGCTTGCATAGCTATTGGTTCTCTTATTTATAAATAAATAAGAAAGAAAGAAAGAAAGAAAAACTTTTATTTGGGACTCGCACAAAACAAGTAAAACAATAAAAAAAAAAAATGAAATAAAATAGAACAGACAAGGTTATTGTCTGTGCGAGGCCAAAAAGGTCCCTGTCTCAGCATAAGCTGCGATATTTTAGGTTTAAAATAACACAGCGCTGGTATTCTGACAGGGCCAGTTAGTGGTATCACGGACACAGAACGGAACACATACTTGAATAAATATTCTTATTATAGATACAAACATTACAAAATAATAAATAAATGCAAAAGGACAAAAGTATAATTATAAAATTCTTCATGCAAATTATTTTATTTTTAGCCAATACCCAATAGCCCAGCGCTCCAAATATCTTTTGTCGACGAGACAAAACGCTGGAACGCGTGGGAGTCTATGGTACGCTCCGGTCGGCTGTATAATTTACAATCAAAACAAACAAAATGCTATGTTGACTCTCTTTAAAAAAAACGCTTAAGTACTACTGTAACAAATAATTACGAACAATGTAAGTGTTGTGTAGTGTATTTTCACAAATAAAAATAATAATTACGTCAAAAACTCGGAAACGTTCATGGAGTTTGCTGTTGTATGTTCAAAAGGTGTCGTTTGAATTTCGAACTAAACGGACTGTTCTTAAAGCACGTAACGGAGGCGGCAAGTCATTCCAAATGCGTGAAGCTGCGAATTTAAAACTCCCACGGAATGCAGCAGTTTTATGACGCAAAGTCAACAAAAGGTAAGCAGATGCTCTTGTATTGATTTTGTTTACATCTCGTGACCATGTTAGTTTCTTATAGAGATAGTCTGGTTTTTTTGTGAGAATTGTGCCAAATAACAGGGTAGCCAAATGAAGCTTTCTCCGGTTTGACATTCTCATCAGATTACCCTTATTTAGGAATGGAGTTATTTGAGATCTAGGAGGGACAATGAAACAAAATCTTGCACAAGCATTTTGCACTCTCTGAATCAGCCTTTCGCTCCTACCAAGAATGCATGCCCCATACACAGTGTCAGCGTAGTTAAGCTTGGATAAAATAAGTGACTCACAGAGCATAACACGCATATCCACACTTATGTAGGGGCGGATACGGTACAGTAGTTTGAGACGGTAAAAGCAGTTACGCACAGCCTCCATGACGTGAGTCTCGAAATGCAATTGCTCATCAAATACCACCCCAAGATTGCGGGCTTCCTGTACCCTTTCAATGGAACACCCGTCAATCTTTAAGTCCACGCTGACATTACTCATTTTGTTTAAAAAATCTCTTGTTCCTAAAACCATAAATTTTGACTTGACTGGGTTCAGGACAAGGGAGTTTCTCACTGACCAGGCTGAGATCCTATCCAAATCCTCATTCATATTTTTTACAGTGTTAACAGTCTGCTGAGGATGAAAAGGCAAGTACATCTGTAGATCATCCGCATATAGATGGAACTTGGCATTGAGCAGGCAGTTTGTGATGTCAGCACTATACAAGATGAAGAGAAGCGGACCTAGGATTGAGCCCTGTGGCACGCCCCTGTTCACACACTTAGGAATAGAAGACCTAACGTCTCCACTATCACTTGTAACCTGGACTAATTGAGATCGGTGAGTGAGATAACTTAGAAACCATTGTAATGTCTCAGGTTGACATCCATAGTATGACAGCTTGGAGAGAAGGAGAGAAGTATTGATAGAGTCAAAAGCGCGTGAGAAATCCAGTAAGACAAGCATGGTACCCATGCTCTTGTCTCTGGCCTCAAGGATGTTACCAACCACATCAAGAAGGGCTGTGGCAGTGCTGTGTCCCTTACGAAAGCCTGATTGAAAAAGCGGCAAAATATTGTGCTCTTCAAGGTATGCCCGAAACTGGCTGGAGACAACCTTTTCTATGATCTTAGATAGACAAGGTAACAGGCTGATAGGGCGAAGATCTTTTATGCCAACAGGGTTAGGTACCTTCGGAATGGGTCTAACTATTGCCAATTTCCACAGATCCGGGAATGAAGAGGTGGTGATGGAACGATTAATAATGGCTGTTATAGCTCCAAGAGTACGAGGAAGAGTCATCATCAGCATCTCAAGCGAGATCGAGTCAGATCCCTGAGCATTTGACTTCAGGCCGCGCAGTAGCCTCAACACCATATCCCCATCAACCGGCTCAAGTTGGAAATGGCCATTACAAAATCTATGGTTTTCAAAGTATGCTAGATCTGCCGTATCAACCACGCCATTACCAGGTATATCCAGAAAGTGATCATTAATTTTTTCTGGATCACTACAAAAATGGGGTAAAGTAAACTCAGGCTTTTTGCAGATAGCAATGGATTTTTTTAAGTGACTCCATAACTTCTTAGGGTGTTTAATGTTTGAAGTTATCTTGGTCTTGAAATACGCACACTTTTCACTTTCAAAGGCAGCCCTAACAAGATATTTGAGCTCCTTGTATGATTCAACATGTTTTGATGCATTGGTAGCTTTCGCCCTGTTATGGCTTCTGTCTCTCAGCTTTATCATTTCCCTAACAGTGTCTGTTATCCATGGCAGAGAATTCTCTTTAATTAGAACTTTTTTAAGGGGCGCATGTAAATCGAATAAATTTAGTATATACTTATTAAAAGTTTCCACCATGGAATTGACATCCTCCAGGCTTTCAATATACTCCCAGTCTATTCTATTAAGGTCCTTATTAAAATGGTCTAGCAGAATGTCTTTAAGGGGTCTAAAGGTAACCCAGTGCGGGGATGGCTTCTCTAACTTAAAATTAAATTCAGCCGCTATAACTGCATGTTGACCAAGCTCAGGAATGTGAGATACAGAAACTTTACGTACCTGAGCATCAGTGCATACAATATCAATTAGTGTCTCACTGTGTTCAGTAAAATGTGTAGGTTCAGCAATGATCTGGTTTAATTTACAGGAGAGTAAGAAGTTGTTAAGTAACTTGGTTTTGTTATCCAATTGGCTTAGCATATTAATATTGAAGTCACCTAACAAAATTACTTTATCCGCGCTTGTGAAAGCAGAGAGAGAGTCGGTAATGGCATCCAAGAAAATATTGACATCAAGCCACGGTGGCCTGTATGCTGTGCCGACAATGACCGCGTGTGAGTTGACGTTCAGTCGGAGCCACATCTGCTCGACCTGTGGCGCGGCCGGGTGCGGGAGGGCGCGCGCGCGCAGCCCGAATAAGACGAATGTACTTCAACATAGACAGGAAACCGACCCTAACATAGTTGGGAAATAGACTAGGAAGGGCTTTTTTACGAATGGGAAATCAACAAATAACTTTTCCCGCTCTGGGCGGAGCGGGGGGATTGTCAGACTTTTACAACCCACCCATGTTCCTTCTTTTGCCCTTTATGTTCCGGTGACGCGTGAGCCAGTGGTCTGGGTAGGCCAATTTAATTGTTAGCATGGTAAGCCTTGCGTTTAACCACAGTGGGGTTATCATGAATTCGCGTTTTTTTTAATCTCATTCCTGTGTGGGAAAAAGATGGCGCTAGACCTCCTATAGCTTTGCCTGTTTCCCCCAACGGAATGAATTTTTTACAATAAATTGATTTCATGATAGTCAAATCAATGAAATCAAAATATTTTTATATCACATAGGCCTACATGGGCACTTACAAAACGTCGAGAAAAGGTGCACGTTTTGGTTTGGTCATTTCCTAAAGAGAAGAACCGGCAAGAAACTCCACGGTTACTCTTTTAAAATCATTTGGTTATACAGTGTTGTGGTTACAGCGTTAGTACTTAAGTACGAGAGGACAGCGAAGCCCCACAATAAGTCATTGCTTACTTTACAGACTCCACCAGATGTTACTCAATTGAGTTCTCAATTTCCGATCAAATACTCAACTATCGATATAACTACGCATCGTTGACGTGTACAATCATTAGCCATGAGTAATGACGTCAGTCTGCACTGAACTGACGGCGTATTGTTCAAGGTAAGGGACGATGACTTATTGGATACGGGATGACGGACATTGTTGCTCCAGTGTTGTGTTGTGGTGAGAGATATTCATTTAGTAGTGACGGCAGTAGGTCGATATTTTCCTGTAAGTGTAAGAACTGCTATTGAACTAAAATTTCTGATAACTACTACCGAGAAGAGTAATATAATAGAAAAAACTCTACAAGCAGTGTGTAGTCTTGTGGTGTGACCGGCGGAATACCAAGTCATTGGTCTCAAGTTCGAACACAAGAAATCACTGATTTTTCGGCTTATTTTGCGTATTGTATAATTATCACTTGCTTGGGTGAATGAAAACATCGTGAGTTAACCAACTTGCCTGTAAGATACTTGTCTATGGCATGTTAAGTCAAGTCAATAAAGAACACAAAGGGTAAAAGAAGGAGCATGGGTAGATTTTACTCAGTAAAAATCTGACACTCCCTCCTCGCTCCGCCTAGAGCGGAGGAAGTTATTTGATGATTTCCCATCCGTAAAAATACGTCAGCCACATTTTTACTATTTAGCAAGCAAGCATGTATACTTTTTTAAACATGTCATGAAATAAAAAAAAATTACATTCAATAGTTGAATACATTAAATTAAATTTATCAATTTTCAATCAATATTTTATTTATCTCCGTTTTAAACTGGTTGCTGTGTTTTTGACATGTATACCTATTATATGAGTTACAAATTACAGTATCTGTGTATTTTTTTACAATTTTATTGTAAATTTTATTCTAAATCACACGCTCCGTACAAGTTTCACTTCAACAAAAAGACAACATCGATGCAGAATGTTTATTGACGAAGTCTTTATCTTTTTCCCCTCATTAGAACTTTTAATTTGGCCGTCGTTTGCAGTAAAATACCCATCTTACCAATCAGGGATCGTTGCAGCAATCAATCTGGCGTTTCTTATCATCGATAATTACATCAAGCCGTTACAGAAACGCCGACCGGTCGGTAACAGTCTGTATCACAACTAAACTCCATTAGTGGGTCCCGCCAAACGAATTAATTAATTCAGACGATTTGCCCCCATTTACTATCAACAACCCAAGATGTGGGATCCCCCTATTTTGGGATCAACTATGGTCAATGATTCCTGATGTGATTTGATTAAACTTTGTTTTGGTTGCCTAAGTTTCAGGATTTTGATTGACAAGGGTTTGAATATTAAAGGAACCACTCTAAAAGCAGTTGCATAAAACATTATAATGTGTCAAAACTCTAACCAGAGTTGTGTAGCCTAAAGCTTCGGCCTTTACTATCATCACTTCCACATTGCATGAAAAATATTGAAGACTGACAGTTCAAAATCGGAGTTTAAAGGCTTTTTTTGGGGTGGGAAATCATCAAATAAATTCCCCCGCTCTGGGTGGCGCTGCGGGTAGTGTCAGACTTGTACTGACTAAAACCACCCATATTCCTTCTATTGCCCTTTATTTATTTATTTATTTAACTATTTATGTACACACAGTAAATCACACAGGATAAAAACATATAAAATTTGAGTACAAAGGTGCTGCTTATTTCTTAAGAAATTTCTGCCAGCAGACCTGCGAAAGGAGATATGAGAACGAAATGTAGACGATAGTGTGTGAGAGAGTATTAGAAAAATATATGTGTGTGTGCCTTAACCTATTATAACTTACATATATAAGTAAATATTAATAAATACTTGTATAAATACATAATGCTTAAATATTAATAAATACTTGTATAAATACATAATGCTTAAATATATATCCATAAATAAATACATATATTACGATTGAGAGGACAGGTAATGCTCTTTCACTCTGTTTTTGAATAGGGAAATGGAGGACTTTAAATCGCGAATGCTAGGCGGCAGTGAGTTCCACAACCTAACAGCGTGTACAGAAAAGGAATATGAATAATAACTGGATTTGTGCGGATGGGATTTGAGTAGGGATCTGAGGTGAGATCTACACGGTGCGTCGCTAGGGCGCGCATAGGAAAAACGTTCACGCAAGTAAGTGGGATAGGAAGGATTGTGTAGGATGTTGAAGAGGAGACAAAGGATCCGAAGGATCCTTTACGTTCCGGGGCCGCTGTATCTCTTTCAAACAACCCACAACAAGCCTAAAGGCTTTGGGTGTGAATCTATACCCAGTTCACCATCACAGCCTTCTTGCACGATCTGGTCATATGAGTCCTTTTAAATTTATTTGGTTTATATATATCTAGTATCGTCAGTGGAAAAGCAGAGCTTAATTTGATTGCATGTCATGAAAAACCGTACCAGTAGCAAAAGACCAAAAATACAATGACACCAAAAAGTAAATATTCTAATTTACAAACTAGTAATTAGCATGTAAGTTAAAACTTACATGCTAATAAAATGTACATAATAATAAAGGCTGCGCCTGCGTTGAATTCAGGGTATCACAGTTCCCCTTTCCTGATTTGCAGGTACCTGCTACCTGTAGTTTTGCCCTTGCGCCTTATTTATTGTAATAGCAAAGCTAAGTTTTCCCTTTTCTTCCCTCTTTCTGTCTCATTTCTCCTATGTCCGTCTCCAGGGTCCCAACTATCTAGGTATGTACCAAAATTCATCAAAATCGGTTTTGCCATTCAGGCGTGAAGACTTTCGCTATTATAATATTAGTAAGGATTTTCAGAATATTATTAACTATTTGCGTAGGTACGCCATTTTAACTGGAAATTGGACTTCAATTTATTTCAGTAGTTATATTTCGTCACACAACCCCGTAACTTCACAAAATTGCTGTTTAAGAGCTGAAAGTATTTAATGCACGAGAATTTTGCATGCAACGTTGATTAAATTACCAGTGAATTTAATATGATGAAAAATTCGGCGGTCACTGTCCGTCTGTGACCTTTTAATCAAATTAAATCAAAGTAAGTAGATGCCTCTGCTTACGTTAAATATTGTTGGCACATGTTTTGTTTATGGTTATTGTGAAAAGGGAACTTTGTAAATTATTAGAACACAAATTTAACGAATCATACCAATGTTATAAATGCGAAAGTTTGTGAAGGTGTGAGAATGTCTGGATGTTTGAATGTTTGTTACTCATTCACGCAAAAACTACTAAACTGATATGGATATAATTGGGCACACATATATTTTAAAACCGGAATTCACCACATGGGATACTTTTTGTCTGTACCGAATTTTTTAACCGACTTAAAAAAAGAGTCTACTGAGATATTATTTTTTGCAAAAAAATAACCGACTTGCAAAAATCCAAATAAAACGTGGAAAATAGCTTGACTCCGTATTTTTTGTTTGTTTCGTTGACTTTTTGCCACCGATTTCCGGAAGTAAATTAATTTTGCACATTTTTGCAAAAAAAAATATTTTAATTGTCTTAGTAGAACGATCCCAGTGGGTCAATTATTACTAAACTCCATGTGGGTCAAGCTATGGCATACGCTAGTGTGAAGATGTATCTGATAGAAATTGGCATAATTTTGACATTGCAAATGCACTATGCTAATAGGATTACCTACATGTGTAAGACCCACAATGCAGGAGAATATATTTTTGTTGCAGGCTGTGTCGACGGCGCATTAGTGTTCCACGCGCGCCTCAAAGAGATAGAGATGTCAGCAAAGCAAAGGGCCACCGCCCCGGGCGCCGCGCCGCGAGACGACTCCCGGCCACCGTAGATTCGGGCCTGTGGACGGTGAGCAATGGGTAGCTCACCGTCCGTCCGTCGATTGACGACAGGCCGTGTCGACGGCGCGTTCGTGTTTCACGCGCGCCTCAAAGAGAGTCAGCAAAGCAGAGGGGCTTGCCAGAGCCTCCGCCTGCCGGGGTTGCGGGTTGTTCGAAAGAGATACCGCGGCCCTGGAACGTAAAGGGCAATAGAAGGAACATAGGTGGGTCTTAGTCAGGACAAGTCTGACACCCCCCCCCCCCCGCTCCACCCAGAGCGGAGGAAGTTATTTCCCACCACAAAAAAAGGCTATGGGAATATGTAAGGATCGTAGCAGGTATTCTTGTAGTTTCTAGCCATGTGAAAAAGACTTTTATATGCATGACCATCCTTATCCTTAAGGCTACTACACACAGTGCCATGTGCAGCTATTCCGATTGTGAGTCACATAGAACGCTAGTGAAGTGCACATTTTATGGTTGGTTACAATGTATAAGGAAATCATCAGCACTGCCACCGCAGTTGGAATTTTTATTTTAATAAGACAAAATTACAAAAGGACGAGAAGGTTTTGGGTGCGCCCAAGTTTACAAAATAGAAAATGGCAGATCGGTACTGTAATGATAGAAGAGTATAAAAAAAAGATGTTGTGGGGTGTCAGCGTTTGCGCAATAGTATGTTCTTTGGATTTTTGATAATGACATATGAAGATTTTGAATATTTGCTAGAGAGTACCGCAGTGTACATTAGCAATTATGTTCAATGCGCCCGTTCGTTTGTTCCTATTCTTATAGTCTGCATTTCTGGGATTCCATAATATATCATTTTCATAAAAAATTTCAATTAATAGCAACATAGTTTCGTCATCCCAATAAATAAATAAATAAAATAAATAAAAAGGTTTATTTCAATTACATAGTACATTAAGATACATGTTTTGGAGATCACCTTTTAAGCAAGGAGATGCTTGTGTTAGGTGACTCCGCTCTTCCGACTTCACATTAGGCAGTGTATGCAATTGAAAAACAAAGCAAAGTTAAAGAAAAATATACAAAAAGAATATATGAAAATAAAATAAAAACAAAATTTAAATACAAAAAGAAGCGCACTTGTGTGACGTATGCGAGTATGATTATGGGTGTGGGTGATTGCGTGAGTGTGTGTGTGCGTAAGTGTGTGTAATAATAAGTGTGAATGTATGGTAAGTATTACGTTTAGGATTGTTTATACAGTTTATGTAGATAGCCCTCGTGTAGGTACAGTTTAAAGTTACATTAAAGTACACGATTTGAGTTTCGTAGCCCTGCGACAATGTCTTGGGATCGGAAGAAGCTAGTACAACTTCCTCCACTAACGAATTCACGACCGCAGTCCTAATAGTTTTTGGACAGATTATGTAATCTACGATAACATAGCTTCAATGTCGTCATAGGATTTACTCTTAAGCCATTCAGTCACAGCCACTTTACAGTCACGGAGTTTCAGAGGATGTATGTGAAGCTCTTTATTTATAAGGTTATATAAGTGGGAAGATTGCCTCACATACTGCCTCTTAGCAAAAACAGATTTAACTGGTATAGTCGGAGCGACTAAGTAGCTTCTTCTGGCACTCCTACATGGCATTAAGGGATCATACGGGAGTGTTTTGTGCTTTCTGAGGATAAGATGGAGTATATAAAGTTTTCTCACAGACAGAAGGTCAGAGGTTAGGTATAGGCTTTGGGTTGGGAATCGGTAGGGCTTAAAGAGCATAACCTTAAGCAGCGATCGCTGCGCCCTCTCAAGTTCTAGAAATTTAGTTTTTATTGTCCCACCCCAGCATGGCAAACAATACGTTAGAATCGATTGGGCCAGCGATACATAGACTTTAAGCAGCAGATCCCTTGAGGCAACGTGTCGCAGTGTTTTAAAAGTGAAACGACATTTTAATTTCTTGAATACCTACAAACAAACCGCACACCACTACCGCTCGAATGCCAGGAACGAACTGACCGCAAGCCGCGTAACCCGCCGGCACAACCCGGCGGCCATGCCGGCGGCTCCTTTGTGTGGCAAAACCGGCGGCTTGCTCGGCGGCCCTGCCGCCGGCACTGTGTGTAGGAGCCTTTATTAATATTATAAAAACGAAAGTGAGTTTGTTTGTTTGTTACCTCTTCACGCTCTAATGGCTACACCGATTTTGATGAATTTTGGTACAGAGATAGTTAGGACCTTAGTGACGGACATAGGCTAACTTTTGTTTAAAAAAGTGGGATTTGAGGGAGAAAGAGGGAAGAAAAGGCAAAACTTAGCGATGCTATTACAAATCAATAAGGCGCAAGGGGAACTGTGTTACCCCGAATTTAACGCGAGCGAAGCCGCGGGCAAAAGCTAGTTCAATATAAAATCAAAACACCCATCTTTCTGCATTACCCTTACATTCCATCCCATAAAATCAGTAAACTAAATCCTTTCATATCGCCAATTAAGACTTTCAAACAGCTTCAAGCAGTAGGTACCGCGCCATTGTGTCCTAAGCGGCGCTTCCATTGTCCGGGACACGAGACAATGAGGTTCCGGTGGCATTAAACATCGGACATCAAATGGCATGCAAACAATACCGCAGCAAATTAGCATCGCAGTACCGAAGGTAGGGAAAAGTTTGTGACGGACTTAGAATGTGGTGGTGAATATTGCTACTGCAAAACTGAATTAGAAGCCCTAAATGGTTAAGATAAGATAAGAAAAAGTGTTACAATAAATACAGAAACAGCCATATTTTGCCAATAACAAGGCAAGCAGAAGTACAGAGTTTAAACCACACAATTATAGAAGTACTTGCTGACGCCCGCCGCTTCGCCTGGGTGGTATCGATATAAAAGGTATCCTAAGTGTTATTCCAGACTATAATCGACGACACGGTTGGCGTAGTGGCTGAGCGAACGACTGCTGCGCTGCGTGCCGCGAGTTCGATCCCCTCACGGAATAAATATTTGTAGTTGTATCGGGTCTGGCTGTTTGTGTATGTGAGTTTATATGATTGTAAACGCACCCACAATACAGAAGAAATTCGTAGTGTGGGGCAACGTTTCTTAAAAAAAAACAATACTATTAGCTACATATTTAAGGTATAGCACGAACAGCACCCATACACATATTTTTGAGGTTCATTAACATAGTGGACAACTTACCTTGAGAGAAGAACTAATATGGGAACGAGTATGGTACTAAAGTAAGAGAAATTGTCAGAAAGAATTTGTTTTGCTTGGTGGATGGCAATAGGCTCACCCCCAATTAAATGGGACTCAAAACAGATATGTGGGTGTACTATTAGATACACCTCTGCCTTCCCTTCGGCAATAACAGGCGTGATGCTATGTCATTATTCTATACAGTTTTGACGTAGGACGTTCATTCATTCAGACATTCGTGTTCCGCGTTCGCCTCAAAGAAATGTCAGCAAGAAGTGGCTTGCCAGGGCCACTGCCTGCCCGGAGCATAAAGGGCAAAAGAAGGAACATGGGTGATTTCTAGTCAGTAAAAGTTTGACACTTCCCTCCCGCTCCGCCCAAAGCGGGGAAGTTTATTTCCCATCTGTAAAAAAAGGTTAAATGCCGAAACACCATGAGGGCCAATTAAACAGGCAGTCGCTAACAAAAGTCTGCAGCAGTTCAGGGCAGTCTGTTAGCAGGAATGTTTTTTTTTGTTAATACAAACAGTTCGAACTTTTCCATATTTGCTGATAGAATATGTTTAAAATGTCATCTTAAGTAATGTAATGTTCATGACATGAACATTTAATTACATAATACAATCGCCATTCTTGGAAGCTATTTAACATAAACTATGTTAATCAAAACATTATCAACCTAATATACCAGTCTTTCAGTCTATTATTCAGCAATAAAGAGTCGTTTTACTGCGTTTTTACGGCACAATATCATGCAAATCAAAGCTCTAAAGATAGACACGGTCCACCTTTCCTCGTAAAACTGCACACTGGTGCCGAAATAACATGGAACTGCCAACAAGTCATTTTGGTATACGACTTCGCAAACTATTATTAGTTTTAGTTTAGTACTTTTTGTATAACTTTTGTGGATAGCAAACGGCTCCGTTGGGTTTGTGTATTTCTTGGGAGTTTTAATGAAATAACGTTAAAGAAAGCAAGAATCATTTCTAACAAACAGTTGGTACTTACCTTTGCTTATAAAAGTACGTAATAACTGTTAGCTGATTTAAAAAAAAACACGGACAGACTCATCACGAAAACTCAGAAACTACTAGTGTTTGGAGTCTCCAATTTTGCATGGGGCCCTTAAGGACGCAGGTGCCATACTGCACTTAACTACTAACTTAAGTTGAATATAACTGAATGTTGCCTACTAAGATCCATTTAAAAAGAAAGTGCTTTTACCCTACTCGAATCATAATGCAGCTGATACAGTTTATATGTCGAATCTCAACATCTCGACTAACAATAAAATATACATACTTATCGCAATCTCGAGCCGGTCTCAACCTTAATGGGACTCTCCTATGCGATATCGAATTTCCCTATTGTCGACTTCGGAAGGGGAGACTTTAAATCGGACCTTTTTTGTAGCTCATTTTATACCAATTTGCAACAGCTATTTATAACAATTCGACGGAGTAATACAGGGCGGTAGCTGTATTTATTTACGCGAAAGCATTTATTTATTTTGAGTCCGTAGGTTTGTATGGGTTTTACAATGTTTTCCTTACTAATGGAGTTTTTCTGATGGCAACGAGTGACTTACTAATGAATACGGTTCCCAAGATACCTAACACATTAAACGAAAATTACTGATGTGATAAAATATTAAGTGCCAGTCACCATATCATGACATCAAATATCCGTGGTGTATGATAGTGAAACAAGTCAATTGGAGTCCAAAACAGCCGTCACAAACTTGTCTTATCTTCGGCGATGAGCTCTTGAATGCTGATTACCCGGCGACTCCCTCAAATGAACTGAAACGAGTCCGTGTGTTGAGTGGATCGGGGGCATTTGGGGGCTATCGGAGTTCGTCCCATCTCCGGAGTGTCATTAGTTAATGTTGCGGGCAGTTCCTACAGAGATTTAATCTGGCCGCAGTCTGAGATCAGTCGATTCGCCCTCGCTTCCTCACCGACCGATGTTATCGCACCGTCATTACCGTTCCGTTGGCGATAACACGCCCTCCACGCGGTATATCGCCTCCGAGATTACAACATCTCTATTACTTCCAACTTTTATTGCGGCCGACTCGATGTAAGTCGCCGAAATTCTAAATTCGGTAGCCGCTCATTAATTTTGACCACTAAACCCGTTCCATTACATGGTCAAGAGAGAGCATATCAGTGTATCGCGACCGCAGCCGCGCGTATGGAACGAAACAATTAACACATTCCGTCCACAAATCTGGCGGCAGAAACCGAGCGTGCGTTCATTTTAAACGAGGGAGCATGTTTTAAATTACGATTGCTGCATTAAGGCACGAGAGGAAAATATTTGGAAACAAGGAGGCGTGCCGCCTTGGGGTTGGATCCCCTCGGAATAGGAATAGTTTCCGGCCCTGTCGTGGAATTACGACCGGAGCTCGGGTCAACGGAATGAATTTTGATTTTGCTTTTTCTATCGAACCGAAGCCGGATTATTGTGCGTCGTGTCCGCACCCTTCGCAAGTTTACTTATGCAAACCTGCCTGCCCACCTGGCCCAGTGCTTGTACAAATTTGAATATTTATAAGCACCCCGTCGACCTCTAGAATTTTTATGACATTGCGAATTTGATACTACGTAAAAAATATTCCGGTAATTCTTTCCTCATTCTTCAATTATTTTCCTTTGGAGTATTATCTTGAGCTTTTTACCTAATTTGTTTTTCATAAGTCATGCAAAAGGGAATTAAATATCAAATATACCTATTGCTTTCTTCTTAAGCTTTTTGATGTTTGCTTAAATGGGCCAGCTCAAATTAAAATGTGTGTCGGTTAATATTTATATTTTTGTCGCGAGATCTGACATTTATGAAATTTAACACGATGCTCATTTGTTAGAACCGGCTTTGAAGGTGCTGCTGAATGTACTATGTTCCCGATTTGCCACTTGATATATCGGTCTACCTATGCAATCAACAAGAAAGGCGTACCATTTCTGGGATTGAAGGTTGTTCGAAAGAGATGCCACGGCCCCGGAACATAAAGTGCAAAAGAAGGAACATGGGTGGTGTTTTGGTCAGTAAAACTGAGACTGACGTCACGGATGTCAAACAGCTCTAAGCTCTCTGTGTTCTCATCGTAAATAAATAAAAATACCACTATATATTTGCATAAATTTATTGTGAAAAGCTTTCTAGAAATAAAAATAACAACTAACATTGTTATCAAGTGTTTATGTGCTGTGTTTATACTAAAAACCTTAAAAAATCTGTGCAGTGAACTCATTTAACACATAGTACCAATAAATAAAAACAATAACATTTGGAGGAACGAAAACCTACTTGTGACCTATCGTCAGAGTGTGCGGTCTTTGACTCTGTTGTGGTGTTCAGCTTATGGTGTTAATCTGTGCTAAAACACCGTAGAAAACTGCCATAGCGCGTTCTTTAAAATAGCGCCATCTGTTGCCTAATCGGTGTATTACTTAAACTTGAGACTACTTATTGTGCTGCGTTTTTGTAAACAATAACCTTTCATAAACATCATGGCTAAGTGCGGAGGTTGTGGCAAGTTTCTCTCGTCGGCAGAGGCTGCTAATTGCAGCAAATGCAGGAGATTGTACCATCGAGCATGCGTAGGCGTCGAGAATGCCGGCCCTGTTACGACCCCCTGGCATTGTCCCGAATGCGTGAAGAACGTAGTGAGGGATAACCGGGCTGAAACGCCGGTAAGGGCGCGAGCGCCGGCACCAGCTTCGCACGAGGATAGTCTCGTGAACTTGATGGACACCAGCCCGATAAACAGCACAGCCACTCAGGAATTAAACCTCGACATCTTAAAGGCAGAGTTGAGTAACTTTAAGGAGGAATTCTTGAAGGTTATCCGGAACGAGTTTCAGCAGCTACGGGACGACCTTTCGGAGTTAAGGTCCTCTCTCAAATCCACCAACGATCGGATGAGTAACTTGGAGGAGAGAGTAGCTGTGATGGAGAATAAACTGGCGCAGCCCCAAGTGTCACGATCGTCAGATGTGGATGACCTTATAACACAGCTAAGGAGTGACATAAATGACCGGGACCAGGAGTTGCTCGCCAATGACCTACAGATCTCAAATATACCAGAGATCAATGGTGAAAACACCACCCACACGGCGATGTTGGTGGCGGCCAAAATAGGGGTTAAAATTAAAGCTCGCGACATAGTGAGCGCCGAGCGTGTTGGAGGCAAGCGCATCAATGCGACGCAGGCGACGGGGCCGGTGGAGACCCGCCCGCGCTTCCTCGTCGTGCGCCTCGCGCGCCGCGACCTGCGGGACGAGCTGCTAGAGGGAGCCCGAGCGCGTCGCGGCGTGACTACAGCGGATCTCGATCTGCCTGGCCCTGCGACGCGCTTCTATGTCAACGAGCGCCTTACGAAACCGAATCGAGAGTTGTTTCGGAGCACACGTGAGGCGGCAACTCGCCTCGGATGGCAGTTCGTGTGGTCAAAGCGTGGTCGTATCCTCGCTCGGTACAAATCAGGTGATGCCACTTGCCATATCCGCTGTGAGGCTGACATTCTGCGAATCTTCGGTGCGCCACCGTTCTCCAGCACGAATAGTGCACTTTAGAGAGGCTATGTTATTTGTTTTTATTTACTTTGTTCTTCCTATTATTTTAAGTTACCTTCTAGTTATATATAATACTGCCATGCGAACCTTTAAAATATGTTCAGTAAAAGTAAGTGACATCCTGTCAATTATCGTAATATGTATAACTACGTTAACTTATTTTAAGGTATGTTTTGTATTGGCAGATGTGTGTCTCACGGCGCACCTCAATACACTAGATGTATACCAGTTTTATAACATTACACATATTTACCTATACTTACTCATCACAAAACTTCTGTACCGTTCTACCAGCCTTCTATTTAAACACCACAGTCCAAAATATACTTTACATTTAATATTACATACTATCTACATATTTACAATTCCATTTAGACTACTACTACATCAATCTGTAATTGAATGTGCACTGATAATTATACCATTTTTCATTTTGCTAATGACGGAATTTATTTTAACTTATTATAATGACGACTAACGGAGAAAAGTTTTTAAAAGTAGGATTTCTTAATGCTGGTTCATTAGGTACGGGTCATGATGATTTGATTGGTGCATTTAACAGGCACTGTTTTGATATTATGGCCATTAATGAAACTTGGCTCCGTCCAGGCGAGGAGGGGCGCGCTCCGGCGGTGCCGGGCTATCGTCTGCGTCACACGCCGCGGCCAGCGAGTGTTCGCGCGGGCCGTGGTGGGGGAGTCGGGTTTTACGTTCGGCAGGGTTTGAGCGCGCGTACTTGGACTAGTGCGGTCGATCCCAGGTTCGAATCGGTTGAACAAATGTGGCTAACTCTCTCACTTAACGGCAAAAAAATTGGTATAGGAACAGCGTACCGGCCGCCATGGTTAGATCTTGTTCTCTTCATCGATGCTTTGACGGATTCTATTAGCTCTTTGGGAAGTTGCGATCATTTTATTTTGCTTGGCGATTTCAATGTGAATATGCAAGACACAAACGGGTTAAAAACGAAAAATATTAATGAATTTCTGAACTGTCTAAATCTTACACAACTGGTATCGAGCCCTACTCACTACACAGGATCCAGTGAAACTCTCATTGATCTCGTTTGTACTGACTTGAGAGCACGGTACACAGTGGTAGAATCTTTCAGTTCACTTAACGGCCATTCTATCGTAATAAGTGAATTTAATATTAAGCGTGACAAATTGAAACCATATTTGGTAAAATTTCGGCCTCTTCGAAACGTGTGCATGGAAACATTTGAAATGGACTTAACTTCATTAGACACTAGTATTATTTCATCACTTGACAGCGTTAGTAATATGGTGCACGTCTTTAACAGCTTTTTAACTTCTTTGTTTGATGTTCACGCGCCAATAAAAACTTGTATTATAAAGGAAAAATCTTATCCGTGGATCACAGATACAATAAAAGTTATGATGCGTTTACGGGACGAAGCGCTTAGTAGTTATAGGAAAAAGAAAGTTGACTCCAAAAAACAATACTATAAAGACTTAAAGCACTTAGTGATTAGTTCCTTGCACAATGAAAAGACTGCGTATTACAAACATAATATAAATACTAAGATAAAAAACCCTAAATTACTCTGGAAAAACCTGAAATCCACCTTATTGCCTTTTAAATCTAGACAAGACCTTCCGTCGCACTTTACAGATCCTGACATAATTAATAGAAACTTTTTGATAGTTCCCGGTAATCCCGTGGCAAGTGCTTCGCTTATAAATTACTACGACAATCATAGCCACGGTGAGGCAATTTTCAAGTTAGCACCAGTGAACCAGAACGAAGTATCTCGCACTATTGCTAGTCTCAAAAGTAACGCCGAAGGCTGTGACAACGTCAACCTGGACATGATAAACATGACTCTGCCGCACATGTCAAATGTCATTACAGACATAATAAACCGCTCCATCGCGACGTCGACATTTCCTGATCAATGGAAAATTGCTTCTATTAGACCCTTGCCAAAAAATAACAACCCATTAACTTTAAAAGATCTACGCCCTATTAGTATATTACCATGCTTATCCAAGGTATTAGAAAAAATTATCAGCCGCCAACTTACGCTGTTTCTTGAACAAAATAACAATTTACCTGATTTACAGTCAGGGTTCAGGAAACAGCGCAGTACGTCCACTGCATTACTGGATGTTACGGATAGTATACTATTTGCTCAGGACAAGGGAATGTGCACAGTACTGGTTTTACTAGATTTTTCCAGAGCATTTGACGCCATAAATATTGAATTATTATTGTCAAAGTTAAGATATTACGGTTTCGACTCAGACGCTGTACAATGGTTCCGCAGCTATTTAAGTAATAGGAAACAGTTAGTTGACCTGCGTATGAGTGACGGCAATACTCTTAGATCGTCACCTATATCTGTAGAGAGAGGAGTCCCGCAGGGTTCTGTTTTGGGACCAATTATTTTTATTTTGTACTGCGCAGACATAATCAGATGTCTGCAAAGATGTAAATATCACATATACGCCGACGATGTACAACTGTACATTTCCTTCAGACCAGACGAGTATGACATAGCCATTCAAAATCTTAACGAAGATCTTCAACGAATCGCGGTTTGGTCTGAGGATAACTGCCTGTCGCTGAACCCCACGAAAACTAAATTCATAGTATTCGGCACAAGACAGCAGCTGGCAAGACTACCAATGACTCTTGACATAAAACTAATGGGTGAACAAATTGAAAGAGTGTACGAGGCGCGTAATTTAGGTCTTGTGTTTGACAAAGACCTTCGTTTTGAAAAACACGTGGCAGAATCTGTTAGAAACTGTTTTTATCGCTTAAAAGTTTTGTACAAAATGAGGTCTTACTTGTCAGTATCACTGCGGGAACAACTTGTAGAAACTCTGGTACTTTCCAAACTGAACTACGCCGACACAGTGTATGGCCCGCGCCTATTAGCTCGTACAGATCGGCTCATTCAAAGGGTGCAGAACGCTTGTGCGCGATTCTGCTACAATATTCCTCGGCGAAGTCATGTCACACCTTTTTTAAATAAGAATTTTATACTAAAAATGAAATCCAGACGGAAACTACACTTGGCGTGCCTCTTGTTTGGTGTGGTTAAATATAAAAAACCGGACTACTTGTATAGTAAATTAAGTTGGTTGAGTAGTAGACGCGAATGTGGGAGAAGACAATGCTCACAACAACTCTCGACTCAGTCGCACAACACAGCAGCTTTCAGAGGCAGCTTTCGCTATGCGGCCTCGAAAATATGGAATAACCTGCCACCTCCAATAAGAACGATTAGCTCAATAGACACCTTTAGAAGGCGCTTACGGCAGTTTCTAATTGAATCGCAACGTGGGTTAGATATGGTCGCACTAAACGTCTCAATTATTTAATTTCTGCCTACCCATCTAACTAACTTAATCACCCGATATAAGTACTATTAACTGACGCTAATGACATGCAAAAGATTAAAGCCTGATGTCATGCTCACGCTCGGCTCGCTTGGGTCTATGTCACTTGTGTCGACAGCCGAAGGGTGATGTCGCCTTGTCCGCGGCGCTGCCGCTGCTACGACTTACGACTTACGACGATCATCGCAGTTTGTGAGACCTGCGATAATGTTAAAGCACATTTAAAATAATCGCCATTTTTTAACCTAAACACCTACACAAGGATACATTGTAACAACGCAAGTGCAGTTTCTTACCCAATGTGTCTGGCCCACTTGCATGCGACTGGAACATAGGTACGGTGAAGCACCGGGATGGTTTCATTCGTACTCCCTTTCAATCATTTCTGGCAGCTGTGGTCAATTTCTAGTGTCGTCTGTATTCTATGGAAGACAAATGAAATATAAT
The DNA here is from genome assembly GCA_905475445.1 of Ochropleura plecta. Taxonomy (NCBI): domain Eukaryota; kingdom Metazoa; phylum Arthropoda; class Insecta; order Lepidoptera; family Noctuidae; genus Ochropleura; species Ochropleura plecta. Next base: position 13,030,104 of record FR997735.1, on the reverse strand, counting down.
ATAAATATAATATACTTTTTGTATTCTTTTTAGACTTTTTTATTCAAACATACCAAATCATGATCGACTTACCTTCTTCGTTTATATGCCTACGCTTATATTTTTACCGCCACCTTAGTCATTAATATTTTTTCTTCCTTTTTAAGCATCTATGATGTACCCACACAATTGCCATCGCACCTACCAAAATTTTCCGTTTTAATATAATTATAATGTTAGTCCGTCGCGCTCGGCTGATTGCAGCGCACTGAGCCACTGAGCGACGAAGTGAACATAATATTTGCCTAACACTTTTTTACGTAAGTAGTTTATTTTTTATAATTTTACACAAATTTATGCTATATACGTATACCTTTTTATACACAAAAACACAAACAAATAAATATAAAACTGTTTTACGTCCGTCACATCAGGTCTAAGGTCCAGTTGAAAACCAGCGTCGGGCACTAGCTGCTCGGCAGTTTGCTGAACTGGGCCTATTTGGCGCAGCCGTGAGACACACAATTACGTATTTGTTATTACCGTTTAGTTTTAAGTTTTTATCTCATTTTGTGTTGCACTTGTGGCATGGGCCAAATAAATGTTTTTTCTTTCTTTCTAAAAGTCTGACACTCGCCCCCGCTGTGTGTCGCAAAAAAACGCGTACAATTTCCTAAAATACACTGACACATGTAGAACTCTTGAACTGATGTTTTCGCATACGAAATCAGCATAATACGATTACAAACAACAGAAATAAAACAAATCCATCCAACTCTTTATGACGCGGAAGTGTACAATAAAAACACAAACATCGTTGTCCGCATTCGGTAAAGAGTTGGCTCGTAAACAGCCCATAAATGTCTCTAGTATTTCATTTTGGAAAGGGGACCTCTCTATCTCTAACAACAGTAAATTTGCTTGTAAAAATATCACAATTCTCAAATGTTTATTGTTTTCCCTCCTTTCCTACCTAATTGTTGGATTTTATGTTCGTTTGTTGAGCAGTAAAAGAAACCTGTATTTCTGAATATGTAGGTATATTTTACGACGTTCCTTCCTTTTATTTACGGGATATACGAATGTCACTTTTGGGTTTGCACCCTGATACAGTAGTAATTTAATTAGTCCAGGCTGGCCGGAACTTCCTAAAACGGACGGGCTCGGAATATCTGCTGACATTATTGTCGAATATAGCCAACCTGGATGTATATTCATAGAAGATCTTGCCGGTGATTGTGTTGCTATTTCTCGATTTTTCTCTTTATCCTTTTATTTTTATAAAAGTTGCTCAACATTTTTATTTATGTTGAAAAAGATTCCAAATTATTTTGCCTGATTAATGGAGCCTTTATAGACTTCTTATATATATGACTTCTTATATATAAGACTTCTTATATATAAGACTCCTTATATATAAGACTTCTTATATATAAGACATCTTATATATAATCTTCTTCTTGATAGACTGTCTTGTAATACATATTATAAGTAGTGTTTTTCCGAATGTCACTTTTGTTATATTATTAGACATTTTTCTCGCTTTTTCCAATTATGTTGGGGTTGGCGTTCAGTTTAATCGAATGCAGCTGAATACCAATATTTAACATGGAGCGACTCTCTATCAGAGCTCCACAACCCAGTTGGTACAGTAGTAGTAGTAGTTTTAACTTTTTGTTCTCTAACCTTATTTTTTTGCAGAAGGGAAATCATCAAATACCTTCCTTTGCTCTGGGCGGAGCGCGGACTGTCAGACTACTTTTACTGACTAAAACTTAAAACCCACCCATGTTCCTTCTTTTGCCCTTTATGTCCACAACCTCGGATTGTTTTCTATCCTTATTTACTATTTTCATGACTCCACTAAATAGTACTCCACTAAAACTGAAATTAATACAACATTATTTTTAGTTTATGCGAAAGCCGAAACACTTGTCCAGTATTTTTATACAAAGAATCTATGCACAAAATTTCAAAACTGTATCATGAAAAACCACAAAGTTATAAGCTTGTTATGTTACCTGGATATCCGTACAAATTCACTGTCACCAATGTACCAACTGTATGGCGGCGGCGGCGCGTCTTGCGGTTATTGATAATCATAATGTCTCAGTTTGTAATTGTTGGTAATTAACTGGTGATACATTTTCCATCACACTGTCTGGCAGGCTTTGGACTGTCGTAATGGTCAAGTGTAGGGTAGCGCTTGCGAAAAGGTACTTAGTGTCGCATGGTGTCCAACTTTTTTAAATATTTTTGGAAAAAAATATAACATGGTGTAAAAATGATTGGAATCGATTCAGTTACTTATTCTGAACAAAGGTTTCGCATATACTAAAAATAATGTTGTATACATCTACGTAACATATTGTATGAATTTTATGATGTATGATCCAAACACTCGAATATACTCGCACAAATCAAACGTACAAATCAGTGACAGATTATTCGTCGCCATGCGGGATCACACAAACCGCAGAGGGGATGATCGTAAATTTTCTAACAATAAAACAATATTATGATGTCAACATAAAAATGTTTACGGCAACAGCTAAAAGGGAGATGAGACGAATTTGTTTAACAAACAACAAAGAGTACGTACAATTGGGCATATTGTGTTCTCGAAACATTCGGTTTGGTTTACGAATTCGTATCATTCATTTGTTTGTTGGCGAAAATTTCAACTGGGTTTGCTTTTGCCTAAATGAGGAAGAGCTAGTGGGTAAATGACGACACGATTGGCGCAGTTCGACCCCTTTTGGGGCCAGTACCGAGCCAACGAAGGTTTGAACGTCGAGCCCCTAAAGGGGTCCGATACCGAACTATACGGTTAATGGTAGTTTAGTTTCTCAATTTAAAGAAAATAGTAGTTTAACATCGACGACACGATTGGCGCAGTGGCTGAGCGATCGACAGCTGCGCTGCGTGTCGTAGGTTCGGGCACGGAACAAATATTTGTATGGCCTACAGATAGTTGTTCCGGGTCTGGCTGTTTGTGTATGTAAGTTTAAATGTTTGTAAACGCGCCCACGATACAAGAGAAAAAAATATCAGCTGCACTGGGCGATTGTTGAGGTTAAGCCGCGCTTATCAAGACCAGTCTGTTGATGGGTGATAATTTATTACATGCCGAGTTTTTTTCCATGCCACAAAAAACACGTTAATAAGCCGTTGACCGTTGCCAAATTACAGCTGGAATTCTGTAATTTGAAGATCTTTGTATGTCTTTGTCAGTCGTTACAAGTAGTCAGGTGCCTAAAAACCAATAGAGGACTATTTTAATCAATAGAATTGGGTTATGGAGGTCAAAGGAAAAGACTGGTATATTCAGCTGCATCCAGTTACACTGAAAGTCAACTCCAATAAAGATGAGCAAAAGCTAGGCAGACGATGTGATGTGATTATTTGCAATACAACACACAATACAACTCGCAATGCAACATTTTCCAATAATCAACTATACACGTAGTATGCGCGCAGTTATTTTCCGTGTGTTCGTGAACACATTAAAATGTTTGAAAAATATTGCATTGCATTTTGTGTTGCAAATATAATCTGTACCCGGATATAACCTTAAAAAAACTGTTTGAATTTACAAGATCGACTTTGTAAATGACCACGTATTTTTCGTTCCATATTTGAAATGCTCAAATATGGAACGAAAAATACGTGGTCATTTATTGACATGATTCAGCTATACTATTAACTAAGACTATTAATTTAAATCTTTGGTTGTCGAACATGCAAGCCAGGACATGATATTCAACTAACCTTAACATATTTTTAGCGCATTTGTTCCTTAGTAAAATCTACACCTACCTGTGAAATGTGCTAGAATAAAAGTATATTGGGCAACGTCCTTGAACGCATACAAAAACCCCTGCTATGTTTACTTGAACTACTTGAACGGTATCATAAGCAAACGCCCTAACTGTAGCACTAAGACAAACATTAGGTAACCACCAGTTCTCTAGTCTCAAAATGAACTCTATTTTCAGCACAGAATAATTCAATATTTCAAACTAATCCGACAAATTTAGACTCGATAAACCTTCGATAAATACACTACGCACATATAATGACTACATCACGCGCCAACTAGTGTGTTATTTTGGAAATTCAAAATCCATTTACCGTTGAGTACAAATTGGTTAGGCTTAACGCAAACAAGGCTATCGATGTAAGTACACAATATTACTGGTTACTGTTTACGGATCGAGTGCTCTGCGGAAATTATTTGCTAATTATGATTAGGAACTGTTCTGTTTTTAGAATTTATATTTATATCATGCTTGTTTTCCGCAAGCATAGGCTTGGATATTAACTATGAGTGAAATTGTCTGTCTAACATTTAACTTTACAGTAAGAGGCGAATCAAAAATCGCCAGCATATTTATGAGAATTTTATTACTATGTAAGTTTCCTTCAACAAAGAATCTCCACTTTTAAAGGTGGAACATTTAAATTCTGCAAACAATTTAATTGTAGTAATCGAACACCAAACCAATTAACAAATTTAATTGGTACGAAAGAAACAAGATTCCTGAAACTCCAAACAATATGCCCCGTAGCCAGCTCAACATTACAGAGTTGTAACAATGTCTCCGGAATAAACTCTAATTTGTAATTTAAACCTAACTTTGTTTCAGTTTCATCAAGAGCCAGACTAAGGTTGCTTTGTTATTTGGGCGGAGCGAGAAAGCGGAGAAAATGAAGTCGAAGCATAGTATTGGTTTGTTGAAGCGTAAATAACGTGAATTTTGTTAAATTCTTCCTTTTCTTCTTCTTCCTTAGCGTGTCGATGGCAATCCATATTTGGTTACAAGCTTGCCATTTCCAGTAGCGTCCATCAGCTCTTGTAATGAGCAATCACCAGGGTAGGCAGGTTACGACACGTTATGAAGACTGTCCCATTGATTGTGGTGCAATAGCACCTCTACACTCGAGGCTTTTATATTCGGATGGTAAATCATCAAATAACTTACCCCGCTTTTCGCGTCAGTTTTTTACTGACTAAAATCCATCCATGTTCCTTCTTTTGCCTTTTGTGTTTGGCGCTATGTCTTCCAAACAATTCGTAGGCTTTTAGGGCTGTGGCCCTGGCAGGCCCCTCTGCTTTGAAATATCGCGGCGCGCGTGGATCACGAACGCGCCATCGACACGGCCATCATATTGCGGCGTCCGACGACGTTCGGAGCGTCCCCCGTGGCGTGGGTTTGAGGTTCGTAAATAAGGGTTAGTAAATAAGAGCGACAACTGTTGTGGAAGGCTTTTCAAGTGAAGAAACTATACAAAACTAAGCTCTGAATAAAATATCTTCGCTCTTTAATTTTGTCTACTGGAGCGAAGCGAGATAATAATAAGAATTTTGTTGTCGTTATTTTGTTGAATTAGTAAATGCAATGCAATGCACTGTCTAGTTATTGTAATGCCTAACTAAACACAGCTCCGCTCCGCTTCAGTCCACTGTACAGGCAGCCTAATAAATTTAAATGTCTAGGTCGGTTTTGCGGAATTAAGTGAGCATGCTGGTGTAACATCAGAGAGGACGTTGTCGGCTGTCAGCTGTGTTTGATTCCGGATGTGATCATTATTGTTCCAATTTGTTTTATGTGCATGTGTAGGAGTTGAATTATGAATTTAGCACTAGTTTGGTAATATTAAATAACTTGGAACATAACAAAATAGTATTGGTGAAACTTTCTTTTCAAAGTCATGAATGAAATAGTTTGCTGATTTAAAAGGCAGTCGATGCCACAGTCGAGTTTGGGTGAATCGATTTTAAATAAATGTTCGGTGAAAAATAATAAGTAGATTAAACAGATTTTAGTTGATAATTTCATCAAAATATTGTTCAACTTCAAGTTCATAACACTAACAGTTATTGCAAATATCAAAGTACTGGAAATGCTGTCAACTTGCAAAACAATACTTATTGTTGTGTAGCAGTCTTTCTAGTAAAGTAAAGCATAACAGCGAATAAAATTAACCCTACCCACACACATATATCAGGATAATGTCGTCACGAAGATATTTACGCGCTATCTCGGTTTGATAGAAAGAAAGGGATACTTAACCCTCAGCCTGCACATTTATCTGCGGGAGGAAAGTAAACATCCTGTTAACGCACCGCGCCCCTATGTCGAAAGATGCCGAAATAACAGGGTTACCCAGGTAGGGATTTAGGAGTCCGTTTGTTATTAATTTTTATTCACGTACAAGCAGCTGTAACCGCGGCTTCGCTCACGTGAATTATACGTTTTTGGAAAGTATATTTGTAATATTTTCTATATATATATCGGTACATCTATGAATAAAGAAAAATGAAAGAAGTAGTATGATCTTTCTTTTTTTACGGATCGGAAGCCATCAAATAATATCTGTCCAAGTGTCTGACTTTTACTGACTAAAACCCACCCATGTTACTTTATATTCCGGGACCGCGGTATCTCTTTCGACAATCCAGACGGTGGCCCTGGTAGGCCCACCCTGGTAGATTGAGATATCTTTTGGTTGTTTTGCAGCTAAATTCTATAGTCTTCTATTGTTAACTTGCCTTAAAACGATCGGAAAAAAGTGAGAATGAAAATGTTTCACGATGTCGTGTCGAAAAAGTAAAAAAAAAGTATTGATTAGTACTTCCACATATATTTTAGCAAGAGACGGTTCCTTTATATAATATTGTAAAGGGAAATAGAAAGCCAAATGGAAGATTTCCTATTTATTGACCTGAATACACCATCATTCTATGAAATATAAATGTTGTATTTCGGCTGGAGCCAAAACTTGGTGAAGAATTGGTGAAGGCGGGAGGCCATTCATGAGATCATCAGGGCAGGCCCTTGACTGATGCTCAGACATGTTGCAACAAAACCCCAGCATATAGTTGACAACTGATTTATTATATCAAAATTACAATCAACTAATCGTTTAACTAATAAACTTTCACAATAAATTGTATTTATGACTCAGGTGTGATCCGCATCACAATTCCGAGGTGTTGACACTGCGACTGCTTCGGTAAAACTGACTCGTGCCCGCTAGCGCGCCGCCTTATATTACTCGTCCCCCACCTCGCCTGACTCATGGAGTGGTACGGTGATGTCACATTCGCACGTGCACGACGCACGTGCGCTGTGTTTGGCTCCTCCACGCCGACATGTATGTAATATGTTATTGTTACTGCTAGCCTGCGTCATCCCAATGCTGGGAAAAGGCCTCTCATGACTTACAGTTGGTACAATCCAGGGCCAATGTGGACCACTGTTTATTGGTTTTATCCAACTTGTCCCACCATCCAAAAAAAATCTTCTGAAATTCATAACCTGTACCAGTATAAGTAAAAGTGCACGGTGGTTACATTTAGCAACCTCTCCATCAATAGATCATGTTTATAGGGAACGTACCCCAGCAAACCAATTTCATAATCTGTTTGCATCCTCACTCAAAATGTCACATTAAAATGATAAATTCTTGAGATACGCAAGCAAATTCTTTAAAAACAAATCTAATCTAGGGGACCCCTGCAACCCGCTCCCCAAATCCGTGCTTCCGTATAGTTTTTATGTTTCCGCAGGCAGTAATATATCGTTCAAGTGTAGGGATTTCTCATATTTTTATTATTACGAACAACGTAAAAGTCAAGAACGAAAGTGGTAAGTCAGTGCACCGCCGTTGTTAAGGTCCCAACGCGATGCTTAGAAGGGGTGATCATTTTAAGAGGGCTTTTGCTTTGAAACGATTGTATCATGTGTCATCCGCTTAGCCTTTTCTTAACTATGTTGAGGTCGGCCTCCAGTCTTCCAGAACAATCTGTATTTATCTAGATACTCTCTGTTTACAGATAGCTGGAAGAGATTGCAATAGAAATAAGCATTACCTTTGTACCTATTTTTCTGTTCCTTTCTGTTTTTTTTTTAAATTCAGAGTGTACATAGACTGCTAAATAAATAATTAATATATTTTTAAATTAAATAACATACAAAGGTATTATAAATCAGTAATGTATCGTGATTCGTGATTTTCCACGGGCCTGTTGGTCTAGTGGTTAGTGGCCCTGACTGCTAAGCCGGAGGTCGTGGGTTCGATTCCCACTCAGGACAAACTTTGTGTGATGAGCATGATTGTTTGTTCTGTGTCTGGGTGTGATTTATCTATAATATGTATGTATTTATAAATTATATAAGTATGTATATCAGTTGTCTGGTTACCATAACACAAGCTCTGCTTAGCTTGGGATCAGATATCCGTGTGTGAGTTGTCCCAAGATATTTATATTTATTTATTCTTAAATGCCCACTTCCAATGCATGTGCCAATAGAAGTGGATTTTTAAACAACAAATTAATGTATTATGAAGGTTCCAATTTTTTCGATCCAAGGCGAGAACGAGGACGCCCGACGTCGGGCGCCGCGAGACGACTCCCGGCCACCGCAGATGCGGGCCGTGTCGACGGTGCGTTAAGGTTCCACGCGCGCCTCAAAGAGATGTCAGCAAAGCGGAGCGGCCTGCCAGGGCCAGCCGCCTGCCGGGGTTGTGGGTTGTTCGAAAGAGATACCCCGGCCCCGGAACATAAAGGGCAATAGAAGGAACATGGGTGGATTTTAGTCAGTACAAGTCTGACACACTGCATCAGGATTTGGCTGTCCACTCTGTTCGACAACATACTCAGAAGCCTGTTGGTGCTACCCTTTAGCCGAGACTACAAGGAGGCCGTCCTTTTGCGAAGCACTGCCTGGAAGCCATCCATGCTGTACTCGGCAAACATGCCGGAGGCACTGCACCGCCAGGGGAGCCCCAACATACCCTGAACGAGTTGTTATATTGGACGCGCAAAGCATTGTAGGTTTTTTTTTAATCTAACTGCTCCACAGGTTGCATGTGTATAAAGTTTGGCAGTAGCTTTTAAAAAGACTTCCCTTTCCAGAAAATTGTTTTTTTGGATTAAAGACTTGTGTTTGGCCGCAACTCGCTTGACGTGAAGCGACGATGCGGCCTAGCCTCCATTAGATAACCTCACAGAAACAGCATCTTAACTAATATTATAATCTAAGATGTAGCTACGGTATACGCTACACGGTACACAAGCAGGATTACGGCAACTTAAATACAGTTCGTACATAGCGGTATGGAAGTAAATACAGTATGTGTGGTTAAATACATTTTGCATCGTATAATATATTAGAGTTGCTGCTGTTCTGTGTTAGTGCAGATGGGTATTTCATTAAGTTCTCCACACTGAGCTTCAAGTATCGCCTTAATTTTAGAAAATCTATACAAATAAATCAAATTAATTTCAAAATGGTAGCTTTTAATCGACGTATAAGGTGTTTTTAAGGGTACTTGTAACGAACAGTCTTTGGTTGGAATTTCTCCGGTATCGTGGGTGCGTTTGAAACATTCAATCTCACATACACAAACAGCCAGACCCGGAACAACTATCTGTAGGCCATACAAATATTTGTTTCGTGCGGGGATCAAACCCGCGATACGCAGCGCGGCAGTCGATCACTCAGCCACTGCGCCAACCGTGTCGTCTAATTATTTATTTTTGTCTGTCTGTTTCAGATAATCTCCGAAACGACTAGTTTTATTTTGAGGGGACTAAATTAGTTTTATTTCTGAAGACGGATTAAGTTTCTGTTCACAATATTTAAAACCCGTAATTCAAATAATAATATTTTTATTTCACGAGAATTTCCCGCGAACAAACTAGTCTACAATAAAGGTAAGGGTAAATATTCGCTTCTCATACCTAAAAGAAGTTGCGGTTTAATGCAAGCTTATATAATATACTGTATATAAAAATATATCTACGATATCTTTAAAAAAATATTCACTTTCTTCTCATTTTAAACTTACTTACCGTCGCACTGTTATATTAAGTTTTTTTTAATTAATCGTAAATTGTCTGCCCAAGACATTAATACATAGAGGCCTGCGGGTTAATCGAAAAAGAAACCGCGGCCGTGGTATCTCTTTTTCTAGAATTTTACTGACTAAACCCCCTTTCATGTTCCTACATGGAAAGAGTTTTATTCAGTAAAATTCTGACACTCGCCTTCCCTCTCCGCTTAAAGCGTGGGAAGTTACTTGAAGATTTCCCATCTAAAAAAAAGGTAAAACAAGTACTTTCAACCGTACTTTTCCTCAATAATTCTTAATTTACCAAAAGTTTCAAAGTATGTACGAATTCATATGTTACTTTTATAAGAAAAAAATATTCCGACAGCAACCGTTCAATTTATATCTTCTTTTCTTGTCTATGACATTTTAATAATAATAATAATAATAATAAATCACTTTATTTCGGAAAACAAGATCCATACCGTAGAAATAAAAGTAGTTAAATTAGCCAGTAAAGAACATCATAATACATTAGAAAATAAAATAAAAGCATACTATTAAAAACAACACAAAATCAGATAAAATAATAATTACAAGAACATCTCATTACAAATAATTTACATTAAAAATCATTCGAAGCGGTCAACATTTAAAATATTTCTGTCAAATAATACTAAATAAAATTATTAAAACTTCATTATAAATATTCATAATATAAAATGTCAAACTTGTCCGGTAGAAATTTTAATCCACTTGTACTGAATCGGACAGTCAAATCTCATAGCAATCATCATAAGGATGCCGTTGCTACTGTCCCTCAATCGTCGTTGCAATGAAGCTACTCTTTTGCGCAGTATCGCTTTGTACCCATCTGTATGAGCTTCAGCAAACATTAACGACGCACTGCAATAGGGGGGCAGCCGCATCAACATCCTGAAGATATTGTTATATTGAACGCGTAAGACATTAGCGGCCCGACGGGTATGACTCACCCAAAGGCTGCACGAGTAAAACGATTGGCAGTATGCCTTGAATATAGTGATTTTCACTTCTGTGGAGCATCGAGCAAACCTACGGGCAATCATATTCCCTCGGACCGCCAATGCCCTACGCTCCCGTTCCAGGTCGGCGTCATCAGACAGGTCGTCAGTCACAATATGTCCTAAGTATCTGAAACTGGTAACCCCCTGAAGCATCTCACCACACAACAGAATAGGCGGCATATACACGGGCGCACTCAACTTCCCTTTAAAAAGAAGGATTTTACTTTTGGCAGTGTTATACGTAAGCCCATGCTCTACCGCATATTTCTCGCAGATCACTAACAACTTACGAACTGCGCCCACCGATGGTCCCAGCAACACCATATCGTCAGCGTAGCTAATGTTATTGACGCATACATTATCAATATGACAACCGGTATGAGTGCTGCTTAGCTCACCGATAAGGTCATTCACGTAAAGGTTAAATAACAGAGGAGAGGTCAGTCCGCCCTGCCTTACCCCACACTCCAAGTCGTACGGGTCAGACAACGTACGTGCCCATCTCACCTGATTCCGTTGGCAACCATACCACTCCTTTATTAGGCGTATGACTTCCACCGGCACACCCGCGCTGCCCAGTTTGCCCCAAAGCTTGTCATACAGTACCGTATCAAAAGCTCTGGACAAATCAAGGAAGCACGCATATACCGGTGTTTTCCGGTCAGTGTAGTACCTGACAGCCTGCTTAAGAGACAATATAGCACTTTCAGTGGAAAGCCCACTCCTGAAGCCAAACTGGGCTTCATGCAATGCAACCTGATGAACTAGAATCTTGTTAAGCAGGCTGTCAAGCACCTTGGCAATTATAGTCGCCAGTGAGATGGGCCGATAATTATTTCTGTCCGAGGCGTCTCCATTCCTATCCTTAATTACCGGAACCACTATCGTTCTGGTAAGTTCCTCCGGCAAATACCCATGACAAAGACAGAGGTTATAAAACAGAGAGAGGACTCGCGGCAAATGAACCCCTGCATGTCTAAGATGCTCTACACTGAGACCGTCATGCCCAGGTGACTTGCCCCCCTGCATATCGCTTAAAACTTTTCTCACGTCTCTGGGCATAAACTTCACAACTCTTTCCTGGGTGAGAGTCTCAGTATCGGGCACCAGAGACACGGGTGTGTCACACTTCGGCCTCACCTTGAAGTGCTCACAAAACATATTGGAAATCAGACGATGATCACTAATACCATTAACACTCATAGGAAGGCCAGGCTTTTGGCTCATACTTCCTGTTTCCTTCCAGAATAATTTGAAATTGTTCGCAGAGTGATGGGATGCAAGTGCATCCATTTTAATTTGGTCCTGCCTATCCTGGCACCATTTTAACTGCTGTTTAAACAACTTCCTACTATCTTTCATATCAACATATGTCTGCCCTTGTTTAGGTTTACCGTCTTCTACCCAGGCCAGAAACCTCAACCTGGCCTCCCTATGGTAACCCGCCACGTATTTATTCCACCCAGCCACGTAACCACCTCTCCTCCGTGTCCTCCCTTTTTTTCGAGTAATTTTCGCCGCCTCAGACAATATGGTAACCAGTTTCAGATACATATCCTTCAAAATTGACCTGTGTTCCACATTAGAGCACATTCCATCACAACATTTACCTAATGCATCCGGAAAATTAATCTCCCGTAATTGAGCGTGACATACCTTATGATAACGCCGCACCTGTTCGGCAGTACGGTCACCCCATACAACACTGTTGAACACCGGCGCACACATTGGCATTTGTTCACACGACACGAGACCTAAGTTACATTCAATAACCAGTGGAAATTTTACTAACAAATATTTATAAAAGTAGAAAAACTTTTTTTATTCCATCAGCTTCTTAGTCACTGACCGGAAGTCTGTACGTGACCGGAAATGAATTTCCCGGACGTACTTGATACTTTCAGTAAACGGCTCAAGATATTCAATATTCGCGACACTTTTGGATCTATATATTCGTTTTTAATAGAAATCTCATTAATATTATCAAGTTGAAAGTTTGTATGTGTGTGTATGTTTGTTACTCCTTTACGCTCAAACGTAACTGGATTTTTACCAAACATATGATTTTAACACAAGTTTTTTATCCTGGTCTATGTGAGGTAAAGCTAGTATTTAATATTTTGATAAGAAACGTTGTACTATAAACTCACTTAATAATACCTAGTAGTTATTATAAAAGTATGACTTCCCTATTTAATTCGGATTTTGTCAATATTGTTTTTTACATGGTAATCCTATCTTTTTCTAAAATAAAAGTAACCTAAGTTACTTCTTTCCAACATCAGTTATTTGCCAGTAAACGTCCTGTCTAGCTGTTTTTTAGATTATTAGCCGGAACAAACAAGGACACACAATTTAAAAAAAAAGACAGAAAATGTTAATAGTACCGTCCGTACACACAGCAAGACAAGTAACCAGACTCGTCGAAATTTTATTTTTTCTGCTCTGTGCGATTCTAACAAACAGTTTTTCATTCTTTCTTTCTTTAAAATGGTAGTGGTTTTTACATCAAGAATTTTTACACATTACATGAGACTATCTAAATATACAAATACATCTTTACCTAACCCCTCTAGAAAATAGGCTAGATATAATAATGTATTTCTACTCAAATTATGACTGAGATAAATAAAAACGGAATGAGAAATACTGGTACGGCAAGGAAGGCAATGTGATGTATTTATCACAGCTTTATCTAGACGATACCATCATCTTCAGTTGTAGTGTAAGCGAGGGTCGTATTTTATTTTTATCTCTATTAAAGTATTTTTAATGGTGATTTTCGTTTGTTAGCTCGCTTTTATTAGTTTCACCTGTAAATAAAAACATAGCTAACAATACAAATTAATCTAAGCAGTTTTTGACCCACTTTCTGGTTTTATCATGTATTTATTATCTGGTTATATACGTGTTTAATTTGGAAAACAATGCCTGCTTAGCTGCCATATCGATGGCGCGGTCGTTCGTGTTCTGCTCGCACCTCTAAGAAATGTCAGCAAATCAGAGGGCAGAGAAGCACTCTGCTTGCCCGGGATTACGGGTTGTTCGAAAGAGATACCGCGGCCTCGGAACGTAAAGGGCAATAGAAGGAACATGGGTGGGTTTTAGTCAGTACAAGTCTGACATGCCCCCCCGCTCCGCCCACAGCGGGGGAAGTCATTGGATGATTTCCCAGCCGGAAAAAAAAAAAAGTCTGTGGTCCATTGAAGCTGTGAAAAACAACCCTTGCAAGTCTACGTAGTCAAAAGATATGGCCATTTAGTAAGTAAAGTAAGTTTGTACAACTCACAAACGGCCCGTTTTTTTCAATTATAATATTACTAGCTTTTGCCCGCGGCTTCGCTCGCGTTAAATTCGAGGTAACACAGTTCCCCTTGCGCCTTATTGATTTGTAATAGCAACGCTAAGTTTCCCTTTTCTTCCCTCTTTTTCCCTCACATCCCAGTTTTTTTAAATAAAAATTAGCCTACGTCCGTCTCCTGGTTTCCAACTATCTCTGTACTAAAATTCATCAAAATCGGTGTAGCCATTAAAGCGTGAAGAGGTAACAAACAAACAAACAAACTCACTTTCGCTTTTATAATATTAGTAAGGATTCTTATTACATCAACGAGAATTTATATGAATCCAACATTGATACTGATTTTTTTTTTAAAGAGTAGTTCTGCGTACTACTTAATACTAGTAGGTACATAGCTCCTGTGTGTAAAATATTGATGCAGTTAACTGTCATTGTCAACCACTCTTACTGCAGCAAAGGTCGTGGTGTGCGAAGAAGCTGACTGCTTCACCACATTGACAACGATGTGAAGTTTGACTGCACGGTTGGAGCAAGGGTTAAGCGATTAGCTACTACGCTGCGTGTCGCGGGTCCAATCTAAGCATCATTTTCCTGCCCTTTTTCTATTATATTTGGGTTCGGCGCAACACATTTTCTTCTTCTATTCTCCCCTATCAGATGTCATGGCATCATTTACTCCTTTCTCCTTCATATCATCCCTTACACAATCTAGCCTTCCTCTCAACTCTCAACATTCAGATCCAGCACTCTTTTAGTCACATGTGCTTCATCCCTCATCATTACATGTCCATACCAAGACAAATGACTCCCTTTCAGCGGGTCCAATCTCCGCACGGAACAAATATTTGTATGACCTACAAGTAGTTGTTCCGGGTCTGGTTGTTTGTGTATGTGAAATTAAATGTTTGTATATCCACCTACGAAACAGGGGACAGACAAGTAGCAAGGTAATCATCGTAATTCTCCTTTCCTTATTCGAAAGCATTTAGGGTCGAAGTTCCTTATTCTTCCCCATACTCCTCTATTACTCATCATTTCATCTGACACTAATTCTTTTAAAAAAAAACATTGGCCCTCACACTAGGATTTTCTCCTGTATCGTGGGTGCGTTCACAAACATTTAAACTCACATGCACAAATAGCCAGACCCGAAACAATTATCTGCAGGTCATACAAATATTTGTTCCGTGCGGGTATCGAACCCGCAACCCCCAGCGCAGCAGTCGATCACTCGGCCACTGCGCTAACCGTGCCGTCGCGATACTAGACAAGTTTCGAGTTAGGGACTTAGTAAAAAACGACGAATCTGTATTATTTTCTCTTTACAAAAATTACATTTCGTATACATAATAAGTTTATTTGAATCCCTACGGACAGTTTCCGTGAAAAACTAAATCCCAGTTTTTAACCTCATTTATGTAGAAACAGATTTCTCTCGAGAATTAGATTTAATGCGATAAAAAAGTTTGAACTAAACATTATTAAAAGAAACGTCGTTTATAAGTAAAAAAAAGTTAAAAAAGTTTTTTAAAGAAAAAGTTACCCCGCACTAGGAATTTCTCCTGTATCGTAGGTGCGTTTACAAACATTTAAACTCACAAACACCAACAGCCAGAACCGGAACAATTATCTGTAGGCCATACAAATATTTGTTCCGTGCGGGGATCGAACCAGCGACATGCAGCGCGGCAGCCGATTGCTCAGCAACTGCACCAACCGTAGTATTCTAAGTTTTGTTTTTAATATGTTACGAAGAGTATCGTAAAAGTTGAAAGGAATGAGGACATTATAGAAAAGAACGGGAATCCAATACTTATTCTCCCAAAATAATGTTCCATTCCAATTTTAAACCGAAACTCATAACCCAATTACCCTAAGACCATTCACACTAAACCTCCACCCGATATCATAACATAAAATCCGATATTTCTCGCTAAAATAAATAACGATTATTCGAATCGAACGTTGCCACGGTAACCGCTTTAACGATACGAGTAACGATAACACCTGCGGTTTCAACGATAACCTGCCGATTCATTTGTATGCCGCTTCGGTATCAAAGTTAGTGGTGTACTTACACTTTACTGAGCCACGTAATTAACATGGTTCGGGTGTGTTATGTTTGCGGAATGTGAGCTTTATGAAGCTGAGGAGTTTACTAAAAATTGGTGATAATTTGGGTGGGTGGGTTAAATTTTAGTTGTCTTCATTTACAGTCTTAGGAAGAGCTGTCATATTAACCAGTATCCAGAGGTGTTGTATTACACAGTAGCAAGGGGTATTGTATTACCCAGTAACAAGGGGTATTGTATTACCCACTAGCAAGGGGTATTGTATTGTATTACCCAGTATCTATGGCTATCGTATCACTCAGTACTAATTGGGTAGTGTAGATTAGATAGGCTGTCGTTCAATTTAAAATGCTGGTATTCAGCTGCATCTGGTTAAACTGGAAAGTGATAAAAACACTTTTTTTTTCAAATTAAAACCGTTGCCTTGCCTAGGATTTTCTCCTGCATTGTGGATGCGCTTATAAACATTTAAACTCACATACACAAACAGTCAGACCCGAAACAACTATCTGCAGGTCATAAAAATATTTGTTCCGTGCGGGAATTGAACCCGCGACACACAGCGCAGCAGTCGATCGCTCAGCCACTGCGTCAACCGTGCCGCCAATAATCTTGATCCTACCTACAACATTTAATTTAATTACATTACATTTAATTTGAAAAATTACGACACAAAATATGAAAACTTTGTTAAGAAAATTATATTGCACGGGATAGTTTCATGAAAAAAAATATATCTTAATATGCTGCAACTAAAGTACCTAAGATTACGGTTATAAAGGCTTAAAAGGTCATAGACAGAAAGATAGATAGTACTTACGCATTTAAAACATTGGTATGGATATACTTAATTGGTAGATAGAAACAGCACGACACTGACATTACCACATAAAAAAATCTCTGCAATACTCACTAAGTAACCCACTAACAGGTGACAGTGACAGCTCAGAACTGCCAACATAACGCACTATCAATGAAATTGTATCACAACAGCCGTCCATTTCAATTGACAGAAACCGGTAACATACTCTATTTATTATGCATGGCCTTTTGTTGATTAAATTGATTAATTTGTAATTGATATTTTATTTGTGGAAGATAAATGAAATGTGTTTTTCTTTGTGGAGCGTAATTTTGTATAATAGTTGACGTGTATGAATGGGAAACAACACAGACTATATTAATTATAAACGATTTCGATCATATTTTAGTAAACTCAATGTATTATCTTACTAGCTGCCCTTCGTTAACTGCGGTGAAGAACTATGTATATATATATTTTTTTTATTATAGCCCGAGATCACAGCATTTTTCCGGGATCGAAGATCAAGCCTTTGTGTTAATCCAGGGTATAAACTATCAGAGGTTGCGGGTTGTTCGAAAGAGATACCGCGGCCCCGGAACAAATTAGGCAAAATGTACCGGGGAAAGAATATGGGTGGGTTTAAGTCAGTACAAATCTGACACTCCCCCCGCTTGCTCAAACGGTAGAACGAACTAGAAATTTGGCATCAAGATAGTTTATAACCTTTTTTTGTGCATACATCATTTAACAACTTCCCCCGCTCTGGGCGGAGGGGAAGGGTGTATCTTCTTTTGGAGCAACCCTTTCGAGCAACCCCGGCGGGCAGTGGCCCAGACAGGCCCCTCTGCTTTGCAGACATCTCTTTGAGACGCGCGTGAAATCAAAATATGTGTGAAAGTATCATCTACCCAAATATCGCCTGAAAATTCAAAGCCACATCTACATAGGCATCGTTAAGCTCACGTGTTACAAACACACCTTTAATAGACAATTTGTAAGTGAGCGCACTTCTTGAAGTATAAGTAAGTTACCGGAAACATTCTCGCGTTCTCACTTTCACCGACAATCAACGAGTAACGGGCGTTAACCGAGTTTCGCTAACGAACTCGACTTAACTAGATAGTAACGATGGTACAACTTCTTAATTAACACAAAACCGACGATTGTTAACGAACATTTTTGGAAACTATGCAGTTTTGTTCATGTTTTTGTTTGATTAATGTCAACCTTAAACCAGTTTTTTCGTAGTTTTTTGTAGGTTATTTTGCTGTGTAGCAGTAACTTTTTCTAAATTGCTCTGGGAACTGATTTAAATGTTACACTGTTCAAAGTGGTTTTTCGTGAAATATCTCCCTCATCCTAGTTTTTGTGGCTGCAAAACCTTTTCTCCGCAATCCAGTTAGTACTGAGTATTTTTGTGTTTTTTTTTCGGGTGTGAAATCATCGAATAACTTCTCGCGCTCTAGGTTTGGGGGAAGGGAGTGTCAGACTTTTACTGACTAAAACCCATCCATGTTCCTTCTTTTTGCCCTGTGTGTTCTGAGGCCGCGGTATCTTTTTCGATTTTCGCGTTTACGGCAATTATTATTTAGCTACGATCTCGTCCTCAATACTATAACTTGATATTTAATCAAAGTGGTAACATTATTTTATCAAACTTAGCATCAAAACACGGAAGCAAAACCAAAGGTCAATGTCCATTTTCCTAAGAAAATCCAGGTAAACTATGTATTATTATAACTATATCATATAGCAAGATTGTACTGTCACTTACAACATCAACTTCAATCACAACAAAGTAACAACAAATCACCCAACTAACTCATATAACTAAACAAATAACAATAACAACCCAATAAAGAAAGAAAAGAAATAAAGAAAAATAAACATGGAAAACAAACGATTGTTACTTCTTTATAAAAAGGGGCCAATTACCGGGTTTTATCGTGAAACGGGACCTATCTCGGTGTCTGCCTATCGTACTGATTTGATGAATAATTTTCCAATCGAAGAGACGCGAATGGAAGAAACGGTGAAATAAAAATGAAGGACTAAGTCAGGGATGGCGAACCTATGCTAAAAGAAAATTCCAGGATTGATCTATGTTTACTGATATTATGAAGCGGATAGATTTTTTGGTTCGTTTGTACCAAATAGACCCCAAAACTATTGGACAGATTTCAACCATTTTTTCGTCTACAGAAAGTTAAGTTATCAGGCAATACCATAGTCTATATATCATTACGCTACAATACCAAGGAGCTGAGCAGCGGGTGCAACCGCTGGACAAGTCCAGATTTCCTCACGATGTTTTTTGTTTACCGATGTCTGTGATGTCTTTGGTAAACTTTAGAAAGTACAATAAATTGTGCAGCCCCGAAACACAAGGCAAAAGAAGGAACATAGATGGGTTTTTTAGTCAGTACAAGTCTGACACTCCCTTCCACTCCGCCTAGAACTTTCGGATGGGAGAAGTTATTTAAGTGAAGTTGGTTGTTTGTGTATGTCAGTTTAAATGTCTGTAAACGCAACCCAACAAAAATTATACCCATCCGAAAAAAGGACCTCTGATCAAAATCGAGGTGACAGTTTTTTTAATTGGCATAGAGATGCAAAAACGTTCACCATCCCTGTCTTAAGTCCCGTATGCTTGTTATCTACCCAACGTTGCTATACTAAGGAAAGGTTCAGAATATTTCGATGTTTTCCTTTGCCTGTTTATGTGTGGGTGAGGACGAACTTCAGACGTTGGAGTACGCAGACATTTTGACGAAAATAACTTCTAAGTTATTTTTGGCTGTTAGGTACTTGGTCTTGCTGGGTGTGCGTTGTAGACTAATTAAGGATTTTTCAAGCCAAATAAATGTTGGACGAAGGAGAGGGTTGAAGAAAATTTCAGAATATTATTCTGTGTCTGTGAGATAAAAGTTGCTGAAACTAGAGTAAGAAAACAATGGAAGGGACCATAAAGTTTTCCCGTGGGTCGCTCATTGTTTTGCCTTTTTACAAAATGTTGTTTGAAAAGAATGTTTACGTAAAACCGTAGTTTTCTTCTCATTGCTTAAAGTATGTTTATCTCAATGTATTTATTATATTAGTTTAACTTATTAGAAAGCTTTTCGGTAATATATTTATTTATGGATTTTTTTATTTATTTCACTTGCTAAAATTACTTTACAAATGTATATTTTCTAAACCGCAAAAAATGCAACCTCAATTCAATTTAAAAGAATCCACTCTCAAAAATTGAAAAGAAAACAATTTTATTAATAGCTTTACACGATTATTTACTAAACCGACGGGAACATCGCTGCGGTATGAAAAATAAACATTCACATAAAACAGCCCAAAAAGCGCTTACTCATTCATCTCTGAAGCGCTTTAAAGCATGGTATTAGTGATAAAAAAACACTGACCCCGTGGCGGGCCCTACCTATTCGCTGGCATTTTTACAGCGACAAAAGCATTAAGGCATCTCCCGGAAAATTAATGGCATTCCCCATTAAGGTTAAGTGCCTATTTTAGCCTATGTGACTTGACAGAAAGTTAGGAACTTCGCAATATGCGTACAATTTTGGTGGACGGCCCGTCAGATAGGGGCTTGTCACGCAATTGTTTCGATTAGGCTGAGGGTGGTTTTATGATTTTACTAGCTTTTGCCCGCGGTTTCGCTCGCGTTAAATTCGGGGTAACACAGTTCCCCTTTCCTGATTTGCAGGTACCTGCTACCTGTGGTTTTTGCCCTTGCGCCTTATTTATTGTAATAGCAAAGCTAATTTTTTACCTTTTCTTTCCTCATTCGCCAACATTTCTCACTTTAAAAAAATTGCCTATGTCCATCTCCAGGGTCTCAACTATTTTTGTTCCAAAATTCATCAAAATCGGTATAGCCATTTAGGCATGAAGTCGTAACAAACAAACTAACAAACTCACTTTCGATTTTATAATATTACTAAGGATACACGCATAAAATAGTAATAAAACTTCTTGCTTGACGCTAGGTTTTTTGTTACAAATTGGGCAAAAAGTCTTTGCAAGGTGGATAACAACTGGATGAGAGTAGCCAAGAATCGAGTTGAGTGACGGGTGGTTGGAGAAGCCTACGTCCAGCGGACTGCTGTAGGTGATGATGTTGATTTGTGTTAAATAACTTGTAAGTATATCTGATATAACAACTGGTGCACAGCCCTTATATCAACCTCTGTAGACGCCAACGGTCGTGATTTTCAAATATGCTGCCACCTGTTGACAGCAGTTTCGCGCCGTAGGATCGGTGTTGCCAACATTTGGTAATGACGGTAGAATGTGTCGCGTTCCCTTCGATGAGCGAACGAGATGGATATGGTCAGTCAGTCCACATTCCTTTCACCGTGGCTAGCTTAGTGTGCGCGGGCGCGTTGTGGCGGACGCCTGTACTCGTTCATCTAATGTTGTTTGACTATCCGTCGATACTTAAGTATGAGCTGCTACAATATAAAAAAAATGTGGTACTGGACTAACCAACATCTTTGCAGAGTAAACTAACTGAAGTGACAATTGGCTGGCCATGTCTAACGTAAGACCGGTGGCCTGAGCAAAAGAGTCCTTAAGTCGTGATGGCATATCAGCAAGCGTAGCGTTGGACATCGACACCCTCAAGTAGATGAACCGAAGACCTTCAAAAGGTGGAGGACAATGTGTTCTGGAGTAGCTTATACAAAAATGTAAAAGTGCTAAAGTTCATTACTGGCTGATTTTATTGATTCTAGTAAACGCAAGACTTTCCGTGTCAGGTCTCTCAGACCATGAAACTGAACAACATTGGGTTTACGAGTTATTGTAATTCTTATAATAGTTTATTGGACTTTGTTTCAGAACTGACGCGGTCATCTCATCATTTTTAGGGTTCCGTACCTGAAAAAGAAAAAGCGGAGCCTTTATAGGACCACTTTGTTTGTCCGTCTTTCAAGGCAAAACGTAGCGACGAATTGACGTGATTTTAAGTGGAAATAGTTGAAGAGATGGAGACTGACATAGGTTACTTTTTGTCTCTTTCTAACCCCCCCCCACTTCTCTAAAATGAGGGGTGGACGCGAGCGAAGCTGCGGGTGAGTTTACAAAAGTCATAAAACAAAAGGACATGTTCAATTTCATGGTAGACACCACACAAAAGGTCTTGCGTTTGTTATGTTACACCCTGTATTAAAGTCCTCGAAATTGAATCAGGAATCACCATAACATCAGAAACATTATACTGCAACTTTGATCCCAAAATATCAAATTCCTAATACGTAATTCCGTACAGATCCTCCAAACTAAGTAAGCATTGCTCATTGATGATCAAAATCGGTGAGTAAGGGAATTAGTGCTATCTCCACACATTTTCGTATATCTACATTTAATATACTCACACGTGTAGATAAGGTTGACTGCGCAACGGAGGTATGTGACCACGAACTTACAGATAATACAGAAACAAATAATGTTGTGGTTTCAAAATTGGTGAACAAATGTCACAGCGCACTTGTTTCAATTCATTTTATTACAGCATGCAAACAGCTTAAAAGAAACTTAATAAAAAAACCAAGACAACAGCAAGCCAATTACATATCCTCACGTATAGTACCAGACTTCAAATTGAAAATGATATGTGAGCACAACAGCAGCTTTACACATTTACCTAACTTAATAAAACGTTACATAAACAAAGTCAAATATACCTAAAGGCTAAACAAATAGTTGACTGAAACTGTTTAGTTTGCAGTAAAATGCAACATGATGATGCAATTTGACGACAAGGTTGGTGCAGTGGCTAAGTGTATGACTGCTGCGCTGCGTGTCGCGGGTTCAATCCCCGCACGGCACAAATATTTGTATGACCTACAGATAGTTGTTTCGGGTCTGGCTGTTTGTGTATGTGAATTTAAATGTTTGTAAACGCACCCACGATACAGGAGAAATTCCTAGTGTGGGGTAAGGTTAACAAAAAAGTAGTTTTTAACCCATACAGACAGACAACAAAGTGATCCTATAAGGGTTCCGTTTTTTCCTTTTGTAGTACAGAACCCTAAAAAGTAAGTAAAATCTTAATATTTTCAATTTACCTACGTATTGTTGTTCCCCCACTTTTATTTCACTACATTGTATTTTTTTCCTACCCTACTTTCCACACGACAATATAGGCCTTGACAGACATCGAACTATCTCGTACTGCTGAATATTTTAGCGGCTAAGCCTCATGTCACGCTGAAAAAACTTACGTAAGGAGACTGAAAGTAGGTAAAGAGAAAAGAAATGTGGCGTTAGTTCCTTTTTATGTCCTAAATAAATAGAAGTACTAAAGATATAGAAGTATTTGCACAAAAATATGTCTCTTAAATGTTTGTGAATAATGCAAAAAGTTAATTTATTATGTATGTCGTTCTATCTGTCTATCAAGACCCTTTATCTCGAGAACGCGGGGAGTTATCGAGTTGAAATTACTTACACCAGTCGGTGGTCTCATACAGCTGTGAAAAAATCAACCCTCTAAATCTACGCAGTCAAAAGATGGCCATAAAGTCGTTAGTTTGTACGAAACCCTCGGTGGTCTTGTACTTGGCCGGTTTTTTTTATTAAGTTAATTAATATCAACTTGAAAGTAGTGTTTCAAATGCATTGAATTTGCGTTTCATTTCTTTTATATTCGGAGATGAAAATTCTTGAAACTTAAATTATTCGTTATAGCCGCAGTAAAATACATTAAGTTGACGCCAAGTTTATTAATATGGTAATTTTTTTTAGGATTCCGTGAATTCTAGGAAAAATTAAAGGAAAAAACGGAACCCTTATTAGATCAACATCACTTTGATGTCTGCCTGTCTGTTTGTCTAGACCTTTTATTTTGGGAACATGTGGAGATATCGAGTTGAAATTAAAACCATTTGCTCAATTATATGGGCCCTTTGTGTTGTGAAAAACTTAACCCTTTAATTAAATTAACGCAGTTAAAAGATATGGCCGTTTATGTCGCAAGTTTTTTTTCGTGTATTTCATTAGTCGCCAATGACATTCAGAATAACTCCGCCTATCAAGTTCTCGTAAATTCAATAATACCCAAAACAAACAATCGTTCACATTTTACTAACAAATTCTAAACTCACAAACCTCATCCTAATAAAAATAACAACTTTGACGAATTAAAAATGTGTGTGTTGTTAAAACATGAAACTCGCAGAAAAGGGCGCCATGTTAACTTGAACACAAAACGCTACAGGCAACAGACCATGCGCTGCGCAAATTGCCGCCCTGGTACAAGTGTTAACCGCACGATACTAACGAACCGCAACTTTTAATTACCAAACTTAAATCCGACCAGAGACACTCAGAGAACCGCAGTTAAAAATAACCCAAAGTTTTCCGCTTTTTATTAAGATAATAAAGCTCGGTATTGCAGCATTCACCGTCTGAAACTTAGTCGGTCCTGCGGCCAACATAATTTCAATTAGTTTTTTCTTTTCTTGGGTGAAATCTGTGGGTATACTGGGCGATGCTTATAAGGACTTCTAGCTTGGCCATTTTTTACGGGAATCATCAAATAACTTCCCCCTTCTGGGCAGAGCAGGGGTAAGCCCAGAGCGGCAAGTAATTTGATGATTTCATAAAAAAGGGCAGGATAATGCTGGCGATGTGTCAGTAGCGAGCATAGCTACACCGGTAGATTCAGAACATAAAAACTTATTTTAAAACTCTAGTCATCTGTTCTGACCCCAGCCGAACCCCGAAGATAAGTTCAGAAATAACAAAGACAATTTATATTACATTAAAGAAGTATTGTATAGTGTTATAGTATGTACCGACGGCAAAGGAGATAAGAAACCAGGTTTGTAAGCAACATGCAACTACATCTATATAGTTGCATGTTGCTTAGAATCAGACGGACTCATAACTCAAATTGAATTCATATAATGAACTGATTGTTTTCTATAAAAAATATTTAAAAAAAATATTCGAAAATATTCATGGATTTTTCAAAAAAATTCAACTGTACCTGACGAACCTGGTAACTTATTTTTTTGCCGACTGCACATACTATAAGGATACGTCTGCGTAAACCGTAACAGTAAATTAAAATGATTATATGTTAAGATAAGTCAGGCTTTCTTTGGTCAAAACTGTTAGAGGAATGCTGGCAAAAGTCTACGATGTTTTTGCAGTTTGATACTGCAAACACGAGGCCGAGCAGAGAAGAAGAAGTCTGTGGCCCAGCACTGGAACCACCCGGTGCTGGGCTACAGACTTCTTCTCTATAAAAGAGAGCGTGGGCCGTGGAACGCGCCCCTTCCGTACCTTTGCTCGAACCAGCCCGCGTAGCTGAGCCTGTAAACCAAAATCATCCCCCAAATAATGGAACTCAGATCCAACCTGTCTCTTTGCTGTCCTCCCCCTGCAACGCCCTAATCCGAGGCTCTTACCCCGTATGGGGTGCCCTTAGCGTGCATTCGCTTAGTTTATAAGTTTTTTCCTCTAGCTGGAAGCCTTAAATTCAAGTCACCCACAGGATAGTCCAATTGAGCAGCTAACACCCTCATAGGTTGACCAGCGAAATGCCATAAAAAAATATGTGGAACGCGGGCCAGTACGAGTTGCCTCAAGTGCCATGACTAACAAGTTACATTATGAAACTGTTGTAGAACGGCAAATGTAATGAATCAACACTCTCGGTTTGAGAGTAATTGGTAGTTTCCCAGTAGGAAATTAAATGTTGACTACAAACAACTACCGTGAAGTTGTCTAGCTACTGTTATACAATTCAAAATGTTATAGTTGGGGAGAGGGGCCTGCTAGGGCCACCACCTACTAGGGTTGCGGGTTGTTCAAAAAGAGATACCGCGGCCCGGAACGTTAAGGGCAAAAGAAAGAACATGGGTGGATTTAAGTCAGTAAAAGTCTGATACTCCCCCAGTCTGCGCTCAGCGAGGGTAGCCTCGCTGAGCGCAGACTGGGGGGAGTATCAGACTTCTTCATCAACTTCTTCATCAAATAACTACTTATTTGATGACTTCCCATCCGTAAAAAAAATATTGATAGTTGCAAGTACTTCTAAGTTGATTAAAAGTACACATCGTTCTTTGACATGACATAGTAATAGGTCATAACTATAATAGAACTGATTGGTTTAGCAGCGGGTCCCAAACTAGGCACTGGAACAGCCTGTACCTCGGTGACCCAAACGCTACAACTTGCTGGCGCAAAAAGCAACACACACACACTATTTAAAATAACAAAAGATAAGTACGGGAAAGACATAATATTTAAACTGTAATATAATATTTTAACACGTAGTTAAAATAATAATCTTTTTTAATAACATTGGTGTCGATTCTAGTGTCACAAACTAAACTAAAACTGCGCTAAAATTTACTAAAATTTTAAATTTTTAAACTCACATACGCAAACAGCCAGACCCCAAACAACTGCCTGTAAGCCATACAAATGTGGTAGATGCGGGCCTGTGGACGGTGAGCAATGGGTAGCTCACTGTCCGTCCGTCTATTGACGACAGGCCGTGTCGACGGCGCGTTAGTATTCCACGCGTGCCTCAAAGAGATGTCAGCAAAGCAGAGGGGCCTGCCAGGGCCACCGCCTGCCGGGGTTGCGGGTTGTTCGAAAGAGATACCGCGGCTCCAGAACGTAAAGGGCAATAGAAGGAACATAGGTGGGTTTTAGTCAGTACACGTCTGACACTCCCCCCCGCTCCGCCCAGAGCGGGGGAAGTTATTTTATGATTTCCCATCCGCAAAAAAAAATAGTCATACAAATATTTATTCCGTGCTGGGATCGAGCCCTCTCAACCACTGCACCAACCGAGCCGACAGCTGTTTATTTCTTTCTTACTGTGTGTCGATTTATTTCATATTTTAAACTTCATAAAGTATACAATATTAAATAAATCTACACAGAACAATCACCAAATAAAAATTCAAAACAAACACGAAACACCAAACAAAACTCAAATATCATATATATAAATCACGAGTTTCTGTCTAAAATAACACCATCATAATAATTAAAACAATATTTCTGTTCACACCACATTTTAACGAAGTTTCGACGGAAAGCAGTTAGCGGTATACTTCTTTATACCTGAAACTTCCAGAAGCACGCATTAGACTGAAAATACTTTCACCGTATTGGGGTAAGCTGATGCTTTTCGTAATGGATTCTGCCAAGTTTCTTTACTTAAATTTTTTAAACGCCGTTTAACAGGAAAAGTTTGGTTTGGAGTAACGATTTTTGTGGAATATTATATCTTACTTGGCCAAAATGCCGTAAATTTTTCTGTGAGCTGAGTTTTGTAGGTTCCTACATAAGGCCACTCATATGTATCTGAAACCTGTCGATTAATAACGTAACAAATGCAATGGTGTTTTTTTCGTATACTTAGTTGCCTATACTTTCAGAGTTTTTATTCCACCCTAATCGACTCTAAATCATCAAATAACATGTCTTGTTCTGGGCAGAGCAGGGGGTGTCAGACTTTTACTGACTAAAACCCATCCATTTTGCTTCTTTTGCCCTTTGTATTCCGTGGCCGTGGGATACCACTGCACCGAAAGAGATATCTTTCGAGCAACCCGGAACCCTGGAAGACAGAGGCCCTAGCAGACCCCTCTGCTTTGCTGACATATCTTTGAGGCGCGCGTGGATTACATACGCACTGTTAACTCGTCCTGTCGTCAATAGACAGACGGACGGTGAGCTTCCCATTGCTTACCGCCCACAGACCCATGTTAATAGATAGTACTACACAATGTTATGCTTTATTTTTTTAAACGTTGCCCCACACTAGGAATTTCTCCTGCATAGTAGGTGCGTTTACAAATATTTAAATTCACAAACACAACCAGCCAGACCCGGAGCAACTATCTGTAGGCCATACAAATATTTGTTGGGTGCGGGGATCGAACCCGCAACACGCAGCGCGGCAGTCAATCGCTCAGCCACTGAGCTAACCGTGTCGTCAATTCACAAGCAGATTTTTTTAATTCCATGAAAAGAAGGTCTGCTCGCCACGTTGATTATAATTAAAAATAAAAATGTTCCAAATGTAATCTATATTACATCTAAGTTAAACTAATACGACCCTATATAAATATTTACTTTGTAAATACGACTTACTGAAATTGACAGCCGGAAACATACACTAACATTTTCTTGATACAGTTTCATAATGGTTTTTCGCACACGTGTATCCTTCTCAGAAAAAAGGTTAAACCGGGTACCGTGACAACCTACATCAAATACATTTCTGATCAAATCGTCAACATAATCATAATACAGCCAAAGTAAGCAATGCTAAGCATCTAAGGTTCTAGCACAGTGCGCAGTGTTAACATAAAGATAAGTAAATACGTCAATTTTTTGGGTTCCGTACCTCCAAAGGTAAAAAACGGAACGCTAATAGGATTACTTTGTTGTTCGTCTGTCTGTCAAGACCCTCTGTCTCTAGAAGGCGTAGAGGGATCGAGTTGAAATTAAAACTAAATATATACTCAAATCTGTGGTCCTCTAGAGCGGTGAAAAAATCAACCCTCTAAGTCTACGCAGTTAAAAGAGATGGCCGTTTATGTTGCAAGTTTGTACGGAACCCTGGGTGACCGAGTCCGTCTCTCTCTATTTGTGCGTAATATAACATGCGTTTTTTCACAAATATCCCGTAGCATTTTAGTTAAATTAGTTGCAGCGACCACAATCAGTATTTTTTCAGAAAAACTGATTGTGTTGAATTTCTCCTGTATCGTAGGTTACAAATATTTACTCTCAATATACAAACATGAAACAGGCAGACCCGGGACAAATATGTGTAGGTCATACAAATATTATGTAGTGGAGCGACTGCGCCAACCGTGTCGTCGATAGATATTAATACATCCATAAATTTCAACATTTTATAATCGACGTTTTTACGTGACGCACGCAGAGGCTAAGTGTTACCACGTTGTATGGCAACGCTTAGCCTCTGAACAAACTAAAAGCCAGCCCTTGGGCCCAGGGTTGCGGGATGTTCGAGAGAGATACCGCGGCCCCGGAATATAAATGTCAATAGAAAGAACATTGGTAAGTTTTGGTCAGTACAAGTCTGACACTCCCTCCCCCCCCTCCCCGCTTTGCCCAGAGCGGGGGTATTATTTGATGATTTGAAAAAGCCCTTGGGTCATGTGTCAAACAATACGGGTACGTTTATTAGTTTCACAAAGAAGTGACTGAAACCACGAACAAAACTTGTTCTAAATCCGAACGCGAAATTGAGTCATACCCATTCCATTTACGAATCCCGGACCCATTCACACCGTAATACATCTTGTTTATAAATATTTCTGCAACCATCCATATGTGCTCGAGAAGTAATATTTCCGTTTGAACCAGCGTCCATAAAATGTTTGTCTTTGTCGGGAAGGGTACGGTGTGACAGATGACAAATGTTGTTTGTTGAAACTGAAATGGTCGAGGGTTCACGGTTTTCACTATATTGTTTACTTTCAATACGGCGACTTTGATTAATAGCAACTATCTGGTGGAAAGCTTTGCTATCTTCGGACTAAGTAGTTGTCTGGTGGAGTGAACTAAAGTACTGGAGAAATTGTAGCTTTTTAGAGGATGAATTTGGGAAACGAAAATGTATACAGTTAAAGTGGTGGGTTTAAAAGCAGAGGTGAAAGCTAGGGGTGAAAGTAAAGGTTCCTTAAAGGATCACTTTGATGTCCATTTGTCTGTATGTCTATCTGTCAAAACTTTTTATCTCGGAAACGCGTAGTAGTATCGAGTTGAAATGAATACCAAAAAATAACACTTGGAGGTCACTTACCTGTGAAAAAATCAACCCTCCAAGTCTATGCAAACAAAAGATTTATTTATTTATAGTTCTACAAAAAAGTACATACATCATTTAAATGGCACTGAACCCCAGACTATGATATCCTATGTCGTGGGGTTCAGTCTCTTCGTCTATAGTGGAACAATATACAATCGTTATTTTTTAAATAAAGCTTGAGATTTTTTGGCTGTTTATGTCGCATTTAACATACATTCGCTAAGGGAATCATGAAATTTGGCATGAAACCATCATAGAGTACCAATAAAAAGAAAAATCCAAAAGCTGTAAATTTGTAGGTGCATCACATAAAAATAAGATTAGAAACTTAATTGCAGTTGGTAAACTAACTGCGCCCTATGTCGAGTAGTGCAGTCTGTCCTTTAATACAGTTAATCTTTTCGTTAGACCAATGTTTGGTACTTTCATAGATACCAGGGGTGAATTTCAACAAATGCCATTTTTTTATCATATCGGTGAACTTTTTCATTTATAGTTATTTTTGTAAAATTTTCAGGTTTTAGTAATCTTTAGGATATTAAATATTCCCAAATTTAATATCATCAACGTATCATTTAAGACTAAGGAGAAAATTCAGTTTGAATTCTGGTATCCACCGATATGACAAACCGGCACTGACTAATTTTTCTGTACACTGATATGATAAGTTTATCCACCAAAATGATATACATATCCAGCGATATGATAATCTTTCCACATTTAAACATCAACAAGTTTTTAATGTTTCTTTTTTCCATAGCAAGTTTTTATAGCTCCGTATTCCTTTAGAATTATAATACTCGTCAAGACGAATCATACAAGCTCAAACTCGATGGGGTTATGTCGTTTAACTACCAAGTTTCTATAGTCACTAGCCACCTTCCGGTTCCATCATTAGATCAGCTTCATGTCATAATAATTTTGCATTGTCATTTGATTTACACATGCATGCAAAATTTCAGCCCATTTGGAAACCAGGAAGTAGATCAAATTTAATTTGCAATATTTGATCACAGACATCGGGACAGGTGAAACTAAATAAAAGTTTGTAAAAAGGAAATAGTTAGTAGGTACCTTTATATTTTTACTATGGTGACTTAGAACTTTAATGCGTTCAATTGCTCCACCTCACCATTATCATCTCAGCCTATAGACGTACTGCCAGGGTTGCGGGTTGTTCGAAAGAGATACCACGGCCCCGGAACGCAAAGGGCAATAGAACTGACTAAAGTCAGTAAAAGTCAAAAATCAAAAATGGTGGGAAATCATCAAATAAATTCCCCTGGTCTGGGCGGAGCGAGGGGGCGTGTCAGACTTTTACTGACTAAAACCCAACCATGTTCCTTCTATTGCCCTTTACGTTCCGGGGCCGCGGTTTCTCTTTCGAACAACCCCCAAAAACCGGCAGGCGGTGGCCCTGGCAAGCCCCTCTGCTTTGCTGACATCTCTTTGAAGCGCGCGTGAAACACGAACGCGCCGTCGACACGGCCTGCCGTCAATAGACGGACGGACGGTGAGCTACCTATTGCTCACCGTCCACAGGCCCGCATCTACGGTGGCCGGGAGTCGTCTCGCGGCGCCGGCGCCCGAACCGTCTCTCGCGGCGCGGCTGGGTTAGTTTGAGGTTCTCTCCCTCAAACGCCCGGCCACCTCCTTTGCTAGCATTACTGCTTCGCAGAAGGAGGTGACCGCTTCCCATTCCCTCTCGCTCCGGACCATGGACTGAACCAGGGCCGGACGCGAGAGATTGCCGCCGCCGATCGCCTCTACGAGGGCACGGCGGTGCTCCGCCCAAGCTGGGCAGACCGCCACTGTGTGCTCCACCGCGTCCTCCGGGCGATCGTCACAATGGTGACACCCGGGCGTTTCCTCCCGCCCGATTATGTGCAGGAACCTCCAAACTGCCGTGTCCAGTGAGGACCTGCGTCAGGCGGTAGGTGAGGACGCCATGACGCCTCTCCAGCCACTCCTCAAAGAGGGGACTTACCGCCACTATTGTGGCGTAACCTGCACGGGGATGCGACAGTCGCTCTCTCCATGCCACCATGTGATCGCACCGGAGGTCTGTCCGCTGAGCGGCAATTGGCCGTGGTAGCGGAGTTTCCCCCCGGTGTAGTGCCTCCGCGCGCCACTCAAACAGGCGCGCGAGGACTATCGCCTCCAGATCCCACGGTGGTATATAATGTATGTGTTTGTATGTTCCATTGTTTCTTTGTAAACTTAACGACATGACACGGGATCTACCGATATGATAAAACTACTCACCGAGATGTTAAAATGATCTACCGATATGATAAAGCAATCCACCGGTGTGACAAAACTGTGCGTTGATCATGAATCAAAACACCGATATTAGATATAAGACACCGATTGATTTTTTCTTATCATTTCGGTGTAAATTATCACATCGGTTGTGATAAAGACCACCGATTACAGCGATATGAGAACAGCGACGTGAGAAATAACACACTTTTTAGAAAATTAGAAAAAATGCATAAAATCTAGGATAAATTCAATAACAGTCAATGAAGCTAATTCACTTACTACCTCTGTTAGAACCAAACAACAATAATAAAACTACGCATTACACTAGAAAAATGCAACCACCGATAGTATAAAATAATTGTCCGAGAGCAACTGAAATGGTGTATATGTTACTGTAAAAGCCCGAACTACGGTAATAATAATAATAATAGTTTATTTGATAACCTTATACGTACAACAAATTTGAGATTGGAGCCTCCTTTTAAGCAAAAGATGCCTGTATTAGGAGACTCCGCTCCTTCAAAAACAAGAAGTGTAAACTATACAATACGAGTACATAATTAAAACAAAGTGAATTAAGTGAATGAGGGTGGGTGTGTGTAATGAGTGTATGTGGGTGTGTGTAATGAGTGTGTGTGTGTATGTATGTGAAGGTGTATAGTATTAGTATGTCTGTTGTAGAAGTGATTCAGCCTCACCATAGGTTAGCTTTCCTATCCAATCCGTTAGTGTATTTTTGCATTCATAACAATTCTTAGGGTAGATGTAAACGTATTTATTAATAGCATTATAAAGCTGAGCAGATCGTTTACAAAGTTGAATACTAGCAAATCGTGTTTTTGTTTGTGGTATTTTTAATATAATGTCTTTTTTTCTTCTAGCCAATACTCTGGGGTCATAGGTTAGTGATTTATGAGTTGTGAGAACAACTTGGGTAATGTAAAGCTTCCGGACCGTTAGAAGGTTACTGATTTGGTAAAGTTTTTCAGTACAAAATCTCCGTTTTTTAAAATACATGCACTTAATGAGAGCCCGTTGTGCTCGCTCTAATTCTAAAAAATTTTGTTTTAGAAGCCCCCCCCCAAATAGGGATGCAGTATAGCAATACTGATTGTGCAAGCGCTAAATATATCATATTTAGGAAGTTTTTGTTCCTGCCTGAGGGAGTACATACATTTATAGGTATAATATGTCTAAGTGTCCTGAAAATCCAGCTTAATTTTCTGATTCTGTTAGCAACTTGATCAATGTGGGGATGCCAAGATAATCTATGATCGACGATAATACCCAAATATGAGTTACTCTGTTTATGGTTGAGCAGCTGCAGTTTGAGTGTCTTCCAGCATCGCATAGGTGAACTTTAAGTTTAAAATCAATACCGGGTTGTGTACGATTGCTCACACTGAAACATATGTAGTTAGTTTTAGATATGTTCAGTGTGAGCAAATTTCGTCCCAGCCATTCAGCAATATCAGATAATCCCAATTCTGCGCTAAGCTGAACGTCTCGCCAAGAGTTACCCGTGAACACTACTGCAGTGTCGTCAGCGTACGAAAATATTCTTGCGTTTGCAATACGCATGTTACAGAGTCCGTTCACATAAATAAGGAACAAAGTGGGCCCCAATACGCTCCCTTGGGGGACTCCATAAGACACTGCCGTGTCCCCACTAATACACTGACCCACTCTAACCCTTTGCTTTCGATTGCTGAGATAATCTTTGAGAAGATTCAACGGCAGCCCACGAACACCAATAGCTTCTAGCTTATTTGCTAAGAGTGGGACAGAGACGGTATCGAAGGCCTTTTTTAAATCTAGGAAAGCAGTTACACATTTCTTGCCGCTATCAAGTTGTTCGGTAATTAGCGCACTAAGCGCCGCAACTGCATTCTCGGTAGACATACCATGCCGGAAGCCAAATTGAGAATCAGATAGTATTTCAAAATCATTAAGATATTTAAGTAACCTTATATTAATAAGTTTTTCAATTATTTTGGAAATTGCAGGTAGGACAGATATAGGCCTATAGTTGCCGACATCGTCTCTGTCTCCAGACTTATATACTGGCGTAATGATAGCCTGCTTTAAAGCCGCAGGAAAGATTCCTTGACTAAAACAAAGGTTGGCCAGATGAGTAATAACGGGAACAACATCCTTGCGTATGTACTTCAAATAATTAGTTGAAACGTTGTCCCACCCAGGTGCACTGCCGGTCTTAAGACTCCCGAGGATAAGGTTAACTTCACTTATATCCGTGTCCAGCAGTACAAATGAGTTAGGTTGACGCGTTGGAGAGAGATGACGATCCCGCTGATTACGTCTTATACTTGGTTGGACTTTCAGTGCAAGGTTTTTACCAATATTGGCAAAATAATTATTTATATAGTTAACCGATTCTGATGGAGATGATTTAATATTTAATAATTCTGTGTTGTCACTTTTACATTTATTAGAGTAGGTAATAGTTTTTATGTTCTTCCAAAGTAATTTATTATTATTAGTTGATTTAGTTATAAGTTCTCTTTCGTACTTTCTTTTTACTTTTTTTATTAAGTTATTGCAATAGTTCCTGTATCTTATAAACGTTATTTTTAATATTTCATTGTAAGGTTCTTTTTTACTATCTTTTTGCAATTTGTTGCGATTTCTGATACATCTCAAAATGCCTGGGGTAATCCATGGCTTGATAATGCGCTTACTATTTGGAATTCTTACAACGGTAGTATTTTTATTAATCGATTCTGATAGTTTATATATAAGAAGGTTTGTCAGGGATTCCGGATCGTTGCAAAAAAGTAAATCAGCCAATTTATTTTCAAGTAGATACGCATATGCTTTCTCAAAGTCAATAATGGATTTAGTTTTGTTCACAATTGGGGAATCTTTTATTTTTGAAAGGGACAGAAAGGTGGTAAAGTGATCTGTAACGCTTGTCTGCAAAATCGCAATGAAGGCGGATATCTTATGTTTGTTTAACTTTAGCATGAAGTGGTCCAAACAGTTTTCATTTCTAGTAGGCAATGTATGACCAGGCAGTATACCATACTGGGATAGTGCATTGAGGTAATTGAGTCTGTTTTTTTGGTCGTGAGTCGATTCAGTATCCTTTTGTTTAATATTAATATTTATATCACCCGCTATTATTATATTTTTCTGGGCGTTTATGGTATCGAGATGGGTACTTAGAGAATCTATAAAACTCTCCGAGTTCGCGTTAGCTGGCGATCGATAGATGCACAAAACAGTGTTATTGAATATTTCAACTTGAAGGCAAGACGCATGCGTTAGTTTAATTTCCGTAACTTTAGATTTTAAATTATTTTTTATGTATACCACAACACCGTCATTCTGGTTTTGGTGATGTGTGGTAACGTAGGAGGAATAATTATATAGATGTGGTATAGGTTTTTCAGAACTTAATCTGCATTCCGTTAAGATAATGACATCAGTTTCAAACTTAAAAGTCGACAGAGTAATTATGAAGTTGTCAAAGTTGCACGAAATGCTTCTGATGTTCTGAGAAATGACAGTAAAATCAGTTCTTTTTATATTCGTCAGCCTAGTGAAATCCATGCAATCACATTCAATACTACGCGCAATTTGGAGATCATCAATATCTTCTAGGGTTTGTAGTTGGTTATTCATTATATATGGTTTGGAAATAATAGAAATAACGTGATATTTGGTAGAGGTTTTTGTGGAAGCGAGTTTTCATTTTAAGAGTTAGTTTTGTGATACAGGTGTGGAATGAAAGGGCATCTACGGAATATATCAGAATGAATGAATGGGTAGTATAATTGTCTGTGTGCGAGTAATTGCTGTGTGAATGTAGTAAAAAATAAGTGAGTGTGTTATGTGTAGGTGAGTACTGGTTGGCTATGTGTAGCATTGTAGTGTGAGCATACAAAATAATCACAAATAAAGATACTTTTAAAGAGAACACAATAAAATTACAAAAGGTAACAAAAAATCCCAACAGCATAGTTACGTTTGCCTTCTCAATGTTACTGGTACGTAATATAATACAATAAGAAGTTACTAGTCCTAATATAACATGACAAGAAGTTACTAGTCATTTGTTTAACTTAAGTTGATGTATCTGCTGTTCGCTCGTGACAAGTATGGTTGGGGACTGCTCATCCTTTTTAAGTAAAACCTTGCCATATGCAGTCCAACAGAATTTAAACTCTCCTGATTTGATAAGGTCGCGCGCCAAAAAGTGAAGTCGGGAACTCTTCGGAGTTAGGTGGTCAGATAGAAATATGGGAATATCTTCCCCTGACTTGAGGCCTAGATGTTTACAACATAACTTGGAATTTGTTTTTATAAAAACAAATGGGTAAGGCTTTGGCTATAGCCAAAGCCTTACCCATTTTCATGATGTCCGTTTTAAGCAAGGTGGAGCCGGTCTCCACTATTATTGGCGTATTAAGGTTCTCACCGTTTTTCCCACGTACTCTATATATGTCTTTTATATCATGCTTGGTAATGGCACAGTCTAGATTTTTGGAAAGACACATAACCATGTCAACTAGATCCTCCTTTGCTTCCTTTGGCTTTCTAGGCACATTTTTAATGACAAAATTAGTCTTCTGATTGCTGGTTTGAAAGGATTCTATCTTATCTTCTAGAATCCTTATATAAGACCTGTCCTCCTTTACCTGGTTCTCCAAAACATCATATTTCTTTTTTAGATCATCATATTGGCCAGTGAGAAACTCAATTGAATCCACCAGCTTGATATTACTTTGCTGGATTTCTTTCAAAGACGAATCAATTATCTGCCGAATGTCTTGCCCTTGCTTTTCAGCGAAGCCACTCAGCATTCTTCTTACTTCCTCCTTGAACTCAGCAAATTCCTTGACAATTGAGCCTTCCATATCTTCTGCTCTCCGCTTATTCCGTAGGAATACATAGTTGGGGGGTGTTTTAAGGTCAGCCTGATCGATGTCAGTTTCCGAGAGCGATTTGTTCATATTTGGTTCAATGTTTGTTATGGTAATAGAGCGGTAAATCGCGCTTACAGCGGCTCACAACGGGCCGTAGCTCTCGCAGTCGTTACAATACGGGGCGCAAACGAGATAGCAATTATCGCGCCCGCACTCCTCACACAGGCACTCTGCGTTAAGTCCGCGGCCAGCGGAGCAGGACTGAGATAGCAATATAGTAAGGATCACCTTATTCTGTCTTCGATCTCCGCGTTGAAGGTCACTATGTCAGCTGCGCGGGAGCAGGACGGCAATTATGAAGGCTGTCTTTTTCTTTTTCTTTCTCCCTCTCGTCGTGCGGGTGGCCGGGGGCGCACCTCCGATAGGCAGTTGAGTACACGCAACACTCGCGTCTCACACGCAGGAATATGTACTGTTATGGTGTGTTGTAGCTACTCGATGTTTGCGGAGCAAAGTGTAACACGTCTATCCTCGTTAATGGTTTGGGCGAAAGAAGGTTTTACTGGTAAATCTTAAGATTTACCAGTAAAACCTAAGATTTACCGATTATGATTGGTAAATGTCCATATAAGTTTGAGATTCGAACTTTTACCATCATTGACTTGGTTAAAGGAACGGTAAATGTCGAATAAAATCGGGTCCACCAATAATAATAATAGCAGAACTTTTTATGTCATAATTTTATTTTGCATAACAACGGATAGCATAAACTTCATTTCGCAGAAAATTGTTTGGCAGACACTCATTTAACATACATTCAAAACTCATAATTTTCAGTTTAGTCAGAATTATCTCTAGACATAAATTTCATATCCAATAATATGATAATCCAATATTTAAAAGTAGAAACATCATAGCGCAGAAAGTTCACAGTCAGAATCGTCTTTTGGCATATATTTCATACCAATAATCATTAAACGGCAGAATTGTCATATCGCAGAAAGTTTATAGTTAAAATCATCTTTGTCATTTATTTTAATTATTTATTTCTTGGAAATAATGTCATTTAATTCAATAAGTTATTATCCTAATCTAAATAGTTTAGTTCTGAGTAACCTACTATAAACAATCTCTTTTTTCTATTAATGCAAGTCGTTTCTGCCACTCGCCGGGCGCTGCCGCGGTACAGCTCGCTACGCTCGCTCGGCTCGTGCGTAGGGGGACACAGTTTTAACCTAACCTACCCATTTCTTTTTTTTAAAGGAATTAACCTAATCTAAATAGTTGAGTTCCGGGTAACCTACTAAAAACAATATCTGTTTTTCTATATTATTCCCAAAAAATCTTATTTTTGCCTTAATATTTTTTGTATAATTATAACTCACTGTATTTAAATCATATATCATATCATAATCTTTATGTGTGTAAATATTGTAAACTCAAAATAAATTACAAACATGGTAAATACCCCGTTTTAACCGTTAATAATAATGTTAGTGACCATGTCAGTTTAAAGACTTATATGCCTTTTAAAATTATTCTTAATGAAGTTCTGCCATCTGTATAATATGAAAAGTGAAATTATACCAAATAATCATCGCTCTAAATGAACATTATGTTAAACGAAATATTGCTAAATTTGAACTCTGCCAATCGTAATTTTACTAAATTTCATTCTGCCATCTTAAAACTATGCCATTGTAAATTCGGAGTTCTAAACAACCAAACGATAATTATAATATCAAATAATTTTTACGCCTTATTATTCCTAAAACCAACATTTACCAGCCCACATTGGTAAAACCTAGCATGTACTGAATTGGAATGGCAAAAGTGCGAAAATGTCGTCCCTTTATAATAAATACTTACATTTACCAACTCATGTCGGTAAATCTTAGGTTTTACTGGAAAATCTTAAGATTTATCGTAGTTCGGGCTTTTACAGTAACATATATACGTTATTGGCGGGAATATGCAGCGATTTCGGCCTGACTGCCCACTAGCCCACACTAACGAGGGAAATAAAATTGGGGTGGGGACGCTGTCGGACTCTTCCATGTAAAGTTAGGTTTAAATTACTTTTATCCAGCGATATGAGAACATTTTGCAGGACAAGTACGTTTGTGCCTGTCAGTAAAAATAATCGTTAATTTTGTAATAAAATATGCTATACATTAATAGCAAAACTAATATTCTATCAAATGTAATAACTTATAATATACTTAAGTTACTTATTTTTATTAGTGTATAAGCTTTTTCGTTTGTAAAAAAAGAAGAGGGACAGCACCGATTTGAAAAAAATAGAGGTTTATGTATTTATTTCTACCTTTGTAAAAAGTCCTAGGCAAATTATATTTTTGGCACAACCCAATAACTACCTATTGAATACTAAAAAAAATAACTCAGAACAATATTCCTTTTTTCAAATACTAATTTCACCGAAGACAAAAAAATAAGTCTTTGAGAAATTCACCCACCAACAAGTTTGTACGGAACTCTCGTTGCGCGAGTCGGACACGCAATTAGCCGTTTTTTTTTACTAAATATACTTGCATTTGACTGCAACACACTTTTTTTTGTGGTGTAAAATCATCAAATAACTTCCCCCGCTCTGGGCGGAGGGGGGGGGGGGATTGTTCACCCATGTTCCTTCTATTGCCCTTTGCCGCGGTATCTCTTTCGAACAACCCGCAGCCCCGGCAGGCGGAGGCCCTGGCAAGCGCACTGCTTTGCTGACATCTCTTTGAACTGCAACACACCTGATGTGTCCTTTCAATATTTCAAAGTAACTTAATGTTACTTTAGGCGATAAATTAGAAAATATAGTCAAAACTTTTTAATAAAGTTTTGACTATATTTTCTAATTTATCGCCTACATGTTCCTTCGCAACACTGCAACAAACTGCCCCGAATCTCCTCACACAACAACTGTTTCTAATCTCCCAAAGTTCTCTGTTGCAGTAAAAATAAATATTATTATTGTTCCCTTAAAGAGGTGCGCGTTTCCCGGGGGCGTTCATCAATCATAATTTATTACCCCATTGTTGCCGCGGCCCTGAATAATCGCTCATATCCGATACACTTTCCTAGGGACGTGGTCACACTTGGGAGCAGTCTCTAATAAATTGATGGTTACATGTTTTGTAACTCATTAAGGGTTAATGTAGCTTAATTTTCGGGTTGTTCGTGTAATAACTTGTAAGGTAGTAAACTTAATTTGATATTATTGAAATACCCATTTTTTTTATAAAATGAATCATCATAATCCTGACTAATATTATAAAAGCGAAACTGAGTTTGTTTGTTTGTTACGTTTTCACGCCTAAATGATCCAACCGATTTTGATAAATTTTGGTTCAGAGATAGTTGGGACCCTGGAAACGGACATAGGATAAAAAATAATAAGAAAAGGGGGGAGAAAGAGGGGAAAAAAGACAATAGAAAAAATATTTTTAACTACTATTTTATTTAACTATGCTACGAGGACGAAGTCGCGGGCGGAAACTAGTTACAAATAATTTCCTAAATCACTGAGTCACTGCAAAATAGCAACGTTTCCACATTAATAAAAAAAGAATATTGTAACTAAGTCCAATTACCTCTTTTATTTATTGAGCACTGTGCCCCGGCCATGTGTAACAATGAAAAGTATTAATTTTGGGTCAGGTACCTTTGCCCTTCGTACACAGAAGTACCCACCAAAGTTTCATCATAATCGGGTAAATGGTTAACGAACGCATCAGGGATAAACATACACATAAATTATATTTATTTAGATTTTCAGGACACAAAAACTGTTTTCCTGGCAGAACATGAGTAGTATCACAGTAAACAAAAACCGTCCTTACAATAAAAGTAATCTTTCAAGACATTACATTCTACGACCTAGGTCTTACCAAATGTCTAGAACCAAAACCAAGCTACATTAACCTTTTTAAGCCGTGAACGACACTCTTAAGTAAGAGCTTTTAACTTGATTAACTTAGTTATTGATGAGAGCGTCTGTTGGGTAATTCTCTTCGAGAAAACTTCATTAGATTTCAGTTCTCTGAATTTCATTTTTAACATTTTTCTGTAGCAGACTGAAGTAAAGTATTAATTGTATTTACATTATACTTGAAGTTGTTATAAAATTGTTAGATTACAGAATTGTTAAACAGGGATAGTTGAAATTCCTTTTAGAATATCTAAAAAGCTTTGATAGTGAGGTAATTTTAGTAGAACTAATGTTCATTTAATATTAACAAGGTCTGAACATTATCAGATAAGTTACAATGGTTTTCTTATATTTAATGTTGAACGAAAAGCTAAAAATCATTCCAACAATTTCATTCCTATGCCATTAACGACTTACAAAGTTATTTAAGTAAATGTTGAACTTTTACTCAAACTTCAAAGGGGTTTATCTAAAAATACATTTATTATATGTGAAAGTGGTCCTTGTAGATGAATTGTTGCAATGTTTGCCAATCCATCACATAATGTCACTAACAATCGAAAGTCCCACGTAACGAAAAAAGCAACAATATACTGTTTTGTTTAACAAAATACCGCAGCTGTCTGATCTGCATGTCAAGTTCACTCCAGACCACAATTTCCCCAAACAGGGTAAACACACCTCCTCATAAACCACGAATATAGTCATAACATTCTAGAGCCGTGCCCTACGACTCATATTACCTACCTTCATCACTTCACCCAGATTTACATCCCGCTAGTGTGGCAGTATAACACGATGTCATCGGTACTGTGTGAACGGGGGGCGAACCTCCTTCGTCCCTCCAGTATTGCAACCTAAGGAAATTGCTTTTTTCTTTATACCCGGGTAAGTTGATATTGCGTGAATTATGAAAATTGCCCGGCTAAATTGTTGATTTATTGCGTGCCATCTATTGGATTGGGTGCCAAGGAATTGTTTTACGGTTTTTTGGGGTATTAAGGGGATATAAGTACAAGTTAGGGATTGGTTAAAATGTCGATAATGATGGAATTGCTGTAGTGCCACTGGATTTTGACGTATCGGAGTGTGGGTGGGGTTGTGAGTTTGATGTTGATTTTTTTAGCCAGACTCGAAACCACCGTCATCAACCGATCATACAAATATTTGTTCCGTGCAGGAATCAATCGCTCAGCCACTGCCCACCGTAAAGTCCAAGAATAATATTAGTTTTTTGTAGCAATTTTAAGGAGATCTCCAGCTCTCTTTTTTATGGATAGGAAATCGTAAAATAACAAATAATCGTCCCCGCTCTGGGCGAAGCGGGAAGGAGTGTCAGACTTTTACTGACTAAAACCCTCGGGGCCAGGGCCCCACTGCTTTGCTTACATCTCTTAAAGGTGCGCGTGGAACAC
Source organism: Ochropleura plecta (assembly GCA_905475445.1). Taxonomy (NCBI): domain Eukaryota; kingdom Metazoa; phylum Arthropoda; class Insecta; order Lepidoptera; family Noctuidae; genus Ochropleura; species Ochropleura plecta. The sequence goes on along the minus strand of FR997735.1, from coordinate 12,987,720 downwards.
GAACGGGCCGTTGACACGGCCTATCGTCACTTGACGGACAAATAGTGAACTACCCATTGCTCACCGTCCACAAACCCACATCGACGGTGGCCGGTAGTGATCTCGCGATATCCAGCTCCCTTGAATACAAAAATTTAAGTTGAAATGCCTCGCAAAATTCTTACAAACCATTTTGCAATAATAATTCTAGTCTCCTGAGATTTAGCAACAGTAAGAGTGTTACCACGTATGCAAATTCCCAAATGGCATCAGACATTAGAGTGAGCGACGGCTACATTACAAACATTAGAGGGGAATTCATACATGCGAAGATTGACGAACAGTCGAACTTGGAAATATTTAATGTGAGTTTTCTTGTGAACTTTTAAATTCTATTCTATTAAATCACAGAGTGGGAATCTTTAATTACAATATTATGGGCAAGCAATGCTGTTTAGACGCCTCGGTTTGAGCAGTGGCTGAGCGATTGGCTCTTGATAACCGCGTATCGCGGTTCAAAATTATTTGCATGATCTTCATTTAGTTTTCCTGGTCGAATAGTTTGCGTGTGTGAAATAAAATTGCAGGAGACATTTCTAGTGTGTAGAAAAAATTATTTGAAAAACGTAAACTTTTTTTCAGTTTTTCTTATCTTCCTAATGCTTTACCAATACCTATTAGTAACAGTACGCACATGGAGCCCACATGTTTATAACGAATCGTTTATTGCAACACTGTGCATTAATAACACTTGGCAAAATAGTTACTGCTTCGATCCTAGCCATACAACTCGGCTCAGAAAAGAATATAATAGACTAGCTTTTGCCCGCGGCTTCGCTCGCGTTAAATTCGGTAGCGCCTTATTGATTTGTAATAGCAACGCTAAGTTTTCCCGTTTTTTTCCCTCTTTCTCCCTCATATACCGCTCTTTTAAAAAAAATAATCGCCTATGTCCGTCTCCTGGTTCCCAACTATCTCTGTACTAAAATTCATCAGAATCGGTTTAGCCATTAAATCGTGAAGAGGTAACAAACAAACAAACAAACTCACTTTCGCTTTTATAATATTAGTAAGGATAAGGATTAACAATGTATTTTTGTAGTTGGAGACTCACAAATAAAGGTGGTCAAATATCTCTACAAACTACCCTTATATTTAGATGTGAAATCATCAATCCATATTAGTTCTTTTGCCCTTTGTATTCCGGAACAGCGGTATCTCTTTCGAATAACCTGCAACTCTGGCCGGCTGTGGCCCTAACGAGCTCCTCTGCTTTGTTGACATCTCTTTGAGGCGCGCATGGAACACAAACGCGCTGATGACACGGCATAATTATAAGAAATAATAGCAGTAACAGTTATTAACTTCAAGCTTACATCCTTACTAATATTATAAAAGTGAAAGTGAGCTTGTTTGTTACGTCTTCACGCCGAAATGACTAAACTGATTTTGATGAATTTTAATACAGTGATAGTTGGGACCCTGGAGACGGACATATGCTAAAAAAAAGTGAGAAAAGGGGGAGTAAGAGGCAAGAAAAGAGGAGAGAAAGATATTTTTTTTTTATCATCACGCGGGTTAAAGTTAGCGTTAGCTCAAAGTAACTATGCCACGCGGACGAAGTCGCGGGCGGAAGCTAGTTATTGATAAAATATAAATTTAACTAAACAAGATTTTTTTAACGTACCTAGGTATTCTAGATAGGTAGGTATTACTAGCTAGGTATTATAGAGTAATACGATATCCCTTGGAATGGCTGGTTGACATACTTTCAGACTTCTAACTAGCAATATTATATACCAACGAAAACTTTGCTAATAGGTAATATAATAATCGATAAATTAAACATCTTACCGAATGTTCATCGAATCGATACTCTCGCTGAGACATCTCTAGCAGGATTACCTTGACATTTATAACCTCTAGATTAGTTCGAGTTATAGTCACACATATTACATTAACTTAGTCATTAATAATAAATCGCTTTATTACGACAGCTATCGTGGAAAATACATAAAGATTTTTAACACAAATAAAACTTTTAATTGGTATTTATCTTAAAGATTTCACTTTATCTAGACCCTAGAATCTCAAGAAAAACATTTCGAATAGATTACGCTAGGTGTGTTTAGACTAAGGCGATAGGCCGTTTTGACGGCGCGGTCCTGTTCCACGCACGCCTTACAGAGATGTCAACAAAGCAGAGGGGCTCTTCAGAACCACTGCCGACTAGGTTTGCGGGTTGTTTGGAAGAGATACCGCGGCCCCTGGACACAAATGGCAAAAAAAAGGAACATTAATGGGTTTTAGTCAGTAAAAGTCTGACACTCTAGACCCAGAGTTAAGGAACTTATTTGATGTACAAGTCTGATACTCCCTTCCGCTCCCCTTAGAGCGGAGGAAGTCATTAAATGAAAAAAAGGATTGGAAAGAGAACTAGCTGTGTACACCAGAAAGAAGTCATATGATGATTTCCCAATTAAAAAAAAACCGGCCAAGAGCGTGTCGGGCCACGCTCAGTGTAGGGTTCCGTAGTTTCCCGTCCGTCACAATAAGTGTTCCCACTTATGACTTAAAGGTGGAGGAGGAAATTATTTTGTACAACTTTTTGTCTTTTTTGTACAAAAACTGTTGTGTCAATCAAGTTCAAAATGATTTTCCTAGAAAGTCCTTATAAAGTTCTACTTTTCAGATTTTTTTCATATTTTCTAAACTTATGGTTCAAAAGTTAGAGGGGGGGGGACACATTGTTTTTTACTTTTGGAGCGATTATTTCCGAAATTATTGACATTATCAAAAAATTATTTTAGTAAACCCCTATTCATTTTTAAATACCTTTCCAACAATATATCACACGTTAGGGATGAAATTAAAAAAAAAACACTTCTCACTTTACATATAGGGTGGCTACCCTAATAAAACATTTTTTTCCAATTTTTTATTTTACCACTTTGTCGGCGTGATTGATATACATATTGGTAACAAATTTCAGCTTTCTAGTGCTAACGGTCACAGAGATTAAGCGAGGACGGACGGATGGACGGACGGACGGACGGACAGACAGACATGGCGAAACTATAAGGGTTCCTAGTTGACTACGGAACCCTAAAAAGGAGTGTTTAGCCAGTAGTATCCCTTAAATATAGGTAAGCTCCTCTCTGCAAGTTTTCTTTTTTCAATGTTGGTTATCAATCTCCTTTAAAAAAAATGGAAAGGTCACAAGCGCCACTGCTAAACATGAGGTCTTGGGTTGGAGTCAGGCAATGTGTTATTAGAAAAATCCTTAGTAAATGATAAGTTATGTTTATTTTGCAAGTAGGTTTTCACAAACGCTATTCCACGTCTTTTTTTTTAAACTAGATGAGGCCGGTGTTTCGTTCCCGACTATCTCAGAAAAAACAGGCGAAACAAACTCAGAGGTCATAGTATCTTTTAAGGTCCAGACAAAAAATCTAGGTCAACTTACATGATGACTATGCAGATTAGTGTCTGAAATGGTTGATTTTTAAGAAAACACCACACAAATTAAGTGGACCTTTGACCACACAAAGTCAGTGCAAGCATTTGTCAGTTATCGTGTCTCAACGACATGACGAACAATATCAAAAAAGGACATTTGTGAAGGTCGCTCATAGTACTGAAACTGCCAGACAATCGTCAAAAACAAACAAAGTAAATAAAAGTAATGATCCACATGGTCCTCACATTACTCTTACTTTGCTTTACTTGCTCACTTAGTAGCCGCCACGATCTCACCAGAACTGCATCCGGTTAATGAAAATAGGCTCGCCCCCTATTACATGGGACTACAACTAGAAATGTGGGTGTACGATGAGGTATACCTCTGCCATACCCTCTGGGTATAGCAGGCGTGATAATATGTATAATTAAAAAAACAGAGACATCAGAATTTTTTTAAGAGCTTACAGACAACATTTTAATAGGTTTAGCCTGAGAGTGTCAATAGGGTTTTCTGCCCATTTTTCTACATAGAGTGATCTCTAATTAAAAAAATGGGCACGCTTTGCAATGGGCAACTGCAGTAATTTCAAAAGTTATTATGCCTTGTGACTGGAACTGTAGCTTCATCCTGGCTGTCATCATTTTGTTTTTAGACATTCAAAAGTGATGGTCTAATTGAAATAAATGCTTTGAGTATAGAGTTTTGCTTTGAACAAATTTTCCTGTAACTTCAAGTTCCAACAGGCCACTGAATTTCACACGGCAATACTCTCAATCAAACATAAAAATAAACAACGTACCTACAGCTTGTTACCGACCTATCGCATTACGTTTAGTTACGACCTTCTTACGATGCGGCGGCGCTTCGTTAGTGCCAAGTTGAAACATGGATTTAGAGAAGAAGAAAATAAAATTATTTGACATCGACGTTAAACCTTATTCTGAACATAGAAAATTGTCATCGATAATTTAAAAATCGGCCAAAAGCGAGTCAGACTCGCGCACCGAGGGTTCAGTAAAAACTTATAGAGGAGAGGAGATTTAGAAGGTTGTTTTCACAGCACAAAGGGACCACAGACTTGAGACCTTGAGTATATATACAGGATGTAACGGAAAGGGTATATACATACCAATAGCGAGGCTTCTTTTTTTTTTTTTTTCTTTCTTTTCTTTCTTTCTTTCTTTCTTTCTTTCTTTTTTTTTTCTTTTTTTTTTTTTTTTTTTTTTATATTTAGCTGAAACCCTTGCGATATCGTTTGATAAGCCTTGAAGAAGCCTTGCTCTTGATATGTATATACCCTTTCCGTTACACGTTGTATAGTTGCCTGCCGGGGTTGCGGGTTGTTCGAAAGAGATACTGCGGCCCCGGAACGTAAAGGGCAATAGAAGGAACATGGGTGGGTTTTAGTCAGTACAAGTCTGACACTCCCCCCCCGCTCCGCCCAGAGCGGGAGAAGTAATATGATGATTTCCCGAAGTTATATGATGATGGTCACGGCTGCGGAATTGTTCGTTAGAGATACCACGGCTCTGGAACAATAAGGGCAACAGAAGGAACATCAATAAGTTTTAGTCGGTAAAAGTCTGACACTCCCTTCCACTCCGCCAACAGCAGGAGGATTTTTTGTTGATTTCCCTACCAAGAAAAAAGTCAACTAAACAAGTTGATGATACAAAAACAGGATAAGCCTTACTCAGTGTTTTTCCACCATTTATTGTACCACAACGCTTATCTCAGATCTATTTAAGACACCTCCCTCGTTCTTCTAAATAGTCCTTGAACCTTTGACCTGATTAAAGTCAACCGATTTGTAATCAAGAACTTTTAAATTAGTTTCTTGAGCCAAGTCTTTGGAGGCCACTGGGGAGCGTTAACCCCATCAAGTCATTTAGTTTCACGTTTCGGTTTCAGCCTGTTATTTCTTGGCTTTAGAGGTAAAACTTTGTCTATTCTTTTTGTTGTAAATATTTACTTAGTTTTTTAAATAAACCGAGACCTACTTTTTTAAACTTTCTCGCTTCTATTTCTCCACGCAGCGCAATTTTTGCGAAGCTACATCGGCTAATCTTTTTTTAAGCTTTTTTTTTCTTTTTTTAATGTTTTTTTTTATAAACATTTCATAGGTTAGGTGTGACACTGGATCCCGCCCTAGGATACCCTGCGTTACAGGATCTCTTCCGACATTAACATGTTTCAATTAGAAATATACAAAAATTGGAACAGTCTTTTGAGAAAAAAGTAAAAAAAAAACTATGATTGATTTTAAGTTTTGAGAAAAAAAAATATGACTGATGATGGTATGGCAAAAAAAAATCGTGTGAAGAACTTGAATTCATATATAATTCTTCACTAACTACTCCGTTGATCTCGCGGTCTTAAGCGCGACTAAAGCCCCGTTCCAATAAACAAAAACGACTCGTTTTGCTTACGGATGGTAGTATTTTGACATAATAAATTGTTGGTCCTGCACGTGATCTCTTTGCGGTAATGTCGGATTACCGTCCCATCGGTCTAAGAGAGTGTGAGAACAGAGTGTGCACTTGTGCCTGCGCACACAGTTGTGCACTATAATATGTACCGTGCCAATAGCTAATTAATTAAATCTCTACTGAGATTGGCCGCCGTGGCCGAAAACAGTATTTAATAAATATTATTTCTTTATTGACTGCTTCTTTGGTCTTGTGGTTGCTGCAAGCCGACTGCTATGCATGAGGTCCTTGGTTCCATTACCAGGTCGGCAAAGTGTTGTTACAATTTTTCATGAGGAATTTCTACTTTTTTTTTTAATAGCCACGGAGTCTGACTTTGTGTCTGTTTGGTGGCTATAGGCTCATCCCAGAGCCCCATGATGAGCCCCTACTCATGTGACTAAACATAACTGGCGAAATCCTTACTAATATTATAAAAGCGTAAGTGAGTTTATTTGTTTGTTACGTCTTCACGCCTAAATGGCCCAACCAATTTTGATGAATTTTGGTACAGGGATAGTTGGGACCCTGGAAACGGGCATAGATTATTTAAAAAAACAGTGTTCCCACTGTTTTTGAAGAAAAGGGAAGGAAAGGGAAAACTTAGAATTGCTATTACAATCAATAAAGCACAAGAGCAAAAACTACAGGTAGCAGGTACCTGCAAATCAGGAAAGAGGAACTGTGTTTTTAACGCGAATTTAACGCGAGCAAAGCCGCGGGCAAAAGCTTTTGTGGATATAAATACTAGTAAGCATATCTCTGCTTGCCCAAGCAGCAATTACCGGCGTGATATTATGTAATTCCGCAACAATGTTCTAAAATTCCTAGTTATCCCACTAAAATTGGAACGACCATTTTAATTATTACCCTTAACCAAAATGTTTTGTTTTAGCCCGGTAGTCTGAAATAGTACCTATAATTTCTGTGCATACCTTTGTAAGATATTATGTATATATGAACATTAAGTCGGAATACATAATACATAACCAACCAACAAACTCCCAGTTTGCTATATGGCCGGTTCCATATAATGATCGTATAGGACGCGTGGATGTACGAGTTGTAAGGGGTGGTTCACAGTAACAAACGGCCGCGATTACGAAACGTCTAATTTTGAAATTCAAGGATTGGAAAGACTGCCGGGGTTGCGGGTTTTTCGAAAGATATATCGCGGGCCCGAAACACAAGCGAGCGTTAAGAACGAATTTTTGACCCTATTTTTTAGTTTATTGTTACTTTAAGCTATGTATTAAAGATTTTTATCTCAACCAAATAAAATGTTTTGGAAATAAGACTGGCTGTGAACACCTGAAAGTAGTTACCACGTAAGTTAAAACTAATAGGACAGTTTGAAAACTACATAATTATGTCTAAGGAATAGTTCAATACTGTAACCCACTTCTAATTTTTTGTATAATTAGGTTCAGTCAGTGCGCCTGATAATCTGTCCTACCATGTAAAACGCGTTATTTTGAGCAAATGTCCAACTTTTAATATGAACTTAAATTCCCATATACCGCTCCACTCGTCACCGTGCCCTTAGACACAAGTTGTACGTGAACAAGCACTAAGATTGTGCTACAATTAAGTGATTCCACGAAATGTGGAATTGTTGTATTTAGATCTAGTAAGCGGAAATTGGACTGAAGCGTATATCTCGAGCGTTTGAGTATTTTTTAAATTGTGGTATAAATTTTTAGGGATAATTTGACTGTATCTTTGGTTTTTTTTTTTTCAAGAGACGCATTTAATTTAGAAAGGTTTTTCGTTCATTTTTATTTATTTATTAAAACTTTATGCACAAGTAAAAACTGTACAAAGGCGGACTTAATGCCTTAGGCATTTTCTACCAGTCTACCTTAGGGTGATGCAGAGACAAAACATTTTCCTGCCTGATGATTTTTTTTGGGGTGGGAAATCACCAAATAACTTCCCCCGCTCTGGGGGGCGTGTCAGACTTTTACTGACTAAAACCCACCCATGTTCCTTCTTATGCCCTTTACGTTCCGGGGCCGAACAACCCGCAACCCCGGCAGGCGGAGGCTCTGGCAAGCCTCTCTGCTTTGCTGACATCTCTTTGAGGCGCGCGTGAAACACGAACGCGGGGTCGACACAGCCTGTCGTCAATAGACGTACGGATGGTGAGCTACCCATTGCTTACCGTCCACAAGCCCGCATCTACGGCGCCCGGCGCCCGGGGCGTCTCCCGCGGCGGCTGGGTTGGTTTGAGGTTCTCTCCCTCAAACGCCCGGCCACCTCCTTTGCTAGCATTACTGCTTCGCAGAAGGAGGTGACCGCTTCCCATTCCCCTCTCGCTCCGGACCATGGACTTAACCAGGGCCGGACGCGAGAGATCGCCGCCGCCGATCGTCTCTACGAGGGCACGGCGGTGCTCCGCCCAAGCTGGGCAGACCGCCAGTGTGTGCTCCACCGTGTCCTCCGAGCGATCGTCACAATGGTGACACCTGGGCGTTTCCTCCCGCCCGATTATGTGCAGAACCTCCCGAAACTTCCGTGTCCGGTGAGGACCTGCGTCAGGCGGTAGGTGAGGACGCCATGACGCCTCTCCAGCCACTCCTCAAAGAGGGAACTTACCGCCACTATTGTGGTGTGCCCTATAGCTTATAGCCTTATTTAACTTTAGAAGCCGAGACAAATCATTCAATTAATTAGAACATATAATTGACAGGATCCAATTTGAGGGTAAGTAAGAAAGCAATGAAGTAAAGTCTTTTTAAACATTTAGAGGGTATTTATTTATAGGAATAAAAATCAAAGATTTTATACTTCATAAAATCCCCAAGGACAGAGATAGAAGTACTTAAAAAAACGTGCCTGATTATAGTGGCAACACCATCCATGGCCAGGGGTCTAAAATGGCTGCTTCAGCAGAGCCATTTTAGAATTCTTAAAGTGGTCCCAGACGCAGTTAATATTGTGAATTGTCACCATATTCATATTATTAAGTTATTATAATTCAGCTTAAGCGGTATTTTTTTATATAACAACTTCTAGTCGATCGTGCATTGCAAGAATGTAATGTAACTAAAAACAAAAGCAATCGTAGAACGATTTTCACGACAGCTTCCAAATACGAATTTCGAACTGCATGCGAACGCGTTTGCAAATTACAAGCTTTGACGTGACGTATGCAGTATTTAGCCGTAACGTACTTAGTTGCTGCAACCTTGTAGTATTTCCCCACTAGTGTGTAATCTACAAATCCAATACAGTTATTGTAGTACGTGTTCGCAACAGTCTACATCACGACTCGCTTTGCTTTATTTACTGGTAAGCAAACCCGCGGGTTTGTGTATCTGCTTCGCACATGAAAATAATGTGACTATTAAACCACGTAGTTAGTTGGATTTCATTTATTTTCGGTGCAAATGTAATGAAACGCTTGGTAATAATTGCTTGTGCTATATATTTTTGTGTCGCTCATATTTTCACAGGTAATTAGAAAAATATGAGAATATTTTGTAAGAATATTTCTCCGAAAGTAGGCAATACACTTAAATAGGTCCCACATTTTGCTAGAGTTATATTTAGAGCGAGGGTAAAAAAGATAAGACGAGCTTATTGCCAGTAATAGGGGACAAAACTAAACCTTGGACAGTTACTAAGAGTTATCAAATGCATAAAATACTTGAGACATTGGGCACCTTGCAAAATTAAATTAGGTAACAAGTATTTGTCAATACACTTCCTCGAAAATTGACTCTTATTGCATTACAACAAACAACTGCTCAAATCCCCATAGCCGGCGGTGTTTTTTTTAGAGCAAAGAGGCGCATCTTTTTAAGGCCTTAATATTTATTTTTTTAATTAATTTTTTATTCACTTATATCAACAAACTGACATTTATATCAGTTTTGAATTAAAAAAAAAACATTTATTATTTTTAATATGGCTGTTTAGCGGGATCATGCCTTTGTTTCTCTCTCAGTCTGGGAAAACAAAACGCGGTGGAAATACAAAATAAATCATAGTTTTATATTGATTTATAACAAAAGTTCTATTTACTGTCATTTATTTTTTCCGAAAAACGTCGTTTGATTCACATGAACTGAAACTATGACACCGCTATTCTCGGCTCTATAACACCCTCGCCTGGCGGCTCGGGCGTTAAATCGGCCTCAGACTCAACGACAAAGTTTCTTTACCTAAATTAAAATGTACTATTTCGAAACACAGTTCTTTGACCAGCATGAGGAGCTCATAGCTAAATAATAGCCACACTTGCCTAGGCTGGTCCGTGGATTGGTGATCACCTATTACATACCGAGTTTCCTCCTCATCCTCCTCCGTGTCTCGGAATGCACGTTAAGTCATAAGTCTTAGCTGGCATTTCTAGATCTTTCCCACCAAGGAGTATTGTATTATCCAGTACTAACTGGCCGCTAGCCGTCACTCCATCCGGTTAGACTGAAAGTAGACCCCAACACAGTTCAGAAAAGGCCCGTGAATTCTTTGACCTACATATTCCCCTAGTAGAACTCAAAGACATAATCATCAAATGAGATCCTAGTTAGGAACTAAGCCTTGCAACTGAACTTTCACATGTAGTTCTTACATTTCCATACGAAGCCTAACAAAGTTTTAACTTAGCGCTCATTACATACCATTCACAAAGCCAGTATACAAAGTGTTACCAGACTACAATTTCAAATGTTTTTAGTTGGAAAATTAATTTTACGTAAATAACATTAGTTTGTGGGAAACTTTGATTGCGTGTTTATTAGTTGGTGTGCATCTTCTTTAGTCTTGTGTGTAGTTGGTCTGTTCCTTGAATTAATAAGTTAGTTGGTAGTTGACAGACATAACATTACGCCTGTAATCCTTGAAGAGTAAGCAGAGGTGTGCTTAATAATACACCCATTTTTCACCAACTATATTTTTTTATGTGCCATGTAATAGGGAACGAAGCTGACAATAGCTTCGTTCATCATCAGCCAGGCGCAATTCTACCGGGGCCGCGGGTTGTTTGAAATATATACCACGACGCAGAACACATAAGGCAACAAATTAAACATGGATGAATTTTAGCCAGTACAAGTCTGACAGTTCCTTGCGCTTCGCCCACAGTGGGAAGAGCCATTCGATGATTACCAAATCAAAAAAAAACGAAAAAGGCTCAAATAAAGACTCCGTAGGCCGTTACTGAGAAATTTGAATGAAAAATCTCGGTAACACTGGTTGCTAATTAGAAATTTGAAAAAAAATGTATCCTTTGTTAACGTTAACCGTTTTAATGATTTAAGGGCGCATTTACAATTCGGACGAAATTATGCTGTTTTTTGGTACATTTTATGACTAAACTGAACCAAATCAAATGTAACTTATAACTACCACAAATAGATTGGTTCTTTAGCTTTAAACGGAGGAAACTGTTTTCTTGTTAATAATAGTTTTTGATACTGTAAAAACGATCGGCCGTTGCCATTAACCACAATTTTTTCGATACCGGGTTGTGTTTAGGTACATTTTTTGTTCTACTAAAAACACATTTTAAGATTTCTAAAAATACTACAAGTAGGCAAATATAGTCTATTTTAAATCTAGGAAAAAAAATTATGTCGCAGTGTCATAAATACTCGCACAAAAAATAAAATAAGAAACTTATTTTTCCATATATTTTGCTATTATGGGTGAATCTTAAGAGATTGCAATAAGGGTTATTTTATTTTTTGTTCCTGTTTTGATTTATTGCACAAACATTCCGGATGAAATCTCAATCCGCACTCGGCTGCCGTTGTGAGTGGACGCTGTATCGCCTGTCAGAAGCAGTTTGTGTTGAAAAGATCGCTGTATAAATACGAAATATTGGATAAATCAAATTTGATACTTGACAAGATAAGATTTTTCTAAATGACAATATTTTATTTCGCTAAAACAAATGCTTATTCGTCAAGAACTTGTTGGAGTGATCTGAAGTTCTACTTCGGTGACTGCTACTAGAACTCTTTGACGGATCAAACTAGATGTGTCGAGTTTGGGCTCGTTTTGTTAGTTATGACGAAACCTTACCTCCGGACTTGATGGAGTGACCTGAAGGTCTACTTCGGTGACTGCTACTGGAACTCCTCGACGGATCGAACTAGATGTGTCGAGTTTGGGCTCGTTTTGTTACTTATGATGAGACCTTACCTGCGGACTTGATGGAGTGACCTGAAGTTCTACTTCGGTGACTGCTACTAGAACTCTTTGACGGATCAAACTAGATGTGTCGAGTTTGGGCTCGTTTTGTTAGTTATGACGAAACCTTACCTCCGGACTTGATGGAGTGACCTGAAGGTCTACTTCGGTGACTGCTACTGGAACTCCTCGACGGATCGAACTAGATGTGTCGAGTTTGGGCTCGTTTTGTTACTTATGATGAGACCTTACCTGCGGACTTGATGGAGTGACCTGAAGGTCTACTTCGGTGGCTGCTACTGGAACTCCTCGACGAATCGAACTAGATGTGTCGAGTTTGGGCTCGTTTTGTTAGTTATGATGAGAGCTTACCTCAAGACTTGATGGAGTGACCTGAAGGTCTACTTCGGTGGCTGCTACTGGAACTCCTCGACGGATCGAGCTAGATGTGTCGAGATTGGGCTCGTTTTGTTACTTATGATGAGACCTTACCTCCGGACTTGATGGAGTGACCTGAAGGTCTACTTCGGTGACTGCTACTGGAACTCTTCGACGGGTCGAACTAGATGTGTCGAGTTTGGGCTCGTTTTGTTAGTTATGATGAGAGCTTACCTCCGGACTTGATGGAGTGACCTGAAGGTCTACTTCGGTGACTGCTACTGGAACTCCTCAATGGATTGAACTAGATGTGTTGAGATTGGGCTCGTTTTGTTACTTATGATGAGACCTTACCTGCGGACTTGATGGAGTGACCTGAAGGTCTACTTCGGTGGCTGCTACTGGAACTCCTCGACGGATCGAACTAGATGTGTCGAGTTTGGGCTCGTTTTGTTAGTTATGATAAGAGCTTACCTCCGGACTTGATGGAGTAACCTGAAGGTCTACTTTGGTGACTGCTACTGGAACTCATCGACGGATTGAACTAGATGTGTCGAGATTGGGCTCGTTTTGTTACTTATGATGAGACCTTACCTCCGGACTTGATGGAGTGACCTGAAGGTCTACTTCGGTGACTGCTACTGGAACTCTTCGACGGGTCGAACTAGATGTGTCGAGTTTGGGCTCGTTTTGTTAGTTACGATGAGAGCTTACCTCCGGACTTGATGGAGTGACCTGAAGGTCTACTTCGGTGACTGCTACCGGAACTCCTCAATGGATTGAACAAGATGTGTTGAGATTGGGCTCGTTTTGTTACTTATGATGAGACCTTACCTGCGGACTTGATGGAGTGACCTGAAGGTCTACTTCGGTGGCTGCTACTGGAACTCCTCGACGGATCGAACTAGATGTGTCGAGTTTGGGCTCGTTTTGTTAGTTATGATAAGAGCTTACCTCCGGACTTGATGGAGTAACCTGAAGGTCTACTTTGGTGAATGCTACTGGAACTCATCGACGGATTGAACTAGATGTGTCGAGATTGGGCTCGTTTTGTTACTTATGATGAGACCTTACCTCCGGACTTGTTGGAGTGACCTGAAGGTCTACTTCGGTGACTGCTACTGGAACTCTTTGACGGGTCGAACTAGATGTGCCGAGTTTGGGCTCGTTTTGTTAGTTATGATAAGACTTTACTCTGGACTTGATGAAGTGACCTGAAGGTCTACGTCGGTGACTGTTACTGGAACTCCTCGACGGATCGAACTAGATGTGTCAAGTTTGGGCTCGTTATATAAGTTATGACGTGATCTTACCTCAGCGGTGTGCGCTGGGTCTAAACGTGTACTGTTTTGAATGCTTTTGCTAACTGGTATAAATTCTCTTTATTTTTAATTATCATCGAACTAAAGAGGCAAACACATCATTATAATGGCGTCTGTACATCCTCATGTCAGTGTATCGGTCACTCCGTCAAGTCTGGAGATGGGGTCTCATCATAACTAACAAAACGAGTCTAAACTCGTCACATCTAGTTCAATCCGTCGAGGAGTTCCTGTCATCTAGTTCATCAAGTCCGGAGGTAAGGTCTCATCATAACTAACAAAACGAGCCCAAACTCGACACATCTAGTTTGATCCGTCAAAGAGTTCCAGTAGCAGTCACCGAAGTAAAACTTCAGATCACTCCAACAAGTTCTTGACGAATAAGTATTTGTTTTAGCGAAATAAAATATTGTCATTTACATCACAATTCACATCACACACACCCCACATCTAGTTCAATCCGTCGAGGAGTTCCAGTAGCAGTCACCGAAGTAGACCTTCAGGTCACTCCATCAAGTCCGGAGGTAAGGTCTCATCATAACTAACAAAACGAGCACAATCTCTACACATCTAGTTCAATCCGTCGAGGAGTTCCAGTAGCAGTCACCGAAGTAGACCTTCAGGTCACTCCATCAAGTCCAGAGGGAAGGTCTCATCATAACTAACAAAATGAGCCCAAACTCGACACATCTAGTTCAATCCGTCGAGGAGTTCCAGTAGCAGTCACCGAAGTAGACCTTCAGGTCACTCCATCAAGTCCGGAGGGAAGGTCTCATCATAACTAACAAAATGAGCCCAAACTCGACATATCTAGTTTCATCCGTCGAGGAGTTCCAATAGCAGTCACCGAAGTAGACCTTCAGGTCACTCCATCAAGTCCAGAGGTAAGGTCTCATCATAACTAACGAAACGAGCCCAAACTCGACACATCTAGTTCAATCCGTCGAGGAGTTCCAGTAGCAGTCACCAAAGTAGACCTTCAGGTCACTCCATCAAGTCCAGAGGTAAGGTCTCATCATAACTAACAAAATGAGCCCAAACTCGACACATCTAGTTCAATCCGTCGAGGAGTTCCAGTAGCAGTCACCGAAGTAGACCTTCGGGTCACTCCATCAAGTCCGGAGGGAAGGTCTCATCATAACTAACAAAATGAGCCCAAACTCGACATATCTAGTTTCATCCGTCGAGGAGTTCCAGTAGCAGTCACCGAAGTAGACCTTCAGGTCACTCCATCAAGTCCAGAGGTAAGGTCTAATCATAACTAACAAAATGAGCCCAAACTCGACACATCTAGTTCAATCCGTCGAGGAGTTCCAGTAGCAGTCACCAAAGTAGACCTTCAGGTCACTCCATCAAGTCCAGAGGTAAGGTCTAATCATAACTAACAAAATGAGCCCAAACTCGACACATCTAGTTCAATCCGTCGAGGAGTTCCAGTAGCAGTCACCGAAGTAGACCTTCAGGTCACTCCATCAAGTCCGGAGGTAAGGTCTCATCATAACTAACAAAACGAGCACAATCTCTACACATCTAGTTCAATCCGTCGAGGAGTTCCAGTAGCAGTCACCGAAATAGACCTTCGGGTCACTCCATCAAGTCCGGAGGGAAGGTCTCATCATAACTAACAAAATGAGCCCAAACTCGACACATCTAGTTCAATCCGTCGAGGAGTTCCAGTAGCAGTCACCGAAGTAGACCTTCAGGTCACTCCATCAAGTCCGGAGGGAAGGTCTCATCATAACTAACAAAATGAGCCCAAACTCGACATATCTAGTTTCATCCGTCGAGGAGTTCCAATAGCAGTCACCGAAGTAGACCTTCAGGTCACTCCATCAAGTCCAGAGGTAAGGTCTCATCATAACTAACGAAACGAGCCCAAACTCGACACATCTAGTTCAATCCGTCGAGGAGTTCCAGTAGCAGTCACCAAAGTAGACCTTCAGGTCACTCCATCAAGTCCAGAGGTAAGGTCTCATCATAACTAACAAAATGAGCCCAAACTCGACACATCTAGTTCAATCCGTCGAGGAGTTCCAGTAGCAGTCACCGAAGTAGACCTTCAGGTCACTCCATCAAGTCCGGAGGGAAGGTCTCATCATAACTAACAAAATGAGCCCAAACTCGACATATCTAGTTTCATCCGTCGAGGAGTTCCAGTAGCAGTCACCGAAGTAGACCTTCAGGTCACTCCATCAAGTCCAGAGGTAAGGTCTAATCATAACTAACAAAATGAGCCCAAACTCGACACATCTAGTTCAATCCGTCGAGGAGTTCCAGTAGCAGTCACCAAAGTAGACCTTCAGGTCACTCCATCAAGTCCAGAGGTAAGGTCTAATCATAACTAACAAAATGAGCCCAAACTCGACACATCTAGTTCAATCCGTCGAGGAGTTCCAGTAGCAGTCACCGAAGTAGACCTTCAGGTCACTCCATCAAGTCCGGAGGTAAGGTCTCATCATAACTAACAAAACGAGCACAATCTCTACACATCTAGTTCAATCCGTCGAGGAGTTCCAGTAGCAGTCAGTGAAGTAGACCTTCAGGTCACTCCATTAAGTCCGGAGGGAAGGTCTCATCATAACTAACAAAATGAGCCCAAACTCGACACATCTAGTTCAATCCGTCGAGGAGTTCCAGTAGCAGTCACCAAAGTAGACCTTCAGGTCACTCCATCAAGTCCAGAGGTAAGGTCTCATCATAACTAACAAAATGAGCCCAAACTCGACACATCTAGTTCAATCCGTCGAGGAGTTCCAGTAGCAGTCACCGAAGTAGACCTTCGGGTCACTCCATCAAGTCCGGAGGGAAGGTCTCATCATAACTAACAAAATGAGCCCAAACTCGACATATCTAGTTTCATCCGTCGAGGAGTTCCAGTAGCAGTCACCGAAGTAGACCTTCAGGTCACTCCATCAAGTCCAGAGGTAAGGTCTCATCATAACTAACGAAACGAGCCCAAACTCGACACATCTAGTTCAATCCGTCGAGGAGTTCCAGTAGCAGTCACCAAAGTAGACCTTCAGGTCACTCCATCAAGTCCAGAGGTAAGGTCTCATCATAACTAACAAAATGAGCCCAAACTCGACATATCTAGTTTCATCCGTCGAGGAGTTCCAATAGCAGTCACCGAAGTAGACCTTCAGGTCACTCCATCAAGTCCAGAGGTAAGGTCTAATCATAACTAACAAAATGAGCCCAAACTCGACACATCTAGTTCAATCCGTCGAGGAGTTCCAGTAGCAGTCACCAAAGTAGACCTTCAGGTCACTCCATCAAGTCCAGAGGTAAGGTCTCATCATAACTAACAAAATGAGCCCAAACTCGACACATCTAGTTCAATCCGTCGAGGAGTTCCAGTAGCAGTCACCGAAGTACACCTTCAAGTCACTCCGTCAAGGCCGGAGGTAAGGTCTCATAATATCTCAAAAATATGAAATAATTTTTATGGTACGAAGAATTACGAAAAAAAACTATTCAATGTATCAAAATGAGTTCACTTGACTAATATTTCCGTGCCTACTTTAGTGTGTGTGACTTTGTCAATGTAGTAGTTCGATTCTATGCCTATCAATTTTGCAAACGCGTCCTTAAGTATCTTAGAAAATCTATGGAAAACCTTAAAAGCCGTTTCAGACAGCTGTTTTAGCCAGTTGTTAAAACTTATTATTTTTATAACTTTATTCATCACTACCTCGCTGGTCTAGTGGTCACAAGCGTAACTGCTGAGCCTTGGGTCTTGGGTTTGATTTCTGGGGCAACGGGACAACTTGTAATTGGGTTGTTCCATCAGAAATTTCTCATTAGCAGCCACGAAGACTGAATTTGTGCACGGTTGATGGCTATAGGCTCACCCTATATTACAATTGAAACATAAAAAACCAAAGACAGACGTCTGTCTTTGGTTTTTAGTAAAAAAAACCAAAACCAAAAGTCTTTGGTTTTTGGGTAGAGGTGTACCCAATAGTATATTGGGTACACCTCTACCCAATAACCTAACCTAACGGGCCTAACCTAGCGGGGCTTTTTTTTATGGGGTGGGAAATCACCAAATAACTTCCCCCGCTCTGGGCGGAGCGGGGGGGAGTGTCAGACTTGTACTGACTAAAACCCACCCATGTTCCTTCTATTGCTCTTTATGTTCCAGGGCCGCGGAATCTCTTTCGAACAACCCGCAACCCAGCTAGCGGGGCTTACAGGAGTGATGTTTACCGTCGAAGTTTAAAAACTCCTAAAGTAATCAACATATTTTTAGAATAGCAAAAGGTCACTTTAAATAACTTTATATCGATGCGAATTTTTAAGTTCATAGAAGACAGAAAGTAACAAAAGTTTGAAACCAAAGTTTATTGCAGGAATAAACACCGGTTCGAAACTTCTAGAACTTCGAAGAATATGCTAGAACTTTGTCAAACAAACATCTACCCACCTAGATCAAAACAAAGCAGCACTACTACCTACATAGTCTTACATTCTGATTACCTAACCGACCTACACTAGACACCCGACGCCCACGACCAAATAAATTAATCGACTCAATTATTTTCACTGAAACCACAGATTAATAAAATCGTATAGATGTGAAACTTTTTGTTGTGTAGATCATTGCCGCCGAACTAATTACCTAATAGTATGTATTTGAAGCTGGCAACAAGAATATCATTATTTTCGATGAAAAATTATGAATTATAAAATTACCTATATTATTATAAAGTTGTGCTTGAGACTACCTAACAAAAAATAATTTCAAATGAAACATGATTTCACGCATATAATCACAGAAGAGTTAGGCATAGATGTCGACGATGTTTAAGTGTTCCACGCGTGCTTCAAAGACATGTCATCAAAGCATTGGGGCCTGCCAGAGCCATCGCCTGCCGGGGTTTCGGGTTATTCGAAAGAGATACCGCGGCCCCAGAACATAATGGCAAAAGAAGGAACATGGACGGCTTTAAGTCAGTAAAAGTCTGACACTCCCCTCCGCTCCGCCCAAAGCGAGGGAAGTTATTTGATGATTTCCCATCCGCAAAAAAGACATAGGTGTTACTTATAGTAAACCCACATTTCGTCAGTTATGTTTAATGTTTATAAATTGTAATTAAGGCTCTTATTGAGTTTCTCCATCAAGAATTTCTCAGTTGCAACGGCGCTCGGATTTGTGGCAGTTAATGGCAATAGGATCGCCCCCTATTATATGGATATTTTGTCCTACATAGGGCAGAAAGGAGATGATAATGGAGCATTGGGATAGTTAGTTCCTGTAGTGTCCATTTTTACAACCGGCAACACTTTGAATTTGTGCCAGCCTAGTACTTCTTAGTAGGTTCTCAATATATAAAAAAAAAAACATTACTTTATAAATAAGAAGTACACTTATTTCGTTTTTAATGTGAATGTACGCTGTGATACCCAGGACCAGGTGAAACAAAAGACAATACAGTCATGTAAACCAAGAAAAATCAGGACTCTGAAAAATCTGACTGTCCCCGTTCAAGGATATCGCGGTCTGCACAGAGCCACCCAGCTGTGTGCTATGCGGGACGGTCAAGGCATCCGGCTAACTACCGCGGCTGCCCTAAAGCGTCTTCCTCTAATGTGACAAAGACTCGTTCAAAATCTTGACTACGGTGGTCACCGGTTGGTACGGTGGTGGGTTGTTATGTTGGATTCTTAATAAAAGATGTCCATTAAGTATGATACTGGTTTATTGACAGGAGACATGGTAGGTACACATCGTAAGACATGACAGGAAGAAGTGAGGCAGAGCGCCATCAGATCACAGATAATACATAGACTAGTGAAGACCATAATAGTACAACTAAATAGTGATGTTACAACATCCCCCTTGTTGAGTTCAAATTAGACCCCTGACTGACAATTAATATAAGTGCTATGCTATTTGACTTTATACAAGACAACATGCTTAATTATACTTAAACTTTACTTATGACTTTATTTATAACTTAACTTAATCAATTTCTTCAATTAACCTTCTGGTAGGTTTTACAATACGACCTGACCTAGTTGTTACATTTGAGGATTGTTGAGATGAGGATCCTTGATGCCTAGACTCCCGTCTGTCACCTTCCTCTCCCCTTTGTGACGAGTTGGATTGCATGGGAGGGTTAGCACAATTATGAGAATATTTATGTCTTAAGTGAATTCTATTCCTCCTATACCTAACTCCATTGACATCCTCAACAACATATGATCTATTATTTGACAATCTTTGCTTAACAATAGCTTGTTCCCAGTTGCTACTAGGGTTTCTCTTAAAATAGACATGATCATTATGATGTAACATAGACATTGACTTGGCATTCTTATTGTAGTATTTTGACTTATTTTGATCATTTTTCTTGACAGACTCTTTGTAATCTTTAAATGTTACCACTTTTGGCTTTAACTTCTTATATGATGTTGGAATGTTATCTCTTAAGTTCCTAGACATGAGTAACTGTGCTGGTGATGAAAAATTATTTTTACCTGTATTTCTATATTGTAACAATGCTATGTATGGATCTGATCCATTTTCTTTGCATTTTCTTAGCATGTTTTTTATAATTTTGACTGAACTCTCTGCTTGTCCATTTGACTGTGCATGATATGGGCTAGTAACAACATGTTCTATGTCCCATTCTTGCAAAAAAATTTTGAATTGGATTGACTGAAAAGGAGGTCCACCATCTGAGACTAGTGACAATGGTATTCCATGGCGTGCAAAAATTGACTTTAAATGAGTAATAACATTTTGAGATGTACTATTTTTATTTAATAATGCTATTTCTATGTATTTTGAGTAATAGTCTGTGACAATTAAATATACTAAACTATCAAAATGCATTAAATCAATACCTACTTGTTGCCATGGGTATTTACAGATTTCAAAATTTTGTAGTGGTTCCTTTTGATTGCTTTGTTTAAACTTAGCACATATAAGACATTGCTCTACTAAATTCTTAATATCATTAGACATATTTGGCCAATACAGAGATTCTTTAGCTAGTTTTAAACATTTGTTTATACCCTGGTGACCTTTGTGAATCTGTTCTAACATTCCTTTGTACATAGACTGTGGTACTATTAATTTTGAGCCTTTGAAAAGTAAATCTTTAATTACA